>CM060262.1:28502442-29102442 GCA_030684275.1 Acipenser oxyrinchus oxyrinchus | reverse complement strand
TTTCATTCCTATAGCTACAGACAACAATTCTAGTTAATTAATTCAGTCTCCCATTAACATTCATTTTAAACAATATTACATAATCATGACCTGCCCTACCATTAAACACCATTTGGTCTTAACGAACGCCATAATTGCATTGCAAGCTGGAAGATTATAAGGCAATAACAAATGTGCCAGGTAATAAATTCAACTAAAACAAATTGTCACCCACCATATCAGTAAGTGGAGGAGGGGAGAAAATGTACAGTATTATTCACCTTTTGAGGTATTATTAATTTTTATGCCACTTTTCCATTCCATTCCATCCCATTCCACTGCAGGGCTCAGCTGAAACTAGGTTCTTAACTATTTAATTGATCATTGGGGTCAATTAAAGATACTAAATCACATCAATTTAATGAACTAGAAGAGCAAAGGTTGCCAACTCCCGATCATCAGTTTTATTCTTTGCAATAAATAAATATAAAAATCAATAAAAATCGATAAATAAAATGAAAGATGGCTCATATGAAATGTACCTGTATGGGTCTCCATTTTGTAGAAACTCATTTTGTTCTTTGTCGCTGGCGTTGGCCTTTAACTCTTTTACTACGACACTGGCTACTCCGGGATCCGTATAGATCTCACCAAGAAGAACCTTAGAGGAAAAAAACAAGGCAAGGCACAACTTCATGGCTATATAGAGTCTGGCCTTGGTCACACAGGAAACCTGCAGCTTCCTCTAAACAATGGGATTACAGCATGGAACGTGAAACAGGGCAAGGACACTGAGGCAGGTAACAAAGGATGTTTGTGCGCCAATATCACATCAGAGGGCTGTTGTCATCCGCCCTCCAACTTCAGGAAAAGACACGAGGAAACCGAAGTCACAGGGAAAAACTTGAATCACGCATGCCTCTCTCATGCAGCACGTTTGAATGAAAATATTTACAGCTATCTCAATTCCTGCTTTAAAAAAAACAAAAAAACTTTCTTTCCATGCTAATCACATGACTGCAAAACACAGGAATTGGTACCTTCCCAAACCAGCCGTTTCCGATTTCCTGGATATAACTCAGACTGTGACGTGCAACTTGCGAAGCCGGAGATCCATCTGTTACGTTAAAAGGGAAAAAAACACAAGCGTTTGAATATTTGACACTGAATGAAGATAAAGCAAAATTTAAATATCACAAACAATATCAACATTTAAAATGGACTTGATTCTTAAAAACAGAACTAAAACCTGAGCTGGTTACCTAGACACTGTGGCTAATCAAGCTTGTATTATCCCTGTATTTACAGCCATTTTCACTTTAGCTATGGCCTATTTTAAGACATGTAAAAAACACAAGATTATAGTTTTACTGTAGCAAGATAATGGTCGTCATTTTTCAAAACAGTGTATTCTTAACAAAAAAAAACAATGATCTTCTTGAAAAGGTTATGCAAAGTACCCAGAGTGACCCAAACAAATTCTGCAGAGGTATAAAATTGGGTAAGAAACTGATGTAGTGGCTGAGCATAATACTGTACCACTCTGGGGACTTTTTGTTTGTGCCAGAAGTCCTCATTTAAAATCATTTTTCTGCCAAGAGTTCTGCCTGGTGGGGGCCAGGGGGATAACATGTTTGGCACTTCATCACAGACAACAGCAGGTAATTTACTGAACTAGCACATATTAGCCAGAGAGGCAAGGTAACAAGGGTCTGAAAATTATAAAAGGCTGAACTAAACAAAATGACAAACAAAACAAACAAGTCAGGGATGGAAATAAGACCCACATTGCATAGCAGTTTCATCCACTCCTGGTTTTACTATAGGTTTAATAAGACACACTTGAGCTTCCTATACACACTGTGGCTAATCAGCCTCAGAGTAACACCTGCAATGGGTGAAACTGCTATGCAATAGGAGTCTTATTTCCCTCCCTCCAAGTCAGCAAAACATAATACAGTAATCAAACTATTGGAATCTAACAGTGAGAGATTAGATTAGTGTAAAATCTGTGCTGTATTCTATAATGCACTGGCATGAGTGTGCACAGTTACTAATCTCTGAAATTAGGGTGATTAGCTTTAACCCTTTCATGTATGAAAGTAGTTTTCCTTAAAAAAAAATTCATTGTTAAATTGGGACAAATGGCATCCTCATACAAGGTGGTCACGCATTTGCGTCTTCCCTATGTCCCCATATAAAGAGAAGAATTTTTATTTTATTTTTTTTAATCCGTCCCCATATGAGGTATATAATAAATTTGTTTAGTGCAGTCGGGTTTGTAGTTTCATTCTGCAGATATTTATGTGCAGATCGCTAAAAGCCAAAGGTAGTGGCTTCACTGGGGACTTCTTGTGCTTGTCCAAGGATCGAGACGTCATCGTTCTCATTTCTAATCTCTGCTCTGCATTTAAGAGCAAGATACCTCGCTGGTGTCGTTAAATATCAATCTGCACCCATGCTGTTGGAAGTTTGTTGCCCAGCAAGTATCCACTCTGCTACATCCTATTTACAGTGCAGGAAACCCCAAAAGTGACAGACATGCAAAACAGGATGTTTACAACAAAACCATGCCAAAGGTCATGTTGGTGAGCGCAGCGCCAACTTCACATCCCAGTAAGGAAGTCCCTGAAATGAAGAAGGGCTGTAAAAGGAAGAAACGGACATCTGTCCAAACCAAATATAACCTGCTGCTCCCTGTACACTTGGCACCAAACTTGTCATTTTACACCCCCACCCTGCACCTCCCTGCAGCAGTGCGTGCTTGACTGAAATACATCAGCAAGCACTAAAAGTATTAGCTGTTCTCTCAACACGGAATTAAAACATGAACACAAATGCAATCTCCACAGGAACACAGTGCTTGGCACTGCTACTCTTAGCTGCCTCTGTCAGTTTTGAACTCCCTAAATACAAATTAATTTTAATGTTTAAATATCGCACCACAATTGTATAAGTTCTACAGCACAAATCAAAACCTGTCTTGGGCCACGTGTGGCTTAGAGAGAGGGTACAGTAGTTTTCAAAGCCCAATTCAAATCAGACTGCATCCCTAGATGCAGTGAAGTCTTTTGACCCAAGGACGAGGAGGCAGACAACACTGCTTTTGAGATCCCTAGCCCACTGATTTAGTATGGTTCTCAGGGGCAGTCACTTGACATTCAGCTTTAGAATTAAAAACTAAATCAGATGTTTACTAGGTGCAGGAGGGCTCTTCCATGAATGAAATGCAGAAAGTCAGTTTCTCAAGTGTCAGCATGTGTTGAAAAATACATCCGCGCGCCTGTGCGCGTATCAACACCAGTGCTCTGTGTCTGTCAGTATTTCCAGTGACTACCCACACATCACCCTGTTACAGTGCCATATATGCATTTCAAACTTTTGCAACAACATTGTGAGGGTGCTAGGTTACCACTCGTTCCAAGATTCTCAGTTTGATAGGAAACTATAAGGACTCCCATGTTTTTCAGTTGCTTAGACAGCCTATCACAGAACTTGGCATATCCCTCTGTGCCTGTGTGTGTCTGATTATGAGTTTTGGGGGCGTACCTGCTATCCTGGGTGGTTGAAGGTGAGGGGGTCCAGGCAGAAGTACAGGGGGGACAGCGAGTGTGTAAACCTCAGCATGCGACTGAATTGAAGGAGTGTCTTCAGCTGGGGGGGTGAAATCAATCTCATCCTCAAAGTGATCTTCAAACTCCTATAAGACAGACAAGGAGGAGAGTGAGGTTCTAGATCGGCTGAAAATTCAGATTACAGATTAAAGAAAACTATGCCAGTCCCAGCCACCTGGATACACTAGGAGCTATGACTATACAGAGAAGTCCTGCTCTTTACATGTTAAGATTAGTTGCTTTTTATACATAATTGCGCAAACTAATGCTATTTAAAATGGGAACAATCTTACTACAGCTTTTACTTGGGATACAGGCAAAACAGGCAAGTCTTATAACATGGCTTCACTGGACATTTAATGAGGTGCTTTAAATTTATATGTGCAGCATTCAGCTTGGTTTCAAAGGATAATAATGTATTACTGTAGTCAACACTATTTTCTTGGGTAGGTTTGCTTCCAAGTACCCTAAGTCTTGCGCGTCCTCTTGCTTCCAATAATGAAATGCATCACATTATTTAAAATCATGAGATTGTGTTTTCAGTTGATCCTTACCTTGAAATTGATTTCTTGCTCCTTGCAGCAGGAAACACAATTCGCAACCAGGATTATCAACAGAACCAATCCAGACACAGACAGAGCCAGAGAGGATATGGGAACTTCACCTGCAGCTGCTTCCCCTGGAAAAGACAAATGCACCCTTCTATTTTTTACAAGCTAGTCAAAACAAAACTTTGAGTTGAACCTATCAAATTATCAAAATATGCTATATTATTTCGTTGCTACTTCTATAACATAACATAAAAAACAGCAGACAGGAAAGATAAGATGAAATTCAAATATAGAGATAACATATTCTACTTTACCGCAACTAGGGCACCTGTAAAAACTTACAGACTGACAAACAAGAAAACAAAAAGGAGAAAAAAAAATCTTAACGGGAGCAAAAGATTCACAGTTATTTTAGATATTAAACAGAAATGCCACAAAACCATCCAATTATTTCTCTTACGTCTGAGTAACAATTCCCTAACCAGAAGAAACCTCAGCAGCCCCTGGAGATGGGAAATTAATCAGACAGAGCTGAACAACGTGGTCATCAAAAACTAATATTACTCCAGAAGAGCTCTCAACCATTTACTGCGTTCAAGAGTCTATACTGAAGAATACAAGTGCCAGTTGAAATGACTTGATTGCGAACAAACTGTAATACATTTGAAGTGCTTTTGAAGTAAAAGGAGAAACTATGTTTTAAAATGCATCATTATGCACTCAATGCTTTAGTGCATTCTCCATACCCAATTCTCCAGTGCATCATAAGAAAACATTTGCTGTTCTGTAGTTATTTAATGAATAGTTCCTTTTCCTTCCACAAACATTCCAAAATGCAAGCAATTGTATATAACAAGGAAGGATATTCAGAGATCAACAGCATCCTTAATTCTGATCCCT
The DNA here is from genome assembly GCA_030684275.1 of Acipenser oxyrinchus oxyrinchus. Classification (NCBI taxonomy): domain Eukaryota; kingdom Metazoa; phylum Chordata; class Actinopteri; order Acipenseriformes; family Acipenseridae; genus Acipenser; species Acipenser oxyrinchus. The sequence continues at coordinate 29,097,398 of CM060262.1, read as the reverse complement.
GCCTGTTGACCTCAAGGAGAACCTTAGCACATACTGTAAACCAAAGACTGATCAATTCATAAACGATTGCAAGGAGCAACACTGTTCTAATCTAGACATTTCATTCTTAAGCACAATAAAGCAATCTGTCAGTTAACTGATGGGCTGTTTTAAAATGTTAACCTGTTAATGGCAGTCAGTACTTTAAAATGGAGTCTGGAGGAATTTCACAAATATAAACATTTATCCAGCAAGCTTACTAAGACAACTCCGACTTGAGTGTCTTTTGAACTAGATTTTCATAACTTTTAATGAATGACTTTTAGAGATTTAGAATAGCATGTGTGTGTAGTGGATCGTCCTATATTTGGATTCCACTTCAAATACTAAGACACTTACAGTATCATACTGCAAGTTGCTTGCATTACTGTAACTTATCAACAGGGGGCACTATCTTCCCAGCTACTTCTGGTTCCTAATTTCATATCTCCATGTTTGGCAAACGAACACTAGTAGTAAAGCATAAAATAAGTTAATTTCATTAACTGATTGTATTCCTGATAAATGTGGGTTTGTCAGAAACATGAAAGAAAGAGCATCAGAGATTAGCAAGTACCATACTATCCAGTTAATAGCTTTTATAGGGCTGCAGTACTATTAATCAAATTTCAGGAACAAAGGGATAAGGTACAAAGACCTTGGTCACAAATTACTTTTTAATGTAGCAAGATCGTTTCTCGGGTTTATTACCATACTAAAAAACGACAGGAAAAAGGTTATTCTTTTCCATTTGGAAGGGTACTAGAGTTCCTTTACGAAATGCACTCTTTCATCTGAGGCGCAAGTAACTTGACCTAGATTCAGTTCACAGAGTGGCTATTTTAGGATTTGGAAACTAGGGTCTTCTGAATTCTAGCCATTTGCTTGTAACTCCAAGCCACATCGCTTCTGAAATCAAAGTGGTGCCAATGGAACCACATCCTAGCTCATAAACTGACCTGTAAACAGAGAACTATACAAAATAACCTTTGTGGCTCCCATGACTCCAATAACCTTAACCCTTAAAAATCAAGCCAGAGCGCCTGACTGCTGAATGTTAAATGCTTTCCACTGGAATATGCACTGCACTTTTAAGGTTGCTAACATTCTCCCAGGTAGATTCAGGAATTAAAATAAATGTGACATTTATTGCATTTGGGAGTGATCCTTCTCTGGTTATTGTGGATCTACAATACTGTGCTGGATGTGAACTAATTCAACAGGCTGATAGAGGTTTTACTTACAACAATACATATTTAGAAAGTGGCATGTAAAAAATACAGTAATTTTATTTATTTTTGTACAGGATTACGTAACGCAAGAAACAAGCAAAGTGTCATTAAAACATTGATAAAGTGAATCAAAGATTTAAAGGCTGTGGTCACATGCAAGAGCTTTTCCCGCCTGGAAGTTCATAGGTTCTGTACTACGAAGAGCACAGAGGCTGGGGTTCAATTTAAATCATGACACTACCCTTGGGATTCAAAGAAATTGCAAAACAAATTGGTTACTGTACATAAAGGACTGATTGACTGATACAGTAATGTACTGAATAGAAACAAATGAGGAGGCAACAAGGAAAGACTCTTTTGGATTTGATTTCAGTGATAAAAACAGTGAACTACAAGCTCTGATATCATTGCAGGAGTCAACACCACAATCCCTCTGTGGCACTCACTGGTTTTAGTGCAGTAATTTCATGTGTTTTCATGGAACAGCTCCAATCTTGGTGGACCCTTAACAGATTCTGTAAATCAGTGAACAATTTAACCTAAAGCATGTTTAGAAGCAGCGGCTTTCATTTTATGTACAATGCCAGCAGTGCAATATTTAAAATGGGTCCTGCAGAATAAGTATGTCTGTAGAGTCACCAGATAGTGGGTTCATCAGATTACACTGGAGTGCTACAGTTTAAAGCCCCCCTGAGCCCCCGCTACTATACTCTGTTTCAATAGCCAGGCAAGCAACAAACATGTTGGGAATGTCGGTTTACATTTTCAAACAAAATAAAACATTACTACAAAAATAAGAATAAAAAAATAAGTCATATAACAAGACAAAGCAGCAGCTTAAATGTTCATATGCTGCACGCTGAGGATGTTCCGATTGGCTGGCTATTTCTGCCAAGCTGCTGTTTTTTTTATGAGTATCATTTACTTTGTGTCTTTTATTGGATAGCTCAGCTGTCCCTTGTCACAACTAAATAGGAAGCTTGAAAGTACTGTGGGGCAACAGAGTGGGAGGGTTATACTGTACTGTATGCAGGAGCCCAAAGGCTCCATAACGAGCTGGCAGGGAATTAAAGGGATGGAAATAAGACTCTTATTGCATGGCAGTTTCACCCATTCCAGGTTTTATTACGAACTTGATTAGCCACAGTGTATAGGTAACAAGCTCAGGTGTGTTTTACTAATCTCAAAGTAAAACCAGGACTGGATCAACCTACTATGCAATGGGAGTTTTATTTCCAGTCCTTTTTTTCCCATTTAATTTAGGACTTTGTGATTTCAAGTAACATACCTGGAAAATATCTGGAAAAAATAAATGTAATGCACACTTCACTTGACCTCCATTTCTTTTCCAAATGTTTCCAATAGGCACATATTTTTTAATCATGCTCCATCACGTCCTCCTGTTTCCATCTCATTTTCAACGCTGTTTCCCTGTGGATCTGTGTTTCTTTGAACGTGTGGGTGACGTGTGTTCCGCTGGTTGACACTACCATAAAAAGATGAATCGATGCAACACAGAATATAGGAAAAGTTTGTTAAATACGCAATGTGCTTTATAAAGACATTTTAAAATGTCACAGTCAACACTGTTTATTGTGGCTGCAATCTGGGAATCTTCTGCAAGACATAAAAACACAGATTTATTGTATTTGATATTAATTTAAGGGGTCCAGATTGTTTGCTAAAGGTTGCCTAGCAAAATGAATTGCGCATGTTTGGCTTTTTTTCATGCAAATAGTGTCACAATGTTATTTCCATTCACTGTAACAACAGTATTTTAAGTTTATTTTAAGCTAATTCATGTTTAAAACCAGACACATTGTGGGCATCTATGAATCTCAGCTAAATTGCTAATTAACACTTCTCAGTCTGCACTATTTCTAGGCACTGAAGCTCACAGATCATTTTACCATGTGTTAGAATTGCTCTTCTTGCCAGCGATCGCTATAAAAATCTCCAAACCACTTGAAATAAATTCAGGTGGTAAAGTCAGATAAACAAAACCTGTTAGAGGAAGGTGTGATCTACCCTATTAATAAATCTTGTTAAGATGCCTCCATGATGTATGGTTTACTTATAAAGTATTACCTAGCTTTGAAGCATAAATTTGATATAACAATTAAATTGCAATCAAAGCTGACAAGGAGGCATTCAGTAAGGATTGAATGAAGTCCTGGAATCACCAACATGCCTAAGGGAAAGTTGACTCACTCCACCAACTCCAGTTTTATTCATTTTTATAAGGCAGCAGCAGAGAGACATACTGAAAGAGTCATGGAAAATGTGCAGTCAAATATGTCAGGAAAGGATATTGTGTGTGCGTGGAAAGACATTCTCATTACATTACCATGCAGGAAATACAGCAATGCCATTGATCCAACCACAAACCACTGCGAGTGGACAAGTGCAATGTGAACACAGCATGCATTCCAGTTATGAAGTCAGCCAGGTCGGGACAAACCCCCTCCATGCAGATATTGGAAGAGTTTCTGCGCCGTGCTGCTGGGAATTGTGCCATTCGGGTGACGTAATGAAAGATTTGCCAAGTTCCAAACTCACTTGCTGGTAACCAGCCAGTGTGTGGAGGAAAGAAACAGGTGGCACAAGAAAGCATAGCTTGTGTACTAGAGAAACGAAGTGTGATAACAGTGAGCATGTGATTTGCAGTGGGCTGGAGCACGTCACCCTTGACGTTAAATTATATACGTAAAAACAATTCATGGTCCTTTGATAAACAAGTATGGCCGGTCTTTATAATTGTATTTTATTTGCTTATTTATAAAAATAAAATGAAAAAAAAAATGTAAACAAAATACTGAGCAATTGAAGCCAATAGCTAAACTTCCACCATGGTTATCATTATGCAACAAGGATAATGTTTGCTTGTTTCACCAACTTTAGAAAGGTATGCCAATGTTGAATAGCACACACTACAGAAAGCAAAAGAGAAAAATTGTAAAGCTCTTTGGCATCTGAAGCTGCACGATGCATTTTTAAACTAAAAAAGTTAAATGCAAGAAGGGGGGGAGGGGATTGTGTCAGGTCACTAGTTGTGAAACAGGACACCGATGATGCAACAGTGGCAATGCCTTGAAAAGATAGAGAAGAAGCCCTGCTAATAGCTTTCAGGAGCACATTTACGACATAGCAGCTGTTACTTATCCTTTCTTTAACTGTCAAAACAGCCCAGAGCCCCAGTGACACAAAGAGGACTATCAATGAGTGCTGAACTGTGATTACCTCCCATGTACAATATCCAATCTCCCCCTTGACTCACGAAGCAACTTCCATGCTTACTTAAGCACAATCACCAAATTCTTTTTAAATATACATGTGCGTTTTCTGCACACAAAAAAAAAAAAAAAGTGGTTTGCAGATCTCCCGGAAAGTAATCAGAATGATGCTAAGCATGAAAATAAATGCTTGCCAGTCCAGCTGCATACAAAGGCAGAAAGATGCTGCATTGCTAAGCTTTACTAATGCCTTCTCAAATACAGACCAAGAATGCAGCCTATACTGATGAAGCAGAATGGTATCGTGTCGATGGTCTATTCCAACCACCGCAGGGACCATGAGAAATGGCCTTATACAAGAGCGCTGGTCCTACCAAGGAGATCTTCTGATTGCGTAGAATTGCATCAAGCAGGAACCAATAGCATTAATGCAACTCTAGCAAACGGCAACAGGTCCAACAGGTTTAGCTTTTAATACTGTGTAACATGTGGGAAAATCCCTGCAAGCTACAGTACAGTAGCACTGATAACAAAATGCCTTCCCTCCCCCAAAGATCAACACAAAAACATACTAGTCTGGAGCAATAGAATTGGATTCAGCTTTTTATATTTGATCTCAATCCTTCCAGGCATCTTAAATCCCATCTCACTAGGCTAAGACTTACAATCCATATGAATTTACTAGTACCAATTAGAAAGTATTCAAGCGGACCATTAAATGAGGGTAGTACCGCTGTGATTACAGCTATGCCAACACGTTGAGGTAGATTAACCCCCTGGCTAGTTTAACATATCAATGAGCAGCACCACATATGTTTTTGATCTTTGAAGATTGATTTTAAACCTTCAGTCTTTAATAGTACTTTAATACTTTAGCAAGCAGTAATTCTTTGATGACTTTACATATATCTTCATTTTCGGAACTTCATTAACTTATTTTGCAAGTACTTTTCTTGCTGTAAGCACCACGTCTCATTTTTAAACTAGGATACTGTCATTAGGTTAACCGGTCTTAATAATCATGAGATAGGAATGTTTTATGTTTTAACATAGTGTTAACCAGTTAACAAATCCCCCTATTCAGTTTCCATGTCCATAAATAAATGAAAGATATTTTTTCTTTACAGAGACTGAAAACTCTCCAGGGGTTAGAATGAGGATTTTTAAACATGAAGTAGCACTATTTGGGTAGGCACTATATTGCATCAGCCTGGTTTGATCTTCGTTCTTTACAAGACAACACCAGCCCCAAAATAACAGCCATTTCCATTAAACCATCTTGGATTGTGAATACCTCAGCAGATCTCTAAACAGCACTGGTCAGTAACTGGTTGGGAGACCCAACGACCATCCGGGTCAAGAAAGTGATGCTTTTGGTCCAGATGAAGGCACTCTGAGCCAGGAAATAAGATGTACATTTCAATGGGGTTTCGGGAGAGTATTATAAAATAAACACCTTACAAATCCTTGGTTTGTAACACACAGTTGTGGGGTTTGTGAACTGCAGTGGCATCTCCACTCATACTGTAAGTTCGACTTTTTTCACTTTTATTCAGGTCAGATACAGTAATAAATGAACAATGCAGTATAGCCACCCAAAATGAATTGCCTGCTGCATTCTTATGAAAAACTACATTGGTGTACTGTATTTGAACTTGATTAATGGGACTGAAATTCAGCATAGCCATTACTGCGAAAATCAAACCTCTGGCAGGTACTGTATATCCATTTTTTTATTTTAATTCTGGTTTTATTCATTTTCCCAGGAAGGGGTCTGTCATGAAAATTAGAGGACCCTGAAAATGTATTTCCTTACCCCTAATATACAGTATATTAGCATGCCTGCTTTACAAATTTGTGACCATGGGGGCCCATTTTGGTTTGCTCACTTTATAAATCTATCAGTAGAAAACTATGACATATACAGTAGTTCTCCATACCTGATTATAGTTTGAATTCACCTTAACAACTACAGCAGTGATGTGGTTAAGCTTGAGTCCGATGAGAATGTGTAGATGATAGCCTACAGCAGGAACATTCATAAAAGACTAGTTCACAAATGATAAGGGTTCATAGGTTGTTTACATTTATCCCAATGGGTGAGAAAAACACATTGCTCTATAAATGAGCATTCATAAATATAGAACGACTGTAATGTATGGGGAAAAAAACATATACTTAACAGCAGATTTGGGACATTGCTTTCCTTAGATCAAGCTCTGCATCTGCTTACAAGCAAAATGTTGTTCTACAGCATTCTATTTTTCTAGCAAGTCTGAAACTACACGCTTGGATGATTTCAGATAATACAATTATTCAAATAGGTCAATCAGCTAAAAGATCTTCTTTCAAAACAATAATACCCCTACTGAGCACAGCCTGGCATACTAATGATGCAGCAAGACAAAAACAGGGATGCAAGATCAAAAAATATCACAGCTGTTATACCACATGTTCACTTAAACAGTAAAACCACATAAATCGGCACTATTTTACCAGAATTTGTTCTATGAATGAATGGCTTTAGATTCACTTTACTTAACCTTTAGTGACCACGACTAGTTGTCCTCATTTAAAACTGTACAATGCATGTCCCTGACAGATTTACTGGGTAGCAATGAAGGTTATTATTATGGTGAGGTTTTCTAATTCTAAACTATGAACCAAAGTCTGTTTCCAACATGTGATTCTCTCATTATACAATGGAAAGCAAAAAATAAAACAAGTGAGAAACTAAAACAAAAAACACTCTATCAGTATGTGATGATCTGGTAAAGATTATAATGCAAGTCTCCTGCAACCATGGTGTTCCAATTCTATAATAACTGGTTGGGCTCTTCTTAAAAATAATCCACTTCCCAGCATGACTTCTCTCCCCCCCGACACAAGGTCAAAATAAACCTTTCTTCTTTTGTCAGCAAAAAGGTTTCAATGGAAAAGGCAAGCCAGTGCCTTTTCTGTAGACAGCCTGATGTGGGTCACTTGCATTTTCTGGTCATGTATCCTGCAGAGAAAGCCGAAGGGATGCCATGCTGAGTGCTTTCCAAAGCCATGTCTTCACCAAAGGAAAGTCAATGGAAATGACACCTAATGAATATTCAGAAAGCCTGTCTCAGAAAGGCTCTGCAGGACACACTTCACTGCAGTGCCTACACGTGCAACAAACTCGAGATGGAAAAGGATTCTTTTTTCTTATTACTTTTCAGTTCAGTTCTTGCTGAACCAAAAGCAGCATAGTGCACTTAATATGCACCAACTTTCTAAAACAGATCTTAAAACAAGGTAACCCTAGTTATGCAAGTCTAACTGTTCCAGCTGAAAGGCAGGAAATGCACAGGTTGGATATACAGTACTGTGCAAAAGTTTTAGGCAGGTGTGAAAAAATGCTGTAAAGTAAGAATGCTTTCAAAAATAGACATGTTAATAGATTATATTTATCAATTAACTAAATGCAAAGTGAGTGAACAGAAGAAAAATCTAAATCAAATCCATATTTGGTGTGACCACCCTTTGCCTTCAAAACAGCATCAATTCTTCTAGGTACACTTGCACAAAGTCAGGGATTTTGTAGGCATATAGTCAGGTGTATGATTAAACAATTATACCAAACAGATGCTAATGATCATCAATTCAATATGTAGGTTGAAACACAATCATTAACTGAAACAGAAACAGCTGTGTAGGAGGAATAAAACTGGGTGAGGAACAGCCAAACTCAGCTAACAAGGTGAGGTTGCTGAAGACAGTTTACTGTCAAAAGTCATACACCATGGTGGAGGTTCCTTGCAAGTTTGGGGCTGCATTTCTGCAAATGGAGTTGGGGATTTGGTCAGAATTCATGGTCTCCTCAATGCTGAGAAGTACAGGCAGATACTTATCCATCATGCAATACCATCAGGGAGGCATCTGATTGGCCCCAAATTTATTCTGCAGCATGACAACAACCCCAAACATACAGTGAAAGTCATTAAGAACTATCTTCAGCGTGAAAGAAGAACAAGGAGTCCTGGAAGTGATGGTATGGCCCCACAGAGCCCTGATCTCAACATCATCGAGTCTGTCTGGGATTACATGAAGAGAGAGAAGCAACTGAGGCTGCCTAAATCCACAGAAGAACTGTGGTTAGTTCTCCAAGATGTTTGGGCCAACCTACCTGCCGAAGTTCCTTCAAAAACTGTGTGCAAGTGTACCTAGAAGAATTGATGCTTGATGCTGTTTTGAAGGCAAAGGGTGGTCACACCAAATATGGATTTGATTTAGATTTTTCTTCTGTTCACTCACTTTGCATTTAGTTAATTGATAAATATGATCTATTAACATGTCTATTTTTGAAAGCATTCTTACTTTACAGCATTTTTTCACACCTGCCTAAAACATTTGCACAGTACTGTATATTTAAAGGATGTAAGCACTATCTTTACTGGCACACTACTTTAGAATACAGTAGACACTCAATATTCTGAACTCCTGTGGATACACTTATTTTGTCAGGAATATTGGGTGTCTGGGGTAATCTAAGTAGCTTAGTACCAATATATTAAAATAGCTATAACTGTTTAAATAAACACGGAAAAATGACAATTAAAACAGATTGCCTATTATGCTTTGAAAAAAGGTACCAAGGTGCCACTGCATGCTAAAATATTCCATAGCTGAAATTGATTATGCCATACAAGTGCTGTTTACTACTAAACAAGTGCAAATGTCACAAGACTTCTCACATGATAAGTGTTTTATGCACACAAACCATGTTTGGATTGAATTCTACAGTATGCTAAAACTTTGCTGCTTGATTGATCATTCGCCCTCAATTCTTAAGATAAGCAGTCTTCTGAAGAGAAAGGGTAGTTAATATTTAATCAAAAGAATAGATAACTGCTGAACTGCTTCAATGATTGAAAAATACAAGCTTCTTGTGCAAACTACAAGAAGAGCCAGTACTGTATGATCTTACTGAAGGTTAGACGCACATGTGGGAGGGTTGACAATTCATTTTCCATGAGTGCTACAGCATAAACAAAACCCTAGAAATATATAACACTGTATTACAATGCCATGTATAGACAAACATCAATAACAGCATTAGAGTGTCCTGCATCATATGGGAATATGAAAATAATACATTTTGTATTTAGTGTTTCAACTTAAATCACACTATTTGGGGGTTGGCAGGAAGACCTTTAGTAGTTCAAGGCTTACATCAATCTGAGGGGCAAAATGCCACTGGATACTTAAAGGGGCTACTCAAGGGCCCTGGGAAAACAGCAGTGGTGTGTTTGTAGGCAGGTTTGTCTCACGGGAAATATCATTTAATTTAAAACTCTGTTAAAGTCTAGAGAAAAGCTGCCCCTTGAGAAAGGTATTAACCTACATTTATAATCATTTCACATGCATTCCTATCAATATAACCTTTCCCCTACAGTCCGAATACAGCATACAATTACCAAATAGCCAGATCCCGTAATCTGTTTTGCTAATAACAATATTAATCAAATACAAATGTGAACAAAAGACCTATGTTACCCTTTTATTTTTACTGCAATGACAACCCTGTACTCACAGAAATGAACATGGATCTCTTTACACAGTTTACAGGAGAGCTTGGTCACTTCTATCTGCAGCAACAAAGTACACTGTCCTCCTGTATCCAAAATATTGCGTGCATAACTCACCTTACCCCTGAGGCAAGCCCAAAAGTCCACAGGTGTCTACAGCAGCACAGCCACCAACCACAAAACACACTGCATTCCATCAGCACGTTCAAGTTATTGAGTGCAAAATAAAGACTTAGGAGAAGCATATATTGGCTGACAGAAACAAAATGTATATCCCCATTGACTGGATAGAGACACTGTAATAATTAATGAGAGTATACCTCAACATTGCCCTGTGCACTGTGCAGTATAAAACCAGAACTCCAGGACTTTCCTATTTGTTGATAAAACAGAAGTGAATTTCACCAGCTTTAGGATGTCTTTTAGTCTGAAATCATACTTTAACTGCTTAGAAACTGCTTAAAACCAGTGTGAATCTCAACAGCACTAAACCATTTGCATGTAAAGTAAGATCTTAGGATGCAACTAAATAAATGATGCTTATCAAAGACGTTTCACTTGAGAAACATCCGGCTAGAGGGAGATATCTTTTAATATGTTCAGTACTGAATGTTCAAAATGCTTATCAGCTACTGGATCAGCCTTTATTACCAAATTCAATGTAACATACTCCTGGGATAAATAACTGACATTTTCACATTAATATAAAGGTTTTAAAACTAAACTGATTTACAAATTCTGGGGTGAAGTTTTTACTATTCACTATGAGCAGCCTTTGATAAAACATCAAGACATTTAAAATGGCTCTCGGTTACAGCCCAATACACCATGACAGCTATCTTTGTGTGCAAAATGTGCAACAACAGTAATAAGCACTACCAATCTCAGAAGCTTGAGTGACCAGTCAATAAACCAATCTAGACATTTCTCTCCTTTATAGCTCTCTGTAATGACTGGACAGCTGGGCCATGGGGATATTTGTGAAGTGACCTCTGAACCTTACAACCTATAAATTAAGTGGCATTTCATTACAAAGCGAGCCTGGACGATCTCACAGCAAATCTCTTCAACAATCACAATACAGAGAGATCAAGAAGCCAGTACGGAGCAGTGATTTAGCCCCTTTTTGCTGAGATTTTGTTCTTATTTTAAATCCTTAAGCCCCCTCTAACAAAGCACCATGGGAAAACAGCAGTGTTTCATCCCCTTTGTTGCGACTACACAAGAACTTTGGGGTGGGGGGGGGACTTGCTTTTGTATCGCTACCCTCCCGTTGGGTCAAAAAACGTATTAATAAACGTGCCAATTAAAATATAGCACCTCTCTCTATTCCAGAATTATTTTTGATCTGACATTTTCACAGCCTCAAACACATTAAAAAAAAAAACCCAGATGGCATTTAAACAGATGTGTCACTGTGGGAGTAGACAGTCAAAGTATTTCATGTTTGTAGATGTCTGATGAATATTCACTACAGTCACTACAATACTGGTAATGTTATTTTCTGACCACCTTTCCACACTGGGGACCACTTCCCACATATGGTCTTCTAGGCCAGAGTTTCCTAATCCTGGTACTGGGGACCCCCTGTATCTGCTGGTTTTCATTCCAACTGAGCTCTCAATTACTTAACTAGACCCTTCATTGAACCATTCATAAGCTTCATTAGATTTCATTGTTTTCAGCTTTTAAACAGTTGCTGATTAATTTAACTATACAATTCTATAAGTAACTTGAAAATCGGCAACTTTTTAGGAGCTGAGAACAATTAAAGGAGCAGGATTAGGAAACCCTGTTCTAGGCAATCTACACTTATAATCCAGGTCTTCCAACTGTCTAGTTTATGAATATATTGAACCAATAAAAACTAAATTATACCAATTAAACTTGTGTTGAAGACACTTCAGGATTGGAGATGCTTACATCTGGTCTAGGCTTATGGATGACATTGACTGTAGTTTTACATTTTATAACAGAAAGGGTGTCCACAAGCAGCCCTTAGTGTACAAGCAATCACCATTCCTGTTATTTACCCTAACTGTTCTCTTAAACAAAACAAAGCTTTGTCTTCACCATCAAAGATGACAGCTCTCCCCAAAGATGCAATTCCCCCAAAAAAGTCTACATTGTATCTGTAGTGCAAAATCCAAGCTGAAAACAGTGCAACAATGCTAATGCAAATTAATATTAAACACTAGGAAAGAAATTGCAAACACTCCAGCACTTGCTTTTTCACGTGGAGGGATGGGGGTGTTTAATATTAATTCTAATGTCAACTCAAGGACATGTCTTAATAGATTGTGTATGCAAAATGCCCAGTTACCACTAAGTATGCCTAAGAGCATTTTAATAAACTGAACACCAACACGGACATTTGAAAGCAAGAAAGAATGTCATGAGCTAACTGGACCTGACGAAGTGAGTGACGTCACTGATGAGCAATGACGTCCAGAAACGCTTCCCTGATTCATTTACGGCTACAGTGTAAACAAACTTGCTTAAGGTGTTATTTATTTAACAAAAACCTGTATGATCGGTCCACAGTACTTCGCTTTACACAAAACTTGATTTCCATGAGTTCACTGATTAAATACCGGAGATACGTGGGTAACAATACAACTTGACTGTCAGCGTTTAAATTATGGGCTTTCGGTTCAAAAACAAGACAGCTATCTTTAGACTTTACTGTGGTAGTATAATGTTTCCTTGACAACCATTCACACTAAATCAATCGTATTCACTGCCTAATGGGATACTAGCTGATTATTAAAATACTGACTCAGTACGGTGGCGGTTCGTTAACCGACTTACTGTTTCGAAATACAATTGTGGTTCCTTACCGGCACCTGACTCTGGAAGTGGAGCCCCTTCAACGGTCAACAATGCCCAGTGCAGAACACCAATCACCAGCAACACAAAAAATCCATGTCGAGTCTCCATTCTTTCTTGTTTTTATTCCACTTCGTCTCTTCTCTTACGAATAGAACTACCGCATCTACAAATATATACAGGATTTATAAACGTAGTTACAAATGTCAAATTAGATCAACAAAGACAAACGCATTCTTTATGTTTTAGGTCTGCTTTTTGCGTTCCGTAGGTTTTATATATATATATATATATATATATATATATATATATATATATATATATATATATATATCTCCTTCACTCGCTCACTCACTACCGTGTCTCATCATGCTTCTGATGATTGAAAGAAAGGCTTGTTACCTTTCCTGGACTAACATATTTGATAAAATAAGGATTACAGTCATCGCTAAGCAAAAACCAAATGGTCGACGTGAAACCTAACATTTAAATCAACTGTGTAACACAATCAAACACCAGCATTCTCCCAACAACGCCATGTTGTTACTACGTCATTTCGAAAGGAGAAACTAAACAAAAACACCAGTGCGGCTCAAGCGCATCAGAGTGAAGCAGTATGGACGAATGAGGTACATCCGCCAGCTAAAACCACCCAATCAGTACTCTAGGGGGGCGTTATTTTACTGTCCAGGTTCGGGGCTTGGTGACGCTGTGGGGTTAGTAACGGTATATGCCGGGAGAGTCACTTGACAACCTTGTGAGGTATGCAAACAGTGCGTGAAAGATGAGCTTCGTCAGGAGAGGTGTAACGAGCTTTAAAAAAAAAAAACGTTCATAAAACAGGAACCTGTCCGACATTAGGAGGTAACGAGCCTGTCAGTTTATCTACTCAATATTTAGAATTGTGGTACAGCAATCTCGTTATTGTTATTGTTGTGAGTATATATTAATGAGGTAATTCATATATTTAAGTCACTGTTGTTCCCAGGATGTCATCTGGTTACCAGTGTAACAAGCTAAAAAACAAAAAAAAAACTCAAGCAAGAAAAAAACAGTGTACGTTCAAAATACTCTACTACTAGCACTCAAGTCACGTTCACAACACTCTACTTCTAAGACCAAATTTAACTATAGCCTATACACATTAAAGAAAAAAAAAACACAGTACTGCAACCACACACACGCGTTTCTTTATAGTGTTTAGGAGGACTTTGCATTGACTGTCACTATATTTTTATTTACTATTCCTAACTCCAGTCAAACAAAACTCCACACAGGGTGAAAGTCAACAACAAACAAAATATTTGGACATTTTTAGTTTGTTTTAAAAAAAACAATAATTACAATAAGGACTTGTCCTCATAAGGTAGGTTTTGTCAGACTTTTCTTCCTTGTGGAGACTTTTTTGACCCAGCAACACTATAAACCTGTCCACACACACACAATTGGAATATATGGCTAACGGATAATCTTCTTTCAAGCATACTGGTTTACATTCTTTTGCTCCAAAAACAACAGTCATTCTCGAGGGATTACACGTGTTCGCTCTACAACATGTTCTGAATATGTTATCTTGTTTAATAAAACTTTTTAATGAAATATATATATATATATATATATATATATATATATATATATATATATATATATATATATATATATATATATATATATATACAGTATGTTTAATTAATATTGTAATACTGATAGAACCTGTCTATTTTGCGTCTCATCTATGTCGTTTTTTCTGTGTATAAAAAAAGTATTTTCTTTTTAACCCTTTGCTTTGGAAGAAAACCTACAAACACAACAATGCTTTCATTTGTTGTTTCTTCATGTGCATTCCCTTAGATCAGGCTACCTGTCTACTTCACAAACGTCTATATTTGGAACAAAATCCCATATTTTTATTCTTTCACTCTTAATCACAATGACAAGTAACTCAAAACAAAACAAAACAAAAATATCAATTTGTCCTGAGTTCAGTTAATTATGTGTGGTAAACCATATGATAAACGGGGGTGACAGCGCATTCCTACATTTCTATTGGAGACTCCGCTTGCGAGATTTAAAACGAGATTACAATCAGGATGGAGGCTTGTTGGCGGGATTTAAAACTGTATTACAGTTAAGACATGGAGGATTTAAAATAGAATTGTGGCGAAATGTACAAAAATGCCTACACACAAAAACCCCAGAAGAATATGCCCGTGACCATAGGGATTTCGTTGAGGAAGACAGCAAAGGAAATAACGTACAACTTAAGTGTGCAAGTACTGTCAAGTTACTATACATATTTTGACACACAAAAAAACGCTCAAGCATTTTGGAAAGTAACCGAAAACACCAATTTAATACAGTATATCAAAAACGAAAGCCCAGAAAAAAAAACGATTTGCATAAAACTCGAAAATAGCTAAAAATAAGCACCGAAAAATACAATTAATAAAACCCAAAAAACAGAAGCCCTAAATATAAGACACCATCCGACATTACTGACTTTAACCTCTCAGTTTTAACAGCCTGTTGCAGGAATTTTTAATGCCGTCAAGTTGTTGAGCCAGAACATTTTCAACAGCAAAACGACTCATTTAGTTCCCTTTCAATTCGAAGACGACCACCAACGACATGACGTATGGGATATGCTTGCCCATTGGGTAGGTATCGCTGAGCTCTCTATACCAGAGCTGCCGATAGTCCTCTTCCTGGGATGATACACTCGGTCCCACCCACCGAGGGAATAAAGCTGTCATCCCGAGGAAGCCATTTCTCTTTTTCCTTCTCAAGATGGTACGGTAAGACTTCTGTGTTGAGCTGAGCGTATTGATAGAAAAGAGCTCCTCGAGTCAATTGTATTTCCCTTGCATTCGTGCTGAAAGCTGGAGCGTCTTTCAGCAGCCTCCTCGCTTGCGTGGTAGGCCGCTCTTTGTTATCTGTCTGTCGTGTGTGTGTGGCTGCCTGTGTCACCCGCAACTGGCAGGCTATTTCTTTCTGAGTGTACACATTTCCTCCACTGGGCTAGGCCTTGCCGTATTCCCGCTGTTGAGTGACTTTTCCAGCCGTGCTCTTCTCCAGGGGGCTAGGCCTTGCCGCATCCCTGCTGTCGAGTAGACCTCGCCGGCTGCATAGGCCCGCTCATCTCAGTGAGTCGGTCCTTGTAAACAAACAGTGTGCTCTCCCCTATACTATTTACTGTGGTTTTGCTGTCTACTTCAACTCAACAATGCAAAGAGTGCGCTTACACCGGTGCAGTGCACAACGTACTTGGGGCTCCGGCTGGACTCCAGTATGATGCGCGCATACCTGTCAGACGACAGAGTTGCAGCTATCCAGGGTTGCCTCTCCCTGTTTCAACAGAAATCGCAGGTCACCCTCCTATTGTGCCAGAAACTATTGGGTCTGATGGCCACAGCCATATTGGCCATTCAGCTGGGTCTGGTTCACAAGACCCCGCTACAAGCGTGGCTCAATGCGTTCCACCTCAACACCAAACTCGACAGAGACCATTGGCTGTCTGTGTCTCACGCGTGCTCGGCAGCCCTACGCTGGTGGAGGACAACCTCTCACCTGCGCGAAGGTGTGCGAATGGGAGTAGTGTTAAACCGCCAAGTGGTGACGACAGACACCTCCAACTTGGGTTGGGGGGGCGGTCTATGAAGGCAGAGGAGTATGCGGATCCTGGCCGGACTGCTGGACATCCCTGCACATAAACATACTGGAGTTGCAAGCAGTCTCCCTTGCGCTCCACCACTTCCTCTCGGTGCTGAGCTGTACACATGTGTTGATCCGGACGGACAACACGACAGTGGTGGCGTATGTCAACCACCAGGGTGGCCTACTGTCCCCCGGGTTGCATCGCATGGCCTTCAGGCTGTTGACATGGGCTCAGAGGAACTTGCTGTCCCTACGGGCAATGCACATTGCCGGAGCGGTGAACTGGGCAGCGGACCTCCTCTCCAGGAAGGGTCCGCATCCGTCAGAGTGGCAACTCCACCCTCAGATAGTGGTGCGCATTTGGGAATGGTTCGGGAAGGCCCAGGTCAATCTCTACGCCTCGGCAGAGACGACGCATTGCCCCCTGTGGTACTCCCTCCACTGCTTAGGCGGTCCACTCGGCAAAGATGCCCTAGCGCACGAATGGCCCAAAGCATTTTTATTTGCTTTCTCGCCTATACCGCTGCTCCCGGCCTTTCTCGAAAAGGTCTGGTTAGAGAAAGCGTCAGTTCTCCTAGTGCCCCCAGGTGGCCCAGGAGAATCTGGTTTTCGACCATGTGCCAGCTGTTACACAGCCAGCCCTGTGTGATCACAGCCTTCCAAGTCAATCAGTCTGTGGAACTGGAGTCCTTCCATCCACCTCTGTTTACTTCAACGGAGGATGAGAGATTGAATATCCTCTGCCCAGTGCGGGCATTGAGATGCTAAGTGCATAGGACAAAAGCTATGCGTCAATCTGACCACAGGACACAGACCCTAGGACAGCCCCTCTCTAAGCAGCGTCTGTCACATTGGATTGTGGACACAGTCTCGACTGTGTATAATGGTGCTGGCTTGCCCCCACCTGGTAGGGTAGCCGCACACTCCACTAGAGGGTTGGCTACATCTTGGGCCCTCTTTATATAATGTTCTAGCATAACTGATGTTGGCTGAGGCTTTTCCAAACAACTCAGTTTCATGCTGAGCGACCTCAGCCGTAAGGACTCTCAGCTTCTCTGAAAACTTTTCTTTTCTTTTCCGTGCACCAAGAGGACTGTGCTGCCATCCCTCTGACATTTTTTGTGTGTGTGTTGAGTAATTTGCATCGCTCTTAAGCTTACAGGTCACAGTGCAAAATAATTGCCTGGCCACAATGCAATTTGAATTTTGCATCCGCAATTATTTGCACTGCGCCTATACTTACATCACCCCCTTAGTGTCACAACACGTACACATTCAAATTAACAGAAGTGGTATCTAAAAAGTTTCCATGAAGGATGTGTTTTTTAAACATGTCTAAACTTTGGTAAAAGACAACATTGTCATTAAGGAACTGGGAAAAAAAAACAAGTTGTCAAAGGCTTCTTCAATGCATAGTAGTCAGCTTTTTCCTGGCTTGTGTACTTTGTAGAGGGAATGAGGAAGTACAAATGCCTCAGGGCAAATGTTAACACTACTGGACTATGGACTTGCCTATTAAATCAACTGCAGATCATGAGTAATGAGTATTTAAGTGCAGTTAACCATTACAGGAGGGCTTTATAACTTAAAACAAAATCATATGAGCACTTTTCTTAGTACATGGCTCAAATGGAAATGTGGTAGATTATTTACACATTCTACATATTTAAAGTATGCATCAACAAATACAAGAATACTGAACTGCTTCTGTAAACAAACCAATAAGAATGAGTGAGTACAACATTCTTTTAACTTCATTAGTGAATTACATGTGTGAGATAGATTTTTCATGCACTTACCTTCTTACCTTACTGCTTGCAGAAAACATGTGTTACTTAACTATGAGCCCAATGCAATGCAATGCCCAAGCACCGTCATCCTAGGTGACAACTGATAACTTTCTGTGATCTCCATACCCCTGCAAGGAAATCAATTCACTGCCTTTTCTAAAACATTTTCTCTACAATCATCTTTTAGACAACTGCAGGTATAAGCCTCTTCTTTTGTCCCCAGGTAAATGCAAAAAACGGTATTTTGCCTTCAGTATCACTTCCAAACAAAGAACATCGTCTGCCACAGTGAGGCAGCAAAGGTTAAATAATACTGTGCTCTCCAAAACACCATATTAAGTAAGAGCTGTGTTAGTAAGTTTGTCTATATGTTTGTAAGTCATTAAGCATTTACAAATATGAGTTTTACAATATGGTGGTGAAAATAGGTTTTGGGTTTAGGTGGGGTGCATTTGTATGCAAGATAAGAGAATGTACTTGTTTGTGGAACAATGATCGAAAAAAGTTGAAGATAAAAGTGACCTTGAATGTGTTTTTTTTGTTTGTTTTTTTGTTTTTTTAATCAGTTTACTACCGAGCTGTTGTACATATGCAAATGTATCTTATGTATGTACATTGGAGTTTATGATGCACACCTGTCGATTGAACACAAAAGTATTTTAACACCAGGATGTGTTGCTTATAGTTGAATAACCCGAGACTCCAGACATCAATCGAGTCTATTATCTTTGGAAGCGAAATTGCAGTCAAGCTTCAAAAATCGAGGGTGCTGAACTCAGCCCTGGGATGCTATGCTTAGTCATAATAGAACCCGGGTTCTTATGTAGTGCATATCTTATCTCTTTCCCATGCATTCGCTCCCTAGGGTTCATTAGTAAACCTGACGCTGAAAGCACGGATACAATCTTCCAGAACGCATCAATGTCACTGTTTACAGCTACACGGCGGAGTCTAATGAAGAAGTCATTACACGCGTGACAGCATCTTTGAGACATTGTGCTCGAGCCAAATGAATCCCGATTAAAACAAACCTGAAAAATTGCCCAAAAGAGTCAAAGAAAGAAAGAAAGTTGAAAACCTTTTTTTTTTTTTAATTAACAAAAAATAATCTGTTGCGTTTATTTTTTTAATGTTTTATTAACACGCAGTGCTTTGGTTATTAACTGTAAAACAAATCCCAACCAAAGTTGGTTAATAACAACCTTGTTCAAAGCATGCAGTGCTGTCTTTACAATGCCCTTTAATTAAACAGAAATAAACATGTAGGCTCCCGAAGAAGAACGCTCTAAAGCCCCAGTTCTGGTTGACTGTGTCTCTACAGCTCGAGCCTCCACTCATGCGCTGCACCGTGCCATCTCGAGCTCCGTGACAGAAACAGCTGTGGACTAAAGCCTAACCCTAAATGCTATGTATCTGAATAACGTCTAGTTTTAAAAAGTTTTTTTTGTAATCACTGATGTTTTATTTCTTTTCTTTCTTTCATTCATTTCTGTGTCAGTCCGCCAACACAGGATAGCCTGTATACCCAGATTGGCTCGTTTTCGACTGGTACAGGACTATTGCACAAGCCAGTAATCTAATACCATCAGCGAGCCTTTCGTCTTCTGGAACTACGCTTGTCATTTAGTGCCAAACTGAAGGAAAACCCCAGTCTTACTTGTAAGGATGGTCAAGGTTGAGTAAGGCGCCAATTTGGATTCAGCCTGAGACGGCAAATTATCCAGCTTTAGTAGCCAATCAACATATTATTATGGCATTTTACTGCATGAAATATTACACTATGCCCGGTGTGTCCCCTAACACACCAGTTCTGTAGCAAACGTCCACTGCAAAGATCTAAACACATATATGTTAAAGCTTATTCTCCGTAATGCAGTTTGTAATGTATTTTGCTGAGCATGGTGCTGAAGAGTACATTGGGGATATGGGGCAGCTGCGGGGGAGGACATTTGATCCAGAGTTTGGAATGGAATGTCCTTTAATAGCAAAAACACCAGCAGAGAAGCTGAACACTCACATTCGTTGATAAATTTAAAATGTTCCCAAATAAGTTCCGTCTGTCTGTGGCGTGTGTGTGCGGAATTTGTAAGTGCAATCGTAACAGTTTTCATTTTGGGGAGGAAAACGAATTTCTATATACCATTTGTTTTCGTGAAAAATCACTCCATGCTAACACCAAGTAACGCACAATTCAATTCAGTATGTGTTGTACTATACCAAGATGAGCGCCTGAAACCAACATAATACAGTGTATGCCAATAATCACACTACACGCGTATGCCATAATATTAGACAAACATGTTTTTGAATAACTTTATAAATCAGGTGCAATGGGATGGTATTCATGTGAGCACTGAACTTAACGGCGCAATCAGATCGCTTTCTTTTTCACGAAATTCCACTACAAATGGCCATGTGGGGTTTTATTACATTATAATTTAAGCAAATTGTGTTGCATTTACATAAGCAATGTGTAGGTTTCCATTTGCTGAAAACAGCCAATTTTATCCCAAAAGTATAGGCTTTACCATGGCCATCTCACTGTATGTCTGCCCATGCTGATCAATGGAAGCATTGCGGTATGCCATATATGAATATGATATTGTCTTACAATTAAGGCAAGCAAAACAAATCCGAGTGGTTTACTGTTTGTTATTGTGCTTCACGCCAATTAATTAATGCACCCAAACAAAAGCAACGGAGTAATACTGGTGCAAACATCTGTTGAATACAGTCTCGCACTTCTACAAACCCCGTGTTATGCCAGTAGAGGCCCCATTACACATCCATCAAATTAATCCAATATGGTTTGCTGTGAGTAATTATTATTATTATTATTAGTAGTAGTAGTAGTAGTAGTAGCCCAATGACCTTTTATATATATATATATATATATATATATATATATATATATATATATATATATATATATATATATATATATATATATATATATATATATATATATATCTTATTCTCAGCATGTGGTATACAATATTTACTCATCAAAAATATTTTAATATGCAATTTTGAGTAAGTTATTCAGTACTAGCCCATTTCACATATCTTCGCTCCTTATTCCCTTTCATTTTTAAATATCAAATGTTTTCCCAGGAGATAAAAATAGTTCAGGTTATTCAGTTTGGCAACGAAATTGGACACCAATCTTCCCTCATGACGACGAAACTCAAAATCTCTATATGATCCGCCCAATGAAACGTATATAAGCAATGAGGGCTTGCAGTTTCGGCACAGCGACTTCTCTGAACACAGCAAGCTTTCCTCCTGTGCAGTCAACAAGACCTCAAAAAAACGTAAGCTACAACTAATGTCCTAAGATCAATATTTCAGTGCACTGATCAGTCAACGCAGTGCTGCACATAATATTCAATAGTACAAATAGTGTTTTATGTATTGGTAAAGGGGGGATGAGGAGTAGATAAAGGTGTGAATATGTATCTTGTATTCTGGTATTGGCTTGTTTATGTACATATTGACAATGTAATAATGAAATAAAGTAATAAATGATGATCATAAAAGCTTTTGGACAAAGTTGTCATAAATATAGCCTGTATTTCTACCTTGTGACGAGATGGCCACGTTTAAGTGGTTGAAGCACAGGCACCTGCTAATGACAGCTGTTTCTATGCAAAGCCTACAAAACGAGATCAGTGTAGAGAAGAACCATTCTTTATAAGTTTGCTGTTCCTAGACCCACCCCTGGTAGTCTAGTAACAGGCCAAGGAATTAAAAATTGGAATCGTCATTGTATTCCTTTTTCTTTCTACAGCATCACAATGGCCATTACTGACGTGCTCGCCGCTGCTGACATCAGCGCTGCTCTGAGCGGCTGCCAGGGTGAGAACCTCTTATCTTACTGTGCTTTCTGGAAGTGTGGATTAAGGAAATTAATTAAATTAGAGTTATATACAGGTCGATGTGTGCCAACGTCTTATTTCAATGCATGTAATTGTTGACAAACAATTTATGGCACCAGTTTATAAAATTGATTGATTGGTTATTGTCGAAAAAGGTGCTTTTTTAAAAATAAAAAAAAAGTTTGTTTGATTATTTTAATTTATTTTCTTGTTTTTATTTTCTTGTTTTTATTTATCTGTTTTCAGCTGCTGACTCCTTCAACTACAAGACCTTCTTCGCTGCCGTTGGTCTTGCCAAGAAGTCCGCGGGAGATATTTCTAAGGTTTTCGGAATCATTGACCAGGATAACAGCGGCTTCATTGAGGAGGAAGAGCTCCAGTAAGTAGATATCTTGCAACCAATATCCTTTGAAAAAAAGCTGAACACATCAATTGATTATTGCACTCAATGAGTGAACAGATTTCCAAATGATATCTTTTTAATTTCTTCTGGTACATGGAAATTCAGATGTGATGTTCCTGTATTATGTTTTTTGTGTTAGACTGTTTCTGCAGAACTTCTCCAAAGGCGCCAGAGCCCTGACAGCTGCTGAGACCAAGGCCTTCCTTAACGCTGGTGATGCCGACGGTGACGGCAAAATCGGAGTTGATGGTAAGAGGCAGGAAAGAACTATAAAGGACTTTCCACAGAACCATCAGAACCTCATTTAGCACATTGTAAAGCCTAAATACTAGGGCTGTGACGTCAGAAGAGTTCGATAGGGTACCCCTGATGCTATAATCACTTTCACTTATTTTTAGTATATGTACAACATTCCAGGTAATAAACGGCAATGTCCGAATATATGCTGCTAATATTACATGACTATACGGGGGGACCTGTTTCAAAGCCAAAATTGGGCAAGTGTATTCAGATTATTTTTAATAATATAAAAAGAAATATTACATATATTTTCTTCTTCTTCTTCTTCTTCTTCTTCTTCTTCTTCTTCTTCTTCTTCTTCTTCTTCTTCTTCTTCTTCTTCTTCTTCTTCTTTTACGGCAAACAAATGTATAAAAAAACGCTACCACTTCTTTTATTTACAGAGTTCTCCGCCCTGGTCAAGGCATAAATCACTGAAGACCAAGATGAACTGACTCTTCATGTTCGTCACGTCCCCCACAAACCTCGCAGTCTTAAAGGCACATATTTGTATGTTTTTATAGATCAATGTCATTCCTAAAATCCCTGTATGTTAGCTACATTGTTGGAACCATTTCAGCTTTCCACCTGTGTGCAGGTATTTTAGCCCATATTGTTTCACGTCCTAATATGGAAGGTGCTCTGTGATATCGTCCAAACATAATGTTTCAATTGTGGCTGGAAGAGGGAAAAAAATAAATACTTTTGCAACAAAAAAATAGATTTTCTGTCTTCTTATTTTTGTTTTAGTGTACACAGCCTAACGTTATGGCAAAACCTCAATTGACAACCAATCAGTCTATCAGTCTATCTATCTATCTGTCTATCTATCTATCTATCTATCTATCTATCTATCTATCTATCTATCTATCTATCTACTCTTTAAAGTCTATCAGGGTAAATTGAGCCGACTGTTTTCATAACATGGAAATTATGCCAACAGCAATCTAATTTGCTTGAATGAAAACGCAATGACAATTCTCCCAAGCAGATGAGTACAAAAGCAAAAGATGCTACAAACATATGAAATTCACATAAAAAAAGATTTAAAAAAAAACGGATTTAAAATAGCAACGATATCTTGGAATTAACAGAAGTTGGTTTAATAGATTATCGAGTAAATATTAGGTGATAAAGACCACACACTCACCGAAACAGTACGATTGATTATCCAGCTTAAATAATAATGTTACATGGTTTATTTCTTCTCTATCATCCATATTAGGGGTATTGTTTTCCAAAAAAAGACTCAAATGTAGTCGTATACAGTTTATATAATTATTTTGCTCAAACAAATTGCCACATTAACAGAGTTAGCAACCCAATCATTGACGTATGATTGACGGTTTTCTCTTTGTTTTGTTTTTCTTAAAGTTATATTTTAATTTTAAATTGTATGTCTTCCTGTTTATAATGTAATCGCATCCTGTAAAAACAAAATAAATCTTATGCAACAAATCTTAATGTTATTTTTAATAGAATACATTACACTGTATAGCCTATAAATACAGTGTATTTAAATTCGTTGCATACTTTTTTATAATGTTTTTTTTATGTTTAAGTAAACACAACAAGATACGCAATGAAAGATAAAGACAAATAGGTTATAAATGCTAAATGATAAATAATGACAAAATAAAATAAGTAAGCGCTAATATTTCCCTTTGCGCTGAATGTACACGGTGTCATTGAAAATAAACCGTGCTGTTTTTAATCAAACACATATGTTATGTTTCTTATAGTGTGAAAAATATTTAATAACTGTAATTTTCCATTCGTATTGTATATTTGCGGAAATAAATTAAATACAATAATAAGAATATCTTTATTTTTATATAGCGCCTTTCATAGTGGACCACCATAACAATGCGCTTTACAGAGGTATGCTGTGAACTGTGCATTATATGCAGAGTCACTTACAATAGGACATTGATTTAACATCTCATCCGCAGGATGGAACACAAGGAGGTTAACTGAGTCAGTCAGTGGCAGCGGTGGGATTTGAACCGGTCACCGTCAGTGGCGGAGGTGGGATTTGAGCCGGTGACTTTCTGGTTAGAAGCCCTGAACTTTAACCACTGGACCACACTGCCTCCTAAATATATTAACTTTTTCTTTAAAACTGTTTTTTTCATAATGAGAATCTGTTTGCATAAATATACACCATGTGTATAAATATTAAATATTTGGGTATTTAGGCTTCAATGTAGTGGCGCCTGTACCGAGAATATAGGTCAACCCACAGATCATTTACCTTACACGAAGCCTATCGTCACAGGGACATAAAGATTATTTACTGCAGGAAAAATAATAACATAAATGATATATTTAATGGGGACGCATTTTATAAATGCTCGAACGACACCTCAAGCGTTAGGTATGCATGTATGTGTAACTACATTGTAGGGCGACTAAAATGTTTTTTTAAATGCATTTTTTAACCTTACAAAATAAAGAGTACATTAATATGAATCGCTTCTCAAAGACAAAGAGTTATTCAACAGTGACATTCAGGTAGTAGCGTGTTTAGTTAGTACAAAGGTCGGGTCAACAAAACCCGCAAGGTCGGAAATGTTTTATTTAAAATGCAAATATAGGTCGAGTAGTCTATTGCTTTTCCGCGGACAGCGCCTCCTGGCATGTAAAGCAGTTATCCTTTAGACGGTCTCTGAAGCCACAAAATGAATTCAAACATTGACCTTATACAACAATTATTATTATTAATTAATAACTGCATATTAATAAATAAATAATATACTGTAAACTGCCGTAATTACCCATTTCGACGCCCTTATCTCTTATTATTTAGTTTGGCAACATAGATCCATGAGTTGCTATGACAAGGTGCAGTATTATTTATTTCCTAAATAATATTAACTGGATGATAATGAACTAAATAATAATAATATATTTTATTATTATCTAGTTAATTCCCCTTTCTGTAAAAAGCATACATTATCAAATACGTCAGCTCCCTTTAAACTGCATTGCCTTAATGATCAATTACAATATGACAACTTGTATTGATGGATTATTTGCAAAGTCATTATGCCTCGACAATCATGTCATCGTCTTCTTAAAGTTGTGCACTGAGCAGAATTTGAACGCATCGTGGGGGGTCAGACAATCCATAAGCAGGCAGTTAACTTTTTTTGCACACGTGGGATGCTATTTTGAATTGCTCGCCAAGATATGCGATAAGTAACAGGCAATATAATTTGACATATATGTGTTACGATGTGTTTGCAGACGCATACGCACATTCCTATTGGACATGTGATATTAGTTGAACAATCTGTTTAGCTGGCATGGTTCGAGCCTACAAAAGCGGGCCCCGTCTAGGGGATAGACACTGCACAGCAGCGTCTTCGTTTTCAGTTTGCATTCAAGCCAGGAACTACCAAGAGGTGAGTTCTAAAACATGTCGTGAGGGGAGCGAAACTGTCAAGTCTTCTCTACCAACATGGGTGTTATTGATGCGCCACCGCTGTATCATAATGGAGTGTTAGCCACACTGGAACTTAAAGCAAGTCAAGCGCACACGTTGGGCTTTCATTTATCTATCGACATTGAGGTCTTTTACTAATAGAAGATTTGTGTATGGATTATTATTCTTTTGGATGGAAATCAAACTATCTACCAATTGTTTGATTGTTTTTTTTATTTGTTTATTTATTCAACAATTATTGCTTTCAAATGGGCACATGAAGTAAGCCATATATATATATATATATATATATATATATATATATATATATATATATATATATATATATATATATATATATATATATATATATATATATATATATATAATTGCTGTTCTTGTTGTTCTTTCTTTAAAACAGCAGTAAATCTCTCGGCGTATAGTCAGGCTATAAATTACAACTATTCACTGCTCGCCCAATGTCGTCGAAACGATGCGCGAGTTGTTTTGCGTGTGCCAGGTAGTGCAACACACCTGTTTGTTTTCCTCGTAGTTTGAAAATGGCCTTCGCCGGACTGCTGAAAGACGAGGATATCGCCGCAGCCATCAAGGACTGCCAAGGTAAACTTTTACTCACAGTGCTAAGCCCTCGAGGACGCACAGCACGCCGTTTACAAGACGGTCCCAGGAAACAGCAGGCAAGGAAGCAGATGAGGAGAAAGCATAGCGCCAACAGTATGTTTTCTTTAGAAACAGAACATAGAACTGACAATTGATGAATTGTATGAAGGCGTATATATGGAAACAAGTATGGGGCATTTTAGTTTCAGATTAGGCAACTACACTTAAGGCATGTCTATATATGACACGTGCACTGTATGATAGTGATACACGCAGCTTATGAATGGGATATTCTTAGTGAGGGGTATATTTTAACGTTTCCATCTTTCATAGAAAGCGTGTAAACCAGGGGTGGGCAATTCCGGTCCTGGAGGGCGGTGTCCTCCTGGCTTTTGCTCCAACGTTGCCCTAAATTACTTAATTGGACCAATTATTCAATTAATGGTCTAATTAAGTAATTTAGAGCTCAGTTGGAACAAAAGCCAGGAGGGACACCGGCCCTCCAGGACCGGAATTGCCCACCCCTGGTGTAAACTGATAATGAGGAATAGCATATTAAAGTTGAGAGGACATGACTGTAGGGGTGGAGTGGACAGGGACACAAGGGAGATGGCTGTACTGTACATGATTCATAAAGATGTACTTCTATAACAGCTCCGGAATCCTTCAATCACAAGGCATTCTTTGCCAAGGTTGGTCTGGCTAGCAAGTCTGCCGCAGATACAGAAAAAGTTTTCAAAATCATTGACCAGGACCAGAGCGGATTCATTGAGGAAGAAGAGCTGAAGTAAGTGGGATACACACACACACACACGCACGCACGCACAAATATATAGATACAATATTCTGCTGCTAACTGTATTCATTATTAATGAAATTAACCTTTGTCCAGTAAACATTCACTTAACATTAAAATAAATTACTCGAGGAATGGCGAAAGCACCAATATCTCAACTAAATGCAGCTTTGGGTTGTTCATCTCCATTGTTTTTCTTTATTTAGGCTGTTTCTGCAGAATTTCGCCGCTGGCGCCAGAGCTCTGACTGATAAAGAGACAGCTGTGTTCCTCGCAGCTGGTGACTCCGACGGTGATGGCAAAATCGGAGTTGATGGTATTTAAGGAACTAAATATACTGTTATAGAGTAAAGTATTGGAAACACGCTGATTTCTCGACTATAGACTGTTTCGATTCTGCTGCAAGGGCAATTTAGAATCTTAGTCCTTACTTCTGGTTGGTATATGACTCTGCAAATCTACAAGCACCGGAATATTGCATTAGAATCGCATAGGCATACAGCTATGAAGGAAGAGACGACGTAACGTTCAATTGATCGAATCGTTTCTCTTTTTCTTTTCAGAATTCCAGTCCTTGGTGAAGTAAAGCCACAGCCAACAGCCAATAGAAACTTTGTATTGTGCAATACTCTGTACAGTTAATGGCATTTGTAAACGTTAGTGCCTTGTTTTCCTCTTGTGATATCCTTTACAATTAAAAAATAAAAACAATGACGTTTTTTTCTCTTCTTTATTCTGGACATTATTGGACAGTATTGTTGTGGTCACATACGATGCTATAGATTGCCAGGGCACAATTTACAACTACAAACATATTGCCTATTATTTTTGTAAATATATGTTTTATTTGATAAGGGCAAACTAGATAATCAGATGACATCATTTAATAAGATAGTAAAACATAATTAGACTACAGAACATTAAACAACACAACTTAAAGCATTTTAAAATACATGTTTGAAAGACAAAGGCTGACTGCACAATTTTATAAACAATGTATACTTGGGGCAGATAGGATCTACATGCAGTATACAGCCATAGCTAAGGCGGAGTAATGGTATAGAAACTATGTTTCCCAATTGTGTGGCATTAAAGCAAAAAAAATCGGAGGTGTATTATGCAGGGTTTTGCAAGCAGGGGTGTGTTGTGTACATTGATATAAAACATATTTAACATTTCTACCAGTAAATACCAGTAAATAGATACCAACATATGCTCATGTTATTACGTTTAGAAGCCTACACGACAGATATTGGTTTAGGTAACTGTAGAGTAAGTTATGCTGTTACGTTCAAGTTGAGTACAAAAAACATACATGATTAAATTAAGCATAGATAATAGGATTATAAACACATTTTTCTGGTTTTTTTTTTTAAATACATATATAATTATAAATGTAGTGTGCCCAATTATTTGACCCCGATTTTGTTCCCACACGTCTCATGATAGCGGAGGGTTTAGTGGGCCCCTTTCTGATACGACCAAGCCTCCTCTTCTACACCCCTGCAGGGACTCGGATGTCATCGCGATGCCGGCGGACAAAGGCCAGCCCTGCAGGTGTCCGCCTGAGCCTGGCCAGCAGGGTTCGCTGAAGCGCGTTAACGACAAGCAGTCCCTGACGGTTTTGAATCCCTAACCCGCCGGAGCTCCAGAGCGCAGCACAAAGGAATATCCGCTAGAAAGTGTCCTGAGGGCATCAGATGATTCTTAATGGTTATAGGGTTAGGCATTGCAGCCGATCGATTGAATGGGATCAATCAGATCGGGTGGTATTGGGTTAGGGTTAGGTTTTAGGGCTGGGTTGCTAAGGTTAGGGTTGGGGTTGGGTTAGGCTCAGGGTGAGTTGATTTCGCACAGTTGCCAAGTTCTGGAAGTGAAAGGTGGGAGTTCTTGGCAAATGCCCCAGATCATCTGATGCCCTCAGGACACTTTCTACGGGATATTCCTTTACCCTGCAGCCAGAGCCAATACGAGGCGCTCTCCAGAATCAGCGGGGAACAGCAGAGACTTCTACAGCCAGGACGTGAACCCTGACTTACCCTGCACAACATGTAGCTGTGCTTTTTACCAGGTGAGACCCCCGTGTCAGTTTAATTGTTTTTTTAGACACACAACCTAAAGAAATAAACATTACAGTGCTCCTATTTAAATACTAAAATACGTTTATAATCTGTTGCATAAGATGTATGCATAATTCTTTAAAATGTACATTTAAAGTGCATGTTATGCATGTTCTGCTTATTATCTAAACAAAATATTTCAAGAAGAGATGCAAAGAGGCACATTTGCACAGGCCACTGTGCAAATCCACCCTTTGCATCATCCAACCTGTCGTACCATTCATTATTTGTCACGTGCTGCAGGTTGTAATTTGCCAACCAGTTATACAACTATTCATTTGCTCCTCCTCTTACTCTAAACCCAATGTATATTCCATGATCCTCTGTGTTAACGTGACAGATATGATAATAATACAACCCCATAATAATTCGTTTCAGACTGTACAATACCTGTACAATATTTAAATAATAACGGACGTTTATGTTTAATGTCTTGGAGTTATCAGATTAGAGCATATAAACCGGGAGCCAGTGGTAGATTCATAAGCCTCGCTAGTAGCCTACTGGCAATATAAAAACACTGTAAACGTTTTTCTCTGGCGAACCGTGGTGTGTTTAGATACCCAAGGCCAGGTGTCCAAGTGTGCGCAGCTGGGGGATTAAACATAAGTAAAACCGGGCGTTAAGTATTGAATATACAACTTTTGAAACAGCTTTTAAACAGTGCTTAATAAATAGTTTGATAAAGTATGCAGAAAAAAAAACTTTGTCATTGTATGGGACAATGTCAGCTTCCACCACTCTGTGCTTGTCCGAGGGTGGTTTGAAGCTCATGCATGCTTCTCAATGGTGTTCCATAGAGGAGTTTTTTTCTGCCTGGCGCTGGAAAGTGTATGACCGTAATCTGCATGAGCAGGCAACACTTCTCCAGGTCATGTGAAGACATCACTGCAGATGCATGTCAAGGGTGGCTCCGCCATGCAAGACGCTTTTTTTCCGAGATGTATGGCCAGAGAAAACATTCTCTGTGATGTTGATGAGAACATGTGGCCTGACTGAAATCAGAGGCTGGATGTTAAATACCTGTAAAATCCCTTTTTTGTTTTTTTTAAAAAAAGTTTGTTTTCTGTTGTAATTATAGCAAATGATTTTATATACAAGTTTTCAGTGATGTCTAGGTCGTCTGGGGCTAAGTCTACTGAAAAAATATATATATATACACTTTTAGGTAACATGTATTGTCACATTACACTATTTCCAATAAAGGGTTAAATATTTTGATGTTTATATTTTGAATTTATTGCACCTTTGTGAAATGGTTGATAATGTGAACTTTTCATTGTGAATATTTGATTTTGAGACATGTATATTTTGAGATTTGAAAGCATTATTGCATTTTGCAAAGGATTTAAAGTTTTGCAAACCACAAGACCGTTTTGATTTGTGTGTTAACTGTTTTGGTAACGTAGGCTATTGTTTCAGGAAATGTGTTTAAGCAATCGAGAAACTGTATTTAATGTATTTTTTGAAAAAAGGAAAAACTTCACTTACTGTACTTGAACAGCCAAAAGTGTCATCCACAGACAGTACTGGATAAACCGTTACCGCTAAATATAGTGTTTAGGTTTGGGTTAGGTTTTTTTTTACCCTAAAGGCAAAGCACTGCTGCTGCTTCTGCGATAACAGGAATTCGTTTGTAACTCAAGGCTAAAACTGCAGCGCCACTTCCCCACTAGCTGCCCTGCTATCCTTATTGGGGTGTCGCTGCTACTTAGCAGACTATTTTTTATATATATATACTGTATATACCAATACAGCTCATCGGTTTGAGGGAGCGTTTATTGTACCGCTTACAGACACCAGTACGCGGAATGAGGGTGGTAGTGTGCAGCAAGGTTTATGGATTACTGAATGTGCGAGATTAGCAAAACGCACACGCACACACAGATACGATAAAAACAATTAATTTTACCATTAGGTTGCAGAATATCGAGGTTCCAATATTCAGAACATTTATTTTAAATACATGGCACATGCTTATAAGCATCTTCATTTATACAGATAAAAATATATCTATTTGACCACTGGACACATTTTTGAGAAAGCAATCGTATCCAATGCTTATGGTATTGTGGCGGAGTGTCCCGCCCCTATGTATTATTATTTGTATTTTTGTTTGGGGCGCGGGTAAAAGCGCCGCGTCTTTATTACTTATAATTTAAAACCCCGTGAGGAATCATGACTGATCAGCTACTGATTATTTAACTAGCTGACAGTCATGCATCCTTACCAAACGCGTGCAGACTCTGGCCGAGGGGTAATAAGATAATTAACAACTAGTTAACCCCTCGGCCAGAGTATAAGAACCTGCAGCTGCTCGTGTTGCGGGGTGGTGTGTACAGGTGCGGGTGCGGGTGCGGGTGCGGGTGCGGGTGCGGGTGCGGGTGCGGGTGCGGGTGCGGGTGCGGGTGCGGGTGCGGGTGCGGGTGCGGGTGCGGGTGCGGGTGCGGGTGCGTTTATTCGTTTGGCCCTTGTGCCGTTTTGTTCATTGTTTAAATCTTTTGTTTTTGCTTATTTGATTAATTAAATACGCTGAATGCAGTAGCATTCAGCTTCACCCGCCCATCCATTGTTTTGGTTTCTGTACTTCCTGGTCCGTGACATCACCACACCCAGCCTGCCACAGGTATCTATTACACCGTGTCTCTCCGATTTGCTGTATGGTTCGGAGGGAAAGTAAATAAAGGAGGGCGCAGTCTTAGTCTCACTGCAGACTCATTTTCTCAGATTTTCCATTTTCCTTCAGTAGAACCCAAGGTGAGTTAACATCGAAGCAAGACTTGTGGTTTGAAGAGGTTTCAGAACTGGTGGTCTTTTGAAATGTAAATCTTGTCAGAAAAAGAAAAGTAGGGCGGATGGGGAAGGCATGCTGTCAACCTACAACTTTGCTTCCTGGTATTTCAGTTTATTATTGGAATAACTAACCAGTGGAATGAGACTGCTACCGAACTAAGAGGGACCGACCGTTGAGCTGAAATTCCGAGCAAATGCAATCTGGACTGGAGATTTAATGACATTAGGAGAGGCTTTTGTTGAACAATGTGGAACCAACATTCTTGCTTTTGCAGTTTTTTTTTTCTTATTTATTTTTACTGATGAAGGCAAAGTTTAAGTTTTACCTCGTTTTTAAAAAGCAAACCTGCGTTGGTTTATAAAATGAATCTTTCATTTCATAAATCAAGTGTAGAAAAGTTTGTTGAACGTATGCATTATGCTGTTTAAATATATTCATGTTGTGTGTGTTTTTTTTTTTTTTTTTTTTTTTCTCGTCATGCAGCTAATGGCCTTCAGGGGTGTACTTAAGGACGAAAACATCACTGCAGCTCTGCAGGAGTGTCAAGGTATTACCAACTACAGAACTTCATTAGGATTACTGGTAGAAAGTATTTTTGGAAATTACACCTTGAGAACGACAGGTGTTACATAAGTGTGTGTGTGTGTATATAATCATCCCAGCAAGACTTGTTTTGATAAACTTTATTGAATTTTTTTTGTCAACGTCTATGATTTTTTTTTTTTAATCATTTGGATACTTACTTTTAATGACCAGATGTTAAAGTTTGTATTACATTTCACTAAAATATATCACTTGCCTGCTATTTCATATCATGTACAATTTTACTACTAATAATAATAATGCCTTTTATAGCCGCTGACTCCTTCAACTACAAGGCCGCCTTTGATAAGGTCGGTCTGCGCGGCAAGTCTGCTGATGACATGAAGAAAGCCTTCAAAATCCTGGATCAGGACCGGAGCGGTTTCATTGAGGAGGATGAATTGAAGTAAGTCTCACGTTCAACTGCACAACCATATGCCCACGATCATAGCAACAAACTTACTGCAGCTACTTTTGTCTAAACCTATTTCCTATAGATTTCACAAAACCGAGATCTGTAAAAGTCATAACCGCTTAATGATACAGAAAACTCTTAACCCGGTATCATAACTTCATATTTCTAGTAGTTAGTTTGGTTTACCAGCATAGCCTAAGATAAGATTCCTACCACTCACATCAGCGTCATCAGCAGTGTAAACATCTTAAAACATAACTAACATTTGGACCAGTAAATCATAACTAACATTTGGACTAGTAGCCTATACATTCGCTGGAATAGCCATTACATCTGGTTGCTGGATAGAATTAGGCTATAAATAGGATGTACCAGCTATTTTATTGCTTTTGACACCTCTTGGGAAGCCATGGTGTGCCATAACGAAAGCTCAAACGGGCAGTATGGTAGTCTCAAGCTAATCATTTTCATTCACTTTGTTTTTGGCAGACTTTCTGCAGCACTTCGCCTCAGGTGCCAGAACTCTGATTGATAAGGAGACCAAGGCATTCCTTGCCGCTGGTGACTACGACCGTGACGGCAAAATCGGAGTTGATGGTAAGAGATCTCTTTTAAATAGACATTAATAACAGTAATAAAGTTTTCTCATTATGATTAAAGTCCCTGCATTTTAAAGTACCTGCATTTTGAGTGGTAATTTGTTTTTTTGTTTTTTCTTAATTATAAAGTTTTTTTTCTTTTCCAGACTTCGCTGCCCTCGTTAACGCATAAACAGATAAAGTCCGACCCTCTTACCTTTTTGAAGGAACCAGTAACAACGTTGTCAAAGACCCGCTTCTCTCATCCAGATTACACAGTTTTTATACATTTGTTTTATGAAATGCCTGGACATTGTTTCTCCCTTTCCAGCAACATTGCCCCACATAACAATAACCATTGTAAATGTAGCTTGGTTGTGTTTTATGTCTTAAATATGCATTGTGCTGATGTAACATCTTGGCTGCACTTTCAGTAAGGGTAAATAACAAAGGAATACATCTTCTTTTTGGAACACACTGTTCTGTCCTTTTCTTTTTATTTGGAATACCAGCCTGTTTCCTTCATGGGTGGACTACAGCTAGGGCTCACACAAACTATTTCATGAAATGATTTAATTGGGGTTTATATTAAAACAATGTACGCAAATGAACACGTTTATTATCAAATGACAATGCAGCCCATATAGCCTAACTGAAACATGCTTGTCTTTTTTACATAAGAACTACAGCTGGAATTCCGAGAACATGGGGGAGTGTGTGTATGTATATGAGTGTGTGTTTATTTAATATTGTATTAATTAAGCAATAGAACACAAAGAAGAGCTCTATATTTGTAGAATTCCATCTGTCTCTTAAGCCTTCAGTTGGGCTTCATCAGAGCGTGTGTTAATCCTGATCGTGCTGTTTGTTCAGTTACTTGTTCACAGTGTGTGTTCATAAAGTCAAAGCCTCCTTCTCCTGGCTTTAGAAGAGATGGGACGTGCCTGTGTTGTTACTGTGGCATGCTTAAATAAAGTTGCTGAAAGTAATCAGACTGCTTCAAGTTCTTTGATTTCAACTCATCATTCAAACCAAGACCAGTTGCTATTGTGATATTATTGCCGCTGACAGCAAACACTATTATCAATGATTTATGTATTTTGTCATTTATTTCCTGTACTAAATTTAAACAGATAGATAGGACAGCGAGGAAGCAGAGTAGTCTATAAGCAGACAGACAAGCAGAGAGAGTGTACAATTTAAGAATGGAGATTTTCTTTCAACAATCAGAAATAAAGTAAAATACACAATACTGTATGTAAGTATCTCTGAGTGGATTGATTTGGAACAGTGATTAAACATAGTTTGAAAGATAACATTCGCGATCCCTTATCAGAGATGTAAGCCCTCTTATTGGCCAATCGGGTTAAAGGAAATCTCTGATTAATTTTCTAATATATTTTAGTAACCCAAAACATACAATACATTCGGTCTGTTTGACCCCTGTTTAATTATGTGGGTGCTGTATCTTTTCATGCAGTATTTGTAAATGGAAACCCTAGATTGAACACGCTAAACTTAAAGGAACATGTGTAGTAACAATGTAATAACATGCCTATCTACAACATTGTCCTTTTTAAATGTTGTACTGTCTTTGCACACATTGGTTGTTTTTTTACAATGCAATTACTATGTAACTACATGCAATTGCAGTGTATTACCGGTGTCATTAAAGCCAATATTAACAATGTGTTGAATTTTGCAGTTGTGCTTCATATGTACATAAGATAAGATATTTGGGGGTTTAATTAAAAAATGCTGAAGGGACTGTGGCATCACAGAAGAACACAGAAAAACATCTTTGTGGATATCTGTCTTTTATTGTGTTTGAAACCTGATGTTAACTAGCAGTTTTGGTCTTTAGAATTGCATGTATTGTTGCATATTAGCCCACATGCCACAAATTTGAATAGAGCACACCATTACTCAACCCAACCCACCAGGGAAATATTAGTTGTGTGCTTGAGGACAGATCCCATATTGTAGAAAACATAAACTAACAGGAAGTTATTTAAATATATATTTAAATGATTTAGAGAAATCTAAATTAACAGGAAGTTATTTCCACAGTTTGGCATACCATGCTAGCAAAACATTATTTAAAGATATCTGTAAATCAATTTGCGATATCTTTATTTTCTTCTAGATATCTCAAAATGAAATATCTTCAAAAGGGTTTATTTCCAGATATATCATATTAATTTAAAGATATCTGCAAATGATTTACAGATAGCTCGAAATATTTCAAGATGTGCAATTTGAGATATCTCTAAATGATCACTTGGCTTGCGATAAAATTAAGGTTCTAGTTTCAGCATTGTGTGCTGTCCATGTAGTATTTAACTAAAAAAGTTGGCTTGTCAGGCGTTAGTGCTGCTACCTTGTGGTGGAGTTTAAAATTAGATGTTAATTCTTCAAACACTTTTGTTCTTCCATTTAATCTGTACACTATACACAATCCGTATAACACAAATACGCATAGAAAATACAGTTTTCCCTTTTGATCAGCTGAAATTTTCCAATGAAACAAAACTATTCACATTTTAAATAAGAGAGAAAACGTATTTTACCCGTGATGGAATTTTGCTTTGTTGTCATTTCATATCATTTTGGTCGACCAGTATAGGCTACTGGGAGCTCAGGAAATGGTTGTCATCGAGAAACGTGGAGAACCCTTCACATCGTGTCCTGAGCGTTCTGGTGTCTATACAGCGTCACTGAGTCCAACAACTAATGTTTCATCTAAATCAGCATCGTGTATTCTTAGCGTTACCGAATATTAAGGACTTTTGCTAACTAGCACCTTTCAAGCATCTTCGGCTATGTAGGTAAAAATAGACCAGTTTGACTACTGGACACATTTTTAAACCAGCCACGCTGCATATGGTGTCAATTACACTATGCCTCAGATTTCGAGTCGGGAGAATAGTATATAAACACGATGCACAGGTTTACTGAGCACTGCAGTTTGCTCGACTCATTCCCTCAGATTGTTCCCTAGCCTTTAGGAGAATCCAGGTGAGTAAACGCAAGAGGCTTCAGAACTGGAGCTTGCTGAATACAGTCTCTGGGTGATCTAGGTCTAATGAAATGTGTCAACGCTCTGAATGCGATGGCCTAGAAATGAAATGATCTTGGGAACTTCCACGGATGGAAAGGCAGATGCCAACCTACTGCATGTTCATCCTGTGAATTCAGATATTGGAATAACCAGTGACATGGGACTGCGACCCACACTACTGCAAGGGGCTATGGAACTGAGACCAGAACACCGAGCAGTTGCAATGGAGTTTTAATACCACTTTCATAGGGGTCTGCGGCCAATGCAGGCAACTCCTTCAAGTCTGTCTTTAGAAGAGACACAACGTGTGATAGCAATTGATTTCTTCTTGTACTATGGATGTGTAATTTATAGGCTTCAGTAGGTTAATACCAAAAAGCAATAAGCATAGAACCCGTTCACTTATATTGCAATGTATTTTAACGCCGTTTTTTTTTTCATGCAGCTAAAATGGCCTTCGTCGGTTTTCTTAAGAATGAAGATATTACTGCAGCACTGCAGGCATGCCAAGGTATTACCATCTAAATCTTACACATGTGACATTATTACTGTCACAATTTGTACAGCCTAAGTCTTTAGTGCTGTGCTGTGACGACGTGAATGTCTTCCCAATGCAATGCGTGTGTTGGAATGGGTACAACACGTCTTAGTGTTAACAAAAAACAACATATAGCAGCAAATGTAAACACAGCGGGCGACTTGACTTGTTTTGAGGCAGAAGCACAAGCCTGTTGACCATGTTGGGTTTTGTACGATGCATTTTACAGCCGCTGACTCCTTCAACTACAAGGCCTTCTTTGCTAAGGTCGGCCTGAGCGGCAAGTCTGCTGATGACGTGAAGAAAGCCTTCGAAATCCTGGATCAGGACCAGAGCGGTTTCATTGAGGAGGATGAATTGAAGTAAGTCTCACTTCTGACTGCACTGTGTTCAATATGCAACTTAACCCATATACGCATTACACCTGCGATGGTAGTCCCAAACTTCCTAGTCTGTCTCGTCAGAATGACTTTAGCTCAAGTAAGATACAGAATATGGTACTATGTAGTATAGGAACACTATTTCAGAAAACCACCCTTGGATGAAAGTGGTCTCCAAAATAACACGTGGTCTACTGCAGCTAGTTATTGCAACGTAAATAATCTTACAGTTAATCCAACGATTAAAATAAGCACGCGACAGTAGCCACTAACGGTGGTCCCGTTTATTCTGTTATAGGCTGTTTCTGCAGAACTTCGCCGCTGGAGCCAGAGTTCTGACTGAAGCTGAGACCAAGGCGTTCCTGAACGCTGGTGACTCCGACGGTGACGGCAAAATCGGAGTTGATGGTAAGAGACGTAAACAAAGAATGAGTGAGCATTTGACTCAAGAGCAGTATTGAATATTTCTTCAGATGTTCCGTTTTTCAATACCCTTTGTTTAAAATAGTGGTCAGCAAGGATTTTCAAATGCCACTGATTTTCAGATATCATTGTGTTTTTTTTTATAAGCTACGTTTATTTATTTATTTATTTTTAAATTTTATTTTACAGAGTTCGCTTCCCTCGTTAAGGCATAAATACCAATCGACCAAACCCAACACCTCCTGCCTTCAAGGAACAACATTTTTCAAAAACTGCTTCTCTCATCCGAATTCTAAATAATTTTTATACATTTGTTTTATAAAATGCCTGCCGACTGCGTCTCCCTTTGCAGCACAATGTGCAATTGTAAATGTTGCTGAGTTGTGTTTCATGCCTTAATTATGCATTTTGCTAATTTGTAAAATCATTTGATGCACTTTTCAGAAAGAACGATAATAAATAAATAAATATTCTTTTGGAATAGAAAATGTATTTTGTGTCTTCCTGTTTCTATGATTTCTTTCCTGGCTCATCAAACACTCATTTGCAAGAGTATAGAGTTCATTGTGGATCATGGACTCGATAATACTCAAAACACATACAACCCCGTTATACAGTAATCTTCCACTGAGCTAAATTGTGCTAAAAATAAGATGTTCTAAATCAAAGTAACATCCCTTTCTTGAAAAAATGAATATTGAAAATAAACAGACAAGTATGCTAAAACAGACACACATTTTCAAAATGTGGCTAACAGTGGTTCTTGTGGAATAAAAATGGAATTGTAAAGCATATAGTTGTTACGGTTTTGCCTCTTGATCCAGTCTTATTTTAAAACCGGAGGCTGGATTAACTGGATATTAACTACTATAAACTTGTGTTATATCTGTTTATTTCTCTAGAGGGCGCTTGTATCTCTAGACAGTGACATGCTTCCCACTTTCTAAGCCACGCCATGTCTCTTCAGGCTAGGGTTCCCTACAATACAAACCACACAACTCATACAAAATGTTACAGGTGTAAGTAACAAAAATGGTAAACATTTTTTTTACAGTATTATAAACTGTATAACCTACTATATTATAAACTGTATAACTTACTAGCCTACAGAAACAAACCAAACTAGTAACTGTAATAAAAGTCACTTGCTTGAAGTAACGTCAGTACCATTGCTAATTCAAACTATTGCGGTGTTCCAAAGGTTTGATTACATCATCAGCTAAACACGATCAAGTTTGGTACTGACAGCAGCGGTTCTTGCGGTCACAAAAAGGTCTACATCAATGCTTGGTTTCACAGACCCATATTAGCTCTAATCTTGGACTACCTAATGTTAATTTAGATAAAGTAGTCCAAGTTTAATGCTAATTGGGGTCTGTGAAACCAGCTTTCCTGGAAACCAGCCCAGTGAAGTTAGAGATACATGCATTTATGCTTTAGGCTGGTTCAACTCATCACGGGGCGCTTGCATAGTACATGTTTAGTTGCGATTATATACTCTGTGTATACTTTTACTTAGTGAGATCTTTGTTCAAAATAAAAGTACGTTCTCAAAATAATATTTTAATTTATTCCTGTTATAAAACAATTAAGATTTTAAAATAATTGTCATCATCATAGTTATTATTATTATTATTATTATTATTATTATTATTATTATTATTATTATTATTATTATTATTATTACGAAACAAACACAAAAATCCTGCTACTTAATATACATGCAACAAGCGTATGACTGTACCAAGCTATACAGCTCAACGGTGATATAAATAGTACAGGTTAATTAGTTAGATAAGAAACCTGAGTCCGGTCTCGGTGCAAGCATTTGATACACAGCAAGGTAACTCGAGTATCGCCTATTGTCATTGCAATCAAACCTATATAAACCAAGGTTGAAAACGAAAAGCCACCACAAAGACTTATCGGAGCTCCTCCGCTTTTTACACTCAGCAAAACCCCCAGAGCAGGTAAGTTCTGATATTGTGCTGTGTCTTTTTATCTGTATTGCCCTTGTGCACTGGAGTGTTGGAGCATTCTTTCTTCATTTTGCGTCTTCAGTCAGGTATCCGAGGAACGTTTCCTGTATAATGTATTTTATATGCAATATTAAAACAGTTACAAATATGGTACCGGTAAGTTTCTTTGTGTATGTATAGTCAAGTTTGGGTTATTTGCAGTGTATGTGCAAAAAAATTAGAGGCGAATATAATATCATTGTAGTTGCTCCTGTTTTATGAAATATTTTCATTTGTGGACCCACCGCACTTGACCTCTTTTCACTATTTTACTGTAAATAAGGACTGTTCTATATAGACCTGTTGGTTTTGTGACACAGGTAGACTATACCAATCTGAAAAGTTGCTACGTTATTTACTAAGAAAAGAAAGTTGATACATGTTCTAAATATAGTATAAAAAAGAAGTAAAAACGACAATAAACTGTCCCTTCCTTCAACAGGATTAAAATGACTCTCACTTCCATTCTCTCTGCTGCTGACATCGCTAATGCCCTGAAAGACTGTCAAGGTATCAGACACCCATGTTATAACTATTTAAATGCAAAATAATATATTGACAGATGTTCAGACTATAATATTTGATTTTTATTTGATTTTGTTTGATTTGTGGATGAGTAGATGGACGCTTAAATGAATGAATGAATGAATGAATGAATGAATGAATGAATGAATGAATGAATGAAAACGGATGGATGGATGGATAAGAGATAGAAAAGAAAATGGATCAGAGATTAGATTCTAGTGTTTAGAAAATCCATTCTGTTCAGGTAACAGTAGGATGTGAAGCCTGTATAATCTAGATGACCTATGTCATCCATGCTACATCATCCATACCGCTACATATAGAATTGCTGTACCAATAACTTAATATTGTAGTGTTCCTGTGTTCATTTACACTTATAATAATCAACATTTTTTACTATCATCTATAATTTATTTGTATTAGTTATTTTGTTGTACTACAAGCATTAACATTTTTATGCTATTCAAATAATAGTAGTTACCTACAAACAGAGATAACTACGGACAACAGCTTTGACAATATCCTCTTGGGGTCACTGCAAACCCAAAAGGTTAGGTGTTAAACACATTTCTTTTGTTATAAGTATATTCTTCAAGTCTTAAACATTTGGCAGTCCTGTGTGGCGAGGAAGGTGGGGTTGGAATCATCAATAATATATGAAGACTGTGTTCTTGTAGTATTTATTATATCGATTTTTCTTTTTCCTGTGCAGCTCCAGACAGCTTCAGCCCAAAAAAATTCTTCCAGCTCTGCGGGCTCCGCAAGAAAACCCCCAAAGAGGTGACAGAAGTCTTCTATATCCTGGACGACGACCAGAGTGGCTTCATCGAGGAAGATGAATTGAAGTAAACTTTCAAAAAGACCTTGTACTGATTCAGACTATAACGTTCAATCAGCCTCCTTATAGCATTTTTTTTTAAAAAAAACTGTGATTAAGATCCTATAGTCCTATGGAATTAACAGCATCAGTGCAACAGGAATATGATCTATAGGATCTCATGTGTGTAATTGCAGCTCCAAATTATATATGAAACGCTTAAAAACTTAGGGCAGTATTAGCAGATTTCTGTTTAGATTGAACACACACACACACACACACACACACACACACACACACACACACACACACACACACACACACACACACACACATCTACCAGTACTACCAGTATTTCAGACTGGTACATGATAGTTATCCTGTAAGCATACAGAGCAGAAACCATTGCCCATTTATAACAATGTAATTATACAACTATTCATGATCTGTAATCATAAGTTCTACATGACATGCTAGTTACTGTTAATAACACACATTTGTTTTTTTTAGAACACACACAAGCTTTATTAGTTTGTCTACAGGGCAGCTCATAAGCTATTGACCTGACACAAGTTGTGTTACTGCAACACTGTAATTGAAATATGATGTATTCCAGTAAATGCCCAGGTGTAAATAGCTTGTTCAGAAAGTGTTTCCTGTGCGCTGTGTGTGAAATCATGTGTGCTTCTGTGCCTTGCAGGTTTTTTCTTCAGAGGTTCTCCCCTTCTGCACGAGTGCTGACTGCAGCTGAGACCAAGGCATTCCTTAAAGCTGCAGACGACGATGACGATGGCAAGATCGGAGCTGAAGGTGATTTTCAGTTATTGATTGATTAATTGATTGATTAATTTCAAGACAGGAGGCTGTGCTACTTGTAGTTACTGGGTTTAATTCCCATTATAAATATGATTAATGTGTGATCAGTGTGTTCCTGTAAGCATGTCATTATTAGAAGCTGTCAGTGAGATAGTGTAGTCAGAGTATGTACCCTTTTTTTTGCAACAGAGAATGCAAACCAGATATTATTATTATTATTATTATTATTATTATTATTAGTAGTACTAGTAGTAGTAGTAGTAGTAGTAGTAGTAGTAGTAGTAGTATTATATTAACATTTTCTCTCCCGTTTCTCCTGTTAGAATTCCAGGTTATGGTCCTTTCCTGAGCTGGATTTTTTTTTTTGGAAGACTTGCCCACCATAGCACGTTATACAACCTTTGGAATATATTGCTGAAAAGTGTGATTGCATATGTTGTATACACCAACCTTCCTCAGAAAATGTATTTAAATGTATTAAAACCACAATAAAAAATCTTAATTTTAACATTGTGTCTTGATGCTTGTGTTTATGAGGAGTTAAAATAAGCTGGTGACCTTTCTGAAGCTGGCATCTAGCTTGGGTTTAACAGGGTCTTAGTTGAATGTTATGTAGCCGAGGGATTGAATACTAAACAAAGAGAGAGCCATCATTGACAGTAATATTCATATTAAATGTGTTATGCCAATACATAAGAGTAATGAGAAAGAGGAGCAAAAATCAGGTATTCATTTCTTAATTGCTTTTGCTAGGAATAATTTGCTTAAAGAAGAAGGTGATTATAGTCATGATTAAAAGCCATGTAGATACTTATCAGGTATCAAACAATGGTTCCAGTGCTCCAATACCGGGTTCTGCAATTTCACACAGCACCCATGCATCTCAAGGTTCTGTAAATAAGATAACATTGAAGCAGCAGAATAGAGCATTCTCACATGGACACACAATGCTTCCATATCCACAGTATACTTTGTGCATAGCATGTAAAATACATTGTAAGTTGTGAGTACAATTGAAAAGTAAGTCATTGTGAATATGGGGTACACAATCTCATAACAATAGCTTATCTGGGTTGTTTATTGCATTGGATTACGAATCACCATTATCAGACTGCTGGCTAGCCCAAGACCTTTTGATGATCCAAATGATCAGGTTAACAAGAAATGTATTTTCTTAATGTTTTCCAACATCCAGGCATCAGTAGATCAGGTGTGTCTGTACTATGAAACATAGGCAGCTAAGCACAATGCAAGCTGCATCTACATTTATGAGAAGGGACAGACACTTTAGGCAGTTTCCTTCTTTACCATGCTACAGAATACAGCTACACACATCAAGTGTAATTCTGCTTTTTTAATTCCCTTTACAAACTGTTACAAGTATAGTTTGTCATTTTGTGTGTACAGTATATTGAAGAAAACTGTATTACAAAATTGGTGGGTGTGCTGAAAATCAAGGCTCTGGTGCCAGTGCGATCAAATAGAATCTGAATTCACCCTAATAAAAGTGTCATGAACACTTTATGGTCAACTTCAATATAGGTTTCTACAATGGGTTCCATTTCAGTTTATTACAGTTTTTATTAATGTGTCAGTTTTCTACTTCATATTAATGGGTCAGTTTTCTTCTTCAAAGGGTAAAGAAGAATGCTAAAGTCACTACGTAGCCTTTCAGTGGAGAATGGCAATGATCAGAAACAAACTCTCTTTTCACAGTGATTATTTGTTTGTGATTCTGTCAGTTCGTTACC
This sequence comes from Acipenser oxyrinchus oxyrinchus, assembly GCA_030684275.1. Lineage (NCBI taxonomy): Eukaryota > Metazoa > Chordata > Actinopteri > Acipenseriformes > Acipenseridae > Acipenser > Acipenser oxyrinchus. Next base: position 29,052,865 of record CM060262.1, on the reverse strand, counting down.
TTGTTCACTGAGGTCCTATACTGAAGCTCATTGGTAACTTATCTCAACCATGAATCCAACAGACATGACTTATAAAGCTCACAAACAGATATTAATGTGCAATTATATGCTTAATAATGACCTAGTTAACATAGCCACTGAGAAACAATTGTAATTAGTACCACGTGCTTCACAGGGATTCTACTCGTTATTCTACTGGCTATTTAACTGTATTTAGCGCCTAATAGTGAAGACTTAAATTAAACAGTAACTACTTTATATTGTACTATGCTAGATCATATTTATGTTGTGACTCTTTAGAATCAACATAAAATTAGGCTATTGGGTATTTTAAAATGATCTTTTTAATCTCTTTCATATGAACTCTAATTGCTTGCAGTATGCTTATAATCACTGTCTTACGTAATGCCCTGTTCATACTGTATATATATATATATATATATATATATATATATATATATATATATATATATATATATATAATCAAGCTACCAAGTAAAGATTGCACTGTTTTCTAGACGCCATAGGAACTTACTGCATTGACTTTTGAAGAGTTTGTAAACTCAACTCAACTCATACAGTTGGCTAAGGAAACAGTGAGTGCAATAACAAACTGTTTTTTAATTAACTTTTTATTAATGTATTTGTAAATTGTACAAGTCTAGAACCAAGACTGATGTAAACACTTTTAATGTATTCCTCTAGATTTCATAACATTGACTAGTTCTACTCTTCATGGTGTCCCACAGGTAATGCATTACAGCCTGCAAATTCTAACAAAAGCATTGGTGTCTAATAGGCACAGACCTGCGTTGAGGAGAATGTACCTTGGGAGGTATAAAAGATTAATTTATCCTATCCCTGATCTTAACAAGAGAAGGCAGAAATCCCCAACTAACCTCATTAAGCATTAATGTCTGATGCAGTATCTTCAAGATAAGTGACAGCAGCAACAGTTGGGTGTCAATCAACGTCAAGTATCTACAGGTAGTGCTACGGAGGATATTGATGGTGTTATAACAAATGGTTTCGTGTAGGAAGAATATGTTTTTAAGCATTTTTAGGTTATATTTTGTACTGGGTCACTTAGTAACTATCTCTACTCAGAATCTGAGTGTCAGAGACAATCCTCAAGGTTTATAATAAAACGTTTAACACTTTGTGAATAGGGTTCCTGTGACAGAGACAAAGTGATTCTCGGTGATACATCTCCCTCCTGACCTGTGAGGGCGCTGTGTAAAAGGAACAGAGTACCCTGGACTAGATGGCCAGACAATTCATTCCCAGGGTTAGGCGGGAGTTGGTCATCTAGAAAGGTGGAAGAGCTCCGGTACACTAAATCATTGACCCGGAAGGGAAACGATGTGGCAGCCGCAGATTAAAGGAGCTGTTGCACTCGTTAACCAAGGGGTCATGATAGTTGGTACAAAAGGGGATGGAGCAATTTCATCTGTTCCTTTGTAAATGGTTAAAGCGAAACCAAAAGGAGACCTGTGTTGTGAGCCGTGAGTGTTTTGTTTGTTTTGTTTGTCGTGTCTAAAGTGTACTTGTTTGTTATTTAGACGGCTAACACGATCCGGAGCTGTCGCCAAAGACCAGCACTAAACCCGGACAACTTGTTTGCACAATAAAGTGTATTTGCACTATGACCACTATAGCACGCATTGTGTATTTGTGTTCGTGTTTGCGCTACGTGTGAGTGTAAAAGATTGGGACTGTTTATTATTTCGGCGCTGTATTGCTTATCATTGTTATTATGTTTTTCCATGAGGCAATTGGATTATAAAATAAAACACCATTGCACCTGGATTATCATTGTCTGTCTGTTTACTGATCACCCGCACCTGCACACTGTTAACCACTTTGCCACAGGCCCATCTCATGAATAGGCATGGGATTGAATGACCCATTATGTGCAACATGCTGTGTTTTTTTATCACAAGGAGTGCAACACAGATCTCAGCCCATAGCCTTCAGCCTGACCAAAGATCCCTTGAGGATCTGTCAAGACATTGGCACAGTAGATACCCTTGTTTTACCCACGATCTCAAAAGAGTGAAAAAACAGCTGCCTGTTCCCAGAATTCCAAGAAATAGTGGATGTGCTGCTTGGCGTTAAATATTTAAAGCCATTGCCAAGTGGTCACAATGATATCGCACAATGGACAGAGACTAGGGTTACCTCCGGATAAGCCACCCGATGCCTGCGAAGCACAGTTTCATGGGTAGGGTTACCATGAAGACAATTAAGAGGATGGGAATGAAACTGGGATCTCACTGTTAGTTCACCACCTGTCCTGCTTCTCTATTTATGTAAGACGTTTGCACAATTGAAATTACTTGCACCTTTACTGTGTGACGCTTGTTTATTTAGAAGGCGTGAGGCTACTTTACTTGAGTGTGTAGGTCTTTATTGAACAATTAAATGGCCGTTTATCAATGCCATGCTGACTGAAGCTTGGCTATGAATGAAACAATTTATGTTAGATCATTATATATTTCCACTGACAGGTATTGCAGACAGAGATATTGCAGGTACTGTAAGAAAAAAATGGTGCTAATGACACTTCAGAGTAAATCATGCTGTAAATGTTTTCATTTTTGATTACATAAAGTTTGGTATTTGTTCTGAAACAGTTTAATGAATATTCAGCTTTATTACAATTCTTTCTAACATCCATGTTGAAAATATCTACTGAAACCCTAATTATGTTATAACCCTAACCCCCCTCCCAACAAAGAAAGAAAGAAAGAAAGAAAGAAAGAAAGAACCTAATAAACTAACAGAAATAAAAGAAGATAAATTAGCAGTTAAAAGAAATAAGGGAGGAAGGTCACCTGCTACCATTCCAGACAGAGAAGGCTGAGGAGGTTTAATTTGCTTTGTATTAAGTGAGAGTAATACATAATTACTATTAGGCTATAGATGGAATTTGAAGTATGATAAAAAATGGTTGCCATACTGTGTAACATTTCTCCAAGGATCCCTGAATAGTATATGTAATTTTTTCTAACTTAATAAAGTACATAATATCCCTGATCCAGTGGAGATGTGAGGGTGGGACAGTCTGTTTCCAGTTCTGCAGGATTAATCGCCTCGCTAACAAGGTGGCAAAGGCTAGGGTGTCATATTTTATTTTAGGCATTGATACATCCAATATCACCCCAAAAAGAGCAGGGTGAGGGGGTCATGGGGGATACCCAGTCTGAGAGAGGATCTCAAAAACAGAGCTCCAAAAAGGGGTCAGCCTGGGAGAGGACCAAACCATATGAATAAGAAAGGCAGGGGCCTGTTTACGTCTGTGACTAGATGCGTCCAAATCCGGGAAGGTCTTAGACAATTTAAGCTTTGACCAATGAATATGATGGCGAATCTTAAATTGTATCAATCCATGCCTAGTGCAGATGGAGGATGAGTGTACCTGAGATAGAATAGACTTCCACTCGTCATCCTCAAGCTCCAAACCCAAATCCAGCTCCCACATGCCTCTTAAGGTGGATAATGAAGGGACATGCAGAGAGAGAATAGTCTTATAAATTTCTGATATCTCAATCCCTCAGAAGCAGGCTTCAATTTGAGTAATGAATCTGTGTGAGACTCAAGAGGCAAGAGGGGAAAATAAATTATTCCCTTACGTACAAAGTCCCATAGCTGCGGTAACCGTAGAAGTGTGTGTAAGGCAGATTACATTTCTGTGAGATATGTTCAAATGATGCAAACTTATTATTAATATAAAGTGAATTAAGATATCTAAGACCATGTTCCTGCCAAATGTGGAAGCTCTGTGATGTACAGACAAGCATGGTGAGGCAGAGGGATGAACAGTAAAGCATGGTTAAAAAAAAAAAAATAGGGGTCTTGGCAGAACTTTATGCATAATATCTACCCAGAACTACACTGCAAAGACATCAGTCGTCACTTATTTATGAAGTCACAGAAATGATATCATCAGAAAACAATCTCACTTGTCTCTCAAGCTAGATAATGTCCCTCATCTCTGCTTACAGGGCAGACTAAAAACAGGTTCAACCTGTTTTCCAGTTCCCAGTGCATTTCACAGGGATAAAGAATTAGCCTGGAGGATGCAGTCTCCACACAGAGCAACATTACCTCCGTAAGTGAGATCCTTTTGTTTCCATGAGCTTTAGTTTATTTGATCTTGTATTACACTGTATTTATATGTCATGGCTCCATGGACCATACTTTATGGTATGGTACACCTCCAGAACAATGCATCTGATTCGTCCTGTGGTTTCCTCAAGAACATAAATAAATAAAATAAAATTAATTAATAAAAACAAGTTTTGCGTCTTTCATTTCCCACTACATTACTATAATATTCATTCAGATTATTATTCAGAGCAAATCCATTCGATTCCAGTATTGTTTTCTTTTCTTTTATATAGAAATCTTAAATCTCAAAATGTTATTTAGCAACAAGCCTTGATGGGCTTAATCAGTAATTGAAATGAACAGAACAGAACAGCAGAACACAACCGATAAACGCACGGCGCTGCTAGGAACTTTTCTTTCAGAGTCTGTTAGAGCAGAACGTGCCATTTATCTAGCTGCACTCGATTACTCCGCTGTCAAAAAACAGGAAGAATGTGTATTGTTTTGTTGTTTCACTTGTGTTTTTAAGGCAGGTTCGTTTACTTAATTTAACCAAAGAGGTAGGTTCACATTACTTACTTGCATGTGTAATAATGTAGGTTTTACGTCACTAAGACTCGCACGAACTGTCACAAGCTTAAATCTTAAGAAGGTATGTAAAAGATGGTAATAGTACACTATGTTGAGCTTGACCGGGTAATGGGAGGGATGTGGTCGTCAATCTCCCTACCTTTTAAATAAATCAAATAGTAATATAACAAATTGAGAATATATCTGACCTTTGAATGTGCAATTGTATGATTGCTGGTAGAAAATGTTTATATATATATATATATATATATATATATATATATATATATATATATATATATATATATATATATATATATATATATACATACACGCTTTTTGGTTTTTTGTGTTTTCTTTTTTTACATTGCCGGTCATATATATATATATATATAATTACAGGGCAGAGATGATATATAGATATATATATATAGAGAGAGAGAGAGAGAGAGAGAGAGAGAGAGAGAGAGAGAGAGAGAGAGAGAATCACCAAATGTTTGTACATGTTACATACATCTCAAGTTTTTGGTTGTTTTATTTATCATGTTTTTATTCATATTCATAGAGACTGATATTCTGGTAAACACTGGTCTGGATGGTGGTTCAGTTTTGGAGAATGGTGGTTGGTGGGTCAATCGTGTACGTGTTAGAAACGCATGCGGGTTTATTCGTTTCCTTCTGTTTGATGGAAAACTTTCAAGAGTTCAGTCACAAATTTCAGTAGATACACTGGCACACACAACCTTCTTATATTGGTCACATCTGATTACATTGTAGGAAAAATAAGGGGAGAAAAACATGGGATGGATCAGAGTGCAAGCCATGTGATTCTTATTTTCATCCCTTCTGTCAACATAGCAAATCTTCTGGCACCTTTGCAGTCAAAACAGCACATTATTATTCTGTCTAGTGTATTGAATATAAAATCATTTTAAGAGGAAGACTGTTTTATTCTGACATCTCTCTCTCTCTCTGAACATAGAAACAAGGTATGCCAACCAGGATAACCACAAGTAAAGACAACATAACCAGCCCAGACTAATGTTAATGATCAGGTGAGACGTGTCTGTGGAGTCACCAGAGTCTAGTGACTCGGCCAACTTAGAATTAGAAATAAATGTGTATAGTATGGCATCAGGAGAGTGCAGAGCAGTCTGCAAAAAAAATATTTTTCTCATTATCAGAAATGAAAGCACCAGGCATACAAATGCTGGTTTAAAAATAATATTATATATGTGTGTGTGTTTTTTTTTTTCAATCCTAGTCCGAGAATGGCAACAGGAGCACAAGAGAAACAGTATCCTGCATCGTTGTTGAATTTTTTCGTCTATAATCCCAAATTTGGACCAAAAGAAGGCGAGGTATGTGTGCAGAAATCAAAGAAAGTGGTTATAACCTACAGGCTGTCTTTATTACTCCTCAGTTTAACAATATATTCAGTGTTAATCCTGTATGAAAAGTCAGTCTGTAAATATCAAGGCATACAGAGGTTTGGGGTATTTTTGGGTATAAGCTGTTTTTATATTCTGTTTCTTTGCCAAACAGTTACAGATCAGTTGGTATTATTCTGCATGCGGTAATAGTCCATCAAAAAATAAATAAATAAGCGGTATAATAATTTAATGCTAATTTCCATTCTTATAATGCAGTAATATAAATGTTCGCATATTATATCTTTCATTGTTCCAAATATGATTTTAATTATTAAATTGAACTGTTCAGAGCTTTCTTCCAAACCCATGTGTTCCAAACCTTGGTAAGGATTAAAAGCAGTTGTGATTTTGAATTGTTTCTTAAATTCTCATAGTTGATATTTATGTCACTTTAATCTGGACCTGTGCCTGTTTCTTTTAGGAAGAAAAGAAAATTCTCTTTTACCACCCGAACGAGGTAGAGAAGAATGAAAAAATCAGGAATGTAGGGCTGTGTGAAGCGATTATACAGTTCACTAGGTATTCTGTCTACTCAAAGTGGTGTTTGCTTGTTTCTTTCTTTTTCTGTCTTTTCTTTCTTTTCCTATGTATAAACAGTGCACTTTCTGTACAGAAGCAGCCCATGATCTCCCGATTAAATGAACAATCTTTCTTCATTTGCAGAACCTTCTGTCCAACAAAGCCTGCCAAATCTTTACATACTCAGAAGAACAGACAGTTTTTCTGCGAACCAGAGGAGAATTTTTGGATGGTTATGGTACTGTTACAAACTTTTTACTAGTTTTATTTATTAATCAAAATAACAGCAATTCATGCTCATTTATTTATTTATTTATTTTAAAATGATGTCCACATCAGAGCTTTTCCAAAATTATTATCAGAAAATTATTAAATTAGAGACTGGCTGTTCATCTTCTCCCATGCCTTGCCTGCATGATTTATGGTTGGAACTCTTTCTGCAGCCTTTCATCTCCTTTCCAATGGCTGTATGCTTCTCAGAGTCTCAGGAACTTTGAGGATTAGGAGGGAACGGAGAAGCATGTCAGTGGCTGCTCCTCTGCTGCCTCACTGGAATTTATAAAATGTGAAATTTTGTGATCCACATTTATTATTATTATTATTTATTTGTTTATTTAGCAGACGCCTTTATCCAAGGCGACTTACAGAGACTAGGGTGTGTGAACTATGCATCAGCTGCAGAGTCACTTACAACTACGTCTCACCTAACAGAGCACAAGGAGGTTAAGTGACTTGCTCAGGGTCACACAATGAGTCAGTAGCTAAGGTGGGATTTGAACCGGGGACCTCCTGGTTACCAGCCCTTTTCTTTAACCACTGGACCACACAGCCTCCAAAGTGCAACTGAAACTTGTGTCTTAATTTTAGTTTTGTAAGATGAACAGTTGGTTTGATTATTGTTATTATTTTTTCCTGTTTCACAAAACATGGCACAAATACAAGTCTTGAGATCTTGATAAATCTGTCCCATAGGGTCCTATAAACATTTGTGCAGTTGAGTTTTGAAACTTAGGTTCAGGGTGGATCCAAATACCCAATATAACTACACATACTATCAGTGTTGTACTCATAACAAACTTTTTTCTTTTTTTGTTGTTGTTGTGCAATCACTTGTAGGTTGTACGAAACCCCATGATAGAAAAAAACAAGGATGGGAAACCTGTTGTGGAATACCAAGAAGAAGAAATACTGGTAAGTGGTTTATTTAAACTGATATAATACGTACATCACCAATGCTTGACTTCCAGTAGTCTTTCCATGACAGATGCAGAAGAGCTTTGCTAACACATTATTTCATTGTTTTAAGGATTCTGTCTACAGCTCAGTACTTCAGCAGTGCTACAGCATGTACAAGGTAAGTCTACGAATGCCTTTTGAATACTTTTCTCTTTTAAGTGTCCATGCTGAATGTTTGGCATTTAAAATCGTGTCAATTTTTGCTGTTGTTCTTTCAATTATTATTTGTGATGCGCTAACTAGGTGAACCACCAGATAACCATAGTCAGTAATAACAGCAAAGTGTAGAGGAATATCTCACATTTAGAGAAAACCATATATTATAAAACACTAGAAAAGCCTTCTCTTATAAACTGTCTGAACTGGGTTCCTGTTTGTTTTATTAGCTTTTTAATGGCACCTTCGCTAGGACTATGGAGGCAGGAGGTGTGGACCTGCTCAAACAGAGGCTTGAGAAGTTCTTCTACAGGGTAAGTGACTGATGTGCTTATGTAGTTATCTACGAAATCGCCATCAATACAGCTAATAAAAGAGCTGGGATAACTGATTTATAGCAAGGTGTCAATTTTGGAACTTTTAAGATGAAGGTACTGGTTTATGTGATCACTTGGTTAGTGTGGACACCTCTAATTAATCGATTGGTTAGAGTTTCCATTAATGTGTGTCAGCATTAATCATCGTCAGGCAGAACAACGTCTACAGCAGCTGTTCTTGGAGATGTAATTACTGTTTTAAATAATTTATTGCTAATGAAGGGGAAACCCAGTCTCCTACAGTCAGGTCTGTTTTTAGTACATGTGCACACCATATTACAAACACAATGAAGTATTCCATCCAGTCATAGATCTGGCCTTTAGAATGAAAGCCTTGAGTGGTTTGATCCTGTTGAGAATATATGGCAAAGTAGTCTAGTTAGTAAATGTCATATTACCGAAGTCTTGTGGATTCTACATCTGTCTCTGTGGTTTTTTGTTTTTTTTTAATATAAAAGCAGACATTAGTTCCCAGCTGAGAAGCAGAAAACACATTTTACAAGCGGTGTAGAGATTTAGAAACTTGCATAACAAAAAAACCATTTAATACCCAACAGTTTCTTTCTTTTTAAATGTAGAGCAGTTTTATTTGAATTTATTAAAGTTGTACCGACCAGGGATTTAATAAAAATCAGTAGAAATGCCATCTATTTTAAAAGAATAGTCAGTATTGTATTTATTCTTTCTCCAGTACCTGCAAACTCTACATTTACAGTCCTGTGATCTGCTGGACATTTTTAGTGGAATCAGCTTCTTCCCTCTGGACAAGATGACATACTTGAAAATCCAGTCCTTTGTGAACAGGATGGAGGAGAGCTTGAACCTGGTCAAATACACAGCTTTCCTCTACAACGATCAGCTAATATGGTACGCAGAACAAGAATTAAACCGTGCAAAGCAAGGCTTAAAAAAACATTTCTTCTCTGCATGAACAGCATTATCACTGGACTCCCTTTTCCTTGTGTTGAAAGATCTTTTCTTTATTTGATTGTTTTTTTTCTAATACTTTTATTTATAGATAATAAAAAAAAACACATATATAGCAAATCGCTTTCTGTGCTGTTGCATCTAGACCATTGAGAGAAATTCAGCTACTGCTCAGGAAGTGACTTGGCACCAGGGGGTCTTCGGCAATTTCAGATTAAATCTGGACTCACGTCTTTTGAAAGAACCAAAAGAAGCGGGGACCAGTGACAGTGTTGCTCGTGTAAATAAGAAGCAGGGACCAGTGACAGTGTTGCTTGTGTAAATAAGATGTTTTAGTACATCAGCCTGTACTTGAAGTTGATCTAACTGCTATGCAGTGAGGAGAGTTTTTCCCTTCCCCACTGGATAAGGATGCATTCTACCAGTAAAGCTTGGGGAAATTACCTCTTTGGAAAGGAGTATGCATGCAGGCCTCTATGAATAGCTACAAATAGGAATCTCACAGAAGCCGTAGGGATCAATCCTCTGAACTGGATGCCTCAGTGATCATGGAGTGTCAAATTGATGATTACTTTGCATTCTCATTTGAGGCTACTGGTTCAGTTTACTTAATACATTAAGCGTTATCACCACTACTGAGTGTTTTGTTTGTTTGTTTGTTGAATTGAATGTTATTATTCAGAGAACATGGGTTATGAGTATTGATACACAAAGATTAACCTTACCAATACAAGCATAAGAAATGCAGTTATAGGTGTTAGTTAAGGCACTTTCATGTCAAGGGTTAGAGCTATCCAAGTAGCTTAATTAAAATTAAGCTGTTTACACTTGCATTGGCCCCTTTTATAGGATAAAAATCAATATTTACAGTGGTTTGAATCCCCATTGCAGGTGCAGCACAGTAAGACTTTGCTGTCCCTAGATACTGTGTGCAGCGGAGCCTGTCAAATCCCTTTAATGCCACTGTGAATCATATTACCGGCTTGATCGCTTTTTCAACAGTTCATCTAAATGCGCTTTGGATAAGATCAGCGCCATATAATATTTATCACCAGAAAAATAAGAGCACAGATTACGCAGAATCACTGTAATTTAAACCTGGCAACAGTTTCTCAGATGTGTTTGATTGTTAGTAGTGTTTATGGACACGTCACAGCTGTCCGTTGGCATACGGTTTCCCTTAAGACCAACTTCCCCTTTTAAAGGTAGAAATAGATGAGAGGTTGTGGCATGTTACTTTAACAATCCTATATGTTTTACTATCAGCATGTTTATTTATATATAGTAGACTCTCATTAATCTGGACCCCAGTAGTCCTAATTGACGTATAATCCAGACCGAACCAAAATGAAATCAATGCTTCAATATCATAGTTCTATCATATGTTAATGTTTTATAGTTCTTTATAAAACATTGTGGACTGTATTTTTTCCCCAAAAATGTTTAGTATTTGATTTTTAATTAAGTGTCACTTTGGAGAAAATTAAAAATGTAAAACAAACACTTGACAAGGCATTTTTAGTCTGGTACAGATTATGAGAAGGATCTCATCCCAACTGGTTCAGAAAAGCAATAGTGTGCATTTATGTGCTTGGACACATTTTTGGTTTTAATAACTATGTAAATGATACAGACATAGCAATTCAAGTTGTGGTTTATTATCAGGCTTTGACTGTGACTTGGGTTTGGTGCCCTGGAAATAGTTTTGTTCATGGGAAGCATAAGAAGTCACAGGAGCAGTATCAGCTGATACTGACAGGCATGCTACTTCAGTGTCTGTTTGTTATTTTATTGGAGGGTTATACCACACTTGCTGCTAGTACAGGGTTACATTATACCTTTAAGTGCATGGTCTAGTGAAAACAAGCCTGGTGATCTCTGTACAGTACATGTTAAACTGAGCCTCTGTAATGAAACACCTTTCCATGAACCTGATTATGTGAATCATGTTTATTTGGTTTCAGATCCATATCCTGTACCATTTGTATTGCTAAGAATTTTCTGGACACAAGCCATCAGACACACTCAGAAAAACTGAAACATCTGACTGTTTTAAAGTTTTCAGTGGGGTGTTTAAACCCTGTAGATAACCAATCAATCAGCTGTTAACACCCCACCACGGGTCAAGCTTGATATGTCTAAACAGCTAATCAATATAAAAATGCCTTCCATGATTCCCAGTCCATGTGTATGTTTAGTTATATATTTATATATATATATATATATGTTTTAAATGTTTTCCCCCCTAAAGGAGTGGTTTGGAACAAGATGACATGAGGATCCTGTACAAATATCTGACAACATCTCTGTTTCCACGCCATTCAGAGCCTGAGGTAGGGGAGCAAACTAAAAATAATATAATAAACAGTCACCCAGGAATCACGCTGAAGGGGCACTGAAGCTTCAAAGGAAGAAAATCGAATTTTGAGGCTGCATAGCACCTTTCATGAACAAATGCCCGAAGACAGCGAATGTTGCCATGGGTTTGGCAATAGACCCAAGAATGTGACGAAGGACAATGGAATCAAGCATGTGCGTCTAGATTTAAACCACTTGAATAGTGTTGGTTTCTCGTTCCTCTTGGTACTTTTTGGTATTCCTTTAGTTTAAGGACAGGAATACCAAAACGTTGTAACTTCAAGCACAACTTTTTGACAGTGGTAATTTAAATGTTGATGTTGGAGTTTTAAAAGTAAATGGTGTCTAATTCCTCCTACCTCTGTCTGTTTTTGTCCAAGTTGGCTGGAAGAGATTCCCCAATGAGACTAGAAATGGCTGGAAATCTTTTGCACTACGGGAGGTATGAGGGACACTCTTAATTGCATTAATAGTTTTTGCAAGTATTTTTTGGTGACTATTTGACGACTAATGAAAATGACTGAGCATCTTCAACATGTTAGTGTGTGTAGAAATATGATGTTAAAATTATTGCCGTAATATATCTTGTTAAAGTTCTTAGACCTTGTTGCCACCTGCTGGATAATTTCAGATGTGGAGTCTGCAGGATATCAGAATAAGTTTTTCTTTTATATACTGTAGGTTTCTTACGGGACCCTCTAATCTAAAGGATCCCGAAGCAAAATTTAGATTCCCCAAAATATTTGTGAACACAGAAAACACTTATGAAGAACTTCATTTGATTGTATATAAGGTAAGTATATGCAAACATGGAGGGGGACTCTGTACATAGTTTTAATTGTTCCGTGCCAGTCGCTGTACAGTATATAAGTCTAGGAGAGAGAACTCACAGATCACTCAAATAGTTTAGAAAAGCACCTCTGCTCAAAACAAGCAGACCAGTAAACTAATATAATATGTACTTCTATAACCATTTTTGTTTATTTTTCAAGTTACTTTCTGTAAATTTACTTTGTGCTAAATATTTTTAAGAAACCAGCCTCTAGGATTTCCCAACGCTTAGCTGTCCTCCTGTTTTGTGTAAATAGAGACAGCAGATCTTTGTAATACATTAACAGTGACTCTTACACATCTCTTTCAGGCAATGAGTGCGGCTGTGTGTTTTATGATCAACAGTAAGTTATTTCATACTTTAAATCATCTTTTCATCGCCTGTAAATTGACACGTGCAGTAGGGAAAAAGACACCGAAATGCAAATATACATTTGTAATGCTAATACCACGACATCCAGAACTTACTTTTAAAACTGAGAACCGCTGTTTGCTATGCAGAAGCATGCCAGGTAGTGGGGATTACTGCTCCATTAACCACTGGTGACTTTTGATATTCTGGTAATACCCATCAGTTACTAAATGAGAAGGGATTAGGCAGAGGGCAGGTTGCTAATGCACGGAGGTGCTGATTCTGTGATCGACTGCTTGACCTGCTCTTGTTTGCTGCAGCCTCTGTGGAGCTGACGAGAGAGTTCTGTGAGCAGCTCGACAGCCTGGTCGGACCTCAGCTCACTCTGCTAGCCTCAGACATCTGTGAGCAGTACAGCATCAACAGGAGGATATCGGGGTGAGTGACTGCGCTGCACCAATCACCATCAGAATCTAACTATCAGCAATAGCACTTTGCACAGGTGTCTGTGATGCCAGTTATTCCAGTTTGTCAAGCTGCAGTGAAAATACAAGCAAATCAAGGGTACTGTTTGAAAAACAGAACATACTTTACATGTAGAGCATGTCTGGATCCATTTGCATTTGTGATATGTTAAGTAGTTCTGCAGGCATTACACACACATTGCAGTGCTGTGACACTTAACACCACAATGATGTACTTTTCACTTGAGATTTTAATACATTGCTAGCTTATGAGAATGTAACTTAAGCCTCGGACCCAGAAGATTTTACAGACATTTTTAATCTTCTAGCTAAGAATAGGCTAAATAAGTAATGTTTTCTAATACTTTTTTGTTATGGACCCAATTATCTTTCTGCAGGATTGCAAGGAGACACAGCAATATCAGTTTTGTAATTGTTCCAGGAGGCTAAATTATTAATGGTGTTGTTTCTTTGTCACTAAAACTAGAGAACTTAGAGTAGTGCAAGGCTCATCTTACTGATTAAGTCTGACTTAAATTTCTTAAATTTTAATGTACAGTCTTCCATTGATAATGAACCGATAGGCTATAGCTATGTTTTGCATCACCTAGAATTTTAGTATTGAGACAATTAAAAAAATAATATATGAACACAATTATATATATATATATGAACATAATATATATATATATATATATATATATATATATATATATATATAAACATCATGTAGTCAAAGAAATTACAAAATCATATCACAAATGTCTACCAGAAGCCATAGTAGTACTGTATTTCATGTTAGATTTCGAAATGTCACATAAATTGTCAGTTTTTCGTTAAGTATATGGAAAACTACAGAACGGTATGTAATTCAGTATGTTAACATAACATTATTCAGCAGGTTTCATTCAACTTTTATGAAGCAAAATTAGTTCACTATATAGGGTGATGCAAAACCTTTGGCCATAGTTTGGCCTGTGTGCATTAGATGGCATAAAAAACAAGACATAACTTAAATGTAACTGCTAGGCTACCTTGGACATCGTTTGTTGGCTCTGTAGACTTGTAAAACGCATGTTCTTGACCCAATGATTTTGTAATCCAGATAGACAGAAGTCCTTCAATATCAAGGAACTTCCCTAACTTTAAATGACTGTCTTTACTGTGTGTGTGTAAAATTTTAAATTTCTTGGAAAACTCTTTACAATGTTGTGTATATTATTAAATAGTCATAAAATAAATTGTGACCTACCAAAAAAAGAAAATGGTTAATGCTTTCATCACTTCTTTTTAGAACACGGCTGACTCCTGCTAGTGTAAACACACTCTGGTCCCATTCTTTTAGCCTTTCAGTACTGGCTGACACTCTTCTATGGGAAAACTGTCTGGCTTCTCAATGTATGATCGCCCTACTCCAGAGCCTGTACTAATTGCTTAATAAAAACCTATTTGCAGGCCAGAAAAGGAGCCTCAATTCAAGTTCATCTATTTTAACCACATGAACCTGGCTGAGAAGAGTACCATCCACATGCGGAAAACAGCCAGCGTCTCCCTAACCTCTGTCCATCCAGAACTTATGAAGATCCTAGGGGATATTAACAGCGATTTTTCAAGGCAAGTAGTTTTTATTTTACTTTCACAATGTATTGAGTATTGATACATCACACTGGTAGATCCTAAATAGCAAACCAAGATTTTTTTTTTTTTTTTTTTTAAATTGTTAGTGTATCTTGATACATAATAAACTATCAATATACATTTTAAAATAAAATACACAATTTAAAATAATACTATAAATAGTACATTTACACAATCATTTTATATACTTAATCTAGTAAATATACATGAATATCCTTGTTTGTGTTGGTGAATCATTTCAAGTCTAATGATATCCCAAAATAATGTTCGTGGCACCTGTAGATATTAATTATTGATTGAATTCTTTCAATAGGGTTGATGATGATGAAGAAATTATAGTAAAGGCAATGACTGATTACTGGATTGTTGGCAAGAAGTCAGACCAGAGGGAATTGTACGTCATTCTAAATCAGAAAAATGCAAACCTAATAGAAGTGAATGGTAAGTTTGTCACAAAATAGTAGTTATTTTGGACAGGTATATGTATGCGATATGCACAAGGTTGATCCATGGTAATCAGCACAACTACATGTTAATAATTTAATTCCTGGTATATATCCTAGAAAATGTGCAGTTTATCCTTGTGTTCAAATGATCTGTGTTTTTTTGATTCCACCCACTGCTGTTAGTTTCAACTTTCTTTTATGTTTATGATGCATACTTTTCTTTACTGGACAGACCTTATAAGGAATTAGTAGTTGCATGAAATCATCTTTGCTCAATGTCCCTAAATCTGTTGTGTCATGCGAGACGTGTGAAAAAGAGGCCAACAGCAGAAGTGGCATTAATCTGCTGGCAATATATCAACAGGTTTAGTTTCTGCTTAAGATCCTGGTGATGCAACCAGATCTTAACCTTACCAGGGATCAAAGACTGACACTGTATGCAACTTTTGGTGACTGTCTGATAATGAATTATTGATGGTAAACTAATGCTTGTTGTCATTTGACTTGAGTATTCAAGATTCAGTAAAAAGAAACCAAGATGAAGAACAGAATTGTTTTATTAAACTGCTTTCTAAATTGTAATGTTTTGGTTTTGTTTTACAGAGGAAGTGAAGAAACTTTGTGCTACACAATTCAATAATATTTTCTTCTTGGACTAAAGAACAGAAATATATTGAAGCAGATAACTTGAAAGCATTGCTGACTAAATTTCTAGTATTAAAAAAATTATATCAGCTATGCTGATTACTAAAACGCCAATATTAGTAATGCAATAATTGCATTGTAAAAATGAACTGAAGTGTAATTTTTCACAAACAATTTTTAGATTTTTATTTAAGTTAACTAATAGCTAATTGGCTTTCATTCCATGTCTGTAATAAAGATTTTACTGTAAAACAAATATGAAACTGCATTTATTTTAATCGTAAAGGCTGCAATAAAATGTTTTTGAAGGGTTTTCTAACGCTCAAGACATTCTGTAGCTTCATTAAAGTCAGGACTCTTCTATTTATTACTTCAGCAGCCCTTTGTTAGATAGTATGCATCATGTTCACACTTCATGGCTTGTAAACTGCCAAGCACTTTGAATAAAATGAGAAGTACTAATTTTTGTGACTCCGTTTTACCTGTCAATCATTTTAAACACTACATCCTTGACTAAACAACAATTTCTTCCATTGTTTGAGTTATCACTGGTAGAAAGAGCTTGGTGGTTTACCAGTTGTCATCATGAATGAGTGATTTTGATTTAGAATTACCTGTTCTGGAAACTGAGTGACATCAGTACTAACATATGGTGTATTATTAAGACACCACCAGACATCATCAAACCTCCCGACGACAGTTGTCATACCTTTAGTTCGTTCTACACCCTCCTCCACTTTGTATCAGAGGCGTCTCTGGAATTTATATCATGTGCCATTTGTATTGGGGGGTAACTCGAATTTTTTTATCGGCTATCATTCATATTTTCTATCAGATGTCGTACATGAAATCTATGACAAACATTGCCATCTTGTGGAATTAAGCTGTAACTACAGTCAAATAAAATTCTATTTTCATGAAAGAATTTCAGCCCAGGCTGTAAAAACCATTACAGTATATTAACAGTTTGTAGTTGAATATGATTGAATTTAATTTTCATTTTAATAGTGTGAAATGATTACTACACTGTAGGGCAAGCCCACTGCAATTCAACATCATGTTCCCATGCATATTCCAAATATACCTGGGAGTTGACCCTGCTGTGTGCATAGTGTTTAAGTGTTTATTTGCATGGTTGAGCCTGAAAATAAATGGATGTTTTGAGGATAAAAATAACATTTGTGTAACAAGCGTTTCTTTGCTAAAAAAAATATTTCTATATTCAGTCCAGAAATGAATGTCTTGTTTCTTGTGATATATAGGTTTGATACAATAATTTGTATTTTTGGTGTGAAAGTAATTTGCTGCACTATCACAAGCGTTTTAATTTGTGTGTGACACATTTAGTCCTGTAGGGTCTGCTGGTTTTCATTCCAACTAAGTTCTCAATTACTTAATCAAACCCTTTAATTGAACTTTTAAGAGCGAGTAAAAGTTAAATTAAGGGTTCAAATTGAGAACTCAGTTGGAAAACCCTGCTGTAGGGTACAGTGCAGTGGCGTGCCTTAGTACCCAAAGGGTTAAAACAATGCAGTGATGTAAAAATATAGCACTGTTGCACCTCTGTCCATTAATTGAAAAAATGTTTTTAAATACAGAAATGATTAATGTATTTATGAAATATTGGTGAAAACATTTCTGCCTATTACCTTTCAATTCAGAGAGGTGAGCGTCGGGTGTAGTAGCCACTAGAGGGTGCAAAAAAAAACCTAACAGTTAACTCACACTCGAACACAATTCTACCAAATTATTCATCCTTGGCCTGTTATATTAATATAAAGAAGGAAAAAAATGCAGAAAATTAACCACTCTAAACTTATTTCCAATAATATAGTCAAACTTGTCCATCTCTCGCCATTCTGCACAGAATCGGAGCAAGTAGCCAATGAATTTTCAGAATTTTTGCAGAATCTGTGCAGACTAAGCTGCGTCTCCTGAACGCACCCTTAAACACCGTTTAAGTCCTGCATCGGTTCGGTTGCCCGCGGGTGACCCGCAAAGCAGCTCGGGTTCGGGTCGGAATGTGAACTAACGGTTTGCGGTTCGGGTGCAAGTCTGAAAATGTAATTTTCATGTCAGGCTCGGGTCTGAATTTGAATCACCAAAAACGTTTTCTGTCCTTTCAGCGTAGTCTGTAACCCTTGTCCATTTTGATCCTTTTATTACGTATCCTTGGTGACATTACAAATGCCGGTAGATGAGGTGAAACAAAAGATAGCGCAGCATTTATATCGTGTAGTGGGTAACAGTTCGAGAGGTTGACGCAGGCAGTAGGTAAAGGACAAACACTTGCGGGTTTGGGTCGGGTTGCAGGTCTTATTAAAGAGGCTGGTCGGGTTGCGGGTCGGAAGTGGGTCGTAAAAATTGGCTCCGCGCAGGACTCTGACACCGTTTCTTTTGCACCCTCTAGCGGCCTCTAGTGGCTACTACATCCGACCCTCACCTGAAATCTAAAGGTAATACGCAGTAACGTTTTAACCTACATTTCATAAACACATGAATCATTTCTGTATTTTCCACACTTTATCTTAAAACCAACTATTCAAGCTTAAGGAGCTAGTTTTAAGTGTGTGAGTTAAGTGTACCACAACCGAAATTTCCAAAGAGAGAATTGCACACTCATTGAATTATTAATAAAAACTAACAAAGCATTAGTTACATCCCATGTGTACTCCGTTAGAATATTGCATAGTAACTCACCAAACGTCCTCCACAGGTAAACTGTATTGCAGCGAAAAGTAAAAATAAATATACTGGTAAAATAATATAACGTTAACAGGTTTCGAGACCTGAGAGCAGGTAAAATCTACAGTCAGCAATTCCTTTTTTTCTGTTAACTTTGATGTCATTGTATTGTCAGGTTCAATAATTGCAGAGCGCTTAGTTGCACTAAATATAAAACATTTTTTTAAAGTTATTTGTATTTTCACTCTTCGTAAACTGCACCGGTCCAAATTGATCACGCTCTGCCCCTGAATTAAAAGAACTGGCGGCGTCTGGGAAAATGATTGACACGCGGACAGCCAGTGAAGAAGGAGAAGTAGAAGCGACATCACCGCGCTGTAACGGAAAACATAAGGCGGGACTTCCTTTCTCTTTCCCTCAGAAGAAAAGGAGAGAGCAGCGTGAGGGGGTTTAGGGCGCAGGAGTCACTGCAAACGAGAGGGATTTTTTTTTTTTTTACAGTTTTATTCTCCTGTTAAAGACCAGAAATCATGTCGATGTACAAGATAAAGCCGATTAGCGGGGGAGAGATTCAGATTGATTTGCCCACCTGCATGTACAAGTTACCGAATATCCACTGTCACAGAAGCGATTCTGACCATGCGCAAGATCAGGTAATGTCAGTCGTGGACATGAAATCCTATTCGGTCGAGTTTAAAAACTCCTGTCATTAGACGAATGATCCAGGTCTTT
Organism: Acipenser oxyrinchus oxyrinchus; assembly: GCA_030684275.1. Taxonomy (NCBI): domain Eukaryota; kingdom Metazoa; phylum Chordata; class Actinopteri; order Acipenseriformes; family Acipenseridae; genus Acipenser; species Acipenser oxyrinchus. Next base: position 29,033,383 of record CM060262.1, on the reverse strand, counting down.
CTGCTTCTTAAATCACTTTTATTCTTTGAATGACATTTGAATTATTGTAGTCGATGTACACTATGTGTGTTAGTTGGAAAAATATATACATATATTTTTTTGTTTAGTTTTTTTATTATTATTGCTAATGAAAACTGACAACAACTGTCATCCGAATTACACCTCTGTTATATGGTGTTAGATTTAATGTCAATAACATTAAGGTTATTTAAGTATTTTGACAACTGGTGAAAATGCTCCGGGGACATTTACGTTGGATTACGTGACTCATAATAATAATAATAATAATAATAATAATAATAATATTAAATAACCGGCTTGACTAGCCGATGCACGCAGATTCAATGCGTGGCAAATACAATACATATTTTTGATGGGAGGGGCTAGCCTACTTAATTATCTCCCCAAGGAAGTGTCGTACATTACTCTCTCCAAATGTTTTAAATGTCACTGACTGCACTGAATGTGGCTGATTGATCACAGGTGATCACAAGAAAACAAGGAACGTTTCTACTGTTGAATTGTGTGTTCTGTCTTGCTCTCGTGACTTCTGTAGTTCCACAGCACAGTGCAATTTTACAAGAAGAAAAAAAAAATTAAACTGCTGATGTTTACAAACCTTGACACACTATTTTGCATGCTGCGGGGTTTGTCACAGTACTGTTTGTTGTCCTTGCACGTTTCTCATTCCATTAAAGACTTTGTATTATCTAAGTTAAAGTGAAGAGTCATAAACCCACCATGGGCTTCTATTAAAATCTATGATTTTATCTTAAGTCTGGAAAGGTTGATCCAGCATTGAAAGCGTTGGAAGCACGTCAAGATGACATCATGAAGCGGCTGTACGAATTAAAAGCAACTGTTGACGGGCTCAGCAAGACCATCACAACCCCAGATGCAGATATTGATGTGACCAGCATGGTGCAGGACACACCCAGCATGTCATTGACTGGCACTGCAAGTCTGGATTCATTGTTGGGAAAGGCAAGTTTACATTCTCTGAACCTTATCATCACATCCTCAAACCCCACCTCTTGGAGCCTCTGTAATGCCTATTTTTAAATATCCATACACTAATTCAGTGGGTCCTTTATTTACAAGATGCACTCCTTGATATTTATTATAAAAATCTACACTGTCCCCAAAGCTGATTTTTTTGTTGTTTTGACTGATCATCCTCCAGGATTATGGTGCCCTAAGGGATATTGTGATCAATGCCAACCCCTCCCAGCCGCCCCTCTCCCTGCTCGTCCTGTACAGCCTGCTGTGTGAGCGCTACAAGGTGCTGTCTGCAGTCCATGTGCACTCCTCTGTGTCCAGTGTACCCGCGCACCTCCTCAAATGCTTCGGGGAGCAGAGCAACCACAATTACTCACGCCACGACTTCCAGCTGGGCTTTACCCTCATATGGAAAGACGGTAAGAGAGGAAACACAATAGTTTGTGTCTGTCTCGAATTGACAATAAATAAAATGGGGTTGGTACAATGAAAATGTAGGCCACTATTACCTTTATTGGGTACAGGTTCTTCAACATCAGACAAGCGGTTCACAACATATAGCTTCTGATAGCTCAGCTAACAAGGTGACTACTGTTTTATTTTGTGTCATTATGAAATATTTCAACAGCATGTAGAACAACAGCTAGAAATATTTCAACAGCATGTAGAACAACAGCTATAACCTAAAACATTTTGCCTGATGTCAGGCTTTAGATACTGCAGAAGACTCCATACACAATCACATCAAAGTTTGTAGCTGAAGGAACAGGCTCACCTTTCTTTCCTTTAGGTATGGCAACAAACTTGGTTAATCCTATGTATTCGATCATTGTGTGTCTGTCTTATACATATACAGAAAAGTTACACGTAGTACTGTGTATAGCGCTGTTTCACAAGACTGGGGTCCTGCCTCTATTTTTCAGTGCCCAAGCCTCAGATGAAGTTCAACATCCAGAACATGTGCCCTATTGAAGGAGAAGGCAACATCGCTCGCTTCCTCTTCTCGCTGCTGGGTCAGGCGCAGGATGTGCTGACTGCCACGCTGGTGGACAGCTGGGTGGACGCAGCCATGTTCCAGCTCGTGGAGGGCAGCAACAAGGAGAAGGCGACAGCGCTGCGCTCCCTCAACGGGGCGCTGGGCAGGATGCCCTGGCTGGTGGGCAGTGACCTCACGCTGGCCGACATCGTGACCTGGTGCGCTGTGCTGCAGTCCTGCAGTGCCGCGGCCGTCCCCGCCAACGTCCAGAAGTGGATGAAGTGCTGTGAGAATCTGCCGCATTTCAGCTCAGCTTACAAGCTGCTGAAGTGAGTTGAGTTAGTGATGTACTGTTTGTACTGATGCACTATGCTGTTTAAACCTGACGTGGTTGGTTAGTCTCACACAAAAGAAGAGGTGTTGAACCCCAAACCTTGTGCCTATACAATATCGGCGTGCTGTTTTAATAACCTGTTTAGAATTGTTTGGGTCCTAATAGGTGTAATGTTAACTTCTGTAATAAAAAACTTCCAACACTGTTCACAAGCAAATCATTTGTGCTGTGCTTCTTTCTGCAAGCTGATTTCACTTTCACTGTACGCTTGTTGTGAGATTTGGACTTGTTGATTCTGTCTCTCAGAAACGGTGTATTTTTTAATACAAAGATCCAGGTGAAATAAATGTTGTCGGTGCCAAGGACCACTATTATATTACCTCTGGCCCCTATTAATTCTTTTGAATATGAACATTTTGTGTTGAGAGGTCTAAATGAATACAGATGTACCAAAGGGAGTTCTGAATACCAGTGTATGTTTATTTGAAGTTGTTTACAACTAGGAATACTGTACAAGCATAAAAAAGAATATATTAATGAAATACTTTACAACAGATTTTGACTGCTTTGAAAAGTCACAAATTCACTCTTGGTTCTGTCTTAATTTTGTTTCATACATTTGATTCACGCAGTGGAGACGTAGTCCCGTCTCCAAAGCCTTTCTGAAGCAGACTGATTTGTTCTTTCAGTTTTACAATTTCTTCGCTCTGTTCTTCCACTTTCCTTTTCAAACTATGAATAACCTGCCAAGAAAACAAATACAAAACACATTTAATTATAATTTGTTCCACCAAGAATTATGTGCCCAATGATTATTTTCCAGCAATTCCCCCACACAGCCCAGGAGAACTGAAGATTCAGTGGGCGTCCTCCGACCCAAGCCAAGAATATTCTTTGATGAATTCATGATGAATGATAAATCAGTGTTAAAATGAAATATTTACAAAAGCAAATGTGTTACGACATCATTCTCGGTTGCAATACATGCAACAAACGGTGGAATGCAAGGGTGCAGCCACACCCTGACAATCCTCACCTCTTCTGTGTGTTGAAAGAGCTCGCTCTGCAGTAGCTGTGCTGCACTCGGTCTGCAGGAAGGCGCCTCGCTGATCAGCAGCTTGATGTGTTTAGTGAGAACAGGCCACTGCTGAGTGAAGGAGTCAGGAATCATCCCCTCCCGCAGTGCAGTCAGGGTCTTCACCCTCTCCATCTCCGTTCCAAAAGGAAGGAAGAGCTCCAGAGCTAGAATGCCCACGCTGTACATATCAGACTGCAAAGCAAGACAGGCACAGGTGTGGCACTCAGCAACGTATCACAAAAGGAATGTAGATTTTATCATTAGTAAATTTTGGAAAGGTTTGATTTTAAAATATATATTTGTTTTATTTTTAGACTCATTTGCCCATTAGTTGCAAAACACAAACTTCAATAAGAATTACTCATTAGGAAAATATTACTGATCTGAGTTTGAAAGTATGAATACTGACAGAAGCCTGGTCAGTTTGTACAGTTCTATTGAGCAGTGTTATATTTTTTATCTGTATTTGTACATGAAATAAATTTCCCATTAAATATCCAGATTCAAGGGGGCACCTTTGAGTCGTAATAGGATCCTTCAAGCTGTTCAGGTGCAGCATAAGCATAGGTTCCGACTCCTGAGGTATGTGCTGAACCTGAATGAAGATAAATATAGAAATCACAACCCATGCTTGTTTTCCTTTTTAGGGGGTTATGTGGATGTTTTGTGGACTCATTTCTTTAGTAAAATGCATCATTATATTTATTTATCTTTTCTAGTGGAGTTCATTTTATAGTACTCACAAGAATATTACGTTTTAGTTACTTACCGCTGGTCTCTGTAGTTGGAGACAGCTGTTCGTTATCTTCAATGATCATATCTCTGCAAGCGAGCCCGAAATCACCTATTCGGACATGGCAGTTGGGTCCATGAAGGAAAATGTTTCTTGGCTGAAAAGGGGAAGTACGTTTTTTTAATTATTTTTTATTGCCTTATTTAAATCAAATCCGGTACTTTTTTAACTAATTTAAAAAGATTATTAGTAGCTCACATTAATTAAGTGACTGGGATCGAATCTTTCACGCAATTGCCACTATTGGCCGCTATAGGGAACCTTCACCATATAAAGGCATGGGATTTCAGGATCCTTACAAGACGTGCATCATGCTTCCGAACGTCATTGTTAAACAAATGTGGCGTTAACTTCTGAAAGAGTAAAGACTGTGTCGGAAAAGTTGTGCGATTGCCAAATGAATTCCAATAATGTTCATGCCAAGCTTCACAAGGCGATAGTGAAAGGGGAGTCAGGTTGCATCGGTGAATGAACCAATCAATATTTGGAAAAACTGCGCCTCGTTCCTGGTGCTTCAAACACCTGATACAACACAGTATAGAACTAATTTACAGTACTAGTCCAGGTCAGTTTTTGTTTAGTTTTTTTTCTTCTATAAAATAATTTTAAAATAATTTTAAAAGAATAAAATAATTTTACCAGTAAGAAAACAAGCAAGAACCTAAGGAGAGAAACAATTCAACCACTGCTTCCCACAACTAAGCTGTGTTTGCTAGTTTTCTATTATAATTGTTTTATACCTAAGAATCTACAGTAATAACTCACCTTTAAGTCTCTGTGCATGACTCCCCTGGAGTGAATGTAATCTACACCTTTCAGTATTTGTTGAAAGATGCTTATTGTGCGTTCAGCATCAACAAGGCAGTAGGGACCTAGAAATTAAATACATTGAATATTAATAGTTTATTATGTATACAATCTTATTAGCATGCATATGTGCCAATGCAAATATAGTGATCTAACTAAACAAAAAAATAAATAAGAACCATGTACCTCCCTGGCCCAAAGATTAGAGAACAGCCTAAAACATGCAAAGGACGGCATAGCTCAAGTGGAAACACGTGTGTCACTGTCTGTTACTTGTCACAAACAAAAATACTTGAAAAAATTTTAAAGCAATGCTTTTGATTAAAAAAAGGGTTGTTCTGCTGCTTCAATCAATAACAATAAAGCCACCCGAAATCAATTCTTTTATATTGAAATCAGTCTTTTAGACTGCGTCCCTCACCATTAGCAGCCGAGTTTTCTGTTGTCCCGTGTTTCTTTTAAAATCCAGTCCATGAGAGATCTCACAGAGCTGCATCTGCATGTACAGCATGAGGTGGAACTGCACCTAAAAACAAAAATATATATATATATATATATATATATTTAGCAAGGTCCTCTTTTTCTGTAAACCACTAGAAAAAGAAAAGCACACGTGTGGAACTGCCATTTCCTTTTCTTGGGAGCGGTTGACGTAGTATTTGTTACAATTTAAGCCCTTCTGCGATACACAGCCTTGGTCCGAGTGACTAAATCTTCACTCTGACAGACTAAATAGTACACTTTTTATTTGATAGAAAACCATACTGCAGTGCATGTGTGGAGACCCATACCTCTGAGTATCTGTGTACATGCCTGTCCTTCTGTGGGCACTGCTCACTCCAGAGCTGGCTGTCGCTCCCTGTGCAGGAGCTGTTATTGTTCCAGTCTCCCCAGTCTGTGTGTACAGACCCACCCGAGCTCCTGTCTGCATCGAATGCTTCAGTCCTGGGCGACCCAATGTATGCAAAGGGAACCACCTCCTCGGGCTCCACCACTGCTTTACGACAGTGTCCAGATAAACCCTGGAGACCATGCTTCTCCTCTAGGGACCCATCGACCCTCTGAGATGCTGAGGTACCCTGTGAACTGTCCCTTGGCCAGTCTAGTTTGGGCAGTGCTTCTTTATTGATGGCTGAAGCGCTGGAGTTGGCAAAGACTACAGAAGAGCTGCTGCTTTCCACACTGTACAGAGGGAAGGAGGAAATGTGTCAGCTCAATAACGCCTCATTACTGTCATTTCCAAAAACATCTTGGTTTTTGCTATTAATGTTTAAACAAACATAACTTTTAGGTTATGTTTTTGACCACAAAAAAAACAAATAACGACTATAACAATGTACCACATTAGCCAATTTTGCATGAAAAGCTAAGATTTATTGAGAGTGTTCAATTAAAAAAAAAAAAAACTCTTTACATACTCTTCTTGCATTGAAGGCTTCTCCAGTGCTGGCAAATTACGAAAAAAGGGCGATGAGGCTAAAGATTGAGAACAGAGAGGGTCATGAACAGATTCACAAAGATGGGATCAAGTACCAGTTTAGTCTTCAACAATAATGCATATATATCATGGCAGACCGACTTACAAATCAGTCTTTGTTACTGTCGGCAAATACATCTGCAACCCTTAGTAATGCAGACAAAATCTTCCATAGAAAACTTCTAAATGTCAAACCAGCAATAAATCTGGCTGCTACACTATAACTGAGGAAAAGACTTTTTGTAAACTGTTGTGTAAATACATTCTGTAGCAAGAGGGACATTTTTATGCCATAACACTTTATAATAGAATCAACACAAAGACACATACATACATGGCTAACATTTAAAATAAAATGTTACACAAAACCCTTAATAAAGTGTACTGGGTGTACTGGTAAATCTACACAGAAACGTACTTGTTACCAACAGTGGCTGCACATGCTCCATCCAGGCTGTATGATATCCCACAATATTAGCATGCTGAAGACCAGCCAGTACTTTAACTTCTCTGAGAACCTGCACCAAAAAATAAATAAATACATGCTGTCGTCAACACTACAACATTATGCAATTCTGCATTTTTCACTGTATTGTTTTATGCATTGTTTTTTTTTACTGTATATCATGTATGATGCATTTCTCTGTATTTAAAGTATTATGGATTTTCTTGTTGTTACTGCATCTTGTAAAGCGCTTTGTGATGGTGGTCCACTGTATATATATAAAATAAAGATTGATTGATTGAACACTGACCACACAGGACGGAATCAATCCTCCAGAACAGTTTGAATAAGAACCCACCTTTAAACAGTCATCCCTTGTAGCTTTCCTGATAATGATTTTCTTCACTGCATAAAACTGACCGTCCAGCTTGTTTTTTACCTGGAAGGGAAATAGTCCTTCTTACTTCACAGTAAGACTGTCAGGTCACACTCATCTTAATGGTAGGTTTAGTAGTAAGACCTACTGCTGTGCATTAATTCCATCAACCAAGTAGCTGTTGTTAGATAGCAGCAAGCAGTCTGCTTTCCCAACATGAACTCAAGAACACTGAGAGAATGATCATTCTGATATAGTACTGGAAGCAAGTTACAGTACCTTAAATACTTTCCCATAGCTTCCTTTCCCAAGCTTGACAATCTCTTCAAACTCACTGAGGTATCGAGACGTCTGTGCTTTGACAAGTCTGTCTCTATTCCTATGACGACAAAGAAAAAAGAAATTGCCAGAAAAAGACTTTTTGTGAATGATTCCTGGGTCATGGGGATGTTATATTCACTCAATTGGCGACACATAAGTAAAAAATTAAATTCAATTTTAAAAAAAAAAAAGAAGCTCAATACCTGAGCATATCTGCCTCAGTAAGTCTCAGTTCCTAAAATCAAGGAAAGACAAGTTGGTATTAAAATGCTACCTCAAAGTTAGTGTAAATAAATACAAGCCATATCAGGCTTTGAAGTGTCAGTACCATGAAAACATAAGGATCAGATGTTTGGCTCTCAAGCTAAAGCTGAAAGTATACTATAAAGTGCTGTATTTAATAACTTCCCTTTGTCTGAGATATCCAACTCCAACAGGGGAGGATGAAGCAGTGATTGTATATACAGCACCTACAAAGCCTGTATATATTTCATACAGCTATACATGAAAAGTCTTTCCTACAGTCTCTTGTGTTCTGGCTGCTTCCCTACCTGTGGATGTAGTGTGCGGCTTGCTGCTTGGAGCAGCTCGGCAAAAGCTTGGTTGTGCTGCAGCCTTATGGTACTGAACTCATCACTGAATGCAAACGGAGAAATCAAGTTCATGGCAGCCATTTTCTGACATATCACTGGAAAGAGGTCAAATACAAAGAAAAATGACTGGGATATCCACCACAAGGCAATGCATGTCTATAAACAAACAAACAACGAGTAATAAATAAATAAAACTAAATAACTGTCAAATTGTTAATCTTAATAATGTCTGCTAACAGGCTGCAAAGGGAGATGGGCTAGATTTATCAGGGAATGTGTTAGTTGTCGATGTTATAGTCTTCTTTAAGAACACCCTACATGGGGAAACTAAGAGTGAGCGTGGTTAGCTCATGCTGTGTATTTAGCAACCTTTAAACAGGGCTCGTGAGCTCTGTGGGTCTTTCTCATAGACGCTGCACAGGTGTTCCAGCAGAGACCCCAGGAGGAGCTGGTTTGGAATCGCTGCAGTGAGCTCTGCCATCGAGGGGTATTTCTTGGTGCCCATCACAACTTCACACTCGTCAGGTGAGTCCGATGCTGCAAAAAAAAAAAAATGATAAAAAAACATGAAAGAACTGCAGCATTTGAAAAGCTGAAAACTACAAACCCACACAATGCACTGTGAATAATCTGTGTTAGTGTTTCTCAACTTCTTTTTAAAACCAGGGGCCACTGCAATGTTAAATATTCTGGGGGGGTTTTTAAGCATTTCACCCAACAGCAAAGCTTACAAAAATCACATGCTCATTTTAATCCATTAAAGTACCCAATTTATTTTTCTTTGAAAAAAGTTTATATTTACTATATTTATGTCACTAATAAATAGATTCCAGTTACAAATGCTCCAAACAGATTAGTTTAAAAAAATATATAGAAATACCAACTAATGTTAATTCATCATTCTGTCTTGTTTAAGAGAGGGCGTGTATGGGTGTATACCGTATCTACATTGCAACACACAGCCGCCCTTGGGCACTAACAAAAAAACAAAACAACAACAACAAAGAAACTAGTTAGCAATGGTTTGAAACACAAAAGCCTTAATGCGGATATGTGTAACAAGAAATAACAAAGTTAATATTTGCTTAACAGATTTAATGCAACCTATTTATAGATTGATGTATTTTTCCACGCTTGTATTTCCAATGTTGACACATTTTATAAAATAATTGTGTAAAATCAGCGTCTTTTTGGATTATACTAAAATGATGTAACCCTGTATGCCAGAACAGGGGTGGCTAAGCCTTGTATCATCAGAAATGGACATTACAGTTAATATTTATAGTGCTCTATGCACAATAGTTAGTTGTTCTTCGGTGAAAGTAATTTAGATATTCCTTAAAGAATAGATTGCCACCAGTTTTATTCTTACATTTTTTGTTTAATATAAATGCTTCCATAGCACTGCAACCTTGATCCTTCGACCTTTGTTAACAGTAACAGTGTACAGAATATTCCAGCTAAACTGTACCCGTATAACCGAGCATACACCTCAACTGTTATTCCTTTTACTAAGTGACTTTTTTAAACATGGTAATTACAAAGACTGATGTCACCAATGTCGATGTCTTTGCTCGTACAGTGAAATGTGTCAGTGTTACAGAATCTGCCCGGTATTAACTGTAGCTTTGCACAACCCAACATGTGGTACAGTTTACTTAACTGTCAAACTGAACTTCATCTTCTTCGGGAAAATCCAAGCACAATTTGTGCTTATTTCTTCGGCCAGACAGTTGAGTCCCGTAGATTAACGACAGACCGCTCGCACCACCTTCTCCTAAGGGAGAGCCTCTTCCTTTAAACATTTCTAAATATATAACTCGCCTCAGTTTCTGTTAACTTGCAGACCAGGCGTCTACTGTACTGCACACATGACAACGGACGCGATAACTTTATCTTTTAGTGACTGTATATAAAATAAAAACATAACACCTTAGTTGTAGTGGTAGTCATAATAGAACTCCTCGCAGATATAACGTACTTCTGATGGGGAAAAAAAAATATATATATATAATAATTCAACAGACCCGAAAACAAGCTATCGCCTTTACGGTTCCATTTAGAAAACCGGAACAAGGACTCCAATTCAATTCAGTACTGTAACTGCATGATCACTGCTAGGGATTATCTACAAATTATACCATTTGTTTCTCGCGTAAATCTGATTAAACTGTCGCCGATTGACAGTACATTATTATTATTATTATTATTATTATTATTATTATTATTATTATTAACTTATTTGGCAATGTCTTTGTCAATAACAATACATTTTATACTGGTACAACCATTCTAAAAACGTGTTTTGACAGGAGTAGATTACAGTTTATCCTCTGGTCCCTAAATGTATCTGAAGCAAGGCCACCAAAATTTTTTTTAAAAAATGACACGTGGTTACCGATGGGGTCGTTAAACTGTCTCGCCAGGTACTAACAGTGCAAAGAGAATATTGTTGAGAGGCAGCGAGCATTCATTTACTGTGATAAAAACAAATGAATATTCACAGTAAAGAATGGAGAAGACTGTAATAATTCAAAGTACATTTCCGTGAAAACATTCCCTTAATAACCCGATCTTCTTGGTGCAATGTGTTACAATCAGTGTGCGCACTATAAATATACCAAACAGCTGTCTGTAGAAGTCTTTCTTGCCGATAGCTCCCCTACAGGCGCGGAGGAACGTTTGCCCCTTTCTGTGCCTGGCTAACCTCGTGAATACCCGGATGTACTCGTAGCGCATGTACGTCATTGTTCACCGCCAGAGTGTCGCGGTGTGTCGGGATGGGTTTGACACCGCCACAATAAAATAGGTAAGGGAGATTATATGTATATCATTTTTCTAAACACGTGCTTCGTCCACCAACAGCGCACGAAGTACTACTGTGTAGCGGGAGCATACGTCGATTTTTAAACCAGAATCCTTTTTCTTTACACCCTTTCTCCGCGTTACGTTAGTCTCAGTGTGGCGCCGGGGACGTGTGTGGAGAACACAGAACACCGGTGAATTTAAAAATCTTAGGCTTCCTTTATTTAATACCCGTTTTTTATAGATGTGAGCCGAATGCAACTATCCACCCACTGCTCTCCCACACTTTTAAACGATGCTGGTGATTTTAGCTCGGCTCTCTAACCCACGGAGAACAACACTGAATCAGTCGGCAGATTTTAGACCATCTGAATTAAGTCCTTGTTTCAGTTTTATTGTTACGTTTTGCGTTGCCATGGCGTCTGCAGTGCCACGGCGGTTCCTCGTACAAACAAGTCACTTGTGCCACTAGCTTAACTGTGAGGTTCACGATCGTTTCAGTGTTGCAAGTTTATTTCTTTCTTCCTTTTGTATCGTTTACTGTACTGGGCCTTGTTGGTAGGCGTGTACAGGTGCTTGATAACAATGGTTGACCTCGCCAGATCCATTTGTGTTTACATTTTTCTTGGTACCTATACGGTACTTTTATGATTGCTGTTTCTGTCGTGCGTGTCACGGTACCACGGTTTTAAGCAGATTTAAAACGTCCAATTCATTTCAAATTTTTTTTATTTATATCGCGCCTTTCATATCTCAAAGCACGTCGGTTTAAACAGAAAAGTATGCAGTATCAAGTAGTAAAAACGACAAAATAACAATTCGTAATAATATCAATAAATAATAATAAAAGCGTGTATCTCTTCCGCAATAAAAAAGGTGCATTGTATTTGAATAATTGTCGACTATTGGTGTGCGTTGATTCATTTACAGTAAATAAAACTGACACATTCAAACGATGTGGTACAGTGTGAGTTTTTGTGCTTTTTTAATGAGCTGTTGAGAATGTAATGATACCAGTTAATGTTAGTTTTCTACGTTTCTCTTAATAGGGAACGCCCTTAATATTTCGAGCTTGGTTCATTTTGTAGTATAGTGATACACATTTCCCTCGTATTATCGATTACCTCAATGTTGGTAGTGCAGTACACAACATGCACAGTAGGTTGCGGTGGTAGCTCGCTATAACATTTTTTGTCACTATTTGTTGTTGTTTCTGTTGCCAATGTATTGCGTTTGCTGTTGTAACATAGGGTGGTTGTATGTTTTCCTATTTTTTGGTGGGAATACTCGTTTGACGAAAACCCACCTTGAAGATGTAGTTTAAAAGATGTCTATAAAAAAATTAAAATCACATTATGATGATATGTTACTATTATATATTTAAACATGATTTGTTAAAAGAATGTCATGCATGGGGATATGCAGTGGTTGGATCAAAAATAGAAATACCTGATGTGTGTACCATTCCTGCTTGTGGTGGTGGTGGTGTTGTTGTTGTTTGGCAGTCACCTTGGATAAAGGTGTGTTACAGGACAGTACAGGGTTACAATTCAAAATGAATATTTAAATACAGTATAGTTTACAGTATGTGCAAATTATACCACTAAAGTACAATATGAAATAAGATGCAACAAGTTATACCTACAATTACATGATAGTGCATCAGCTGAGGATCCAGTAACATGGTGCATAGGTCATGCGAATATAGTATGTAGTAGGAGGATCAAGAGATCTACAAGTGCAGTCTAAACAGGTGAGTCTTGAGGAGGTGGCGGAAGGCAGTGAGAGATGGGGGAGTCCTGAAGTTCTCTGGTAACTGGTTATACCACAGAGGGGCTAGGGAAGAGAAGGAGCGGGCACGGGAGAGTGGAGGGAAGGCATGACCAGTCAGCCAGTAGAGGAGGAGTGAACAGGGTGACAGGGGGTGTAGGGAGACACGAGGGATTGGAGGTAGGAGAGGGTGGTGTGGTGAAGAGAGCGGTGGGCAAGAACCAAGGGTCTTGAATTGAATGCGAGCAGAGATAGGTTGCCAGTGGAGGGTGTGCAGCAGAAGGGTAGAGCGAGGTTGGGAGAATACAAGGCGAGCAAAAGAACTGAAGGGGGCGGATAGCAGAAGCAGAGATACCAACAAGGAGAGAGTTACTGTAGTCCAATCTGGAGAGTATAAGAGCTTCGACTAGGAGTTGAGTGGTGTAAGTAGGGAGTAAAGGACAGATTCAGTAGATGTTTCTAAGAAAAAAAGCGGCAGTGCATGTCAGTGAAGGGATGTGTTGGTTGAAAAGTGCATTTGTATCCAAACTGGCTGAAATTACTGGTATTTCATACTATAGTCAAAAGGGTTGACTGTCATTCTGGAAACCGCTGGGTAGTTCCACTTTCCTGAAGGAAGTGTGCCCATGATGGCACCTTTATTTAAATAAATAAACTATCCAGGACTTTGTTTGAGAGTTGTTGTTCATGTTGTTGTTGTTTTTTTCACCAGCAATGAACAATGACAATAGTTGACAAACCAAGAGAGACTTCTGAGTCTGGTCAGTCTGAGCCCTCTGGCTCCCTGACCCCCTCCTCCTCTGGAGACATGGACTCAAGCTCAGCGAGTTGGGGCACCGTATCATCTGCCTTGGACGCCCCTAAAAGTAAAGCCTCTTCTGTAGGACCGACCCCGGGAGCTGCTGTTTATTCCAGTAGTACAGCATCTGGGCAAGAGACACCAAAACCCACCATACACAAGGATCAAAGTAGGTTTCGAAATTTGATGGGAACAGTGTGTGGGCACACAAGTAGAATTGTGTCACTGTTCAAGTGGCACAACAGTGAATTAATCTGATGTATTACTGCTTTTCTATTTGTACAAGGACCTACTTGGGACAAAATCTCATTACATAAGCGGCTGTGTATGGCATAAATTATCAAAAACCTGCAATGAAAACTCTGTAGATGCATACAACTGACTTAATTTATTACACTTATTTATAATGGCACTTACAGTATAGATTGGCTGGAGGAAGCTCTACAAATGAGTAATGTATTATAATGTCTTATTGAAGTAGTTTTGTACTTGCTTTGTTCAGACAGTTTTAATACGCTATTAGTAAATTAAAGTAACAGGTAGTCTTAATTATATTCTTCCCCACAGTAACCGACTCCAACTGCTAGATCTAATATGATAAGACTTGCATTGTAATAAGTGATCATTATTAACAAGCATCCCACATTGTCTGGCACTCATGCGTATCCTTGTTCCAGACTTGGCAGGGGGCGGAGATGGGATCGCTCCTCCACAGAAAGTTCTATTTCCAGTGGAGAAACTCTGTCTAAAGTGGCATCAGATGCATCGGATTGGAGCTGGACTCCAAAATCTGGGCAACACTTGCTTCCTGAACTCGGCTCTGCAGTGTCTCACCTACACAGCCCCCCTCGCCAGCTACATGCTGTCCCGTGAGCACTCCAAAACATGTAGGTGTCTGGGCTTTAAAATGGTCACAGAAATGTACTTTTTTGGCATTGGCCATGAATAACCTTTCGAATTATGATACCCATGTCATTTTTGCCTTTTATACCAACAGACACATTGTTTATTTGTTTTTTTTCTTTTTAAGGCCACGAGGCTGGATTCTGTATGATGTGCACAATGCAGAATCATATCACCCAGGCCTTTGCCAACTCTGGAAATGTCATAAAGCCCATGTCTGTCATAAATGACCTAAAACGTAAGTAATATTCAATCCTTGTTTGGTATTCTTGACCTTTTTTGGGCACCAATGTTTGGGCACAGAAAAAGCAGAATAGATCTACCAAATTGTTTCATTACAGTACTTGTGTTCATTTATATTGAAGTTGACCGATCATGAATATAACATGTTTGTTAGCATGTTTTTAGCACTAATATACTAACCTATATATAACAAGTAGTAACTGGGTTTGGCATGAGGCAATTGAATTTGTAATAAGAAGCCGTCCTTGAAACAGTTTTTTTTACGTCGTTCTGATTTTTAGGTATTGCCAAACATTTTAGATTTGGGAGCCAAGAGGATGCACATGAATTTCTCCGCTACACTATTGATGCTATGCAAAAATCGTGCCTCCCTGGAAACAAGTAGGTTTAAAGTACTGGTATAAGCAGAGAGCCCTTTTAATCATTTTTGCTTAATCTTCCTATGGTTTTGCTCCTTTTTCTGTTTTTTGGTTATTTTCAGCCCACATTGGGTTTTCAAAAAAAAAAAGGTCTGTGGTCAGAATATTGTACTTGGGCCAATCATACCCCAGCCAGTATATTTTTACAATAAATTGCAATGGGAAATTGTCCAGTGCTTTATTTACTCAGTATAATATACAAGTCCCTTATTAATTCACATTTTTAGAGGTGGTCCTTGGGCAAAGAGCTTTAATGTATTGTAATTTACTTGTCATGTTTCAGTCTTAATGGTTTAATATTGTCAATGTTGTCTACTACAAAGAGTGTGAATAGTAATTGTTTTTTTAAATTCTACAGGTTGGACAGACAAACACAGGCCACCACATTAATACATCAGATCTTTGGGGGCTATTTGCGGTCCAGAGGTATTTTACATCAGTAATAAATGCATAGCTGCATATTTTTATAGATTTTTTTTTTTTTAATAAATACTTCATTTGATATTTAATAATTCGTGTTTCTATTTCAGTAAAATGTCTGAATTGCAAAGCGGTTTCTGACACCTTTGATCCATACCTGGATGTTGCTTTGGATATTAAGGTATGCTCATTTTCGTGGGGGGGAAAGTGTTGCGCGCCTTTCTTCTGAACTCAATACGTTCCCAGTTCAGCAATGTAGTAAACAAAAAAATAAAATGAATCCTTATTTCATATTAACTCTTTAGAGAAACACACTTTTTTCCCCCCAAATAATAATATTTTCTAAATTGTATTTTTCCAAATAAATCTGTGTAGCACTACTAGTAAGTTGTTGGTGTTTTTTCTATTTCCAGACTGCGCAAAGCATCACCAAAGCACTTGAACAGTTTGTAAAACCTGAACAGCTGGATGGAGAAAATGCTTACAAATGCACCAAGTAAGGGGATAAAGCTATTTTGATTTTGACCTACAGTAGGAGAGGAAAGGTTGGTGGATAAGAGTTTAACAAAACTAAAACCAAGTCGTGCGTATCTGGTGACACTTGAAATACCAAAACTGAATGGGCCAATCAATGCAAATGGTACGTGTTCAGATGTTGTTGATGTGATTTAATGGCCAGCCTTAGATTTGTGTGGTGATAGGTCTATCCTAAGGCGCGGGCTTCCTAGTTGTTTTATTGATGACTTGTACAAAGAAACTAAAGTTATGTTTTAGCACTGAAATCATACAAGTGGTGAGGGTAGAACTAATAACAAAGCAGGTTTCTTTTTTTTAATATCAGTTCTGTTGTTTAAGTTACACTTTTTGTCATTTTTAAGGTGCAAGAAAATGGTTCCAGCATCAAAAAGGTTTACAATACACCGGGGATCCAATGTGCTTACCATCTCCTTGAAGCGCTTTGCCAACTACAATGGGGGCAAGATTACAAAGGTACCAGCAAATTGACTTCCTTATTTCATACTTGCTAAAATACTTGGGATCTGCTATTTTTAAATGTATTTTATATATTTATTTGTTTCTTGATTTATCAGTTGATCTGGACTTAAATCGGTTTAACTGTATTTCGTTTATGAAATTGTTCTGCAATTAGTGTTTTTTTTTTTATTTTAGCATAGTATAATTCATATACTAAATGTTCAATGTGTTTTCATTAAACTGTTCTTGTTTCTTAGGATGTGAGGTATCCAGAATTTCTGGATATTCGTCCGTTCATGTCACAGTACAACGGGGAACCAATTCTATATGGCCTGTATGCAGTTTTAGTGCATTCTGGGTTTAGTTGCCATGCTGGACACTACTATTGTTACATAAAGGTAATATACAGATTTGTATCCATATGTAAGTGTTTGCATGACAGCAAGTTTTACAACTCAAATTCTTTAATTTTCTTGATGCCAACAAGACAATCTGTTTATTTTTATTACCTCAGGCCAGTAATGGACAGTGGTACCAGATGAATGATTCTATAGTATCCACTAGCGACATCCGGTCAGTACTCAATCAGCAGGCTTATGTACTGTTTTACATCAGGTAAGTCTGGAGTCTGGTGACTTTGTTTTTTTCTTCTTTTTTTTTATATATCAGTCATCCTCTCTTTTTTTGAATTGCAGTTAATGAGTTTGTCTGCAGTTCAAGTGGTGAAATAAATCCAGGCAACCACTGAAGTGGTTTGACATGCTTTGTTTTGGTGTATTTCAGGTCTCCAGATATGAAGAACGGAGGAGATTATAATCATTCCGCACGCCCCCCAGGACAGTCCTCCCCTCGCCCCATAGTGAGTCAGCGCCTGGGTGGCACCAAGCAGCAGACAACAGGCTTCATTGGACCGCAGCTCCCCCCTCACATGGCTAAGGTATGTTGACACCTATCATAGTCCTAAAGTAATTATTTTCAATACGATGTGTAGGGTCTGAAAGTGAAAGGGTATTTTTATTGTACTTTCATTAGTGATGAATTCCTTTTTTACTGTAAACCTTCCAAGTGTGGCTGGTAAATCCACCAAAACAGTAACATTTTCATTTTTATATTACAAAAGTAAAACAAAATGTCTGTAGAATTAGGCTATTTTATTTATTTAGTAAACTTTTTATTTATGCAAGGTCATATTGAAATTAAATCTCTTTTACAAAGACCTGAAAGCCATTGTTGCTTTAGTATTGAAACCTGTTGGTTTTATCCTTTACATTGGAGGTAAATATATTTTTTGTCTTCTTGCAGAGTTCCAACCACATCAATGGAAACGGCTCCATGAAGGAGGTTCCCTGCAGTTCCAAGGCGAGTGCCAGCAACACTGGTATAAACAGGATGGGGTCAAGCCAGCCTTCCTCTTTCAAGAACCGCGCACTCAACAGGCCCACCATTATTCCAGAACCCGCTAAAAGGCCAAAGCTGACTTTCCAAATTGGACAGAGCAAGTCAGCACGTCCTTCCCATTCCCAGCCCAACTTTCACAGCAGCCCCCTGGACAACCTGTACAAACCCAGCACTTCCACATCCACCGTCACCCACTCATCCACCGCGTCCTCCTCTTCCTCTACTGCACAGTCTACCTCCGGAGCACCCAGCTGTACGGCTCCTGCCACAGTATCGCGAGCCGATACACCCCCTGAGCCCCCTCGTTCCAGGGTGAATGGCGCTCCTAAGCGTAGCGCCAGCTGCCTCGTTCCGTATGCAGAGGAATCCTCGGAAGAATCGGACGAGGAACCCGGTCCAGTTACAGAGAATGGGCATGCAAAGCCCCTCAATGGAACTGTTAACGGAAATAGATTGGGCACATTCCCGACCTCAAGTGCTACTCGTCCACATCCAGACCTCGGAAAGAATCGTTCGGGTGTACCTCATTGCAAGGCAGAGTTGAACGGCCTGACCACTATGGCAGTGGAGTCTGAAGATACAAGGCTCAAGGTTGAAACAGTGAGCTGCCCATTGAAGCATAGTAAACCCATTCAGAATGGCTTGCTAAAAACCAACGGTTTTAAACACAGTGATAAGGTGAGCTGGGGGATTTTTCATCCTGTTTTAATAAATTAAATATATAGATAAATAAATAAATAAATAAATAGTTTATGTGGTTTGGAAAATCATTGGAGGAGGTGCTTTATTTAAGAATGAAGATCTCCCTTTAACAGTTAATTTAACAGTTTCGATGGTCATAGCCATATGTATAACATGAGTTCTATATCTACAGATTTAGATTACATTCAGATTTTGAGAATACCTAGAGTTTAAAATGTAGCCTGTCTACTGTATTTTGCAGATACTTTCTGATGCTTCTAACACTCTGGAACGCATTGGTACCAGTACTACAAATGGACCAGAACCTGCTAAAAGGCAAAAGCTGACTTCTCATCTCGAACAGAGGTAAGGAGGATTTGAGAATCAATGATGCATGAACGCTCCATAAATTGGAATGATCTAACTGGGTGATGATGGCACTTTGTCCCATGCATTATTGAACCCAAGAGCATGTAGATTCTGGGTCATTTTAGAGTATCTTCAAAAAATGTAGCCTCTGGGGGGATTTTATGCAGCCATGGCAGAACCTCTTATAATCAACCTTACTATAAAATGATAACTGCTATGCAGATTTAATTCAGTGATGTAGGACTTGGCTTGAGAACCACAGCTTCAGACAGGTGTATCTGTCATGGTGTTTTGTTTTTTTTATTGGTTATGCGCAATCCTTGTATTATCAGGCAACTAGCAATTTATTTTAAAATGACAATTTACAGGAGATATTTTTCAATATATATATTTTTCTCCTTACAGTGAAGAAGAAAAAAGTCCTTGTTTGCCCTCAAGGGGGACAACTTTTCCAGCAGCTGCTACTGTTGTCAATCCCTGTGTGGACAGGGTTCAAAATCTGGAAAATTGTTCACCTGCCTCTCCTGTAGATGCAGTCAGGTCTCCAGCCCCTGAACTGTGTGATAAAACTCTTCTTGTTCAAGAAGAAAGGGCTGGCAATACTACCATGAACAGCAAAACCTTTCCCCTTGACCCTGACGTTCCTGCGAATTGTAATACTGATAACAAACCAAACCCTAATAGGGAAACTCAAATGTTCCAGATAAAGAGTGAAAGTAAGCAACCTCCAGAAGAGGTTCCGATCACCCTCAAACAATCTGTTGCAAGTACAGAGGATCCTGTCCAGCTTCAAACGAGGCATTCAGATAACTCCACTGGCTTGAAAAGTCCTGTTAGCTGTGAAAATGTTGGCAAACATGTGATATTAAACACTACTAATTCTAATATATCTGCTGTTAGGGACAAAGCCAAGGATCAGATGAAGACATGTCTTGAGACTATAAAGGAAGAAAGTCAAGAAGCCATATTAGAATGCAGACAGTCCCCAGGGAAAGACAGGAAGCTGACATCTCGGACATATGAACAGCCGAGTACCTCAGCTCAGTCTGGTAGCAAGGAAGCAGAAAGGGAGGAGAGAAGCAAAATCACAGAAGTCCATTCGCGTAGCACAGAGAAAGACAAACCTAGAATCTCTGACAGGGAAAAACATATAAACAAATCATCCTGTCTTTATAACGAGAGATATAGTCAAGATAAACGTAAGCTTTCTGAGAAGTACAGGTATCATGATGCTCGATCTAGAAGTAGGGAAAGAACTAACCACAAAAAGAGTAGGCTGCACGATAAAGATTATTATCCCCGTAAACATCGATCCCGTAGCAGAGATAGGTCCCGTAGTAGGGATGGGTATTATAGAGACAGAGAAAAGGGCTGGAGGTGGGAAAGACACACTTACCACAGCAGGTCCAAAGAGGACCTGGACTGGAGGTTCCCTCAAAGCGATAGAGACTATGAGAAGTCATCCAGTGACTATAACAGGGACTGGCTTCACAAGGAAGAGCCTTACTCCAAGCCCAGATGGGTGGACAGGACTACAAGCAAAGAGAACTGCTATGAAGACTTTGGTAAACAGTCCCATGATTACAATAGGGGCAAATTAGATTCCAACCATGTACCACCTTCCTGCTCCTCCTCCCACTATTCCGAGCATGTCCAGGACAAACGCACCTCGGGCTCTAGTAGGAGGAGCTCAGAACACAATAGCGAGCGTCCAAGACACGAGAGCAGACGGCACTACAACGACCGTGACACTGAGGATAGCGGCTTGGAGAGGAAGCGGAGGAAACAGCCGCGGGACGAGTCTTCAGAGGAAAGGAAACACAAAAAGTCAAAAAAGAAAAAGAAGTCCAAAGATAAATACAGAGACAGGGACCACAGGTAAGTGTCAGTTCTACTTGGCAGCAAATTCTATGTTTTTTCTTAAGGATATGTAGCTAAAATGAGCTTGCTCAAAAAGAAAGATGGTACTCCCACATCAAAGCTTCACAGCGTTACAAAACGCTATACAAAAGCCTTGTATAGTATGTTTTAAAGGTATGCAAAATTGGGTTCAAGTTCCTATTCATTTATAAACCAGCATTACAGCAAGGTGTCATTGACATGGAAAAAGACACTGGATTGAAGATTTAAGAATAATCATGAATAATGAAAACATACTGTGAAACAAAGCTAATATCATTCTAAAATGTATATAGGGCTTCTGTTCTCTTTTCTTTGAACAACTTTTTTCTTTATACAGAACAAGTACAAGTGTGCAGCTAATTGAAAATGATTTACTTGGTTTCATACAGAAGTCACCAGGATTCTTCTGAAGTAAACTTTGACAGTGATTCATTGAAACACAAGAAAAAGAAGAAAAAGAAAAAACACAGGAGAGATGATTCGGATCAGGAGAAACCCCAGCACTCCCAGTACAGGAAGCAGGACTCCAGGTCTGGGGATGAGTCAGACAGCAGCAACAAGGCATCCAAGAGCAACAACTTCAAAGGAATGGACGGCAGGAGAGACGGTCAGAAACTGTATTCAGAGGAGAAGGAAGAACTATCCCATAAAGAAGAGAATTCCCGAACTGAGAGTGACTATTACACAAACAGTGAACATCACAGAGGTGGGGTGTGAATATAATCATGTCTGTTTCTTTTGAACTGTAAGATTATAAATGTTATAACTGTTTTTTTGTTTTTAAATACTACATCATTATCCATTGTAATTGTAGCTTTATAGTGGGGTTTTTGTGTGTGTTGTAATTTATCTATTGAATGTAATACACTACTTAACCAGCAGGTGGTGCTGGTTCATAGGTTTCTTATAACTAAAAGAATGGGTTCTGAAACATATTTCCTTTAGACTCAGTGTTTATACTGTGTGTGTGTTACACATTCTGTTAACCCAGGCATTTGTCAAAATTACTACAACTTTTGTTTTTTGGTTTTCCTGGCTTGACAGAGTGACTAACATACATAAACATGACTCAGTCTAGCTCAATTCATGGGTTATTAACAAAAAAATATATGATGTACATTAGAAAATATTACTACAGGTTGCATTGTGTTGCAATTCGGTAATGTGTCTGCAAAATTAACAGTGAAGCTGTTTTTTTTAATGTTTGCATAGCTTACAGGTCCCCTAGATCAGATGCTGAAATGAACAGGTGTCCATTAAATGGAGTTGACTTGGAAGCAAAGAAAAAATCTGAAAATGGAGCTGACTGTCAATCTTCTCTCAGTCTGGAGATTGAAACAGGTAGGTTGTACACCTCACTAAGTTTCTCATTACACGTGAAGAAAATTGCACACTGCAGAACATTTTAGTTAAAAAGCCAACTCATGACTAATCAGCATAATACTGTGGGCAGATGTTTTGCGTAATGTAGTTTAGTATATCAATCAGAATTTTGAAAGGCCTTTTTTTTCTTTAATTTTTTCTACATATTGAGTCAAAATAGAGATGTGAAATGACTTTGGCAGATCGAAAAATCCTACAGAAACTAATTTAACCAGCACTGTAGATACAACAGGAATAGGTTAAACAGTTTATTGTTTGTATTGGAATTTCCCTACTAAACAGATTAGCCATTAGTAGCTAGCAAGCATGTTTGATTCCCTTTTTTTTTTTTAATAATTAGAACAGGTAGTCACTCTGGCTGCAAGAAGAACAGAATGCAGTCTGAAAATGATTCCTCTTACAGAGACACAGCCAGGTGCAAAGTATGTTGTAGCCATTTAGATTACCCCCAAGACTGACCTGAACTTTCTTGTTTTTAGTAAAAATGTGACTATGTAACACTGCAGACCGTTTTTGTACTATAGAAGACCAGTAAATATACGTATGTCCATATTTCAGTACAAGACTCCTAATATCTTGGTATTTCTGCAAAGTTACCAGTACTTAGTGCTGAAAGAGTTCAGCATACAGTAGGTTGCTCATTAAGAAAGCCTCCACTGATATAATAGGTGAACTACATTAATTGTGCTGTGTATACAGTTAGTTAGTTTCAGGAAATTCTTATGTTAGTACAGTTCTAGTGAATCAAAAACTACATAACCCAGGTTTGGTTGAGGATAGATAGATAGATAGATAGATAGATAGATAGATAGATAGATAGATAGATAGATAGATAGATAGATAGATAGATAGATAGATAGATAGATAGATAGATAGATAGATAGATAGATAGATAGATAGATAGATAGATAGATAGATAGATAGATAGATAGATAGATAGATAGATAGATAGATAGATAGATAGATAGATAGATAGATGTAAACTGCATTGAAATCTTAGTCCTTTTAAAATAAAATCATATTTCTGATCCATTTTGTGAGCAACACATTTTGTCTTTGACAAGCCTGTGTAAATTGCATGGTAACAGTACAAACTCAATATGGTTTTCTCTAATTTCTTTTGCAGGTGAGTGACAAAACATCTGACAGAGGAAACTGCTCACTGATGATGTGTTAGTCTGAATGATCCAGTGTTTTTTATTATTTTTTAAACTGAAAAGCCAGTTGGGAACTGTCAGTTCTATATTACAACAGGCCTTGCACAGCATAGCAGTTGTGTTTTTCTTTTTTTGAACATTGTAACAAAGTTCTGCCAGCTGGCAGAGGCTACAAGTTTAAATGGATAAATGGTGAGATACCTTTCTTTTTTTTTTTAAAGTTTTGCAGTGTCACAGAAGCCATCCCGACACAGCGTACATATTTAAAGACTGACTAATGGATCCTTAAAGCGGTGCTTTTAATCCTTGGAAATACTGCACTGACTTACCCCAGAAGAATTTTACAACTGTATCTTTGGGACTTATTTTTAATTTACACTTTAGTGGTGTTAAATTCATTTTCATACTTGGAACACTGTAAAATTTAAATAGGATTAATGTATTGTGTATAAAAGAATGATGCCCTGGAATTTAACATCTCAATTGCTGCTCAACTACAGACTCAGGATTAATTTCTACTTGTGTTTAAGTGTATAGGAAAAGGAGAATGAAAAGAAACCACAATCTTCAGTGCGGAATTGTTGAAACAATGCTTTGTTTCATTACACAAAGTATCCAAACAAATGTAACTTGTGGCAGTAATCCCTTAAAGAAAATTGTTATAGGTCAGTCGAGATATTTTTCTGTCTAGACTTTGAACTAGAGACTAATCTGGTTGGGTGCTTTGTTTCGCCGAAATAACAAACCTTTTTGATCTTAGCAGTTCGAGAAAATCTAACTAGTTTCATGTTTTCTAATTTAAAAAAAAAAAAAATTGTTACCAATAATGTTATACAAATGACTAAAATAATCATGCATTACATTTTTATTTGTTCAGGCACACTTTTAAAATGGAATGGGTGTATGTAATGCTGTGAGATTTCTGTTGGTAGGTTTATTTAAATCTCCATATTTAAGTTTATAGTTGCAGATAAAAATGATACTGTGAATTTATTTTCAAAATACTACCATACTGTATTGTTATGTTTTACTATAAAATGGTCCTGTATCAGGAAAAACAGATTTTTTTTTTAATCCAACAATATGGTTCACAGCTGTACTACAGTGAGCTTATTTAAATGGGTCTGATTAGCCTATTTTCTAGTTGTAAAGAAGAAAAAAAAATCACCTTCTACCCTTTATTGTACTGTAGCATGTAACATTTATATAAAATGTAAAAATATATATATATAAACTTAATGCACAGTAGTGTTACTGGTTCAAATCAGATGCTCCTTTCAGAGGAGTTCATTCTACCGCTGTTTTATTAACTCAGGGGTGCCAAACACAAAGCCTTGGGCAGTTAGATCCAGCCCTCCAAAGCAGAGCTTGCCATGTGTATTGATTTGGTTTTAGTGTTGATCAAGACAGCACTTACTGTTTTCAGAAAACTTCATCCATCACTTAAAGCATTTTTAAGGGGATTGCAAAAAGGCACTTGTGGCAGAGAATTGGGTTTGACACCCCTGCTCCTAATCCAGGAAACAGAAAGCAGAATGGTCTGTAAAAGGTTTGCCACTATACAGAGAAGTCAAAAACAATTTCACACTTGTTTTAGACAGCTGCCTTTAACGTATTCACAGCAGTATAAATGTTGAAAGAAACTTCGTCAAAGAATCTTTACTAATAGAAAATTAAATAAAATGAGCATTTGGAATTTTTCAAGCAATATTCTAGCCCTCTGTTAAGAGTATGGTTTTGACATGTATTTAGTTTGGTTTCTAAATTGTAATGAAGCCTTTAATATAAATTGGAAATATACATATTGTAAATATACATATTGTATGTATATTTCCATACTCATATCGGAGAAAGTCAACACAAACCAAAAGTTTTTGTTTTCAGCAATCTCATTCGATGGCTTTTAATTATCATATGTCAGACTTTACACACTTACAGAGCAAGATTGAATCATTATAACAAACAAAAAAGCCATCAAAAACAGTTCAGGAAGTGCAATATATATATATATATATATATATATATATATATATATATATATATATATATATATATATATATATATATATATATATATATATATGTGTGTGTTACATTTGAGGACATGTGTGTTTGTTTATGTAAAACTCTGCTGGTATTAGCTGCATCATGCATGCAATGAACATGTCAGTGTGTTTTGTAGTTTTATAAATATTAACACCCCTTCCAAAAAAAAAAAGAAAGATTCTGTACAAAGCTTACATCATGTAGTCCCCTTGAGATTTACTGATGCAAGCTACTGTTGAGATTTCACATGCATTAAAACACAGAAATCTAAAACACAAATCTGTACAGTATTTACACATAACTTAATCTACATATTTTAACAGTTACAAATAGAAATATTTTTGCAATTGCACTAAAAAATAAATATAAAAAAGAAATAAGCACTGATTAAATATTACTGTAGCTGTTGATCTAAAATACACAAATTCTGGCAGCAAGCACATTTTATACATAGTACAGTAATACATTATGAAAATACTAGATTGCATATGCATTGCCTTGATATTTTGACTACTACTCATGCTGCCATTTACAGATGGAATTCAAGAAAAGCTTAATTTACTGTTTGGTACCCTGTGTTGAACTATGTAGTGTGTTTAACAGGCTATTTTTTCCTTAAATAATGGAAAGTCAGGCCAGCTGACTGAGAGCACTATTGAGTTTTGTCTTGAATTTTTAATGTTACATTTTAAACATAAGTAAAAAGCAGATGAAACAGCACCTGAAGTACTTTGTGTAAAAAAAAAAACACCTTTTTGCCACCAGTGACAATGCAAATTAGGCTTCAATTACTGTGTAATTAAACATTGCCACTAACAAGGGTGATTACACAGCTATCTGCAGTTCATATCCTGGCTGCCCCCCAGACATCTTGACATTTGCTAACCTACATTGGCATCTTTGTTTGTTTTGTTTTTGTTACAGCATAAGTTATTTAAAAGCACTTTTCTTTTTCTTAAACAGAAGATTCAATCACTTCTCAACAGTGTTTGTCTTCAATGTAGTCATTTTTTGTTCTTTTTTGAAAAGACAAAGGGCCAGATACTGTTCAAAGTACAAAGACCCTATTTCACGGGGTTTTTATTTGCAGAACACACCACAATTGAGGGGCTATTTTTTTGTTTGTTTTGTCCCCCACTTGCCAGAATCAGTCTGGTATGAACATGCAGCTCCCTCTCCCAGTTACCTTAACAAATCCATTCACTTCTGAAACCTAACTGTAAATACTGCTGAACTGTCCTCTTCAGTTCACTTTACTTCTTGTTGGCGATTCTCCTTTTCCTGGTGGCCAGCATGTCATAGAAAGGGTCCCTGCTGATGCTTGCCCTGAAAAGGAGAAACATGAGAAAATAAAAAGTCATTAAATAAAGGTACAAATCAATATTAAATCCCAAGGTTTAGAATTGTGGGGAGTTTATTACATTTCCCAAAACATAATTACTCCTCCTGAACATTAAGATATCGCCTGCTGCTTTACCCGCAGTTTTACTCGTTTTAAAATTATAGAACGTTTCACTCCCAGGACTGCCGAGAGCGGTTTTCATGAAAACCGTCTTCTTACTTGATGGATTTGGTCCACTCCTCTTTTTCTTCAGGAGTTGGTGCGGATATCCGGTACACCACATGGTTCCCCTCCACCACTCTGCCATCGGCTTCTGTCTTGCACGCCTTGATCACCTGGCCTTTGTGGTTAGGATTGTAGAGCTCAAAGCAGTTCTAAAAAGAAAAAGCTCAATGTCAACTTGGATTATCTTAAAAACCTGCTAATCAATTTTAGTTTTGGTTGTTTCTCAGTTAGAGCCAGAATTCACCACTGTAATGCAATGGAATGCAGTATGATAAAAAAAAAACAGCATGTAGAACAACGATACAGAAAATATTAAAAATGACTAAACTTCTGTATTAATGAGTGTTTCCTTACATACCCATGTTGGGGAAACATGGTATTACACAACTCTGTAAATTAAATGTACATGTATTAGATTAGCCTTAGAAATCAGTTTTGTGGGCGACTTTATAGAGCAGTAAAGTATTCTCCAAGCCACTATAGTATTTATGATACCTCCACTGGGACATACTTGAAAACAAGTTATTTGCACCTAATTGGTCCCGCAGTATAATGTTCCAAGAACTATCAGCCAATTATCTTACACAATCCGTGGAGAAATGTGTGCTCTACCATACTGTTAAACAACCATAACGAAGAATGAATTTACCGGCTTTCTAGGGTCCTCCACTTCACGAATACTGAGATTCTCCAAAGGTATGATTCCTCTTGGTTCTTTGTCCTGTTATATATAAAAGGTACAATGTGTCAATACAATAATCCATTTTATTTTACAATGATATTTATACCAATTTAAAACAACGCAAAAAACTTACTGTTGTATATTCAAAGTAATAGAGGCAATTATCAGTCAGAATGAACCATCTTCGTTTCCAGGTTTTGACTCTTCCCCCTGAAAAACATTTATTAGCATTAGGATGAACAAAAATGTTGCATGTGTGGAAGAGGATTCATCTAGGTACAGTATTTTCAAAAAAAGTTAATTTTCATGAAAAGCCCATCAGGATTAAATTAGACATGACAAAATCTACAGCCAGGTCATTTGAAATGATACGAGATGTCAAAACAGGATACAATGTAGTACTGTCTGAACAAAATAGTGCAATTTTTTTTGGGGTGGGGGTGGGGGTGGTCCTGATGATTTTTTTTTTTGGCCAAATGTTGCTAGTAAACCCTTTATGTTAGCAGAAGAAATGTGCATGTAACACATATTAAAAAATGCAGATATTCATGAGTGATTGCACGCACTAAACCAGAATAACATCATTAACATTCAAAATATGTTATTAATTCCACACCCATCCTAATACTCTATTCCAGGCAAAAAAAAAAAAAAAAAGCTTAGTGTTATTATCCTTATGGTGATGATGAATCTGGTCCTTCGCAAAATCACATAAACTAAGATTAAAAATATATATGTATATAAATATACATGGATCCCTTTCTTGCTAGAAGCAGTGGTGCATTCAACAAAACAAAATCTAAACCCTTTTCTTTTTAACCATGTATCATGTTAGTTATCAGCATGAACCATTTTGAAGTCACATGGAATCCAATGTTTTTCTTGGATATAGGAATAATGATAAGTTCCCAGAAAGAAGATATGTGTTCATGTTGCAGTTAGGCCAATATCAAGAACAGTTTCCAGACATTCCTTGAATACAATTAAAGAGAGCTTCAAATCATTATGAGCTCTGGCCTTGGAGATCTGTCCCAGATTTCTTAGAGAGATTCATGTTCTAGCTGTCACACAGCTCTCATGCAGAAAGCACCCAAGAGCCAATTTGTTAACTTAACTATAAATAAGTTTCCAAAGTTCAAAGCACTAATCTGGAGATCACAGGGAACTATCAAGTTTTCCTTTTCCAAGAACACATATTTTAGACAGTTGTTGTGGGTTATTTGCAATGCCAATGTGACATTATCTAATTTGTTGTCTACTGAAGGGAGTAACAATACATAAAATTGAAAAGGGCGATATACATTGTATAGTACAATGCCTTCCACTTAATTACTAAGACCTGAGCCAGCCTGGAAAAACTGTGTGACAGACCTAATTTCAACATTGCCACAAAATGCCTCTTGAACTTACTGTATTCTGTGATTTCACAGAACATATTGATCTGAAACCCAATTAAGCACTTAGCCTTTTGACACAAACTATTGTGACATGCTGTATAATAGCGCAATGCAGCCTTTTTCAGCACCACAGGTCTGGGCTTGCCAGGCCTTGAGGGTAAGCATTGCTTGACAGACACCCCAGGAAGCCCAAATGAGTCAAGGATGGTCCAGTCATGAATACATGGAACATAACTGTATGTGGTTTTTGGGTTTGAGGGTGGAGCTGCCACAAAATGCTTCTGTAACTTCACAAAACCACCAGAGCCACCTTTAAAGGGTTGTGTGAACAAAACACATGATAAGCATGTGTAAATGTATGTTAAAAACTATGAGAATCTGAACAAATTTGAAAGGGAAATCAAGTTTTATTTTATTACCCCCCCCCCCCCAAAAAAAAATATGAAAAACTAAAATAATTGAAAATACGAAACAGTAAAACCAAACCATTTCCTCAGATGAGAAGTAAAACCGAGGTCCTATTGTAAGTGACTCTGCAGCAGCAGTTGTGATGCATAGTTCGACTCCTAGTCTCTAAGTTGCTTTGGATAAAAGCATCTGCTAAAATGACCAATTAATAATAATTATTTAATTAATAAGAGGCAATAATATACTAACTAGTTAACAGTGATTTTAAAATTAGGCAATAGACATTACATGTGGCTGCAGGAATGTGCTGGCTTGAGTCAGCTAAGCTCTTCATGGTTGGCTCTGAACCGCCTGCAACCTAGCAGTTAAGTGCAAGGCTCTGTACTGCATTTACAATGTTTATTAAAGAAACCAACACTAACAAAAGATCAGAATGAAGAGGGAAAAGAAACAGGATGAGAGGGGCTGGAAGCCATCCCAGTACATACCTCCTAGCGCAGAATAAGCAGAGACAGCCAGTCATAGAACAGAAAGGTGATAGGTCATAGGCCATAAGGAAAACAAGAAGTCACATTTAAACCACTTCATAAAAAAAACAAGCAAAAACAAAAACACCCAGACAAATAGAAAGGTCACGAAAAACAATGTGGTGAGGATATAAAAAGACACAAGAAAAAGCATTTAAAAAAAAAGCAAGCTGAAAAGATAAATGCATTGCTTCTTTTGAAGAAAGTTTAAAAATAAATAAATACAAGACATCAAAAAGGATGGTACAGAGTTTCTCAGCATGTTGTAGCGCCTGTATACAGTGTATGCTTCCCTGCTATATGTTCTGCAGTTCGTTGCATAGAGTGTATACTGTAGGCTGCTTCAGCACCAATTGTGAGCTTGGGTCCCAAGACTGAATCTGTAAACATTATTATAAAGTCGAGTACACACAGCTATTGAGTACACACAGGTATTCAGTCACATTTCAAATTCCTTACGTAAATATTATATAATTTTTTATCGAAGTCTTCCCCGTCATTCAGATGAAGCAGATATTTTTTTTTACTTAAATAAAATTTTTAAAAAAGCATTGCACTGTAGTATTGTATAAAGCATAAAAAAATTAGATGATTCCTATTACATAACTATTGATTTCAGCAAGTCGATTTGATTTGGGTATTTTTGAAAGATAATAATGAAAGACTTATTACAGCAATACCATCAGGCTTTTCATTTAAATGTTTTTATTGATTTACTTACTAACCTAGTTTCAACAGCCAACCTTCCCTATCAGGGTTGAAAAATGTGTGCGTTAAGTCGTTTCCATCATCTTCTGGGATTTTGAATGGCTCATTTTTAATACTATCATACAAGTTCTGCAAAAAAAAAAAAAAAAAAAAAAAAAAAAGAGAGAGGAACAAGTCATAAACCCACACGTCAAACAGAACATTTGTGTCTGAAATATTTACGATTGTTTTCCACGAATGCTTGGCAGTTCAAACAGGAGCACAACTGAAGTAAAGACTCATAATCGTAGTTTAAGAAGGAGGTGATAGGTGCTGTACTCACCCGGAGTAGCTCTTCTGGGAGGTCCCCTCCTTCATTAATCCCACGATTCATAGAAATGAACCTCTCCACTGCTGGTTTATCCCTTACATTGGGATTGTGTAAACTCGTATTCAGCATAATAATGGCAAAGGAAAGGACATAGCATGTGTCTGAAACAGATGAAAGAACGAACAGATATTTAGAGCTCAGTTTCTAAGCTTTCTCAAAAGAAACATTGGGATCGCTTGTATAATAGTTGAATATTTCTAGTATTCCTACAGGCATCGATATCCTTCTGCAATGGCGCTAAAGCTTAGAAACTCAAGCCCTATGTATACAAACCCATAAACCCCCTGCCCTAAATAAATCATTATTCTTTGTTGCTGACACACTTTTTTCCAGCACCAGCGAGCTATCAACTGTGCCTGCATAGTTTTATCTTACTCGGTCAATTCATGCAGACAGCTCCAGTCCCATTAAAGCCTGCAGACGTCAGTACCAATTCTATTCAATAAAGCTTGGTCTTTTATAGAACCACAAGCGATTTGTTCCATTGCTTTGCTCATATGCCGAACACTAGTGATGGGCTGTAAATCAAAGTTTAACAATCTGAGCTGTGCTCTTGTTGTTTGAAAACTATCCCAAGCCAAGGGCTGGAAGTCACAGAAGTTACTGTCTTCAGCTTTCAATACTTAAAAAGAAAGTTTTATGTGATGTAGAGATACTGTAGGCGGACCCCAGCACAGTAGATGGGTTACCATACAGCATGTGTTTTACACACCTGTAGACTGGAAGACACCAGGGTTACACTGGCAGTACCGGGAGGCAAAGGCTTCCATCATACGATCAATCTTCTGTGCTTCTCCAGGAAGTCTGAAGCTCCACAGAAACTGTCTGTTGCAGAAACAACAAGTTAAGAATGAAGCTTTCCCCACCCGACTATTAAATAAAGCTCTGCTTCCTGCTGCTTGCTCCCGCTTCAAATTCATGAGCCTTTTTCACACTGCTAATTATACTCCACAGAAAGCAACGCTGTGAGCGTTGCACGCTGCGTATGTTAACACAGATTTCTCAGTTCTAACAATTTTTAAAACAGTGAGACCGACAACTTTTAAATTTGAGGTCTTAAGCCACATTTTTTTTTCTTTTTTTTTACCAGACTATGTAGAAAAAATTATTGCAAGAATAGTGTTTAAAACATCTAGTTCTACCGAGAAACCGCGTCAGTGAGGTCACCACTGTTAACGATTGTTTTACAGCAGGTGAAAAGGAACATTGTTAAGTTGAGTTTCCCTTACATGATCAAAGCTCTAAAACTTAAATGTCATGGCATACCTTAAGGCTTGTACAAGATTGAGGTCAGCAAACTCATGAAGCTCCACGAAAGCTTGTAGAACTTTAATGTTAAAGTCGTCTCTATTAAAAAAAAAAAAGACATCTAACATTATATATATTATATATATATATATTTTACTGTACATATTTTAGCTTTTGACACACTTATTAAATAGCAACTTTGTGAAATATGTTAAGTAGAACTGGTGCCCAACAAATCTATGTTGGACTGGCTGAGTAAATTGAATTCAAGGGAAGAAAATCCTTCTATCACCACCAGATGATCCTTTAATCAATACATCCTGATATGCATTAAAAAACAATAATAGCAAAGAAAGGAAGGACAAATTCACTTCTCCAACATCGTTCATGAAATCACTTAACTCAATTCGCCTCCTCTGCCTTCCACAATAACCTCCTAATTACACACAATGACATGCTTCAGTACCTCCTGTATGACAAGAACCATTATTATTATTGTGTTTACAGTAATTACATAAACACAACCAAACCTTGTCTACTTATAGCACAATGTAAGAGGCACAGGTCTTTACATGTTCAGTTGGTAGAGAATATTATCACTCAATAGCCACTCCACATATACCAGTCCAGTAAACTTTAACCAGTGACATTATCTGGTAAACAATGCATTACTATTTCAGAATTATTGGTGCTTTTATCAGATTCAGGTAAAAATCTGCTTAAGGAAGTCTTAGGTTTCAGTGTGTGTGTGTGTGTGTGTGTGTGTGTGTGTGTGCGTGCGTGCGTGGCGTGTGTGCGTGCGTCTTGCGTGCACGTGGACACAGTTATAATGGTGGCAGTGCCCTTTCTGCCTAATTTAAACTAAAAATAAAACCAGGAATATCATTTAAAATGTATTACAATTAACAATTAGTTAGATCATCAGTACTGTATTTTCTGGTCATGTTTTGTGGAGGGAAAAGAGGGGTGCTTATAAGCTGCCATCTCCAGAGGTGGCTCATTTTCTTTCCAAACAAACATCTTCTCTTTGAAAGATCTGAACAGCTGTGGAAACTGTTCAGCAATTTGCTCAATGAATCCAGACAATTCAGCTCCTGAAGCCACTAACAAAATCCATGCAACTGGACGTGTGTCATACACCACCTAAAAGTAAGAGAAAAGGTCTATACTGCATATAATGAACAGCCTCTTACTCACCGCTCCCCCAAATAATCCCCGATAACCGTTTTGTTCAGCCCTTCTCCTTTATATAAGAACTGGGCTATATCTTCTGCTGTGTTTTGCAAAAGGTCATTTTCAAGAAGAAACTTGATTCCCTGGGGAAAAAAAAGAGATCTATGTAAACAGTGAAGATGGAAAGTTTTAAAAGGTGATGTTGACTCAATAACATCATTCTTATTTAGTAAAATAAAAAACACAGTAATAGCAGCAGTGGAGACAGTTCGTAAGCAATTGTTGCTATTGTTTGAGCAATGTGTCCTCCTCCTGCCACAGTACCCCTCAGTTGACAGGAAAAACAGGAGGCAGGGAACTTGTTCATCTTTAAGAGCTTTCTGTCAGCGTCTGCTCCTGATCAGAAGAGACATCTTCCCAGGGGAGGGGTACATAATTGGGAACATTTACAAGATAGGACATGCACTGTTGAAGGTACTGTACAGGATTAATGACAGTCTACTTTTTTTGTTCTATATATTTAAATAAATAAATAAATAAATAAAAACTACTTTCTACCAGACAACCATCAAGCTGATTAGGAGCTCAGCAATAAAAATATAGCCAGGAAAATGAGTTGAATCATCTCATTTAGAAGAGCGTCCTGTGACACCAGTTTAATAGCCAAACCCATGACTTGAGTGGAAATATTTAGGCCATAGAGGCCCTCAGTAGTACTGAACCAATACAGACGGACAAGAACAAATGACCTGCAACAGGCTGCTCTACCCATCTCTACCAGTAGGTGCCACTGGAGAGCTCAGAGGAGTGGCTAGGGGATAGGTCTGGCAGGATTGCATGTTTATATTTCATAGATGATAAACAAGCAGGACAATTTATTAATGATCATATCGTTTCCATATAGGAAAAAAAAAAACATAACCTTAAACCGAGGTTGGGACATTCCGTGCTTGCTTCATCTCAAAAGAATTCTCAATTTGATTTTCCCCAGTGGGTAGGAGATCCTTATCCATCCTTATGGCAGTATAGTAATCAAAGGTCAAATCTCATGAATCAATTGAAACCAAAACTGCCTGCTTAAGATGCTAGACATGTTCTGTGAACATGCATGCTCTGAAAGGTCAGGAAATGAGTGGATCATAAAATAACTGTGTCAAAGAACTGCTTCTGCAACACTTGGTATGGTGTCAGATAATCGCACTTTCATTTTTCCCCACACGTGGCACAATATCTATCAAACATGAAATGTCATTACTTCACTCTGGTGCTGAAAAGTGGAATGTCATTTCATAAATTCAATTTAAACTTCCATACAAAACAAAAACAATACATGGAATTAGGTTTTACAGCCGCTGACCAAGTTTCAAAGTGCAATTGTTGAACAGTGTACGTATCTACCTTTTTATGATCCATGTTAAACTTCTTCCTTCCCATTGCAATTTGTTTATTTCTCTGTGTGGTTTTGCTGTAGAGAATGATGAGAATAAAACCCTTAGTAATGACACGGTTCTATTCTGGCAGACCCAGCAGATTAAAACAATCCCTCCTGTACTCAAGCCAGCAGGCAAAGCAGATTAAAGAAGTCTGACCTGTTTAAAACTGCACCACAGAAGTTATAAAAGGTTCATATTGATCTACAATGCTGCCCCTCAAAAGATAAACATTTTTAAATGTATTGATAAAATATCAGTCAGTATTGACCTGCTGGGATAATTCAACATCTGGTTTGAAATTAAAACGTTGTGTATAGTTTTTTAAATGTAGATCTCCAGTAGCTGGTAGAATTTCACATCTGCAGACCATGGTCCAGTTACTGATTGCAGATCAGAGCAGGTGAAGGTTCTCAAAGAAGAGTAAGAGTTAAACAATTTGCGTCTCAATAGCAATCCAGGAGCACAATAACTCACCTGAGCTTGAAAACTGTAATACAATCACAACTTGCCTTGGCTAGAGCCAGGTGCACTAGGGTTACAATGTCTGAGCAGGTGCTGAAGCAGTCAAATACAGTACACCTATTGTTACCAAACGAGCAAATTATAATATATGAAGCAAATATTTAGACGCATCTGTTCAAACACGACTTTAAAAATTAAAACAATATACATTTTACTCAGCACAGATCCTGCTTGTAATAGTGGCTTTATCCAAACAGGCAGATGGTTTGTGCATGTTTGTGCAAGGATAAAAACAGATGGTTGTGTGCATGTATCTAAAATGATATTAAAGATTACAATGACAGAGCGTAATGTATCTGAAGTTGGAAATATATTCTTTTCTGAATACTCACCTTTCCCCCACACAAGTCAAGTGCTCAATTTCAGTCATAACTTCAGTAATCTCAAACTTCAACCTCTGCAAAGGAATTAAAAATACACTTCATTCTTCAGCACTGTTCTATGATGTGAATCAGAACGCAAAAAGAGGAAAACACCCAAACTTATTTCCTTACACAGTCGTTAGTTATACAATAAGCAACACTGCCAACCACTTGTGACTTTAGATTCTAGAATGGCTATTGGTGCCTGTATCCTTTTCATCTTCTTAAATTGATTACCAAAATAATCAACAAGCCCATAATTGATCACATAGCCACTGAAACATTCTTGAAAACTATTCTAATGACTTAAAAAGATACAAGCAAAAATACACTTTCAGTTTTACCGTTCTATACCTACCTCAATATCATCCAAAAGCTCCTTCTTTCGACGTCGTATATTTGTCAGTTCTTCCCTCTCTACTATAGAGAGATCTTCAGGCACTAAAAATGAAAACAAAATATTTACTGTATCAGAATATTAAAAAAATATATATCTTAAAATAATAAAAAATAAAAAAAAAATAAAAACACAGCCAGACATTTCACAGTAAAACTTAATTTAGCCTCAAACTTTTTAAATCTGTAAAACTGATGGAAGCCCCTAGTTAAAACAACATTAAATTTAGTTCCAGGACTTGAGTTTCTTTTTTACTCCAAAATTGAATTTCAAGTCCTCTTAAAGAATTACAGCAGGGAGCTGGAGCCAAAAATGCAAGCAAGCATCTGGAAAAATGAACGTTAGACATTTCCATTCACTTTACATAACTGAACAAAGGACATCTATGTTTAAAGTCTTTAAGAAAAGGATATCTTATGCTTAAATGTAAACCATCCAGCCATGAATTGTTTTCACCAACCCCAAAACACCACCAGCACTTTGCTCACACGCTCAGCTTGTCTGGCAGTCCTGCGAATTCTAATTTAGAAATTGTTCAGACAATTAAATTAAGCATTAAAACCAGGCAGGTGAACTAGGTCATGTTAAAATTTTGTTGAAGCATATTAATGCATTTTCTACATCCTAGGTGGTCATGTTTTCCATATCTTTTGCTGTGTGTAGTGTTATAGTACCTGATAACCTTTTAAAATCATGTTACATTTTGTTACAAACACTTTAGCATTCAAATTTAACAAAGCCATTTCAGAACAAAAAAAGCAATACATACCATTAACTCCTGAATACTAATGTCTGTACAATTAACTGAACTATCCCGACCACTAGACAAATACATCTATTTCAAAACGTAATTGTTTTATGATCACTAGTGTACATTCACTTCCTCGACTCACTGCACAGTAACATTCTTTCTATTTAGATGACTGTATTCTGCACTTTCAAACAATGGTATGGGGTATTTCATCTGTATATAATAGATTTATTGTGAAGCATGCCTCTGTGGTACAACCGGCCTCATACATTATGCTAGAAGTGCACTCAATAGAAATCCTCCTACACTTAGCCAACAATAAAAACAGCTTCACTGACCGGGACACAACACAAAACAATCCATGCTATGTGTTAACAGCCATCACAAAGAAAGGCTTGTGCTTTTAAGATAGACCTCAGAAACACTGGGTAATTTGAGATCATGATCGTTTAATGTGCAGTTTGGTACAATACATAAAAACATATTGTGTGTATGGAAAGTTTACTGCAGCATTACAGTACACGGCATTGTGCTGCGGTGACTCCTTCCTGACTGCTGGAGTACATGCTACATCTAACCTAAATGCTAGAAATAATAATTGCATCTCTTGCAGTAAGAGCATTTCAGTAAATAAATAAAAAAATAAAAAAGATCAGTTTTATCACTCAGTCCTAGCTAAAATGTTTAAAGTGACTGCCAACATGAAACCATCAAACAGACACACAAACCATAGCCTTTATATAAAACTCAAATGTCTGCTGCCAGTTACTGTAGCTTGTTTCTTTAAATCTATTTGCAGACACTACCATCCTCCTGCTCATTCAGTCTTACTGAGTGTGTCTCTGGGATAGCTTCCTCTATATTTAAAGATTTACTTTAAGCTTTGTGGTCAAAGAAGTTCAATGCACATTTCATGCAATGATAAAACATTGTGGTCAGATTCAGCTTGTGGGTGCTACAGTATGATGTTACTATAACTTAACAGCAGATAAAATAAAATATACCATTATTACTTATTGTATTGCCCTGCCGTCTGTATTACAAATGTAGTTTATAATAGTGCAGGCTAAAAAGCCTCTCAGTTATAAATAAATCTCTCACACTTGTCCTGCCAGCTTCACTAGAAATGGTCAAGAATTAAAAACACGAAGGATACCAATAATGTGCTCATTGTTGTTCCATTCGTTTACTCTAAAATGGAAGACTACTGTGGGCTGTAGCTTACATTTGTGCAGAACGTAAACTGCATTAAAAGCAATAGACTGAAAAGTCACTTGAAACCTTCGTTTATTACAATGGATTTAAAAATGTTATTTCCTGTGCCAAAAGCTTAAAACTGCTTGGATTTAAAACAGCCAGTTACTGTAGCTCATAAAAACATTAATTAACGACATGAATGAGACTGACTCTTGATCATCCAAATTATTACACAGTAAATGACTGCTGTGATTGCTTCAATATGATAAGGGAAGTCTCGAGGTTGAGCAAAGTGACAGATGTAGGCATGAATGAAATACGAGGTTAAATATCACTGGATTGGCTGCAATGATGAAAAACAAACTCAAAAGTTAATATATTGCCTTGAGACTACGCAATCCAAAGCTGGTAATATTAGTAGGTACAACAGAAAGACACTTGTATGGTTATTTGAAAACTCCGGTTCAGTACTTTATAAATAGCCATTTCCACTGGACTTGAGTGCAGAATACCACAAAGTTAAAAGAAGCTTCACAACAAAGAACTTCAATTTGGTCAGCTGTCCGTTGATACTGCAGTTGATTATTTAAGCAGGGCATGTCCTCTGAAGAGTTATAATTGATGTAAAAAACACTTTGCAGCGGCTGTATGATTGAAAAGCAGATTGAATATGAATATTTAATTTCACCTCCTGATGGAAGTCAGCAGAATACATTCCATAATCAAGTGGAAAAATGGGATTTAAACCTGGTCCTGGGGACCCCTGTGTCTGCTGGTTTTCATTCCAACTGAGCTCTCAATTACTGAACTAAACCCTTCATTGAACTAATAATTTGCTTAATTAGACCTTTAATTGTTTTTAGCTCTTAAACAGTTGCAGAGTTCAAGTTACTTATAAAATGTTATAACTAACAAGAAATCTGCAACTGTTAAGAGCTGAAAAAAAAGTAAAAAGGTCTAATTAAGCAAATTCTCAGTTCAATGAATGTTCTATTTAAGTAGTTAAGAGCTCAGTTGGAACGAAAACCAGCAGACACAGGGGGTCCCCAGGAGCAAGTTTGAGAAGCCCTGCCCTAGACATACTGTAGCGATGGAATTTTGCCCAGGGTGTTGTTTGGAACTGACATGCGACACTTCTGCTATTTCCCCATACGCTTAATCAATGTCTAAATATGGTTACAGGGTTGGGGTCAATTCCTTTTTTTCAATTCCAGTTTCACAGAGTCTCACACAACCTAGAACAAAAGCATCTTTCTTTACAGACAGGGTTATGAAAATATGTGGAAAAGCCTTCATTCCTAAAAACCACTCTGTCTGGTAATACCAGTCTTCTCTTCCCGGAAATAAATGGTTTCATCATAAACAGACCTTTATTGTTGCAGCTGCTTGGCGAGTAACTGATAAACACCTGATCACGCACAATGGGGCACAGCACAGGTGAAAAGCACTAGTGGCTAACAGACTAGCTTCCTCAGTTACTCCTCAATGTTACATTTTGGGGAATTAAATTTGCCAATTGTTTTAATAACAGCCACAAACTGGTAAGCATGTGCTCATACATCTTAGCAAGTACACAGGATATTGTTATTGCTAGTGAAATCATATGAATATATTACATTAAATTACAAACAATTTAGGCTATATGTTTTTTATATACATACTATATAGTTTGTGAAAACTAATGCTGTAGTATGTGGTTCCATGTGCTAACAATTTACTGTAACTGAGAAAATCTTAATTTACTGTAATGCAGAAAACCTAATAAACTTTATCAAATAAAGCACAGGACTCGAGAGGAAGTCATTACTGTCAGTTTTCTGTGGTTACAAAAAGAGTCAGTGTTCTCCTGAAATTACTGACATTTTCTACTATTTATAAGCATTTTAGCTACATTCCTGAAGCTACTGTATGCATTTTCCAGTTTTTCTATACTTCCATATTTCATAATTTTTCAAATCCTTAATTGATATTCTGCTTTCATTTCCCCAGAAAGACAGCGGACATTTTCAACACAAGTTCTTCCTCCAATGTAAACAGACACTTTGCAAACTACAGCATCAAACAGACAGTACAGTATCTCTTTCTTTGCTTGTTCTCATACAATCCTATGATTTTTTTGTTTGTTTTAAGAGAACAAAGAAAACTTGATGAATTTTGGTCAACACAGATCAATTTATTTCACTGTAAAAATAAATAAATAAATAAATAAATAAATAAAAGTATCTGATGGGTTGAACAGATTTATTTCTTAATTTGTCCAAAAATGTGGCTAGAACACAGGCAGCTAACCCCAAACTGCCCCTCCAGGCTGCATATTTGAGGTCTGGTGAAAGCATCCCTTGAAAATAAACAGAACAATGTTTTACAAGGAAACATTTGGCTTAGAGCATTGATAAACTGAAACATAGATACAGTTTAGCCATAGAAACATCCCCATGGTCTTATCTGGGTCATTCAGGAAACTAGAAAATCATCTTCGTCCAATAGCGTTATTACAGAGAATGAGTTAACAAGCCACAGCATAACTGCAATGTTACACATATTGGCATCTCAGTATTTTTGATTCTTGATAAAGGAACTATCGGTTTAGTGCCACTAAACATATCGCATTGCCTATATGGAATTGTCTATTTATTAATTGTACTGTATTATAAATATCATTTTTGTAGTACAATAATAAATACATTTATATTAAATACTCCCCCAAACCCAATGGACAGGTCAGGGAAATGTGGTCCCATTGCAGTGCAAATGGGACAACACATGTACACTTTTTTTTTAATCTTAGAATAAGAAAGAAAGAAAAGGTGTCCAAATGTTAAAACATGTTTGAGAACATTACAACAGTCGGAAACAGGCGCTTCCTTGCAATCATCCCAGATCTTTTCCACTTCGCACTGATGTTATTTCTGCATCAGCAAGCTGCTGTTAAGCTGATGAGGAAATCCTCTTCCTGTCCGAACTATGAGATTCACATGCTGGGTTCACTTCGTTTAAGGAAGTCACAGCATCAGTAAAGTAACTATAACAATATATTAACATATTAATTGGTCTGTGTACATGTTGTTTTGTTTTTAATTGAACACCTGATATTTATCTTTAATTGCGTTAAGATCTTAAATACTCAGGTGTTCTTCATTCGCTAGCACTGAGGATGGTCATTATTATTTATTTATTTAGCAGACGCCTTTATCCAAGGCGACTTACAGAGACTAGGGTGTGTGAACTATGCATCAGCTGCAGTGTCACTTACAACTACGTCTCACCCAAAAGACGGAGCACAAGGAGGTTAAGTGACTTGCTCAGGGTCACACAATGTAACCGGGGACCTCCTGGTTACAAGCCCGTTTCTTTAACCACTGGACCACACAGCCTCCTATGTCATGTGACCGAAATGTTTGCACTGAGCACTTTTTGCACTATAGCAACTTTTTTGCCTGTTCTATAAATTCGCATAATTTTGATTTTGTAGTGGTTTTTTATCGCCACTATTCTATACCCGTACATTAAATATTAGCAAGGACAACAGGCTGCCTGCAGTAAAGAGTTTTTACAGGTACAGTATTATCTGCAATTGCAAATTAGTTTTCCCTCTATTCCCACAAAATATACCTGAAGAAAAAACCCAGAAAAAACCAGCTGCTGATTTATAATTGTATCTTATGTCAGCACACATACTGTAGTCCCTGTAATGAGTTAATTACAAGCTGCAGCCATCAATACACACAAATCTATAATACGAATGAAAAAGAAATTGAAAAGCAAGGATTAAACTCACCAGCAAGCAGGTCCTGTCTGCAACCTTCAGCACTGCTCTTTACAACTGCATGCATACCCTGAACTCCTCCTGTTACAATGTTAGCAGGTGGCTAAAACAAATGCAAGCCAAAAGAAGCCACACATGTGTTGGGCGACCTTTTTATTTTGACCTTTAAGTATTTATTGTTAGAATGGAAGAGCCCAAAGGGGTCCTCTCTCCTGTTAGGGCTATTTATTTACAAAGCGGCTTGCTACAGTAGGGATTCTTTTCTGCCTTTTAAAGGGATGTGACGATTGCCTGTTGTTATCTGTTACTGCATTACTTGATTAATATGTCATTGGATTGTAAATATCTGGCTCTGGGAGTATCACTAGATTTAAAATTAAATGCATCATCAACAGAACTGGCAGCAATGCACAAATAATGCAGTACAGCCAATCGGTCTAATCTGTGCGGTCGAAGAGAATATGTGCAGAGGCGAGAATTAAACCTGCCGCAGTTTTTTTTTTTTTTTTTAAATTGTAAATGTAGCGTGTGTGTCATTTTAAAGCATGGGTAAGGGGGTTCCAAGGGTGTTAAAAGTACAAGTATTAAGCTATGAACAGCCTTTAAATATTGAAGCTTTGAACCCTGCGTATTGGTGGGCAGCGTATACACAAGAAAGACTTACAACTACCCTGTGTACCAAGACCCAGGTACAAAAGCATCAAACATACAGTAACACTGTAACCCCTTTAAACCAGTTTGATTTCTATAAAATACAGCCTTAATTTTTCAAAGTGCTGCGGTTCACGGTCAGTCTAACTTGGTACTGCATGTTCCAGAATTTTGGGATACACCTATTTCCTGCAGCTTCAGCAGGACATGTTAAGTACTCCCCACCCCAGCTTTTTCCTTTCTTACAATCTGCAAAGAATTAGTGTCAGTGTCGCCATCCCGGAACTACCCACCAATAAAGTTGTAAAATATATATATATATACAGTTAAGGATTGGTCTGGCTCAGACTGCTTTTTATATAAATAAATAAATAAATAAATAAATAAATAAATAAATAAAGTCACTGCATATTTGTCGAATGTCTGTGAAATACGCTAAAGCTACACTTTGTTAAATCAAAGCTAGTTTACGTTCAGGGAAAACTTTTTAGGATTGATGAAGCTTGTCCTGTTCCAGACTTTCTTTGGAAAAGGTCACAGCAGGCTTCTAAAAACATCTATGCATTTATACAAAAAGCTTAGTTTTCAAACTCAGAACTCGCAGCTTGTGATAAACGTCACGGTCAGTTAAAACCATGAGACCATGGAGTGTCACATCAATCAGTTGTTTACCCTATTAACTAAACTATTTCACAAAAAAAATGACAAGGCAAAAAGCATCTTGCATCTGATAAATCATCCATATCAAATAACCGGCAAGACTTTTTCACG
Organism: Acipenser oxyrinchus oxyrinchus; assembly: GCA_030684275.1. Classification (NCBI taxonomy): domain Eukaryota; kingdom Metazoa; phylum Chordata; class Actinopteri; order Acipenseriformes; family Acipenseridae; genus Acipenser; species Acipenser oxyrinchus. Next base: position 28,989,984 of record CM060262.1, on the reverse strand, counting down.
ATCAATCTTCTGTGCAATAAGATCCCCAGACCAAACAATACATCACCAATGCAACAAAACGTACCATTTTCAAATGATCCAAATTCAAATTATACAGGATATGGACATGCAATGAAATAAATGGGTAGCAAATATCCAGCTTCAAAACGGCATGGTATGGGATCAGAAGCTGGACGACACACAATACTTCAAGATATTGCATATTACCAGTTCATCAAGCGTAACTGAAAGCAAGATACTTCTCACACCTCTGCAACCCAAAGCAGGCAGGCAAGGAACAGGGGAGCTGAACTTGTCCCCTTTAGAGAGGAATGCAGCACACCAGCGGAGTTCAGTAAGATGAAGGTTTACGCCCATCAACAGCAAACATAACACAGAATGACGGGTACTGTGAAGAGGAGAAACTAGGGCTTGGTTTCACAAATACTACTAAAAAAAAAAAAAAGGAATCACTCTTTAGTATCTCTTCTCTATTTTCATTTAGATTTGAATCTGTCTGGGCATGGAACCAGTACCATCAGTACAGTATTTACAGTGTGAGTCACAAAATACCTTAAGATACACAACTATGTAAAACAACTTCTGATGTAACCAAATAAGAATCACATGTCAAATCTGGAAAACATGCCCGCCGCACAATTTATATTTGCAAAACAAAAGAGGCCTTTCCTTTTCCTACTGCCAAGAGAATGGGATAATTGCCCTATTAATAGAATTCTTAGCAATAAATCAAATGTATTAAAGATTCCTTGAACTACTTGGATTACTGTGAAAGAGAAACCGTTTTAAAAATTGACCCTAACCTTTTATTTTTATTATCATTCACATTAAATATGACGGTCAGCTACATACAGTATGTTAAATAGCTGCATGCTGCCAAGATATATCATTTGATGCAGGAGAACTGGAGAATGTGTACTTAATCCATTCTACTTTTACAGATATTTTCTATGCCATTGGCAAGTAACCTACTGAACCACTGAACTGATTGTACCATATGTTCACTTGCAGCTTGAACCAAGGCGTTTTTTTCTATATACTATCCTGTATTCATGCAGTCACACTGTCATTAAGGATTAGAAAAGTTTATGGTTACTGTATGGTGACGAAATTATAAATGTATTCTATTAAATTCATTTTGATATTGTATATAAAATCAAAAGATATTCACAATGCAATTGAATAAGGCTGTAAATAGTACAACATTGAATGCTACAGTAGCTGTGTCTATACTGTACAGCCTCATTTACACTCTTTGCCATGGTTCTGTGAGCAATAGATTTTGTTCCCTGAAAGAAACAATAAGGGTTACTGATACCACAGAGAATACACTTAGCATATAGTAAACACATGAAGCACTGTAAAGCTGCACAATTTCCCTTTCTTTTAAAGCAACAAAAAAACACTAGTCTTTGCACAGATGATGAAATGGGATGCTAAATACAGTAATCTGTCACACGTCCAACTGTGGTGCGACCAGAGTATGGGCAGATATGTAAAAAGTCGGACGAATGAATCCTGTTTTAAATACCATTATACACAGCTGTAAAAATTACTATATTCACACAATTATTGTTTTAAGATTCAGCTTTTATTAGGGAGCTCCCCTAAATCCCTTGTTTAGAAAGATACAGGGTATTAATGCTTGTGACAGGGTAGCCATCTGCCTTGTGGGTGTGTGCATTCGCTGCCGAGTGACAGGCAGGAGATCGAGACAGAGGTTGAAGTTGATACGCCCCGCAAGCGATCAGCAAGGATGGAAATAAGACTCCTATTGCATAACAGTTTCATATATTTCAGGTTTTAAAATGAGCCTGATTATCCCCAGTGTGCAGGCAGCAAGCTCAGGTGTGTCTTAAACGTCTAGTAAAAGCAGGAATGGATCAAACTGCTATGCAATGGGAGCCTTATTTCCATCCCTGAAGAGGATTTATTTACATATGAAGTCAACACACTGAACAGCTCACATGACACTACCAGCAATGGCAGCGCACGGAGCACCTACAACACAGTGTATGAAAACTTCAGCAAGACCTACAATATCTGAACTAATCTTCTCTGTTCAATAATAAAAGTAACACTGCTGAAGAGGTTGATCATGGCAGAGAAACGGTCAGGGTGGATACTGTATATCACAAAAATCTACAGCACAAGTCACTACTACTAAACATCATCAACGGTTTTAAAATCAAGAACATCTCACAGAAAGTATGTCCCTGGCCTAGAATAACCTAAATAAAGCTTTACAAAAAAAGTTCCGTCCCAGTGTGTTGGAAAAATGCAAATCCAAAACTAAATTAATATTCAAAAGTGCTCATTATTTCCATTTCGCATCTGAATCCGTCTCCAGCTGAGCTGACCATTCGGGGAAAGTATTTCGTTTGTGACTTCCCTGTGGTAAGTCACATAGCTCTGATAACAGCTTGCAGTACATTATCTTCTACAGGGGAATATTTACTTTTAATGGCATGGCTGACTAATTACGATAAAACACATCCATAACTTTAGACACTCAATTATTCTAGTAAAAAGAGAGGTCTTTATTTCAGTAGAGCAATTCAGGTCACACAGGAAAACCAATCTCCCACAGAAATCTCTCCATGCCTCACAAGATCAAAGTGTATGCCTGACTTCTGTTTTGTGTCAATTAAACACAAACACAGTATTACTTTTCTGGTGCAGTTTTTGTGACAGATTGTTTTTTTGTACTGTAACCTTTCTGATAAGCATGCATTTCAGCTTTTCTGAGTTTGCCATGTCACTGAAGAACTGGCATTATTATTATTTTTTTTTTTAATCAGTTAAGGGGAACAAATTGTAGTGTAGCATTGCTGCAGCTCTGCCTGGTACAGGCTCAAACAGAGAATGAAGTCTAAAGGATGCAGGCTGATCTAATGACTAGTTTTGACTGCTATAAATAAGTGTACAGTATTTACATTTGTAAAGTGAAGTTCTACCTTTGTATCCATGCACAAACAAACAATATAAAACTTCTAAATCAATCCCAGACAAACTTTCTGACTGCATTGCTCTAGGGATGCATTCTTCTGCTGCACTAGCGGTAAACACTGCAGGGGGTGCGTGCTGTAGGTAGAACAGTACAGTGACATCATTGCAAAAGATCAAACAGCCTTCAATCCACAATGCAATTTTGTTTTCTACACAAATACTGTATCTGGCTTTTCCAACCAATATTATGCATTGCTAAGCCTGCAGCAATTTCCTACCATGAATCTTTTTTTTTTTAAACCTCTTTTACAAAAAAAAAAAGCATAAATCCTTCAAAACAAATCCCTGCAGCTGATCAAAACTGAATTCTCTGCAGATATTTTTTTCTTCATTTTATAATCTCGTTTGCAGATTTATAATGTAGAAGGCAAATTCTTATTTTTGTCCCAATGTATCGCAATAGCACGCTTCAACTACAGTACTGTCTATAGACTGGCTGAATCCACAACTGTTTGTGCAACACACCACGACTAACTTACTGTACTGCACCTTTTTTTTTTTTTTACTTTTAGTTCAATGCAGTGTGAAACTTGAGGTTTGGATCTTAATTTAGATTATTACTATTATTGCTTGTATCTCATTGTGTTTTCATTTTGGGCACATATACTTGTGTCTAAATATACTATTTTTAAGAAAAGCAATAATGATTACTAACCTTAGGTTTTCAAACGGACTATTGTAACCCATTACGCATCAATTAAAGTAAATATATCAAAACATGAATCCGTATTTAGCAATGATGCCTTGTGAGTATTAGTGCCACATACAATAATAAACCGTACTGTACTGTAAGTACTACAGTATAATTTATAAGGCAACATAACAAAGAATCGAAAAAAAGCGCATAACATTTATGAATGCACAATCTACTACTTGCTACAAAAATAATATATTAATCTCGATGTTTAGCAATGTCTACGCTGACGAAATCATGAATACCAAATGTGAAAAAACACAAGTCCCTCCACGATATTAATTAAATACAGATGCTAAACCTCCACGAACAAATCCATCGTGGAAACGCACTTTTAGCCCTGTTGCTGTACAAACGTGAAAATATACATTTATATTAGTTCTGGGTGGATCGAGAGATGCTGTACAGAAGTATACTAAATAAACAGCCGCCAGTACTGAATGGAGCACACAGTGAATAAAAAAGGGTCGGGATCGAACCGGCTGGTATAAATTCCAAAGCTGCGCGTTCTACTTGCTCAACTCAAACGACTGTTTCTGTAGATATACGTTTGATCAATTTCCCGGAGTTACGATCAAAACGCCAAGTTTCCATTACATTGTAAAATAATAGAATAAACAAACAACGAACCCTTGGCTTTTTAAAAACAACATGTACTATTTTGTTGTTGTCCAAAACAAAGGTCTCGTATCGCCGTCCTTGGCAACACCCACAAACAAACAAACAAACAAACAAACCCTGGAATTATTAACAAACCAAAATCCTTACCGTGACTCTCTTCGTCCATGTTTGCCAGTGGAAGAAACAGTCCCCCAAAATACCCGATAATAGGTTACAACTTCAAATAAGACGAGGTAATATAGAACACGGTTTTATTTTAATTGTATTTATTTGTTTGTTTATTTATTTTTTTGTAGGTTAAGGTTCTGGGATTTCTTAATGCGGTTTAACTGTATTTTTAAACACACGATCCTTATAATACTAGGGTTTTTTTCATTGTTTGCCTATTCTTCGCTAAGCTATTATTTGGTATCTCCTTTGCCGTTCACACAAGCGCAGACTACCAACTGATACAACCGATCGGCTGCTTCGACATCTTCACAATGCGTCACTAGACTGCTCCTCCCACTGCATGACTGACAGCAGACAAGCCCTGACCCACCAGCACGTGATGAGCAATCCCACAGCAATTACTATTTTTTCCATAATTGTATTTGATTTGCAGCAAAAACTGCTTAGTTTAACAAATATAAAACAATGGTTTTAGATGTCATATGCATGGCGATGTTGCCTCTTTCCTCTCCCAAAATGGGTTAAGATGACCATAAAACTATACATAGACACAGAGCAACATCTACTATTGTGTCCAATAGGTACGTTTTTCCAAGTTTACTGCTCGCCCAGTGCAGCTCCGTTTGGCAGGCATACACTGTCCGTTAGCACCCCAGCACAGTGGGAGGACATCCATAAGGAAACACTTTTGGGCTCAAAATGATTGATAACACTGCAGGCACCATAACGTCCTGTTCCAATGGAAACCTCAGAACTGAGCGCGAGACACTGTTAGCACCTCCTGTGTTAGAGAGCTAGTTAACTCTTTCAGTTAGCTGCAGGTGAATTACAGTCTTGGATGAAATGTTATGATTGAATATGATTGTTTAGATTGTTTAGATAATCCATGTAAAGTACTCATCTGTGATTGACAGGTTGATTTATACTGATTGAGTGAAAAGAGGACTAAAGAATTTGGAATGTTATGAAAACTTGCCATTCCATTGAAATATTCTTTCATAGAAAATCCCATGTCTTTCAGGCTTTTTTTTCCTCCTGAACGAAAATGAATTCCTTTAAGCAAAACTAACAGGACTCTGTGATTCCTGTTCTGTTTCATCATCAAACACCTTTTTGTTGAGAAGCAATGCTTTACTTCCAGCCAAGGGTAATAAAGTAGCAGTTGTCATTTAGGACTTGTCTCAGGTCAACAGGAGCGGGATTGGTCTGTTCACAGACTAACAGGAAGTCTGAATGAGGTTACAGAAAGACACACCAGTCCTGATAAAGGGTCATTCATGCCTGTTTAGCAGTTTTCTCAACATTAAATAGATCTCTTCACTAGCCCCCATGATCTAATTAACATACTGTCAGAGGATATACTTTCTGAGCTACTTCTACAAATACATGGAAAGATTTAATTCAGTATCTACATTAAATATGAGAATACAGTTTTTTCAAATGCTTGTTTTTTCAACCTGCTTCAGTGCTACTGTGTATTTTACAAGTCTTAAATATGGATACAGTACCTGATATAAAATCCATATAGCAGTCCATGTTCTTTTTGTCAAGTTTCTTGTGTCGTACTGCATTATATTGATATAAGGCACATCTCTGTATGCTGCAGTGGGAATAGTGGATTATTGCAAATATAGAGATTTTCTTATGAATGCAAAAAGGATGGTGCAGTGTTGCTATTTGCACAGCCCTGTGCAATGGTCAAATTCTTACTTTGTACAGTACTATACAGTATACTGAATACCAATCCTGAAGTCAACTGTACTTTGAGAGAGACACTATTTGCACAGCAGTAAAGATGTTTTACAGGCTAATGGAAATTAGGTCATAGACTCTTATTGGGGTCATTCAAGAAGCAATTAGTCACCACCATGGAGGAAAATGGTGTAATAAAAGAGGAAAGCATTCCTGAATGGTCTTTGCACTGTCCCTAAACTTCTAAAGTAACATTCTGACAATGCACAGAGCTTTCTCTCTATCTCGTTCCACCTACAAGAATCAGGGGCCATAACACAAGGGGTCATGAATCACTGTGACTGCAGCACGAAGAAGGTTGCATACTGCATACTGCTGCTTATCAGCATACCGCATATGAGGGAGTGTAATCCAAGCCATGTATCACAATATATCAGTGTTCCGCTTGTGAGTGTGTGTGTGTACCATGCTGCACACTGCCACCTGAGAGCTTACTCCAATAGCTACCTAGACAGAAGTGACACAGTCCCAAGTGGTTCCTCCATTTTATAACTGCAGTGCCTGGGCAATTTCTTGTGCTCAGGTACTGTATAATGGATAATGGTTGCTGTGGTTCACTGCACTGTTGGCTGCCCATATGAAATAAATGCATTTTCAATAGTTGTTGTGTGTATAATGTACAACCCTTCAATGAGCATTGGGACAATGTGTGCATCATGCATGTTAAATATGTTGCTTCGCTAGACATATGAATGCTACATTTATGAGATCTGTGCAAATATCCAACCACTGTGTATCCAAGTACACAGGAGCTGTGTGTTTAAGTAACTCATGTGCCAGAACAGTCCACGTCAAAGGGGAGGTCTGGGAGGAAGGAAACTGCCATTGTGCACGATGACAGGGGTGTTTCCAGTAAAGTGGTTTGAAAGTGTTGCAATGGTTCATGTCCGGTATCCAGGAGAGTCACGTCCAGCTCAGGTCACAAGTGGAGCACATTTGTCAGCTTAGCCCCAGTAGAAAATTAGTCCACTAAAGGGCCACACAAGGCTCAGAATTGAATGGGTGGGAGTGTGCAGGTCAGGACTGAGGTGAGGGGAAGATCACAGGGTACCTGCCTGTAGTCAGAGTCACTGGCCCTCATGAGCACTAAATTAATTCAGAAAAAATGTATACAACAGCGGTCCAAGTCTGTGCATGCAGCATGATATGAGTGAAAACGTTCAAAACTGTTGTTGGCTTCTTTAAATCAATATTTAATTAATTTAAATAGACTTAAAAAAACACAGTTTAAAATACTAATAAGTTTGCAAGATTGCAAATAATCGCAATGAATACACATTTTAAAAAGCGGAAATGTGAGAAAGTCATTGGCTTCAAATATACTTTATTATTACTTTTATAAGGGACTGTTACTTTAAATAACATCATTTGTGTATATTATTATTATGAATTAGTCATTTTGCAGATGCTTTTATCCAAAGCGATTTAGAGACTAGGGGTGAACTATGCATCACAACTGCTGCTGCCCAGTCACTTGGCTAAAGGCGCTATAAAAATGTAACTAAATAAAATAAATAAACTTACAATAGACCTCGGTTTTAAATATTACCTAATCACTTTCATTCCTATACTTTTCATATACATTTAAAAATTGGATTGTGTGCTGGCAAAATCCTCATAACGGGAAGGGTGTCCTCTGTATAGTTCAAAACATTGTTCCTTTTTTTACAGGAAAATCTAGTTTACTGTTTCCTAGTTTCCTTTCCTGGAATACAGAGAAAGATAGCAACACATTTCTAGTGTCTCAATGCACACGGATGTTTCCTATAAATAACGCTGGAGGGGGATATCCAGAAATTCACAGAGAGGCAAGACTGGATCAGTCTCTGATCTCATCACCCCACCCTGATACACTCCGCTACTCCTCATGCAATTATCTGGCTCAACCACCTAAATGGAAAATTATAGCTGTTCCTCGACATCAACATCAGCCATACGAAGAAGAAGACCCCACCCATACGCAATTTGCATTTGAAGTTTGGTTCAGCATTGACTCGTGGAAAGAAATCTGGTTTCATGTTGACTAACAACTTGGATAAGCCTCTCGAGCCCATGATAAGACAAGTTTACTGAAAACAAAGGACTGTAAATGCAACCGGTCTAGGGTTCTTTCAGTCCATTCCAGTTTGTGGCCTTCTAACCAAGTCTGTAATTATTGAATCAAACCTGCTAGACTCAGCTGAATAATTAGGTGGACAACACTGCACTAAAGCTGGGATTGGATGTAGTGATGTAGCATTGTGTTTTGTGGGAATTAGAGAGGGAGCTTTGAAACACAATACTTGCTAAGCAAGCCTGCTTCTCACAATCCCAGGATCACATTCATATCAACTATCCTGGTATTATGAGAGGTCCACTGAACTTGTTACAGGCTGTAATGCAGGGTCAGAGAGTTCTGGTTCTGTAGGTTTACCACTGCTTGTAACTGCAAACCACATCAAGGCACATGAAACTGTTGTTAAAATCGTAAAGCAAGTGTCTTAGGGCTGCTACTGTTCAAAAACTCCTCGGAGAATTGCAATTTATTCAGAACATTACCTCCACATTAGGATCTCATTAATTTGCCTGTAGAATAATCCATTACAATCCTATTACAAATTCAGTGGAGACATAATTGCACGCATCCATTAAATCTTTTTTTAGTTCTCATCTTCCCACTATTTATATAAAAACAGACCTGTAGCTTAAAAACCTGATCTCCGTATTTTAGTTAAGTATTGACACCACTATATACATATTCTTTAAACCTTAATTATATTTTTTATGTGTGGGTAAATACACATGTTTGTAAGGCTTCCTGAACATATTCAATTGACTATTTCATTAAGAAAAAGTAGCTGACTGATTCATAGTAATCAAAATATAAATAGTAGGGACTAACTATCCCTAAACACATACACACAATATAATTACATTGCCACTTTAAAAAAAAAACTGTACTGTACTCATTGAAGATTAAAACCTTCAATCTGAGATGGTTCATACAATGCTGAACAACCTCAAATAAACATTCAAAATCGATTTGTTCCACGGTTGTCATTTAAATAAAACTAAAATGAACATTTTGTATGACAGCTGGTTGGCTGGCTAGTCAGGCATGCAGGCGGTCATTCAGTATGAATCTTTAATTAAACATTAACAGCCACCACTTCCTGACATTGTATTGATTTTTTAGATGTGTCTTGAACTATTTTTGTATGTGTTTTGTAACTATTGTGGTATATATACAGTACTGTGCAAAAGTTTTAGGCAGGTGTGAAAAAATGCTGTAAAGTAAGAATGCTTTCAAAAATAGACATGTTAATAGATTATATTTATCAATTAACTAAATGCAAAGTGAGTGAACAGAAGAAAAATCTAAATCAAATCCATATTTGGTGTGACAACCCTTTGCCTTCAAAACAGCATCAATTCTTCTAGGTACACTTGCACAAAGTCAGGGATTTTGTAGGCATATGGTCAGGTGTATGATTAAACAATTATACCAAACAGGTGCTAATGATCATCAATTCAATATGTAGGTTGAAACACAATCATTAACTGAAACAGAAACAGCTGTGTAGGAGGAATAAAACTGGGTGAGGAACAGCCAAACTCAGCTAACAAGGTGAGGTTGCTGAAGACAGTTTACTGTCAAAAGTCATACACCATGGCAAGACTGAGCACAGCAACAAGACACAAGGTAGTTATACTGCATCAGCAAGGTCTCTCCCAGGCAGAAATTTCAAGGCAGACAGGGGTTTCCAGATGTGCTGTCCAAGCTCTTTTGAAGAAGCACAAAGAAACGGGCAACGTTGAGGACCGTGAGCGCAGTGGTCGGCCAAGGAAACTTACTGCAGCAGATGAAAGACACATCATGCTTACTTCCCTTCGCAATCGGAAGATGTCCAGCAGTGCCATCAGCTCAGAACTGGCAGAAAACAGTGGGACCCTGGTACACCCATCTACTGTCCGGAGAAGTCTGGTCAGAAGTGGCCTTCATGGAAGACTTGCGACCAAAAAGCCATACCTCGGACGTGGAAACAAGGCCAAGCGACTCAACTATGCACCAAATCACAGGAACTGGGGTGCAGAAAAATGGCAGCAGGTGCTCTGGACTGATGAGTCAAAATTTGAAATATTTGGCTGTAGCAGAAGGCAGTTTGTTCGCCGAAGGGCTGGAGAGCGTACACGAATGAGTGTCTGCAGGCAACAGTGGAGCATGGTGGAGATTCCTTGCAAGTTTGGGGCTGCATTTCTGCAAATGGAGTTGGGGATTTGGTCAGAATTAATGGTCTCCTCAATGCTGAGAAGTACAGGCAGATACTTATCCATCATGCAATACCATCAGGGAGGCATCTGATTGGCCCCAAATTTATTCTGCAGCATGACAACAACCCCAAACATACAGCGAAAGTCATTAAGAACTATCTTCAGCGTAAAGAAGAACAAGGAGTCCTGGAAGTGATGGTATGGCCCCACAGAGCCCTGATCTCAACATCATCGAGTCTGTCTGGGATTACATGAAGAGAGAAGCAACTGAGGCTGCCTAAATCCACAGAAGAACTGTGGTTAGTTCTCCAAGATGTTTGGGCCAACCTACCTGCCGAGTTCCTTCAAAAACTGTGTGCAAGTGTACCTAGAAGAATTGATGCTTGATGCTGTTTTGAAGGCAAAGGGTGGTCACACCAAATATGGATTTGATTTAGATTTTTCTTCTGTTCACTCACTTTGCATTTAGTTAATTGATAAATATAATCTATTAACATGTCCATTTTTGAAAGCATTCTTACTTTACAGCATTTTTTCACACCTGCCTAAAACTTTTGCACAGTACTGTATATAAGTATTTTTTGTATGATAACTAGTAAGAATACTTATGCTTTTTAATAAAATACAATGGACCGTATTTTCAATGTGTCTCCTCCATTCTTTAATTAAGAGAAAACATCACTGTTACATAATGACTCCTCAGGTATTCCCACCTGACCAGGTTTTTGTTTCAACAGGTCTTTTACCTCTTTCAAAAAATAGGAGTTAATTAAAGACTGGAGTAAACGCTTTGAAAATATAGCCCAATATCATTTAGCTGTTTTTAGCATATAGCCATTAAAGGTCTAACTTTGAGAAGGACATATAGGGAGATAAACTGAGACCCCTACAGTATTTTCCAGAACGAAAAATCTCTGTAGACGTGGTTATACACTCAAACACTGATTTAGAATGAAAGCTCCCTTATAGAATAACCCTTGCTTTATTATTTTGTATCCATTTATATATTACTAAAGTGCTTACATTATTTTGAGCACAGTAGCATAAGACTTAAATTAAGGTTAGGGAATTTAAAAAAAAAAAAGTTTCCAAGGAAATACCACGAAAGTTCATTTGCAGTGCCAAAAAAACCCACCAAAAAAAGACAACATCCTACAATATCTCTCACATCTAATATGCTGCATTAACATGGTTTTAAAAACACGCTAGCTTTGTCCAGAATATAACTGAGGTGAAATATTAGGAATAAAAGCACACCAGAGTTCTTATTTTAGCTCTTAGTTGCACCAGAGGTCATTAATTAAATAATTATTATTATTAATTTCTTAGCAGACACCCTTATCCAGGGCAACTTAGAATTGTTACAAGATATCACATTATTTGTTACATACAATTACCGATTTATACAGTTGGGTTTTTACTGGAACAATCTAGGTAAAGTGCCTTGCTCAAGGGTACAGCAGAAGTGTCCCCCACCTGGGATTGAACCCACGACCCGCCGGTCAAGAGTCCAGAGCCCTGACCACTACTCCACACTGAGTCCAGAGCCCTAACCACTGCGCCACAATTCTTAGTCCAATGAAACCTGCTGAATAATTTTATGTTAACACATTGAATTACATACCGCTTTGTAAAGTTCCATATACTTATGAAAAACTGACAAAAATGGCAAAATATGACATTTTGAAATCTAACATGAAATACTGTTATGGCTTCCAGTAGACTTTTGTGATTCCATTTTGTAGTTTCTTTGATTACATGATGCAGCTCTTTTGACCTTAGCTGTAAAGAAAACGTACCAATAGTTATTGTGGAAAAACAGGAAGCTTGTTAATTACCACTAATGTTCAGGCTGTTCCACGGTATTACTCTGTGTTACTATGGTATTATTTTGTAACTACATGGTGTTAACTAAATAAATGACTACTTTTGTTGTTATAGATGTACAAAGATAAAGCCTGTAGCGTTTTTTTAAAGCACTGTGGTATACACTTATGCTTCATTTTCTGATGCTAGATTTGTGGTCACATTGTTGGAATGCTTTCTATTCCAACCACAAAATAACAAAATGAAAATATTGCATTTCTAAACCCTTTACCATATGTTTGAGTAATTCTAGTGATTCTTTAACTCCCAGGCCTGGCTCTTCTGCGAAACACTGGAGGCAAACAAAAATAAAATCACCAGGAATGTGGACAAGATTTCATTCAATATAAAAAAAACTTCCTAAGAATTCCTAACATGGGAAGAAAGAAAAAAAGTTGAAATCTACAGCAGCCAGTGGTCTCCCCAGCTGTAAAAAATTATATTATTAATAATACAAAAAGTGCCATGATCTTTCTGGGTATCTGAATGCAATCTGGGGACATGCTAGCAGAATTAGTCCTCCCCTAACGTTTAAAACCAGGTAGCATGTGATCTCTGCAAGAAATCACAATTTAATAAAGGCAGAAGCCCACAACCTTTGGCCGGACGAGACATAAACAGATCAAGGCAAGTGCCTGGGGCTTGCATACCAGGAGCACCCCCAATACCAGGAGCATCCCCAATACCAGGAGCATCCCCAATACCAGGAGCACCCCCAATACCAGGAGCATCCCCAATACCAGGAGCATCCCCAATACCAGGAGCACCCCCAAGGCCCGGGCACTGTTCCGCACAGCAGATATTCTTTCTGCAAATCTAAAGCAGCAAGGATTTTGGCAATGTCAACGAGGATTGCAACAGTACCAGCAGGCCAGGCAAGTTTGCCCTTTAGCAATTCATCTTCAGTTCTACAGTTCTGTGCTGTTAAATGAGTGTATCTTTGATGCTTGTTTGTTTATAAATCAGTGTTACAATTTAGGAGAAAAGGACAGAGCCAACCTATGATATAAAGGAATTACTTATTTTTCAGCTCATAGACTTTACACTAGGGTGTCGACTTTTGATAATGAACTGATACAAAGCCCTCTCTGTGTGTATTTATCATTATGTCTATAGAGCTGAGACACTAAGCTATGCTCTGTGTTTAATGAGCATGTGATCTGATGTTTCTGTATTTACTGAAAGCCAGACATATTGTTCATTCTCCTGAACATTATCCATTTATCCTGCATGCTGTATGTCCTTTCATTTGTATATATCTTCCTGTCACCATATCAACTTGCATCTGGTCAGACCTAAGAAGCTAGCAGAGTAAGCCTTGGGCCTTGGTCAGTACATTAAAGGGAGACCACCAGAGAATACAAGGTCTTATCTACTTTGTATACATTATAGAGTCCATAGCACTATTTCAAAGGAGAACAGAGGAAGTGGTAACCAAGGTGTCCTGGCCTAATCCCAGTACAGCAGAGCCTTTCAACCCTGCTCCTCAAGTACTCCCAACAGAGCAGGTTTTTGTTTCAACCAGAAACTAAATATTTATTGTATTATTTTCCAGTGCACATAAGAGACAACGGTGCTCAAAGGTCTTTATGCAATGCAAACTCAGTTAAAGAGAAACAGAGAACTGGTTCAACTGAGTTTACTGTACAGGTAAGACTTTTGTTATGCTTACCTAAATACATTGAAAGTAAGATGGAAAGCAGTCGCTACTGTCCAGGATTGACACGAGACTCCAACTCCCAACATTAAGTGTGCAGCATTGAGACCGGTGTTCCCCAAGTCAGCAGCCTGGTTCACAATGGGTTTATTAACTGCCTGCCAAGACAACAGGAACAAAAATCTGAAAGCAACGGCAAACATATTCATAGATTATCACCTTGGAGACAAACTGATGCACAGTACATGCATTTTATCAAGAGGGACACGAAGCAAATGAGTCATGACTTTGCACCCAAGGAGTTAAAAAACTATCAATCCACCATTTCATTTATTGTTTACCTTCTAATCACCTGTTGATATCTAATCATCCAGTAGCTGGGCAATTTAGGCACATTTTAAAGAAATGTCTATTTGTCGTCCATCAGATCCTTTCAAATGGATCAGATCATCTTTTGTCTCAATGTGTTCTTGTTTTAGTCAATCTATCTGCTATTCCTTGTCCATCTGGAAATCTTTATCTGTGTGCTGCATCTCTCTTGCTCCCCAGTTTTCTGGTTTACTTTGTGTGCGGAGGATGGCATGCACAGGAGCTTCCATGCTTGCCAGAGGGGATGAATTGCAGCCAGAGGGGATGAACATTTCCATCAGCCCCCTCCACTGACAAACATTGCAAAATCACCGGACTCATCCCCCAAAAAGGAGACAATCCCTGACCACCGACGGCAAGACATCAAGACTTGGCAACCTGCTTTGACCCACGCTAATAATGCAAACTTTAGTGTGTTGAGCCAATGTTCTGGAACATTTTTGTCTGTGTCTTGATAAAACTACTGCAGAGGGTGTTTTTTTTTACAAATAAACTAGGCTTTTCTTACATTGAGCTCCATTTTCGAACAGTAAAAAGAATAAGATGAATAAGTTACAGTATGATGAGCTCTTTTACTGACGTTAATGTCACAAGATCTGATTCTTTTGAGCGAATAAAAATAATGCAGCTTGTGTTTGTCTTCTAGACAGGTGCTGAGGGCTTGCTGGCTGATAAAACAGTGCAGGACTTCAATATAACCCAACCGTACACACTGCAGGACTGCAGGATAAACACACACGCATGACCAAGTTATTAAACAACATTAGAGTTGAGGTTGGGCTACCATATAAAACAGTTTATTTTATTTAGCAGATGCCTTTATCCAAGGCGACTTACAGAGACTAGGGTGTGTGAACTATGCATCAGCTGCAGAGTCACTTACAATTACGTCTCACCCGAAAGACGGAGCACAAGAAGGTTAAGTGACTTGCTCAGGGTTACACAATGAGCCAGTGGCTGAGGTGGGATTTGAATCGGGGACCTCCTGGTTACAAGCCCTTTTCTTTAACCACTGGACCACACAGCCTCCTATAAAACAGTGGTATGATAAGAAGGTGAATGCATGGGGCACACAATTGAGGACTGATACGACCACTCATACTGGGATGTGCAGATGGATACATAGTTTAAAAGTTATAATGGAGTCTTCTGCTAAATAGGATTTGGGGCCGGAGAGGCTATCAAATTCACTCTGGTGTTTGGATGTTGGAGGGTAGATTGGTTCCCCTGAATGTTACCTGGAGTTCTGCTGCTTTTGCCAAAGCAGCGAAAGCTAGCTAGAATCTTGCTTAGCCACCACTGCAAAGATAGGCCTGCCTGACTTTGAGGACCTCCAAGGACAAGCCAAGGTGAATCATGAGGAGTTAGTCTATGTGCTTCATTCATAAAACACTCAATCATCAGGCATTTGTATAACTTAGTGAAACAAGATGCTGTTTTTAGAGGAAGTTGAATTCAAATCATCACTGGAATGCAATGATCAGTGGTATGCCCTGTCCTTCCTTTGAATGTGACCCTATCACATTACAGTGACAGCCCAGCATGGCCTTACTCAAACCTCTGGCGCTCTCCTATATGGAACAAGCTGAAGTAAATCAGGATGGAGAGTCAGTCCACCGGGATGGACTGATCTGTTTCTGAGCCTTCATACAGATGATAAAAATAAGTTCAGCGTAATTGCTTTGGCCGAAGAGTTTTTTTATCACAGAGAGAAATGCAGTATGTTTTCCCTCCAGTGTTGTCAGAACAATTATTCCGATAGCGCACATGACGCTGCCCCTATCCGTGGCCCCCTGACCGATTGCAATTGGCTCACTTCCTGACGGCCAAGTGCCTGCACAGATGTAATCTGCCATTCTTTTAATTGACTCCAAAACAATCACATTTAAACAAATGCAGAAGTAACAACAAATGCGGCTGGCCACAAACAAACCAGGGTTGTTTTGGGAACTTCAGGAGTTTCTTTCACAGGCTGTCTAAGCATGAGGCGTCCCTCCAAAAAGAATTAAGACAGTATTGGAGCATATGGTAATATAAATACAGTGCACAATTTAAACAAAGGTTTATTGTCCTACATGAATAAGTGTGGAATCTTTAATGTAATGAACATAACTGTATTTCATAGCATATGCAATATAAATAATAGAAAACAATTAGTGTTTTAGCTAATTACAGCACTGATCTTTATTTTGTTACTAAAATATCTAGCAACAATCAATGCTGATCTACATTGCACTGAAGTGTTCTCTGTAAGTGTGCCATTTCTAAACAGTCTGATGTAATGTATGTGACACATGTGGTTCCCTATATCAACCGGTCAAACAAATGTCAAAATATCCAAGACGTCACTTCTCCATCAACAGCTTTACTGCAGAAGCACTTTAAAAGGTTTCAGGGGATTTAGGCATTTTTTTTGTAATTATGTTAACATGGCACACAAGCATTTTATTAATAAAAACGCCTGAGGTTCAATTTTGCTTTCTGTCTGGCATGTCGTATGGTGTAGTCATGTTGCGCAATATGTTCCAGACCACAAGGATTTAATTTAAACATACCTACCATTTCAACTAGGAAACAAAATCAACGATAAACCGTCATTGCATTTGCTACAGTATGCAATAGAGTATATATTTATATATAAACACTGAGACTGTTCTAATCACAGCTCCAGGCACTGTCAGATCAATGCCATAACGAATGGATACACAGACAACTCAGAGAGTCAGCTTCAGCAGCAAAAGAAAGACTGCTCAAAGCCACTTTATAAATCACAATGTCATCATTACAATGTCAGCCAGCATTTATTTTGCAATAGGGTTCCTGAGAAAATCTCTGTAACAGGTAAATATTATTGACCATGTAAAAATATGGAGACACTATGGTAAATATATTAGTATATATAATCTGGTATGGATATGAGCTCTATACATCATATAGAGCTCATAATAACATTTTAAAAATCTGTATATTAATTCTTTTTTTCTGTGTTTGTTCTGTAGCCTTTTCTGGATACCTGTGTTACGCACAATAGTCAGCTGAATTCAGAACAGCTCTGAAAAAGCTCACTACATAGAGCAACCTTCAGCAACGGAAAATATAAATATATAGGTGTGTGTGTTCTTCTTATTTAACAAGCCAAGAACTACATGCTTCCTCCCCAGCCACCCCTGTCCAACACAACAGACAGCCTCCTCAGTGTTCTCTCAATATCCTGCTGGTTCTCATTTACAGTGCAAAACCCTGGCTGTCCCCTGACTTTTAAACCCACACCATAGCCATAAGACTTTAAATCTCCTGCTGAGGAAACAGAAAATTGACTACTCAAAAGCCACGAATTGTGGCCATCGGTTCTAGTCTCCAGCGTTGGGGTTTGAGGTTCTAAGATAAGGTAGGCCATCATTTCAGGCTTCAAACCGCGATTTGTGAATCTCTTAGCTGTAGGATAACCTATGCAATATGTTTTAAGAAAAAGAATGGTAAAATATTGTCATATTAACAAATCTCTGTCAGCACACACAAGACTATCTGAATGCAACTTTTTTTTTAGTTAGCACAGGTCATTAGCTCTGTAAAACTGAAATCCAACAGCAATGTGAGGCCTCCAGTTTGGGGGGAGATTTCCTGTCTGGAGAACAGATGTCCGATCCAGTTCAGGAAAAGCACTTTTCATTATAAAAGAAGCATTTAACAAAGCCAGTTTAAGTGTGTTTGAATTATTTCTCATGGTTCCTTGTAAGAACATACAGTAAAACTTTGAATTATCCGAACAGCTCTATTATTCGAATAGCTCTTTGTTAGCCTGTCTTCTTCTGTGCTATTCCGCTCTCAATTTCTGGTGAGTCCAGAACAGTGCAGTACTATAGGTTATACATTCACAGGTAAAGGGCTGAATTATGCCTTTTTTCGGAGGTGTCTTAATTGGGAAAGTTGTGATTTAATTGTACTTTATGACTGCTCTTATCTGTGATGTGATATTTTGTAATGTGATACTTTGTAACAATTGTAAGTTGCCCTGGATAAGGGCATCTGCTAATAAATAAATAAATAATGTCACTGTCATAATTCAATGACCAGAACAGTTAAATTATCCAAACTAGTTATATCGGATATCAGATTTCTGTAACATAAAATATATCTTCACTAGTAATGTTCTTTAAGACTTTTCTCAAGTGTTTGTTAAATTAGATTTCATCAGGATGCTTCTTTTACAGTTGCACAACTGGGAGAAAGTGCTATGTTTTAGAGGCCACAGAACTCTGATACTGTGTCAATTATTCAGTACTAGCAGACATAACATAAGCTGCTGGGGTATCTCTCTCATCAGAGACTACTGCTTTAGTGCTTATTACTTACAGATCCAGTTCTGTTCTTTGTGTTATTATTTTTATTCTAGCCAAAGGGGTGGGAGGCCTGGAGACTTTTCCTGGCAATTAATTCCTAGCTTAACTGAGGAGCTGACCGAAAAATGATCGATTGGATCAGCCCTTTCCCTAGCAAGCCCCCTCTTCAAGACCAGATTTGAGACCCACCATTCGGAATACCTGACGTCAGCTTGGAATAAAGTTTGGGAAGTGGAGCTGGAAGGCAGGACCCTCGGGATAGGCAAGAAATAATGATCCAAAGACAGGATAGGACTTTCCACTTCACCTAAAGGAGCTGTGCTTAGTTTTGTTTTTGAGCATCAAGCAGATCGTGGTTGGCCTTAATTCAATTAACCTTCAGGGTGTTTGGGGAATTAGAATTAGTTAATAAATGAAATGAATGTGGAGCAATGTTTATTTTGATTCCATGCTGTTTTTATTCAATCCAGACTTTAGTTATTAGCTTATCATTATCACAAAGAGGAGAAAGGAAAAGGGCCAGTGGTGTTTGAGTGATTTGGTGATGGGAAACAGGGAAGGAGGGGGGGGGGGATCTGCAGAACGTCAGAAAATCTCTGACATATTTTTCTCCTTTTTTTTTTTACAGTGTGAGCATTGCATATATATATATATACTGTATATATATATATATATATATATATATATATATATATATATATATATATATATATATGAAACCACTGAAGGATTTGCATCTCGGTTCAATTCTATGAGCTGACAGTAACTCTTTATGATTGAAACCACAGTTTGCCAGACATATGTTACCCTGAAGGTACTAACTATTCCCCGAGATAAGAATACCAAATGTATTTCAGCAGCTGTTTTTGCTGACTTAGAACGAGAATAGCAATATTTACAGAAAGCAACATGCTTAGAAATACAGGATATTGCTTTCATTTCAACTTTTGGATTATAACCCAAAACTCATATAAAAATGAGGTCCAAACTTTTGGATTATAACCTAATTTTTACACATGGCATACATACCGCTGCCCTATATTCCTGTCAAATGGTACAATCATTGCTTTGTGCATATATATATATATATATATATATATATATATATATATATATATATATATATATATATATATATATTAAATGCCATATATAAGAGCCTAAACAACCAAATCGAGCTGTTTCAATGCTACGCACCCCCAAGTATTACATGTCACAAACCCAGACATTCCATTGCAGTGTGAAATGTGCTAGTCCTGGACTGGGCAGGGAAGGGCACACAACAAGCTGTATGTACATTGCAGTGCAGTGCTGCCCACTGAAACACCCAAACTCAGCTGACAAGTTATATTTATACTACAGCTGCCAAATACTATGTTCTGTTCTCACAGTAACAGAAGCAAGTGAGCTCAGACCCACTGGAAACGTGGTCACGACATCTGAAGAGCTGTCTGTTTGTATGGGCTCATTTTTTTTTATTCATTATCCCAACGCAGCAGTGTGGAGTAGTGGTTAGGGCTCTGGACTCTTGACCAGAGGGTTGTGGGTAATTGTATGTAAAAATAATGTGTAAAAAAATAAATAAATAAAAATAATGTAATTGTATGTAAAAATAATATGATATATTGTAACAATTGTAAGTCACCCTGGATAAGGGCATCTGCTAAGAAATAAATAAAAATAATAATGCAGCATCCCTATTGGCAGGACCTATTCTGATGATCTAAACTGTGATATTTGTGTTATAATGTTGTGTTATGGTGTGCCTTCACATGTTTGTGAAGTGATTGTTGTGAACCAGTAGCTCCCTGTGATCCTCATGAAAACGAAACCCAGAATCCCAGAAAGAAAGAAATCCCATTAAAGCAAAGATACAGATTTTCAAAACTTTGGTACACAAAGTAATGATTGTACCATTTGACAGGAATATAGGGCAGCGGTATGTATGCCATGTGTAAAAATTAGGTTATAATCCAAAAGTTTGGACCTCATTTTTATATGAGTTTTGGGTTATAATCCAAAAGTTGAAATGAAAGCAATATCCTGTATTTCTAAGCATGTTGCTTTCTGTAAATATTGCTATTCTCGTTCTAAGTCAGCAAAAACAGCTGCTGAAATACATTTGGTATTCTAATCTCGGGGAATAGTTAGTACCTTCAGGGTAACATATGTCTGGCAAACTGTGGTTTCAATCATAAAGAGTTACTGTCAGCTCATAGAATTGGACCGAGATGCAAATCCTTCAGTGGTTTCATTATCTGCAATACGATACCACACACACTTAATGCTCCAGTATTCCACCGATTTTAAATAATTGCATTTTTTGAGATCAATATTTGTTGTTCCAAACGGCTTTACAGTGTCAAGTTTAAAATACTGGTAAAATGCTTATGCCTTGGAAACCATGCACAGAAATCAGAGCACAGATCTTTCAACTGGAAAATAACTGACTGAAGTGAACTGTCCCTAAATAAAAGAGAGCTGTCAGCCACTGGGTCACAAAAGAAACATATTTTTCTGTGTGCAAGCTGACTGACTCAGGCTCCTAAATGTGCTCATGTCCCAAAACCAAGGAGTCTAAACAACTGTTTTATCATGGTTCAGTCCGAATCATCCCTTCATGTAAAGAGAAAATAAAACTGTTAAATGTTATAAAACCAGTAACAAATACCTTATGGACACCATTCAGCAAACAATATCTTAGGAGATTAGAGTATTTGTTTGATAACGTGGGAATAAACAGTTTTAACTATATTGCATCATTTAACTGAACTTCCTCTTGTATTAGTCAGCCAATCATTATCACCCAAGTGAAACCATATCTCAGGAATTTGAGAAACTTTACAAGGTTGGTGGGAATTAAAGTCCCAAAGCCACAGAGCAGTTTGAGATGAAGAATTTGGTCATTACAGGGGCTAATCGCCTTATTAGCAGCGCATTGTTCATGAAACAGTTCAAGAGGTGAAGAACAAGGTGGGTTAGGAACTCAAATACATGGATTAGTACAAGGATTTCATACTCCAAGATCAGTGACCTGCCAATTCCATTATATGATTGCAATGCTGGCAAAATTAGAACCTCTCCATGCAATCAGTGTTTGTTTTACTTAGTAATCTAATAAGCTGATAAAAAAAAAAAAGTCAGCTCTAATAAAATTAATTAATGGCCAGTTCCAGATTTGACTTTGGTCCAAATTTGTGCCATAATGAATATCCTTGGCTTCTATTTTTCTTAGAGCACCATTATAAATTCTACTTGTAAGTAGTGATAATATGATTTTTTTTTGCCTATAGAATCTGGGCCTGGTACTTTCTCTTTTGAATGCTGTCAAGATTCTGAATAGATATTCAGCTTTGTAGTTAGATATTACTCCCATGTGGTGTAGGAAATGAATGCCATTATATTCTAATAATATGTTTTAATTAATGAGTTGTTTTAAATATTTAATAGACAATGTACAAAGTTTTATTTTATGTTTAGCAATCATCTTTATTTGTAATCAGATACATCAACAACAAGATATTTTAACTGAACCTTTATTTACTGCGTTTGTAGGGAATTGAAGAATGAGTCAGTGCTGGGGAATTAGAGTTGCATTTGACCTTTACTGGAAAATCCCATGAAGACAGTAGAATATACACCCTGGTCTTGCATTACAACAGACCCTGCCGATATTTCTAAACTAAAGAAGCCTGAAATGCTAAGCTGCATTCAGATGCTAACCAGCTTGAAATGGCACTTCTCAGTTCAGAGCTGCAAGCTTTTAAAGAACTATTTCAGATATCAGCTTGCTGCAATACCTTGTCTCTCATCTATACAGGAAATCCTATTAGATTAAGAACACCTGAACGCCTGAAACATGTGCGTCATTAAAAATGCAAATCACTGGGCTCCCACAAAGAAGTGATGACTAATCCGCTGGTTTTCAGGCACATGCATCTTAATAAATGTATATGTTTATTTAAGATATTTTTTACACTAGATCTGAATTGCATGCCCTTTAAAATGAATAAATAAATAAATAAACAAACACTAACAATATTAATGTTCATAAACATGATCATCGAAACCTTCAACAAGTGCATTATGCACATTACACAAACAATTTCCTTGAGTTTGCGTTTCTACCCACCCTGGAGTATGCAAATGTAAAGGGTTTTAACAAAAGCAGAAGTACCGTTTTTCTGTTCAGACAGACGCATTCCTCTATGGCAAGACAGGTTAACTGAAAAACACATTATCGTTTAAGTATCATCAACTAACTAAATACAATAAATAAACCAATAATCCAAAGCAATGTCTTCAATATCATGCCATCATTTTGTACAGATAACACTATGCTGACTGGGCTAAACTCTCACCATCAGACAGCACAGTCACAGCCAGACTGAAAAACCTGTATTACACCCCTAAAACCAGACTGCTCTGTCTGGTGTAGGTCTGTATGTGTAGTAGCAGCCTGGATCTAGGGGGTGAAACACCATGTTCAGAGATTTAATCACACCCGATACAGAGTAGCATCGTATTTCAACAGTAAGGGGTGGATTTTTTTTAATGCTATGCTGCTTCCCGATTAAAGACGTTTATGTTAAATTCAGCTTTAAAAAGGAAGCAATGCCATCTGTTTTGTATTCAATCCCTCAACCAATTCCCCTCTGTATTTTTTTTCTCTCATTACAGCCATGCATCGAGCTGAAGGCTTTCATGATTCCTCTATAAACCCCAAATCCCTTCCCCTATCAGCACACTGCATTACAGTAGACGCACACACACACAACCACACATACAGAGCCTTTAAATCTCTTTATTTTTTCAGGTGACAATCTGCTGTATCCACACTTAACACTTTATTTTGTTTTTATTTTTCGAATGAAATGGTATTCCTTGGAAAAATCCCTTTGAAATGAATCATCTCTGTTTCAGTAGCGTCCTGGGGTGGGGGTGGGGAATAACGTACTTCTGCATGATGCTGTTCCCGTGCCACAGCTGTGACTAATTCATGCTGGATTCGCTTTTGAAAGAATGCCTGGAAAACTCAAAATAAAGCTGAAGTTAACAAAAAAACAAAAAAAAATAGCAGACAGAGTTGCACAACACTTGAGATTAACTAGAATGAACTCGATTTGAACAGCGAGATAAAAATGAAGTCTGTAATACTGCTTGGAAATCCAGCTTCAAAAACAGAGACTTCCAAGGAAACATATGTGATCTTTTGTACCACTGTCTAAAGTGTGTTAGGTATGAAAATAGTACTTATAAACAATGAAGGCAACACAATGAATAAGTCCATTTTGACGATTTATAATAATAATAATAATAATAATAATAATAATAATAATAATAATAATAATAATAAAATGCCATATTTCCTACTTCCCTGCGCATTGCTCTGAATACCTTGGTCTGTAAATTATATATATATATATATATATATATATATATATATATATATATATATATATATATATATATATATATACAGTACTGTGCAAAAGTTTTAGGCAGGTGTGAAAAAATGCTGTAAAGTAAGAATGCTTTCAAAAATAGACATGTTAATAGATTATATTTATCAATTAACTAAATGCAAAGTGAGTGAACAGAAGTAAAATCTAAATCAAATCCATATTTGGTGTGACCACCCTTTGTCTTCAAAACAGCATCAAGCATCAATTCTTCTAGGTACACTTGCACACAGTTTTTGAAGGAACTTGGCAGGTAGGTTGGCCCAAACATCTTGGAGAACTAACCACAGTTCTTCTGTGGATTTAGGCAGCCTCATTTGCTTCTCTCTCTTCATGTAATCCCAGACAGACTCGATGATGTTGAGATCAGGGCTCTGTGGGGCCATACCATCACTTCCAGGACTCCTTGTTCTTCTTTACGCTGAAGATAGTTCTTAATGACTTTCGCTGTATGTTTGGGGTCGTTGTCATGCTGCAGAATAAATTTGGGGCCAATCAGATGCCTCCCTGATGGTATTGCATGATGGATAAGTATCTGCCTGTACTTCTCAGCATTGAGGAGACCATTAATTCTGACCAAATCCCCAACTCCATTTGCAGAAATGCAGCCCCAAACTTGCAAGGAACCTCCACCATGCTTCACTGTTGCCTGCAGACACTCATTCGTGTACGCTCTCCAGCCCTTCGCGAACAAACTGCCTTCTGCTACAGCCAAATATTTCAAATTTTGACTCATCAGTCCAGAGCACCTGCTGCCATTTTTCTGCACCCCAGTTCCTGTGTTTTCGTGCATAGTTGAGTCGCTTGGCCTTGTTTCCACGCCGGAGGTATGGCTTTTGGCCGCAAGTCTTCCATGAAGGCCACTTCTGATCAGACTTCTCCGGACAGTAGATGGGTGTACCAGGGTCCCACTGTTTTCTGCCAGTTCTGAGCTGATGGCACTGCTGGACATCTTCCGATTGCGAAGGGAAGTAAGCATGATGTGTCTTTCATCTGCTGCAGTAAGTTTCCTTGGCCGACCACTGCGTCTACGGTCCTCAACGTTGCCCGTTTCTTTGTGCTTCTTCAAAAGAGCTTGGACAGCACATCTGGAAACCCCTGTCTGCCTTGAAATTTCTGCCTGGGAGAGACCTTGCTGATGCAGTATAACTGCCTTGTGTCTTGTTGCTGTGCTCAGTCTTGCAATGGTGTATGACTTTTGACAGTAAACTGTCTTCAGCAACCTCACCTTGTTAGCTGAGTTTGGCTGTTCCTCACCCAGTTTTATTCCTCCTACACAGCTGTTTCTGTTTCAGTTAATGATTGTGTTTCAACCTACATATTGAATTGATGATCATTAGCACCTGTTTGGTATAATTGTTTAATCATACACCTGACTATATGCCTACAAAATCTCTGACTTTGTGCAAGTGTACCTAGAAGAATTGATGCTGTTTTGAAGGCAAAGGGTTGTCACACCAAATATGGATTTGATTTAGATTTTTCTTCTGTTCACTCACTTTGCATTTAGTTAATTGATAAATATAATCTATTAACATGTCTATTTTTGAAAGCATTCTTACTTTACAGCATTTTTCACACCTGCCTAAAACTTTTGCACAGTACTGTATATATATATATATATATATATATATATATATATATATATATATATATATATATATATATATATATATATATTGTATTTTTATTGTATTAAAGCATATTTAGTTGTTTCATAGAAAACCCCGGTAAATGAAATCAATTTTACGATTAACACGTTTCTCAGTTATGAGAATGGCTTAACATAAAAATCATTTTTAAAGGTGAGTAGAAAAGTCGGCGGAGAACACCGAAAATCAGAAGCCCTGAACACAATCAATTCTCCTGTCGATCCTGACAACCTCAGATTAAACCCATCCTTGGCAGACAAGTCTATTTCCTTTAATTTTAAAAAGCATATACACCAAAGCCCTACAACCGTGGTGCTTAGATCGTTGAACTTGACGTCCCCTGAGTAGGCTTATAGATTTGAGCAATTATCTAACTCACAACAACAATTTTAAGTTAAGGGCTTCATTTTTCGCGAGAGAAGGGAAGGTGCAGTGCTTTAAAAGCACTACGTATTTCATCATAATTCTTCACATAACCATATAGACAGGCAGTCATGCATCGCGGCGATGGAATTCACAATCCCTGCCTCAGGGTGTCAAGCACTGACTCGTTAACCAGTGGCTTGACATTATTGACGACTTGTCTTTGCGTAAAACATCTTGAGTTAACTGCTGATCATGTACGACGCTAATATTATTAAGCCAAAAATTAATAAATTGAATAAGATACCGTATATAATAACAACATCTCACTACGGAGTTAGCAACTGACCCCCTCTTGTGTTAGCTGCGGAGAAGTGCAGTTATTAGCAATTTGACTACTTTCCAGAATGCATTAATTAGGTGGGTTATGATGAGACAATGATAAATGCTCATAAAATTAGGCGATCAGCAAAATACGTTAGATAAAAATAAAGTCTTA
Organism: Acipenser oxyrinchus oxyrinchus; assembly: GCA_030684275.1. Classification (NCBI taxonomy): domain Eukaryota; kingdom Metazoa; phylum Chordata; class Actinopteri; order Acipenseriformes; family Acipenseridae; genus Acipenser; species Acipenser oxyrinchus. The sequence goes on along the minus strand of CM060262.1, from coordinate 28,963,278 downwards.
GGCGATCAGCAAAATACGTTAGATAAAAATAAAGTCTCTAATCATCTGCTGTAATTACCCCAGGAATGCATTTAACTCAAAATCAGTACAACTATTATAAAAACCATCTTAAATGCTATTTGTTATTCAACAAGTCAAGGAAATAAATGAATAAATAATGTAGTAGAATTCCCTTGGAAAATAGGCTGCTTATAAAGCAGTAATCACAAGTGCACCAATGAGGTCTGATCTTTCACTTGTTCACTAATCATTACTGTATCTTTGTACACAGCAGTGGTCCTCATAGTAATACCCACTCAGCAACGTAGCTCCCCAACTCACCAACAACTAAAGAGTTCCATCATAATTAATAGGAAGCACAAAACAAAGTATCCTGCCAAAGCCAACTTCAGGCTTTGAGGCTGTTACTGGTAGCGTTTCTCCACTTGGGGGGAGTGAATTGACAGCTTAGGGGAAGTAGTTTGGCACACAGCCGTTGTTGGCTTCAGTTAAACAAATAAGCATGATGCCTGCTGCACAATATCCAGACTAATCGCAGCCTGGACAGCTGTACACACACATAGAATGGCCATACGGTCTGATGGTTAACATGGATGCTTGTTTGATCCTGCAAACTATAACTTCCTCAACTGGCAAATTAAACTGTGCTACACTAAGGCCATATGTATGTTAAAGACCCTGGAGACCAGAGTATGCATGCTATAAAATAATACATGGACTTCTTCACAAGAGCAATATGTTACCAACTCCAACTACAGTATGAAGAGTCTGATGGGGTTGTCTACAAAGTATTGAAGCAACCAGTTCTGCTATGTTATACTTTGGGATACTGGCTGTACACAAAGTTTTCAAATGTGCATTTAAACACATGACATATTTCTAAATTAATATATATGCATAACATTTGTCGGAGGCAGATTTATACAAGCACAAGGCAGCAAAAGTATGTTGTTATAAGCTTCAGATTTCAAGTTGTCACCCTTTTTAAAAGACCAATGGTGCAAATATGGAAGTGGAGCAACATGTTTAAAAATATACAGCATATAGGTCAACAGATAAAACTGGAATGCTTAAAAGAGCAGTTTTTTTTTAAAAACAAAAACTGCTTTGATCATATTGGGCTATGAAATGAATTACTGTGCAGAAGTGTGCCACTCGCAGATCTCAGATTCATAGCCAGAGGGATGACAGCCTGTACGCTTGTTAAAATCTGCTTTTAGTGGAGGCGAGACCGTGGCACTAACAGAAGAGCAAAATTGGATTAGCAATAAATTGTTAATGTAAACCAGTATGGTAACCAACAGCATGTGGGGGTGTGAGGCCAAATCCGACACAGAATGAGTCATAAAAACAAGATCCAGGCTGTTGGGAATTTGGCTTACTCTGCTTATGCAATTCAAGATAAAATACACAAAAACAGGTTAGTAGTGTACAGAAAAAGCTGGCAAAAATATACATTTTACACCTCAGATGTAAATATTTTTTTTAGCTCTTCAAAGTTTTTGCTTCCTACTGTCCAAATTCTCTTTCCTAACTCAAAACAACATTCTTATTTTCAACCTAATTTAAAACGACTTTTAATAGGGCACAAATTAAATAATGCACAAAGGTTCACTTTTATAATGAGGTTGAACAATGAGTTGTGAGCTCGCTTCAGTGAAGTTTGAAGAAGTTGCTCCTCTTTTTAACCTGCTACACTGTACAGCAGGTACAATACTCTATTGAAGGTATACAAGCACCCTTTCTGTGTGCTTCCTCATATCTCATCAATGTTCGTTTGATCACCTTATCACAGTGTACAATGCCAACCATGACAAGATAAAAAGAAAATAAAACAGGACAGGTTGATAACTGGGCTTAAACTGAATTCCATATAAAACTGCTGGAAAACCACAAACGTCCTTGTGTAATAATATGAAAAAAGAGAAAAATAAATATTAAAGTATAAGCTCTAGAAGGACTGCATAACAGACAATAAGATCACATCATGTCTGTTCTTTTTGAACCACTGCCCATCTGTCTATTGAGATTGTTTTCTCACTCCTGCAAGTGGCTGTCATAGAAGGAATTCTAGGGTCATTTAAAAGCTTGAGGTGCTGAATAAAGGTATATTTACAGATGAAAGTGCAGACAAATAGTTCCAACTAAAACTCTCAAAGTGATAACACTGGGCAGTCCTATGTTGCTTGCTATATAATCACAGTTGGTAGTGATCTCTATAGATTCATGCTGTAAGGTAAGGTTTGATTTTTTTATCTAAACATAACGTTCATTCAATAAAGAACAAAAAAGGAACTACCTTTTACAATACAACCGGTTGCTGTGTTTTCTGATATACCATCAGATATTCCCTGGACTTTCCATAATTAGCCTGGCTTCCAAGTAACTGCTTGCTTGAAGTGTTCTGAATAAATAAGCATTATTGTTTGCATGCTTGGTTTAAATATCTATTCCCTTTTCAATTCTTTGTTACAGTATAATAGAACCACATGTGATATGCAACTGTCAAATTCCGACTGATGGGATCAATGCTCTCAGGCATTAAAGTGACAGTGGCAGCCTGTGTACATTATATAAAAAGCATCTTCAGAAACAACACTTCAGTATTAATGCTTACTTATGTGTGCTTTCTCAATATGCAAAAAAAAACCCCATTAACTTAGCACACTTAAGTGGGCAGCAACACGTTACTGAATATGGCTGTTAATGTCCTACCTTAATCCAATCAGTAATTAATTCCCAGGCACGTTACTTCATTAACTAAGTGCAATGTGCCAGAACTTTGCATGGACTATTAATAAACCAGGGTCTGTGCTCTATGATTTACTCCTTCCAGCTGGGAGGACCAGGGCCAAAAACAACCCTCTTGGATGCCAATTTGTTCTCTTGCGGTGGTCTGTGCTTTTAATGGCACTCATCTATTAAGGCAGAGGCTGCATGTTTTTCTTTACAAAAAAAAAGGGTTCTGGCTAAACTCCGGATTTCTATATAAAAATCAATGTCAAGTTGAGCCAGCAACACTGTAAAGGAGCAGAGCAAGAGAAAGGGTTTTGGCTTTTGCTTTCCTTTACTTCAATACTGCTTAGTGCTTGCAAATAGTTAACTCCCCCAAAAGCAAGCCAGAGGCATTTCTGTTGAAACGCCAAAACAAAAAAACTGGCTTTTGCTTTCCAGCAGCTATCAAAATTCACATTTGTCACCAAGAATGTTTTCCGGACAGAGTACCAAAGAAACGCATGTTGGTCTTGCCAATAGGTCCTGTCTTCATTAGACATTTCATGTAGTCGGAGTATGCTTTTAAGAACTGGACATAAAACTGCTAATATATCTGCCAAGTGGAAACAGGATACTGGATTCAAACCAAAGCCCCAGATGCGAAGGCACTTAGTGGGATTGGCTGTGCATTACATGCTGCAGTACCTGATGACTCCTGTTATTTATTTAAATCATTTGTTTGGATTTATTTTTTAAAAACTTGTAAAACACGGTCATATTAAAATGATTCATATTAATAAAAACATTCTTTTTTTATCAGAACAAGTTGTTATTTATGAGCCCAGAAGAAATTTCCCAAAAAGTAAAAATATCCACGTGTACAGCACCTTACAAGCAAATGCTACTACAGGTGCCCAAACTGTAACCTTTTTTACTCCACATGTGGTAAACAAATGCTGATCGCATAGCATGACTCAGTTCCTAGTTCTTCATTGATCTAATGAACAAGGAGGGCTTAAGTGTACAGTATAATTAGGGCTTCAGATTTTCGGTTTTAACTGATAAAAAACGATAAAACACTCCAGATACAAAAATAAATAAATAAATAAATAATGAAATTTAAATTGAGTGTCCAATAAACACTGGAAAAACACTGAAAACAGTTACTCAATTCACATTGACTTGACCCCTTTCACCGTGAAAAAATAAAATAACCACAAAAAAACCCCTTTCCCAGTGCAGTTTGGCAATGCTTATCCTTCCTGACTTGAATCTCGCATTGATTCGTTCTGAATACCCAAACCCTACCCAACTACAGTGGCAGCAAATTCCTGCATTTCTATTGAAGGACTGTAACACGCTTACAAGACTTAAAACGAGATTACAATTAGAAACGGAGGATTGTTCTTGCTCATGAGATTTAAAGCTGTATTACAGTTCGAGAAGGGGTATTTACACGCTCATGGGATTTAAAACAGAATTGCAAATTTTGGCGAAATGTAAAAAAAAATGCCTAAACACACAGAAACCCCAGAAGAATGTGTCCGTGACCATAAGGATTTCCTTGTGGAAGACAGCAAAGGAAAGAAGGTACAATTGAAGAGTGCAAGTACTGTCGAGTTACTATACATATTGTGAGAGAAAAAACTACTAAGAATTTTGGAAAGTAACTGAAAACAATAATTTCAGTAAGCAAAAGCCCCAAAACAAACGATTTTCATAATACTCGAAAATAGCTAAGAATAAGCACCGAAAATTAATAAAAACAAAACAAAAACAGAAGCCCTGACAATTATCCTTGGAGTTTTTTTTTCTTCCTTGCCCTTTATTAGTTTCAATACTCTTGTCACTGTTCACCTAATCATCGTGTTGTTGAAGTTTTCACTTCACTTTAAAACATATCTGTGGGACAACGATGTATATCAGATATTGTAAATCTAGACTGCAAAAATCGGTGTATGTCTTAACATACTTGTGAAGAGAATGGTACACAGGCTATATTGTATTGATCAAAGCGATGGCTGATCTACCATCATCATCTGTACATATTTACAGACATACAGGAATACACTCCCAGAGGCTCTCAGGCACATATGGGCACTGAAAATAAGACATAAGACTGTATTTTATTAAAGACACCAGACTACACCCTAGTGGCTAAAAAGAGCAATGCTCTTTTAAGAAATATTACTGACTGAGGAAACCCTGCAACTCATTTTGGCTTTCCACCACAGCAATAATTTGTCATTTTCTAACATATTCCAAACCAAACCTTCTTTGTTTTATTCAGGATATAACACTGTGCAGGTGATACATTTTCATCAAGATCTTTCTGATTGTGGTTACCATTCCTGATTTAGACATGATTTACAACAAAACATTTTGTTACCATAGTTCAACAAACCAGGAAATGCTTGTGTGATGAGCTTATAAAACAGGTAATGGCAAGTTCCCCTAAGAAGAAAGCACCTTGGTGTGTCACATGACTAAAGCAATCGTTTCTTTTTACAAATCGGCACCATTTGACAGATGTTATTGACTGTGAGTTGAAATTCTTAATTCCTTTTCAGTTAAAAATAATAAACATATCACATAAATAAAAGGTCCTTTCCTCTTAAGGGAACAACTCAATAGAACAACAATAAAATACAAATAATTAAGAGAAACTCTTTGTAAATTTACCATGGACTTTTTCATTGAAGTTTATTTTGTGAGGGACAAAAACACAACACAAAAAATTCCTTTTTAAAGTTTTTTAAATGTGAAAAACAGTAAAAACACTTTAATTTACAAAAGGCCTTACACAACCCACATCCCTCACAAAGGCAAAGAGCAACCCATCTCAGAGTATTCCAGTCTTAAACACAGCAAATATACTTTATGGAGGAGAGTGAACTCATACAAACACAAAGTTTTCTTCAGCGTGACACCACACTCTGAGCTCAGGGACCGTTTCCTGTGCTCCTTGTAGCCGGTCTGAGAGAACCGCGCTGTCAATATATTTGAAGTCTTCCTCCTAGTTTCTCTTTTGAATTCACGATGAAGGAGTGTCATCTGTGCATTCTCTTGAGCCCTCCCGGGCCCTTATCGGTTAGCTTGTTGTGGAAGCTCTAAGGTATCCCTGCAATCCCTTCTCCATGGGAAAGGGATGGATTCCCCCATGGAATCCAGGGATGGTGTCTTCTCTGCTACCTAAGGCACTGCGAAGCTTCCAGAGCTGGTAATGGGCTCACATTCCCCCTCACTCCTCTGTGCTGTGGGTTGTGAGAGAACAGAGAAGTCCCCAAGGTCCTTTGTCCTTTCTGATTCGATTTCACGAGGTAAATGCACAGCTGTCAATATGATAGCAGAAAAAAATAATCTAATGAGTTCATCTTAAATAAATTAGTGAATTTCAATGTGGACCTGCAATTTAAAAAAAAAAAAAAAACTGTTTAAGCTTTTTACTAATCCAGAAGTACAGCCTGCAGAACAAATCTCCTTAATAAATATTGTTCTTTTTGAAATCCAGGGAGAAAATGACTAAATACCATGAGTAAATTACTAGGGATTTCAAAATCAAAACAAGAAAAAAAATTATATATATATATATATATATATATATATATATATATATATATATATATATATATATATATATATATATATGATGACATAGTTGAATGGTTAGAGTGTCTAGTCTAGATCTACAGTAGTTTTCCTTGAGACAATCTGTTGGAAACTACTGGAATACCACAGATAAGGGAAGGGCGTGACGTGATAGACTCACTTTGACTTGAACGTTGACAAAATGATGATTCATCTACAAAAATGTATAATATAACTGCAACCCAATCGTTCCGTCTAATTGAGTTCAGTTAACAATATTGTACTATGCGTGATCAAACGTCTGGTCGTTACTTTAAATTAATTATAGTACATCTACATTCACTAACCTTTTTAGGGGTTGTTAATGTTAGCGCATGCCATCTAAATGGAGATGAGCGCCCTCTACCGTGTGTGTGTGTGTGTGTGTGTGTGTATATATATATATCCTTCTCTCATTTCCCCATGCTTTCTATAGCTTAGAGAATCTGTAAAAATCAGAATATCCTTTTATTTTTTAAATAATTCCTCTAGCTTGTCTATGGTCCATAAGTATTGCCACCAACTCTGCAGTAAGTAAATACTGATCATGCACTAACCTGTACTCTCACATTGAATATCATGGACGCAATGAGGTAGAGATAGGGAAATTGTATTCTTAGCCTCCAGGCCAGGTCGAAGAAAATCAACAAAGCTCTTGACAGCCCCTTGGAAAACAACACGTAAGAGCTGCCCGCAGATCCCGAAAACCTAACCACCAAATCTGACAGGGCCGCCATACATAAACAACGCATTGGATTGTAACAGAATCCGAGATTTACTAACTACCGCGTTTCGTACAGTCCATTAACACCCTGCTGTGTATCCTGATCATTTCGGCAATTTCTTTTTCAGTCGATTATTCACAGTCGTTTTAAAAATGCTTTTCAGGGCTGCCGACTCGTGTTTACTTTTTTTTTAATTTTTTAGTCAGCCTGTGAGGATGGCCGACTCGGCGGAAGCGATGCAGATTCACTTCCTGTGCCTGACAGCGTCGTGGAAGTTCATGATAATAATAAAGCTAGCTAAATTCACGATGTCTTTCTTTTGTCCAAAAGAAATTGTTTTAAACAACGGATTTGTATACGTGTTTACAGTAGTAATCAAATTACAGTGACTTGTCGGTCATGGATGTGTCACTTCATGGACATGAAACACCCAGGCAGAATTAACTTACTTTTGCAGGAAACTCAACCATGTCTGCTCGGAACAAACATGTTTTTTTTTTGTTTTGTTTTTTGTTTTTTTTTATCACAAGAGCAGATGTGTGCTAAAGTCCCTTCTCTTCAAACATGTGGATTGCAGAGATGCTACACACGCTCTCCACCATCACATGAACTACACAGCTCCCAGAGTAATGTATAAATGGGACGGACATTTGTAATCATGTTCATTCGCATGATGAATTGTCCCTGCGTTTGCCAGACTGCCATCTCAAATAAAATAAAAGCAAGTAACAGCTGACAGTGTTGCATTAATAAATCTGCGTGTATGCGGCGCACTCCAGTGGTTACTTAGTAAAAGTCTTGGCTTTCATATAATGATAATTACCTAATGTGCCTGTGCAGTGTATGGTTGCAAATGTCATTTTTGAACACAACAGTGATCGTTTTTATATGTGTATTCGTCATTATTAATCAACAAGGACATCTGACCAAAATCTTTTCACTTCCCAGCCACTCGAATCTGACAAGACAGGTTTTATACATTTTAGGGCGGTAGTATTAAGATCCATCTTAAGCCATTAAAATAGATCCCTAAGGTATTCTGATATCTGCATACAGCTAGCCTTGAATGACTTGCTTTTAGTTTGCATTAGGCAGATCCATTTAGAAAAATATATATATTTAAAACAAAACAAAACGAAATAACAATAACATTTTCAAAGAATCCTATTCAGAATATTACAGTTTTCTGTTAGTCAGTGGGAGGAACCTTTTAAAGTAATGCTGTAGCGCAGATCTCCAAAGATACTGTGCATATTGGAAATGAAAAAGGTTAGGTTGCTCTATATTAACAGCTAATCCTGCTACTGTACTGTTTTCTACACCGCAGTTTAAATGTACCAGGAATGCGCTTGTGGTTACGAGAGCCGTGACTCAGCTTCTCTGTCCTGAGCACCTTTGTGCACTTTGTAAAAGATGGAAGTGCGCGTATAGAGGGAAAACTACCAACGTGCGCGCCGATGCTGCGGGAATAGACGGACGTGCGCGCTCCTACAGGTCTCGATCCCTAAATTCGTAGGAGAGGCCGGAAATGACTCAATAGTGAACAGGGAGCTGCAGTTTCCGATTTCCTGAGCTGTAGGCTTTTTTTTTTTATAGGGTGGTGGCTGTTTGCGACTCAACTTCTAGTTAAGAGTGGAAGGAGGCCAGATTGTCGATGTAAATGCAGGACGGAGAACAGTAATGTTATTTTAACGATCACCGTATATCCAGAAAATCCACATCTCTACATAATCACGGAGAACAGAGAAGCTCGAAATCACGAGGAGCAATGCAGGCCATTAAGTGTGTGGTTGTCGGAGACGGGTAAGTTTTAATTCCTGTTTTATGGAAAAATGTTTTTTTTTTTTGAGTAACAACCGATTCGTACTCCACTGAACTGGACTTCCCTCCGTCGCTGCGTTCCACATTGCTGGTTTCAAAGTAAGGCCGTGGATTGAATTTACAACATTAGTTTTTCAGTTTTTTTTTTTTTTTTTAAGCGTTCCGAAAGAGAACAACGCTCTTTCTTTACTTCTTCAAGTGGTTTATCCAGAAAAAAAAAAAAAAAAGTTTTTGGTTTCCTGTGATTTCCGAGGGGTATGAATGAAAATGCGGAATATGAATAAATAAATATTACCTTGTACTTTACTCGTGCACACACATACAGATGATAAAACAAGATGAACGTAGTTTTTCCAGATATAAAATTTTAGATCATTTCTGTTTTAAATGAAAATTAACTTAGAAGGTCATTTTTAATATTGATCCATATCTACAGATATGAGTTGTTTTTTTTCCTGCATTTCTGTTCTAGAAACTGTAACCAAAAACAATCTTGGCTAAGTTATAAGAAAATATCCTGACTTTTAACGTGTATACAGTCTTGGACAAAGTGTGTTATATTAAACTGTTAGAGTCGTTGCACTCGACTGTTTATTTCAGATTACCCCTTGTTAGTCATTTGAATAATAGTGTTTTTTTTCAATCGGTTCTCCACCATCCACCCTGTTTCAACAGTCTTGTGCTGCGATGAGTCAACAAGGAGGGAGGTTTTTAAAAGTCTGTTTGAGATTTCAAGGCAAATGAAATAGAAAGGGATCCTTAACAACTGACACCTTTATAAAATGGTCACAGACATTGATTTTTCAGTTTGCTGGAATTAAATCTCGTTTAAAATATGTAAGATATAGATAGATTCGTATTATGGAACAATCTTACACGAAATTGCTTAATTACTAACGAGTCCTCCGATCACCAATGCTGTTGAATGTATTTCTTTAAAATAACTATGAGTGAAGTTTAGTTAATGAAGGGCTGTGTAAAATCCATTTGAAAGTTTCGATAGGCATACATTTAAGCGTAGTTTTACTAGCATGGAGATGTTCTTTTTAAATGCATTTGGTGACATTATTCAGAACAGCTTGAGGTGGCGATAATAACTGTTGTGCTGTACTATGTTTCTTTATCAAGACTGAAGGATCAAGTTATGCGTGTGTTTTTTAAAATGTACTTCCTTGTATGTGTCTGGGGAATTTGTTTTGGAAGTTCATTAAGCACAGTATCTTAAAGTTTTTTAAACCTGGTTATTTATGTATGACACACATTTGACACTTGGCATCCAATACGTATTATATGATACCGTTAAATCAAGGCAACCATGTTTTACTGTGTTAGTGGTCTAGCCACAGATTTTGTATTCTGTTAGTGGGAGAAACCGCAGCCCTTGGGGAAGAGTTCTGATTCAGTATTTTGCCTGTATACTGTGTACAGATAAGAAAAGTCAATGATGAAACCAAAGGTTCAGTACAATGACTGAATTAGTCTTGACTCCCCAGCACACCCAGAGTACAGAACACTCTTAGTATAGTGGCCCTTTGTACTGCAGAACCAGTTATATGGTGGTATGGTGAAGTCTGCCATTGTTCCCATATTTACTTTCACTTGTGTTGTAGTTCTAAAGCAGAAAACAAATAGCACTGTCTCTTAACTGAAGCTCCCAACTGTAATAGAGGGAGCACTGTTCCAAGTCACCCCAAACCCTCCTGAGCTTATCCAGATAACTGTGCGCTAAATGTTTATCATTATGCAAACATTTGTCTAGACCACGAGTTCTTTAGCATCACTGAGGCCATCATTATTATTCACTCCCTGCAGGGTATGCATATCCTTGGAGAGGAGGATATAGAGAAGCCCTTAAGCCTGCAATGGGATAGTATCTGTTCATCCTCTTCTGTAATTGTGGTGAATTGGTAACTTTTTTTTTTTTTCATTTACGTGATTATAGATTGGTTACTCCCTGACTGTACACGCATTTGCTTTTGTAGGCAGAATGCTTAGTAATAGACCACCCTCACAGTTGTAACTTGCTTTTGTTGCCATAGTAAAGCACTTCTATGTTGTCATAAATACAGCAATATACACAATTTGTGTTGCCAGTCTGTTTGTGACCCTTTTTATGGTTCAGCCTTCATTGAATTGGCAACAGTTTAGCTTTTCATTTTTAGAATTAGTATGCAATCCTGAGTGGACATGACAATTATTTTGAAGCGTTAGCTGAAATGAAGTACCCTGATTCAGGAGTTTCTTGGGTCTCCCTCAGCAGTGATTTAGATCTTTAGAACAGTGTCATTTTTGTAAGAGTTTATATACAAAGATTTAAAGATGTATTCCTGAGTCTTGCATCAGTTTAAATTGTAACAGTTTGTTAATTGCATGCTCCCGATGTTTTGACAGCTGTATGTAAATATGCAAGTGTTGCTTCATTAAGTTTGTCAGTTTACTCATATGGGCTGCTTGGCAAAACCAGATTCATATTGTGCTTACAAGGTGCACTTTCTAGTAGTAGTTGGTGACCTATATAAATGCCACTCCCTACAGTACTATAACAGTCAAGTATCTAGGACTAGATCTGACTGGATCATTTTAACAAAGCACAGTTTTTATTTATTGTTTGTGCTCTGGGTTCCTCCAAGCTTTCTATCGCTGTTCTGTGAATGGTGTTTTACTTGGCAGGGAGTTGGGGGGAGGGCGGCTGCTGCTGTCAGTCAGGTCCCTGCTTGTTGCATAACGTCTTTTTATAAAAGGGCCTCTACTCCAGACTTGTAAGTTTACCCCTCCTCCTCCTCCTCCTCCTTCTTCCCAAATCAGGCCTAGATTTCAAAACAGCAGTGCATCCAAGTAATTCTCTGCAGTCCTAGATTGGATTGTTTTGAAGAGCCATCTACAATAAAGTATCTGTGAAAAAGATCTTTGGCACAACTTGTATCTTTAAAGAAATAGAAAGGCATTGAACCCCCCACCACCTCATTAAAACAACGTGTACTTTTATGTATTGCAGGCTATTATCAGTATATGTACTGAGTGGCCTCCTGATGTTATATTTACACTAAATGCCTGGTAAATTATTCCCCGATGTACTGTACACTGTGTTGGGACATCAAAGTGCATCTTGCAGAATACAATCTGCTTTCCTGCTTGCATGTACTGAAGGAAGCGACAGGTATAAAGGGATGTTGCAAGCCAACAATGTGATTTTGCAAGTTGTATTTGGTTGTACAGAGTAGTGGTGAAGAAAGTAACCAAATGCTAGCCTCTTGTTTCCTTCTGTATTGTGCGCATTTGTATTTTTGTGTGCATGACAGTTCAATGTGAGGTAATGGCTGGACGTTTTTAGTTAGTGTTCAGAAATTAGGATTTAAGAGTTTTTGTTTTTGTGCACGTTGTACTGGTTTTACTCAAAAGTGATTCCTGTTCAGGTATTTATGAATGGGAATAATAAGAAACATGCACTTGTTTGATGACCAAGAAAAATAACTGAATTCAGTTATACAAAGGTATCTAATTTAAAGGTTTGATAAAAACGTCTGTTTTTAGTTTTTGCAATTTATTTTATTTACTACAATTTAAAGTGTTTTAAATTATTTATTTTCACTCAGTGCATATTCTATGTGATTTCCATCTTTCACAATATTTATTCAAATGCACACTGTTTGGAATGCAGGTAGGTTTTGTGCACACTGTTTGGAATGCAGGTAGATTTGTACTGTACTGGTGGAATACTTCGATTTATTGTAGGATTTGTTGAATAATCCCTTGGACAGTGCTAATCCCTCCCATTTGAATGTAACTTGATCTTTGAATCATTGAGTACAGAAATGTTTTTTTGGATGTAGTGCTGCTGCTATATTACGTTGAGAAAGGAGTTTGCTGACTGAACCTGGTTGTATCCGTCTTGCAAAGACACTGACTCGTTTTATATAGCTACTTGTTTTGCATGCACACATGCATGCTGTCAAACACATTGCCAGGGTTTGGATTCACTGTTTTAAGTTTGTCATTTTCAGAAAGACTATTCTGCTGCTGCAGGAAATATTGACCTTATGTGTACAGTCTTTTGGTCTATTAACTCAACTTTTCTTTCTTTTTACAGAGCTGTAGGGAAAACATGCCTGCTTATCAGTTACACCACCAATGCGTTTCCTGGAGAGTATATCCCCACTGTGTAAGTATCTGCAATGTATAGATCACTCTTATTGACCTTAGGAACTTTCACTTCCTCCACAATTAGGAATCCAAGAAGCTTCCAGCCTTTATTTTGTAAGCTATCGTTCTTAAGGTAAATGTATACATTAGGTGGATTCAGAACTTTTTTGCATCTGGCAATGTGGCTTTGCTTTTTATGGCAACTTGGAATTAATTTGAAACGTATTATTCAGCACGGAGAATCCACTATGAATGAATGGCAGTGAATGAATGATGATTGCAATTGCAGATGATTTTATAAACTGTGAAGGGCGCACAAGGCCTGATGTCTGGATGGCACTCAGGGCCCGAGTGAGATAAATTTGGCCTGAGGCCTTGTCATTGGGTGCCCAAAGGCTACCGGCGCGAGGCCGGCTGGAAATACATGAACAGTTGCATGCATCCCCGTGCCGCAGATAGGAAGTTGCTATGGGTCACCTCCCCCCAAAAAGACGAGGCCGCCAAACCATGAATGCATAATAATAAATAATTAACACACCCCACAGTGGCGCACTGCCACCTACCCCACAAATATGAATTTAATCAAAATCAGCATCTGAGACACGGCCCGTCCCTCAGCATGACTGCGCTGGGGGAGAGAGCCCAGCCTGTGTTTCATGTTAACAAGGTATTGTTCTTCATACTTACAGCTTCGACAACTATTCTGCAAATGTAATGGTTGATGGCAAACCGGTTAACCTGGGACTGTGGGATACAGCTGGACAGGAAGACTATGACAGATTACGTCCCCTATCATACCCCCAAACGGTAAGGTTGATGCTGGTTATACAACTGTTAGACTGCAATGATGTAAATCATTTTATGAAGGACTAAGAAGTTGACCTCTACTTTTCCAGATATAAACCATTGCGATGTAATCAGATTCACAGATTTTTCTATCCCTTGCAAACCTTTGTCAGTTCAGCATGATTCTGAGCTATTTTAAATATAGCTGTTGCAAGCTCTGCATGCAAAAATTGTCTGGTATACTATCTTAGTTCATATTCCTTACAATAACGTAACCTGAAGGTTCTGTAGGTTAAAATGGATACTGTCAAATCACAAATAAATCAATGTGATACAATAAGAAAAAAAGTTTCTATTTCTTCCCCCTAAATTCTTAAAATACATGTTGAGAGCCATAGTTATAAATGAATCCCTGAAGTGAAACTGGCCCTTGTTTTATAGAAGGCGCTGAACACTGATGGGTGTGTGGTGTACATTGGGTAATAACAAGGCTGGATAATATACTTGTATACTTGACAGCCAGCGAGAAGAAAGCTTTCAGGGGTTAGATTCAGACCTTATGCTGATTTAATTCCTTCCAACCTGTACTCCACGTGTAGTGTCAGTGTTGCATTCTTATCAATCCGTAGATCTTGAATCAAAATACTCTGATCTTTACTGTAGCTGCAGTGCAAGTGTTTTATTTTAAAAAAGTAAAAATAAACTTCTTGGTTTCTTCCTCTTTCAAAGAGATGTGTTAGGGTATTTTGGTCATGGTTTGTTTCAAATTGAAATTCACCCTTGGAGTGTATTTTACTGGTATAGTGTGACTTAAATATGCTGAGCAGCCAGTATAATGTGCTTTGATGGGAATATTGCACAGTAATAAATGTTGTCCACTACAAATAACTGTTCAACCAAGCAAACCTGTTTCTCTAAGTTAATTATATTAAACTTTTTCCCCTCCTGTTTTTTTGCAGGATGTCTTCTTAATCTGCTTTTCACTTGTGAGTCCTGCATCTTTTGAAAATGTCCGTGCCAAGGTAGGTCTAGAAGCGTTACTCTCCAGGTCAAAGTCTCCTGGAGAAGGAAGTTGTTAACGGAAATATATCTCTTTAGAGCTCTGTTTATAACTATGCAGTAAAACTGCCTTAGTTATTAATGCATGAAAAATAGACTTAAGTTGAAGGTGTTGCAAGTAAAAGTGAATTCTGTAAATCCACAAACCAAGCAGTGCATTGCAGTGTAAACGGGTAAGAGCTTCTTTTGCAGAAGTGTCTGGAAGAGGGATGTGAAGGGCTGCTGACATATTGTTCTAGTTTTAAAATAGTTGTGGTGATATAATGGGTGTATTCTCTTTCAAATTAGTTGATTTTAAAAGTTGTATTAAAAGACTATCCTGGGTTAACTAATCCATATAGTTTTGGTTTCCTATACAGAAAAATAAAATAAGCTTTGGTTTATATATATATATATACACTACCGTTCAAAAGTTTGGGGTCACTTAGAAATTTCCTTGTTTTCCATGAAAACATACATGAAATGAGTTTGAATAGGAAATATAGCAAAATGAATAGGAGATATAGTCATTGACAAGGTTAGAAATAATGATTTTTAATTGAAATAATAATTGTGTCCTTCAAACTTTGCTTTCGTCAAAGAATCCTCCATTTGCAGCAATTACAACCTTGCAGACCTTTGGCATTCTAGTTGTCAATTTGTTGAGGTAATCTGAAAAGATTTCACCCCATGCTTCCTGAAGCACCTCCCACAAGTTGGATTGGCTTGATGGGCACTTCTTACGTACCATACGGTCAAGCTGCTCCCACAACAGCTCAATAGGGTTGAGATCCGGTGACTGTGCTGGCCACTCCATTATAGACAGAATACCAGCTGACTGCTTCTTCCCTAAATAGTTCTTGCATAGTTTGGAGCTGTGCTTTGGGTCATTGTCCTGTTGTAGGAGGAAATTGGCTCCAATCAAGCGCCGTCCACAGGGTATGGCATGGCGTTGCAAAATGGAGTGATGGCCTTTCTTCTTCAAGATCCCTTTTACCCTGTACAAATCTCCCACTTTACCACCACCAAAGCACCCCCAGACCATCACATTGCCTCCACCATGCTTGACAGATGGCGTCAAGCACTCCTCCAGCATCTTTTCATTTGGTCTGCGTCTCACGAATGTTCTTCTTTGTGATCCGAACACCTCAAACTTAGATTCGTCTGTCCATAACACTTTTTTCCAATCTTCCTCTGTCCAGTGTCTGTGTTCTTTTGCCCATCTTAATCTTTTCTTTTTATTGGCCAGTCTGAGATATGGCTTTTCTTTGCAACTCTGCCTAGAAGGCCAGCATCCCGAGTCGCCTCTTCACTGTTGACGTTGAGACTGGTGTTTTCGGGTACTATTTAATGAAGCTGCCAGTTGAGGACCTGCGGCGTCTGTTTCTCAAACTAGACACTCTAATGTATTTGTCCTCTTGCTCAGTTGTGCACGGGGCCTCCCACTCCTCTTTCTATTCTGGTTAGAGCCAGTTTGCGCTGTTCTGTGAAGGGAGTAGTACACAGCGTTGTATGAGATCTTCAGTTTCTTGGCAATTTCTCGCATGGAATAGCCTTCATTTCTCAGAACAAGAATAGACTGACGAGTTTCAGAAGAAAGTTCTTTGTTTCTGGCCATTTTGAGCCTGTAATCGAACCCACAATTGCTGATGCTCCAGATGCTCAACTAGTCTAAAGAAGGCCAGTTTTATTGCTTCTTTAATCAGCACAACAGTTTTCAGCTGTGCTAACATAATTGCAAAAGGGTTTTCTAATGATCAATTAGCCTTTTAAAATGATAAACTTGGATTAGCAAACACAACGTGCCATTGGAGCACAGGACTGATGGTTGCTGATAATGGGCCTCTGTACGCCTATGTAGATATTCCATTACAAATCAGCGGTTTCCAGCTACAATAGTCATTTACAACATTAGCAATGTCTACACTGTATTTCTGATCAATTTGATATTTTAATGGACAAAAAATTTCGAATTCTTTCGAAAACAAGGAAATTTCTAAGTGACCCCAAACTTTTGAACGGTAGTGTGTATATATATATATATATATATATATATATATATATATATATATATATATATATATATATATATATATATATATATATATATATATATATATATATATATATATATATATAAATATAACAAAGGAAACATAGACTTAAAATCGATGAATGACAAGTGCTCTGTGGGACCACACACTAAAAAGTCCCCGAATTCAAGTTACTAGGGTTTTGTGCTACCGTGTGTTGAGTTAGTGTAACTGCAGATGAACATATCTGTTTTTAGATGTATGGTATTGGCACTACATTAAATTAAAAAAAAAAAAAAAAACAGGAAACATGACTTGGCTTTGGCAAAGTGGGGAAAATGAAACCGGATTTGATGGTTGTTGCTGTTTCTCTTTTAGTGGTATCCTGAGGTGAGACACCATTGCCCAAACACTCCTATCATTCTTGTGGGCACCAAGCTGGATCTGAGAGATGACAAGGACACGATTGAGAAACTAAAGGAGAAGAAACTCACTCCTATCACCTACCCACAGGGACTGGCCATGGCTAAAGAGATCGGTGGGTCTCGAATTTATTGTAACATCTGCAAAACATTGGATGTGACGTGTAACAGCTGTGTAGTTGATCTATTAGAAGAACAATTCAAAACAGCAAGTTCAGAATGGAAACAATAATTGTGAAGAGTTCCACCTCGTACAGAAGCTGATCTTTGCAGCCAGTTTCTTGTAACCTTTACTGAATTAAAATGCAGCAAATTAAATAAATCAAGCTTGACCTCAAAATTGTTCTTTCTTTGATGCATGTTTAATGAAACTATATGGATGTGAGCCACTGCCTATTAAATAAATGCAGCTGGATGACGTTGCTGTTTCCTCTTCCTTGTACAGGTGCAGTGAAATATCTGGAGTGCTCAGCACTTACACAGCGAGGCCTGAAGACGGTGTTTGATGAAGCTATCCGAGCAGTGCTGTGCCCACCCCCTGTCAAGAAGAGGAAGAGAAAGTGCATGATTCTGTAAATGCCAAATCCATTTTTTTCGCTTTCCTCAAGATTCAAATATGCCATTTTTTCTTCTATTGTAATTAGTGTTTCTATAATCCATTAATCTTACCTTTTTAATATATTCCTAGTTAGCTTTCATTTAGTTTTGAAAAAAAAAAAATGCTGTCTTGCAAACATTTTTATAACTGAAATTAAAAAAAAAAAAAAAAAGTCCATCAAACCTATTTTTCCTTTTGCTTCGTAGAGTTCCCATTGTTTGTGTACAGTCTTCAAAGTGTTGCCAAACTCTCTGCTGTAATTAACAAAACAAGTCCTGCAAACACTAAACGCAGTAACTAATATTTTTTTTTAAGTTTTATTAAGGTCTGTTAAGGAATATAAATCTGGCTTGGTTAAAAGGTATATTTTATAATGGTTACATAGTTTAAAAAAAAAAAAAGACAAACGTTTAGTTTTTTAATGAACAAAAACAATTGCTTAAATATTAGCTGAGGTATGGCGTTGTCATGCAACTATTGAACACTAACCTGTGTTTACTGTGTAACCATGTACATCAAGTCAGATGAATGCTTATAAAACTTACTGTATTCAGTGGTTTGAGATTCACAAGTAAATGCATTATTGTTGTAAGAGCTCTTGCTGCAGCAATTTAAAAACAAAAAT
Organism: Acipenser oxyrinchus oxyrinchus; assembly: GCA_030684275.1. Lineage (NCBI taxonomy): Eukaryota > Metazoa > Chordata > Actinopteri > Acipenseriformes > Acipenseridae > Acipenser > Acipenser oxyrinchus. The sequence goes on along the minus strand of CM060262.1, from coordinate 28,944,748 downwards.
AAGCCTCTACCTTGTTTTTGCTAAGGGTATTATTCTGTCCCCCTCACCCCATTAGTCAACTGAGAAAGTCGGAAACCTAAAGATGCTTTTTGTGTGAAACAGCAGTATTGCTAAGATTAGTTTTGGCACAGAAATTTGATTATTTGTGCTACTGAAAGTGTCAAAAATAACACTGAGCTGTGACTTCTAGGTTGGAGTGGTGCAACAGCTGGCCAGGTTTTATGGCTTGGACCTTTATATTCTGGATTTCTGTACCTTTTTTGGTTTTGGGGCAACTATCTTGCTTTTCTTTAAATCGCACATTTACATCCAAGTAACAAAACCTGTGTTTGAGACTTAAACCATCAGTTTGGCTAATAAAGATGTTCAACTAAAACCCAATTTGGCTATTTTTAATCTTGTTTGTAACTACCTGCTGGTGTTATTTGGGGTAAGAATCCTGTGAATTGACTCTTAATGGCTTTAATTTTTAAGCTTCCTTTTTTTATTAAAGTTTCACATCACTGTAAGCCTCATATTGTGTATTATCCCACTTAATGCAAATTATAGCTCTTGATTTATGTTAGTTCCTACATTTCGAAGCTTTTAATATTGCTGCAGATAGTATACAATATACTATTTACTGAGTGGTAGTAGTTTTAGAATTTCAATGTGATTCTTAGTGACATTGCATTTTATTTTCAAACTTTTGAACCACTGGAACCGAATCAAACATTTACTAGGATAGGCAGCTAGGTGTCTTCACATTCTTGCATTATGTCTTTAGCAGAATGTTCTACATGCACGCGTGAGCTCAGTTAATCATTTTACCAGTATCCACTTTGGTAATTTGATATTTCTGAAAGTAAGGGGTGTTTTTGTCCCCCATGGAAAATGGTAATACTTCTATGGATTTTAACAAAGCCAATAAACTAATTAAACATAATGTGTTGGTCCATTATTAGGTAAATCACTTCAAATATGCAATATATCTAGTCTAGATCTTTTCAGGTGAGTTTAAAGTCCTGCTGCATGTAAATACCTGCAGTGTGTGGCTGTGATTGCATATATTGCATATATATATGATTTTTTTCCCATCAGACATGGATAAACTGTTAGCATCCTCTTAAGTTTTACTTCACAAACAATAGTTGACTGTAAACAATAAATGTAATATATTCAAGAACTTTTGGTATCACAGTTTGAATTTCTAATTGAAATGTGTGTACTGCACAAGGTGATTCAAATTATTATTTAATATGGTAGCTCACTACAGTATTGGTAACCAGTATGAGTCAACTATTCTAAATAATTAAATTACCTTTTTAAAATGTTTGCACACATACTTGGTGCTCTCATTGTGGTTGGCTTTATCAACTAATCTGCATAGGCTTTGTTTTGATCCATCTAATATATGTATACCCTGTTTTCAAAATAGGAATAACATAAATGTACAATGTCTGGTTTCCATTAAGTATTTTTTTTAATAAAACACAAGACCTGCATCCCATAAATAATATAATATGCACTGCTTAAATCAACAGACCTAAAATAACATTATTTTAAAATAAACAAGCTTATAAAGTATTTAGTATCAATCAATTGTACTATAAAATGTATAAATGAAAGCATACCAACTAACAAAAAAACAAGCAGACCTCATGTTCAGATTTTAGGCTATGATTCCCCTTTTAGTTAAAATATTTAGACCAAAAAAAAAACACCACACAAACCTGAATCCACAACAATAAATAATTCAGCAGAAAGTGTTGTGCAGTTGTTGCCGTTCATATCACATTTAAATTGCTTGTATTGTTTTGAGGCGTTGGACAGAAAATGAATAGGCTGTCCTGTGTCAGGCTGTTCAGAGCTTTGAGGACGTGGTCAGGCATGTGATCTGTGATCATCTCGGGGCTGATGAGAACACTGCAGAACAACGCTTCACTCGACCACATGGCACGATACTTCACCTGAGAAAAACAGGACCTACAAACAAACAAGAATAACCATGACACACTGGGGTTCAATGGAAAATGAAACAGGCGAGACTCTAATTTAGGAGCATTGCACATTTGAGGAAAACTTCAGATTCACTAACCTAACAGAATTTGTGTTATTAGTTCATAAAAAAATGAATTAAATAAACCTCTGGGGAGAATCAAGCAGCTACTCACCACTCTCATTCCCTAAGGGTCATTGTGGTACAACATCATAACCCAGATTTCTTGAAGCTGTTAATTACTGAAGCCCTGGCTGTATCTGAGCCCTCACCTCCCAGTTGTGCTCTCCTCCACTATGTGCAATATTCGTCCAGGCAGGTAGAGAGGCGGGTGCTGGAGGTGAGAGGGCGAGTCCTTGGACTCCAGGCTGTGGAAGGAGGGTGACCTCTGCTGAGCCTTCAGCGGCAGGCTCCGGTCATGCTGATTCTGCCTCTCCTGCTCTGTGGGGAGGTCGTCGGAGTTTCCACCAAACACCTCGTACCAACAGCATCTCAGCAGGATCTGATACTAAGACACGAAGGAAAGGCCGTTTATTGCTTTGATTTACAGGCGCCTCGTTACAAAAAATGTTTTATGTACATTTAAAAATGTAACTATAGATGCACAGACAAGTCTGATTCCTTCTGTATAGATTCTGAAAAACAAATCAACTTGTGCTCTAGATATACAGTACTGTGCAAAAGTTTTAGGCAGGTGTGAAAAAATGCTGTAAAGTAAGAATGCTTTCAAAAATAGACATGTTAATAGATTATATTTATCAATTAACTAAATGCAAAGTGAGTGAACAGAAGAAAAATCTAAATCAAATCCATATTTGGTGTGACCACCCTTTGCCTTCAAAACAGCATCAAGCATCAATTCTTCTAGGTACACTTGCACACAGTTTTTGAAGGAACTCGGCAGGTAGGTTGGCCCAAACATCTTGGAAAACTAACCACAGTTCTTCTGTGGATTTAGGCAGCCTCAGTTGCTTCTCTCTCTCTTCATGTAATCCCAGAGACTCGATGATGTTGAGATCAGGGCTCTGTGGGGCCATACCATCACTTCCAGGACTCCTTGTTCTTCTTTACGCTGAAGATAGTTCTTAATGACTTTCGGCTGTATGTTTGGGGTCGTTGTCATGCTGCAGAATAAATTTGGGGCCAATCAGATGCCTCCATCATGGTATTGCATGATGGATAAGTATCTGCCTGTACTTCTCAGCATTGAGGAGACCATTAATTCTGACCAAATCCCCAACTCCATTTGCAGAAATGCAGCCCCAAACTTGCAAGGAACCTCCACCATGCTTCACTGTTGCCTGCAGACACTCATTCGTGTATGCTCTCCAGCCCTTCGGCGAACAAACTGCCTTCTGCTACAGCCAAATATTTCAAATTTTGACTCATCAGTCCAGAGCACCTGCTGCCATTTTCTGCACCCCAGTTCCTGTGTTTTCGTGCATAGTTGAGTCGCTTGGCCTTGTTTCCACGTCGGAGGTATGGCTTTTTGGCCAGCAAGTCTTCCATGAAGGCCACTTCTGACCAGACTTCTCCAGACAGTAGATGGGTGTACCAGGGTCCCACTGTTTTCTGCCAGTTCTGAGCTGATGGCACTGCTGGACATCTTCCGATTGCGAGGGAAGCAAGCATGATGTGTCTTTCATCTGCTGCAGTAAGTTTCCTTGGCCGACCACTCGCGCCTCACGGTCCTCAATGTTGCCCGTTTCTTTGAGCTTCTTCAAAAGAGCTTGGACAGCACATCTGGAAACCCCTGTCTGCCTTGAAATTTCAGCCTGGAAGAGACCTTACTAATGCAGTATAACTACCTTGTGTCTTGTTGCTGTGCTCAGTCTTGCCATGGTGTATGACTTTTGACAGTAAACTGTCTTCAGCAACCTCACCTTGTTAGCTGAGTTTGGCTGTTCCTCACCCAGTTTTATTCCTCCTACACAGCTGTTTCTGTTTCAGTTAATGATTGTGTTTCAACCTACATATTGAATTGATGATCATTAGCACCTGTTTGGTATAATTGTTTAATCATACACCTGACTATATGCCTACAAAATCCCTGACTTTGTGCAAGTGTACCTAGAAGAATTGATGCTGTTTTGAAGGCAAAGGGTTGTCACACCAAATATGGATTTGATTTAGATTTTTCTTCTGTTCACTCACTTTGCATTTAGTTAATTGATAAATATAATCTATTAACATGTCTATTTTTGAAAGCATTCTTACTTTACAGCATTTTTTCACACCTGCCTAAAACTTTTGCACAGTACTGTATGTAAAAATGTATCCTCATATTCTAAACACACCCAGACTCAACTTCCCTATGTAGTTCAGAGGCTTTGTGGACTGATCTTGTGAGACTCCAGGAACAGACTAATAAAAGGAGGCGCACTGTATGGAATACCTTTGGTTTGTTACAGTTTGCAACCATTCGGAGAATTCTTCTCTTCAGGTCCTCCATATTGGGAATACTTAACCTAGGCAAAAATAATAATAATAATAATAATAATAATAATAATAATAATAATAATAATAATAATAATGTATTTCCCTAATAACCACTAAATAGTTTTTCAAAGAGAAGTCGACTTACCTTGGAACAAGGTCTTTCCCAAGCACAACGGACACGATGAATTCCTTTGAGTAATCTGCAAGGGGTTTGCTGGGTAAAAACAAATCTTAGCATAAAATCTAGTATAGTCATATAAATTCAGCATTAGTAGTGATTTAATGGTCTGTTTACCTAAGGAGGCCCCCTGGTGGAGAGAAGGCATAACATTTCAGCCCAGGGAAGGCACTCCTGAGTAGGATTGAAAGCACTGCGGCCGTCCCTGCTCCAAGACTGTGGCCAGTGATAACCAGCTTGTACTCCTGAAGGGAACGAAGCAAATAAAGGCTTACACATGGTTGTATTAATTACAATTGTTTATGTTGTGTTGGGATATTGCTTTTAGAATGCAGGGGATTTAATAGTAACTTTAAGGCAACTAGATTGTGAACCTTCATCTTAAGTGGCCATAGTATTTATTTTACCTGTTGTGACAATATAATATTAAGTAATCTAACAGCATACAAACCAATCACACATGTCTAATGTTGTACAAAAAAAAAAAAAACTTTATAAATGAAAAGGGTTACTGTTACTATACTTACAGGAGCAATGGTGAAGGCCTGGTTTAAAATACCATCGTTTATAAGCTTACTGTAAATGTAGTTTGCTGCTTGCATGATGCCCTATTGAAATGAAGGGAAGGGGGAGAGAGAATTTTTTTTAGAACCAGGAAAATGACAACGGAATCTTCAGGAAAGTTATGGTCAGAAATAAGAGTCAGAGAGAGAGAGAGAGAGAGAGAGAGAGAGAGAGAGAGAGAGAGAGAGAGAGAGAGAGAGAGAGAGAGAGAGAGAGAGAGAGAGATTAACCTGGATTCTGGAAGAAATGAGAATATGATAAAGAATCAGTGCAATTCCACATTATTACTCTCATAAATTGCACCACAGGGACCTTACCTTATGTGCGTAGCAGGGCCCACAAACCCCTTCAATAAGCAAGTTTTCACAGTCAGCAGACAGGTCTGTCAGAGCATCCTGTAGATACACGTGTTAAGATTGAAACCAGCACGATGGGTGGAGCAAAGGGACAATGTTGTTGGTAACTTATTATGCAACATGTTTGGCTGATAAGAAGTATTCTTTTTGTTTGGGTTAATCTGTGAACTGAGAACTCACCTGAAGAGACAGCGTTCCTCTGACTGCCACCAGCACGGACTCTTTCTTGTGATCCAGAGCCACGAAGAAAGGGATCTCGTAGATCTGAAATCATGAACGATGAAAACAACACTAGAACTGCAAAGAACAGGTAAATACATTTAAAAATACCCCATCCCAAAGTGAACACATAGAAATATTACTACGGACACTTATTCTGCAGCTCTTTCAAGGACGTCAACTCAGAAGAAGACAATCCTCCCAGGTACCTTGTTGTGCAAGCTGATGCAGATGAAGTCTCGGTTCTGCAGGCCGGTGGTGTACAGCATCGATGTGAAGTGGCAGCCCAAGTGATCTCCTCCCACAATGTCGTACTCTGGAGATCTGCTCCTGCAACTGACCGTTCACAACGCACAGCATGAGCCACATGACGGCAGCTACAGACTTCACTACGGTTGGATTTATTTATAAAACTTTATAAAGAAAACAAGGATCAAGCCACGAAGTAGAAATGGTTACTTTATTAACAACTACTAAATGTTACAAAAAAAGGGACAGATCTGCCAACTCCTACCCCGGTATACAGCAATAGATCAAATTTAGTAGAAAAAAACACCTACCAATCCCTGCTAAGCTTGCACACCCAAGTCAGAGGGTTGCTGAACACAAACAACGGCCATCCATAGGCAGCCACTGCAAATTGCATGTAGTGAGCAGCATTCTCCAACTCTATGTCCAAATCATCTCTCTGCAAAGAAGGACATTTTTACTGTCCGGCTGCACCCGAATTAGTGAGCATCGGACTCTAACGTGGTTTATTTCACATGGTAGGGCTGACTGAAGGAGGTTAGAATCTACCCCTGGAGTTGAAAGGTATGGTGTGATCTAATGTTAACCCTAGCTTTGCATCCAGTACCCTGTGAATTTTATCAGGCAGTCCAGTTATGTTTGAATATTTTTTTTTTATTTGTTTATTTTTTAATTTAGTGGTCGCCAATTATTTTTATTGTTTTCTCCCCCAATTTAGTAATGTAACCACTGCTACCACCCCTGAGCTGAATCGGGAGGGGCAAAGACGAACACACGTTGTCCTCCGAAGTGTGTGCCGTCAGCCGCTTGCTTCTTTACACACTGCAGACTCAACATGCAGCCACCCAAGAGCTACAGCGTTGGAGGACAACGCAGCCCTGGACAGCTTACAGGCAAGCCCACAGGCGCCCGGCCAGACCACAGGGGTTGCTGCTGCGTGGTGAGCCGAGGACACTCTGGCCGACCTAGCCCTCCCTCCCCCCGGGTGGCGCTCGGCCAGTTGAGCGCCGCCCCCTGGGAGCTCCTGTCCTTGGTCGGCAAAGGAATAGCCTGGACTCAAACTGGCAACGTCCACACTATAGGACACATCCTGCACTCCACACGGAGCGCCTTTACAGGATGCGCCACTCGGGAGCCCCATGTTTGAATAAGTTTAAATGAACCACCTCAGAGTATGTTTTTTTCTAGTACAACAGACATTCCAGAAGTACATTATAAATGGATAGCTGTTTAAAGGCAATGCTCTTGCACTCACCGTGTGAGAGGCTGGGCTTGGGGACACCACCACCTCCTCTGGGTCTCGGCTCCTTTCAACTTTGTCCTGCTCCTGATGCAGGAGAGACAGACCGGCAGCGATATCACTAGCAACCAGGTCAGTATCCTGCACAACACAGGAGACACATCTTCACTACAGGGAAAATACAGAGCTACATCAACAGAGAGGGACCTTGTTCTTGAAAATGCTCACTTAATACTCTCCAGCTTTTTATTTCACCCAGGGCCTGCATATATTCGTTATTAGTCTGCACTGCTTCCCTGTGTACATAATTACAGAGCATTATTTTTTTCCCCAAAAGCAAAAAATAAAAAATAAACATAGAAATGGTGATGTTGCTGGCTCTGTGACATCTTGGCTAGGGAGCTTCAAAGAGAACTGCATTGGCTTTTGTTGCAAAGGAGGGTGGAAGCTGGATGTAGCATGACAAAACATATATATATATATATTTTTTAATCTCAGAGTGATTTGGAATGTTCAATTATGTTTTTTTTCTGCTTACCACAGCGAGTCCCCACACAGCACAGACGTTCTGAGGGCATGTGAACGTCCTCCAATCTCACAAGCCTAAAGCCAGAATCGCTTTTACGCCGAGCAATCCAGAGCAGAGGTGGGTGGGCCACCGATCCCTGAGAACAGAGACCAGCCCTGCCTCTTATCCATGTTGCTAGCTATAGCACCCTTGGATAAAAAGATGAGGGAGCACCCTTACCGAGAAGAAGTCGCTGAAGAGCTGGCCGATGCTGGAGAAGGCTGCACGGTTGTCTTCCTCCTGCATGATGCAGCAGCACAGCAGCTTGATGCGGCTCTCCCACACCTGCGCAGCCAGTGAACGCGCCCTGTACATCAGCTGAGCCGACTGGCTGCTCTGCAGGTCATGATCCCCGTGGCTGTCGAGGTGCCCCTGCCTCTTACTGCCCAGCGGGTCAAACACAATCAACACACCAACCACAGTGAAGAACAGGATGATCCAGCTGCAAAGCACAGATCAAAACGCCATGTAGCGGGTTTGCACATCAGGTTCGTTAAATAATGTTGCTTTCTTGTGTGGTCTTACTGTTTTTTCAGTTTTTAAATAAAACTGCAGGGATAGAAGTAAGACTTCTGTTGCACAGCAGTTTGATCCATTCCTGGTTGCAAGCTTGTATTAAAACATGGAATGGGTGAAACTGCTGTGCAATAGGAGTCTTATTTCCATCCCTGAACTGCCTTTGGTTAACATTCATATCAAGGTTCTGTAGCAATCAGTACCACAGATTCATATTTGCTTGGGATTTTTTGTTCCTCACTATCCCCTTTCAATATCCTGTACGTCATTAAGGTATGCTTCGATCACTATGAACCACAACCTGTAAATGCATTGCCAAACTCAAAACAAAACTATAGTAAGAAGACAAAGCATAAGAAACGAAAATATGTTTACTATTAGAAATAAGGCTGTTTTAAGCAATGCTTACAAAGTTTCAATTAACATCTTGGAAATGGCATTACATTTCTATAAAGATTTTTAAATACAGTATAATGGAATAACAAACTTTGTTGATTTAGGAGGTGTCTTACACATTTAATACTTTTACAGGCAAGAAAGACACTGACATCTCTGACAATGTATAGTCCTGTGTTCCACTAACCTCACCACCACTGCTCCTATCACTGCGTTCACCACAGATTTGTCACAGCCTGGACTGTCATTGGACACCCACACAGCTCCTAAGACAGCCCAGACAAGCTCAGGCACATAGAGAAGGGTGCGGACGTAGATGAGGGCAGGGATAGACCTCCTGGGGCCAGGGTTTGAGATTGAACCTGTAGGAAGAGATTGGGTTATATACAAGAAACAACTAACCTACTAAATCTACTACAACTTTAGGGTTATCCTGGATGAAGGAGGTTAAGGCTGTCCTGGAAGATATGAAACTTACCAATTAGGCTACACATCAGCGTCATAACAGGTATTTAAAAGATATCAAAAGTGACATTAATATACAGTCCAAAGAACAATCAAAATAATGTACAGTATTAGGGCATCCTGTCCTATCCACTTTGATTGATTTAGTAATTGATATTTTTCACAGCAGCTATCAGCTCAAATGAGCCATGACTTGCATAATGTAAGCTACACTAGGGGAACAATTGCGAATCCCTGCTGAGTTTTTCTGACAGACTTTTGATGTAGGTGTTAAAATTACATTCATATCTTTATGAGAGCTAGACCCGATATGGCAGTGGAACAAACGTTGATTTCATAAGACCAATTAAAATAGCACATAAATACAAAAATGTAAGCTTCTGTTCTCAAAATACAGCTTTTGTCCCACCCTGTAGTCGTTGTTCAATTTAAAAACAAAAAGCACGCATTTGGTTTCTACCTACCTTGCATACTGACATACACAACAGCAGACAGTATTACTATGATTGCCGCCAGAAGAATAAGAAGAACTATCAGGTAGCTGTGCAGTAACCCTCCTCCGGTACACATGAACTGCCCTTTTTTGAGGTATAGAACCAATATACAAATCCACCTGTGGACAAAAAAAAAAAAAAACCCAAAAAACAAACCGGAGTCACTTGTCTTGTTTTATCTTAATTTACTTGGCTCCAAATTCTATTAAAATGTGTTTCTTTTGTCGTTCTCTGGTGAATGGCATCGCTTGATGGAGGCAGCTACTTAGAGATGTTAAAATAACCGACAACACGATCGCACAGTGTTTGTTCTCAAGGTCTTGTTACTGCAGTATTACCTACCATATTACCCGAATTAACAATTCAAAGCCCCCCGCGAACACCAGATCGTCGCTCGCAATCCCCCAGCGCCTCCCGAACACCACTAGTCCAGGCATCTCTGTTGGTGGTATTATAATCCAGTCTCTTACTCGTCACTAGTTTAAAATGACAAGATGTTTACCACAAGTGCGGCTTTGAGGGACTATCATTCCAATCCAACAAACTACATTAGAAACCGTATCGTTCCACTTGTCAAGCGGGTTTTTTTTTCTTTCTTTTACGCAATTTTAATTATTGGTACCGTAAGGCTTATGCTTGCATCATGTCATGACCTGAAGACGATGACTAATCACTTTAGTCAAACGATATCTCCACCTTGACAAGAAGTCTCCCGAATGCTGTATACATTTTACTACGTAATATATACAATGACCCACAAGCAACGTCATTTGAGAGTCACTGACGTTACATATATTTATAGAGTATGGATTTTATTTTTAAAATATTATAAATAACAATTTTGTTATCGAATTTGCCCCTTCTATGCATCTCCCATTCCACTTGAAGCGAGCAACAGTTGCTGGCAACATTATGCAATTTCCAGTAAATCAGTCAGAGAGGGTCGAAAGCGTATTTCAAAATAAAAGTCCAAATAATCTGCTAAAGAAATGCCTTATTGTATTTATCTTTATTTGTGTTTATATTGCTTATTGTATTTCTATTTGTTTATATTGCTTATTGTATTTCTATTTGTTTATGCTGCTTATTTTATTTATATGTGTTTATATTTCTATTATATTATATATTTTGTATGTAAAAAATCTGTCGTGTATATTTCATACATTCCTGAAAAAATTAAGGATTGTAACTCAGTAAAAGGGGGTTAAATGTAATGAACGGACTCATAGTGAATAGAAAATGAGGTTGGTTGTGCCAGATTTACGTCACTGCTATTGTTGCTGGGGTTTTAGTAGTGTCCAGGCACGGAAAACATGACATTTTGGCTGGTAGGTTGTCTATTTCAGTCAGTCCTGAAAATTTAAATGTGTTTGTTTTTTTATTGCTTTGTTTAACATCATGAATGGCATTTGCAATTACTGTATAATCTAATGGATTTGCTTTTTTTCCTTTATATTTTTTGTGTTTGGTTGGGGTTGGACTTCCTCCCTTAAGTTTAGTAATATTCAGTGCAATATTTAGTGTATTCATCACACCTGCAGTCCTACCTCTCTCCTTCACCACACCCGTAGTCCTACCTCCTTCCTTCACCACACCTGTAGTCTTACTTCCGTGCTTCACACCTGTAGTCTTACCTCCCTCCTTCACCTGAGCTGTAGCCCTACCTACCTCCTTCTCCATCACCTCACCTGTAATCAGCCCTGCTTCCTTATTAGACACCTTTTTTCTAAGACCTTTCACCCTTACTTCACTTTTTTATATACAATCCACATTAATGTAATGTAATGCAGCTACACATTGAGGAAATGTAATTCAGATAATAGCACCGAACTGACAATCACTCAGATTGTTTTGCATTTTTTATTGTCTAATGCTAAAGAACATCAAATTAAAACAACACAAATGAAGTTTTAATACTTACAGACATCATCTCCAGGAATAGCTCCTCCGCTGCCTTCTCGGTGGTACTGTGCTTCACCTCTGCCCACTGGAAAGGATCAGCGCTGCTGATTACTGGTGCTGACCCTCTCATGACCACACGTGGAGTGAGGCCAGGTTTACTGCTCTGCAAACCTGCCGATTACTGGTGCGGACCCTCTCACAACCACACGTGGAGTGAGGCCAGGTTTCTTGCTCTGCAAACCTGTTGTTGCTGGTTTGGTCTCTTGTGCAGCAAACAGTTGTTGGTAAGCTGAGCACTTGCACATGAGCTGTGCAAGGAGAGGCATGCCACAGTCATCACTGAGATGTACACCATCAGTACACCACAGATCTGAGCATGTGACGGGGAAGTGTTCAGATATTGAGAGGTATCGGACCTTCATGCACAGCCATGGTATTCCTGACACAACAGATCTTAAAGCCCAAGGTCAACGATAAGCCGGGTCAGAAAATCTAATACTACCACCTACCAACAAGGAGCTTAAACAGGGTTACAATAACATACAAGGAATAAAAAAAATCCCTATTGTTTTCAGTTACAATCATTAATTTATTTTGAGTGAAATAATTACATTTAACCCCCTTTTACTGAGTTACAATCCTTAATATTTTCAGGACTGACTGAAATAGACAACCTACCAGCCAAAATGTCATGTTTTCAGCACCAGGGCGCTACTAAAACCCCAGCAACAATAGCAGTGACGTAAATCTGGCACAACCAACCCCATTTTCTATTCACTATGAGTCTGTTCATTACATTTAACCCAACTTTTACTGAGTTACAATCCTTAATTTTTTTCAGGAATGGCTGAAATACACAACCCTCCAGTTGCCAAGTACCATCACAAACTAAAAAGAGATATATACACATAGATAATACATTATTAGCAATGCATTTCTGAAGGTATGTAAGTCACATAGATTATTTTCGTGTTTTCATTTGAACAGCTATACTGTATGTTTGTACTCATTCACAACATACCTTAGTATGTGTTAACAGAATCCTATAAGACACAACTTATTTCCATTAGTATGGGGGTATACACCAGTGAATGAGATGGTTTGAAAAAAAAACATCAATACTAAAAAGAAAATGACCTTTTATTTGCTCCAGCATCACCAGCAAAAATGGTTTTGTGCTGGTACCCAGTGAGTGATGTGGACCACTTTCTTAGTCTGTGGCGTGAACCACTGCCGTATAATGCAGAATGCATTGCTTACAGTACAATAAGTTACTACATTATTTTCTTTTTAATGAGATTATTTAAGTGAATGCACTTTTAATAACAAAGGGCCCACATTGTTATTTTTAAATCTTGTTTAAAAGCGTTTTTATATATTTTTTTATTATTTAATAACTTTTCTATTTTCTATTTCTGTATTTTATTCTGTATTCTGCTTACAAAGTGCTTTGGGCTGCTTTTAATAATTGTACTTTTTGTTTCTGTATTTTACTCTGCTGTATTCTGCTTGTAAAGCAATTTGAGCTGTGTTACACATTGATTGCACTATACAACTAAAGATTATTATTACATTGTTTAAGGCAGTGATTCCCAAATTATTGTTATTTCAGAAGTAGCCTATCTCATTCCTATAGAGCAAAATCAATTAATAAATAATAAATTACCTGGTGTTGAAGTGAAAGTCTTGGTCTCTGTTAATATATATTAAGCCTAATAAATGATCATTTATCGTCTTGTTTTTGCATTTATAGGTTTCAGTAATTTATACAGTATATGCAAAAACAACTATATATATATATATATATATATATATATATATATATATATATATATATATATATATATATATATATATATATAAATAATACAGGAGACCTTGGTCATTCATAATATTCTTAAAAATAATATTAATAATTAAATTAATAATGAATGGCGAGCAATGTATTAATGTACCTTCTTGCTGCAACTTTTACTGCCTCTTTCAACCGTTACATGAGACTGACAGGATGGAGAGACTTTTATTTTGGAAAAAAAACCAGCCGGTTTTGACATAGAGATGCAGAAGTTGCATTCACCGGAATTTAAGCCAAAAGTGGGAATTGTTGCTAGCTTCACGGAGATGAGCAACATTATGCAACTTCCGGTAAGTCAGTCAGAGAAGGTCGAAAGCGTATTTTAAAATAAAATTCCCAAATAATCTGCTAAAAAAATGCCTTATTGTATTTATCTTTATTTGTGTTTATATTGCTTATTGTATTTCTATTTGTTTATGCTGCTTATTTTATTTATATTTGTTTATATTTCTATTATATTATATATTTTGTATGTAAAAATCTGTCGTGTATATTTCATACATTCCTGAAAAAATTAAGGATTGTAACTCAGTAAAAGGGGGGTTAAATGTAATGAACGGACTCATAGTGAATAGAAATGAGGTTGGTTGTGCCAGATTTACGTCACTGCTATTGTTGCTGGGGTTTTAGTAGTGCCCAGGTATTGAAAACATGACATTTTGGCTGGTAGGTTGTCTATTTCAGTCAGTCTTGAAAAAAATAAGGATTGTAACTCAGTAAAAGGGGGTTAAATGTAATTATTTCACTCAAAAATAAATTAATGATTGTAACTGAAAACAATAGGGATTTGTTATTCCTTGTATGTTATTGTAACCCTGTTTAAGCTCCTTGTTGGTAGGTGGTAGTATTAGATTTTCTGACCCGGCTTATCGTTGACCTTGGGCTTTAAGATCTGTTGTGTCAGGAATACCATGGCTGTGCATGAAGGTCCGATACCTCTCAATATCTGAACACTTCCCCGTCACATGCTCAGATCTGTGGTGTACTGATGGTGTACATCTCAGTGATGACTGTGGCATGCCTCTCCTTGCACAGCTCATGTGGTGTCCAGCTTACCAGCAACCATTTGCTGCACAAGAGACCAAACCAGCAACAACAGGTTTGAAGAGCAGTAAACCTGGCCTCACTCCATGTGTGGTTGTGAGAGGGTCAGCACCAGTAATCAGCAGGTTTCCAGAGTAGTAAACCTGGCCTCACTCCACATGTGGTTGTGAGAGGGTCAGCACCAGTAATCGGCAGGTTTGCAGAGCAGTAAACCTGGCCTCACTCCACGTGTGGTTGTGAGAGGGTCAGCACCAGTAATCGGCAGGTTTGCAGAGCAGTAAACCTGGCCTCACTCCACGTGTGGTTGTGAGAGGGTCAGCACCAGTAATCGGCAGGTTTGCAGAGCAGTAAACCTGGCCTCACTCCACGTGTGGTTGTGAGAGGGTCAGCACCAGTAATCGGCAGGTTTGCAGAGCAGTAAACCTGGCCTCACTCCACGGTGGTTGTGAGAGGGTCAGCACCAGTAATCGGCAGGTTTGCAGAGCAGTAAACCTGGCCTCACTCCACGGTGGTTGTGAGAGGGTCAGCACCAGTAATCGGCAGGTTTGCAGAGCAGTAAACCTGGCCTCACTCCACGTGTGGTTGTGAGAGGGTCAGCACCAGTAATCGGCAGGTTTGCAGAGCAGTAAACCTGGCCTCACTCCACGGTGGTTGTGAGAGGGTCAGCACCAGTAATCGGCAGGTTTGCAGAGCAGTAAACCTGGCCTCACTCCACGTGTGGTTGTGAGAGGGTCAGCACCAGTAATCGGCAGGTTTGCAGAGCAGTAAACCTGGCCTCACTCCACGTGTGGTTGTGAGAGGGTCAGCACCAGTAATCGGCAGGTTTGCAGAGCAGTAAACCTGGCCTCACTCCACGTGTGGTTGTGAGAGGGTCAGCACCAGTAATGTTTTAATGCAAAACAATCTGAGTGATTGTCAGTTCGGTGCTATTATCTGAATTACATTTTCTCAATGTGTAGCTGCAGTACATTACATTAATGTGGATTGTATATAAAAAAAAAGTGAAGGGTGAAAGGTTAGAAAAAAGGTGTCTAATAAGGAAACAGGGCTGATTACAGGTGAGGTGATGGAGAAGGAGGTAGGTAGGGCTACAGCTCAGGTGAAGGAGGGAGGTAAGACTACAGGTGTGAAGCACGGAAGTAAGACTACAGGTGTGAGCAATTTGAGCAATTTCAGCAATTTGAGCTGTATTACACATTGATTGCACTATACAACTAAAGATTATTATTACATTGTTTAAGGCAGTGATTCCCAAATTATTGTTATTTCAGAAGTAGCCTATCTTATTCCTATAGGGCAAAATCAATTAATAAATAATAAATTACCTGGTGTTGAAGTGAAAGTCTTGGTCTCTGTTAATATATATTAAGCCTAATAAATGATCATTTATCGTCTTGTTTTTGCATTTATAGGTTACAGTAATATATTAATAATACAGGAGACCTTGGTCATTAATAATATTCTTAAAAATAATATTAATAATTAAATTAATAATGAATGGCGAGCAATGTATTAATGTACCTTCTTGCTGCAACTTTTACTGTTATATGAGAGTGACAGGATGGAGAGACTTTTATTTTGGGAAAAAAACAGTCGGTTCCGACATCGAGATGCGCAAGTAGCGTCCACTGGAAGTTATGCCGGAAGTGAAATTGTTGCTCGCTTCACGAATATTCCCAGTCCTGAAAACGGTGCAACAGTGTTATTATCCCCTTTAAAAAATAGGAAACAGAAGCATAAACAAACGGTTCCTCGTGCGTAATGTTTCACTTAAAAGTCTCATTTTAAGTATTTTATGTGTGAGAAATACAAACTATGCATTTAAATATTACTCATAATTTAGTTTATTCCGACAAACATTAGTCTGAATAAAAAAACTCCATTCCGAGTCTGAAAAGAAGAACAAAAATATTTCAACCCAGTCGAAGAGTTGTTCCCAAAGCAGCTGCTGGTTTTAGAACACAAGAACATAAGACAATTTACAAAGGAGTGGCTATTCCGCCCATCTAAGTTCCGGTTCCTACTTAGTGCTTGACCGCAAAAGATTTTCAAGTTGCAGCTGCAAACCATGTCTACGACTTTGAACAAGTACATTGAACTACTCAATCGTAACTTAGTTATATTACCCAAATACACTTTCATGTGGTGTAAAATCAAGTTATGCATTATTTATTGTACTTTTCATATGGCAGATGTTTATACAATTAACCATTTTCTGTTTAAATATATCTGTAACCAAAATCAAGCAATAAGCTATTAATCTATTTCGCTGACCAAGGACATTAAGCATTAAACACAGAGCATTACTAATTCTTGTTAGCGGGACTTTGATGACCTCTAGTGGTGGAATCGGTTGTAGTTATCATCGTGGAAACTTCTTGAATGCCGGTAAGCGCCCATTGTGGAAGGCACTGGACTTCTTGATGATGTGTAACAATGGTGTGACGTGGCAGTCGACAAATCAGTGCGTATCACTTGAATTTAAATTCCACCTCACGTTTTTCTTGATTTTTAAAGACGTTACAGACACCCACTAAACACACAGTCAACATCCCTAGATCATGAAGTGTTAAAACTTAAATCGAAGTGGTTTATGCTACCGGCAACAGCATCTGTTACAGTGATGTGTTCACTTAGCAGCCACCCCTCATTTTGCTTTTAAAGCATACGTGTATATTTCCATATGTAAAGGGTGACACATCTTTATTTAAGAGAATGTGTGAAACTGCATTATGAATTCTCAGGATACATGGCGTTTCACCCACTGGGTTGAAAATAATCCCTCCCTTACCAAAAAACAAACAAACATACATTTTCAACCAAGTCAACTAACCTGTACTCCCAGCTTGGTATCAGTTCAAGTTGTTTGCTTTTAAATGGTAAAAACACAGAAAACCAGAGATTTCCCATAAAATCTTTATTTGGGGTGATCACAGGATATCATGCAGCAGCTCAGTAAATAAAAAAATAATAATAACCTACAGGAATGATTCGGATGAATAGACAGAATAGCTAAAGCTGCTGAATTTAAAAAAAAAAAAAAAAAGTTTTAAAACAAAAACGTCGATACTCCCCTATACAAAAATGCCCAGATAATTTTTTTTTTTAAAAAAGAGAAAAGCTGCAAGCTCCACAATATGCACATCACTTAAGGGCATTTCTGTTTTTCATTTACCTTAAAGTCAATGGACTAATTACTGCAATGGTATATCACTAGAAAATGTTGAACTCCGCCAGTCAGATAGGGCTATCACAAGTATAACAAAGGCTCTACTTCAGTGTAACATGGTTTCATGTTTTACCCACTACCCCAAATCCATACATCACTGCAGTGTCTGCTATAATAGGGTTTCAACTCTAAAGGATAGAGGATATGGAAACACTTCAAACATGGTATTTGAAATGATATATATTATACAGCTAAACTGAAGGGCCAGACATTAGATGGTTAGATTAGAAAGTGAATGCAAGTTTATAGTGGGGTTACATGAACAAAAGTTATTTATCGCAAATGAATTTCATTGTAGTAAGGCAGTTTATCAAAAGCTGTGTTTCGGTAAAGAAATGTCTTTGGATAGTCTACAAAAACAAGGCTATGTACTACCTCAATCGTGTGCCAGTGTCAGATCAGAGGACAGAGCACCTTTTGAATGCAACCCAGGGACCACGAAGGATATAGGAGTAAATGCTCAGAGTATGAACTGTATTAAAACTGAACAGAGGGAAAAGGGGCGATTGAATTAAAAGTGGTAAAGATATGCACAGCATGTGATGGGCAACATCCCACTACAGAACAGGCAGGATGCTGAAGGTTTATACTGGCTTTGTACAAGCAGCTGGCTTACCAAATAAATACAATGTAAAATTAATGGAAACGGGAAAACAAACAGTTAATTACACTGATCAGCTGGTTTTCTGGCAATTCAGGTCAGTTAAGACTCCCCAAACTATCCTTTTTAAAGATCGTTTGCACTTTATTCTGACTGCAAACAGAAACGTGTTTTTTTTTTCTTTAAGAATAGCACCAATCTTTCTGTTTTTTTTTCCCCTTTTAAACCTATCCATGGAAATGAATGTTAGCCTGGAGGAATACACTTCATATGTATAAAACGGGTTTCTTTATACAGAGTAATAATAATAAAATTAAAAAGTAAAGCAAGGCATTAAAACAGAAATCCAAAACAGGGGTGGGGTGGGGGAACCGGTTTTGTTCCGGAGCTGTTGACGTACACTGAGATACAAGAACAGTAGTGTTTCCCTTTCGCCTTCTCTGTCTCAAGCATCTTACGCTAACTTGTGGCAAAGATCGCTTCTTCCCCAGCGACTCCAAGGACAGCCGCTGCTGGGGGGGTTTTTTGGCACTTAGGCAGGAAGGCTGAGCTTCTTTCCTTTCAGTACTGTGGAATAAAAGAACAGTTACCCACACATCAACATCTGTTACAATCTTACAGCTGTCTGTAGATATATAAACAAACTGGGCTGCCAACACTGTCTGTTTTCCAATGAAGTAAAGTGCAAGGGTCAGCTCCAAATCAGGTAATCAGCTGTGTTGTATGGAGAGGACTGGATTGAAAAAAGGACTTTGGATTTCATACTAAAGGTCTTGTAGACACAACCGTTTCACAACCTAGAATAACTTAATCTGACCACTGACTGGGTGTGGCACAACACACCTTGTCAATGTCTGTCAAGCTGCAGACTAGAGCGATCCGGGTTTCAAAATGCAATCTTCCACATCCCAGCTTCCTAAAACTTTATTTTAGATTCATACGAACAAGCTACTCATCAACCCACTAGCTGTATAATTATAAGAGTGAATGCATATTTTGAGCTGTGCATTACTGCTGATCGCTTTTTCGTATGTCGAATATGCATCAACCTCAAATGGGAATAAAATCTTATTCCGGAACAAAATCAGCTTTGAGAGGGAAGTACAGTAACTGCTGGTGAAAAGCGCGCTCACCTTTCGTGACATACAAATAGAAGAAGTCACAGTAGAGGATGGTCTGCACCACGCCGGCCACGATGGCGATCAGATCGAAGAAGCCTTCAAAGTAGAAGCGCCAGATCCAGTTTATGAGGTACAGCGCCCGGTACAGCCCCAAGAAGAACAGGTAGTGAGTGGTGATGGTCTCTGCCTCGCCAGTCTTGCTGATCATGAAGAGCTGCGGCAGGATTGCCACAGACTCCAGGTAGATGGAGAAGGTCCACAGGATCTGAAAACAGCACCCACAGTTACAAACCAGATCACACAAATCTAATCACTGTTCTCCGCAACTTCTTCACTTTTAAATACAATACTGCATTTTCTGAGGTAGTCCCAGTAATGCACAGCATAAATGGCAAAGCTTTGAAATGAATAAAAAAATGAGTGGGTATGTGCACGATTGAAAAGGGATGTTCTTGTGGTTTGCAGACTCACCTCAAGAGGGGAGAAGTCGTGGTTGACGAGAAAGGACAGCCCACCCACAGGCACCACCAGGAACTCCGCCCGGAACGTGTCGTGGTTGCCATCGTAGGTCGCCTTGAATTTCATGTAGATCAAGTACACAGTGGCATACGCACAACCAATGTAGACAACCTGGTTGAAATGGTAAGAAACAGGGTTAGGAAATGTTCAAGACTATGCAATTACATCTTATACAGTGCACTCCGTTTACAAGAATTACTGATATAAGAATCAACCGCATATAGTGATCAAAACCACTGGGACCAAATCATTCCTATACTAACCAATGTAAAATACTCCGCTTGTAAGAATCAAGCGATCCGCTTGCAAGAATCATTTCGGGGCAAACTGACTGCATACTTCATCAAGTGCAATGACGTCTATTTGATTTGCATTGCAACTGACAAAAAATCAAAGCCACAGATGCTTAAATGCAGTGGTAGTCCTGACAGTAAAATACAGTACTATAATGTCATTTTAATTCAAAGGCCATTACATGTAACACTGCATGGCACCCTCATGAGACGATGGCTTCTCAAGTATACTGCAGTAAAATAGGATTCTGCAGCCTTGAGTAAACATAATTGTGATCATATAACAAGCTGTTTACACACAAGGACTTGTTTTGATTGTTTTAATGTTTTGTCCTCAGTGATTGAGCACCATTGACATTTGTATACTGTATTTAAACTGCTGATGCACGGAGGCACACTTTTGCCAAGTGTAATCATATCGGTCCGCTTTTAAGAATCAAATCATCCGGGATGGATGGGATTCTTATAAACGGTGTGCACTTGTATTATGCAGAGACAGCAAGTTAAATTAGAAATGACGAGTTGCTTCTGCAAACATCCAGTCTCCTATGCCAAACTGGCCTATCTAGTATAGAGTTAGGAGAATCAGAGGCAGGATGCTTTGCAGATTGATGACACTATGGTGTTGCTTGGTCCAGGACTGAATAAGGAGATAAATAAACTTTGGAAGATAATCTTGACAGAATGAGCTTTTTGGTGGTTGTCAAGTGTCTGGGCAAACACCCAGGAGAGCAGTAGCTATAATCGGAGCAACTTTCTCTAATTATCTTATTTATATTCTCCTTTATAATCCTACTGAACAGACTGCTCTGGTATGATCAAGTCCATATCAAAGCCTTCAGACTGCACTGTCATTTATGTATTACAAGGAGAGCTTCATTTACAGAGATCAAATTGCACCAGTACCCCTGATTTACTAACTGCATACAGGATTTCTTTGCAAAATATATAAAGACATGTATTGCTTATGAACAAGCAGGTATTGGGTCTAAACGCAACACACTCAACATGGATGCAACTGAATCGTCAGGATACAACACTATACCAGGATCCTTTCAGCCAAAAAAACAAACAAGCTTTGTTTTGACCTTAAAGTGTGGTGCAATCGGTAGTTTTCTATTGATCTTGAACGTGAGACAGCTGCACAGTAGGTCCTGTATAACGTTCAGTCTGATCACATTCACTTACCTTCATGAAGGTGTTATACAGCGAGATATAAGAGGTGAGCAGATCCAAGTAACGAGTGGTGAAGACCAATGCAAAAAGAATCTGGCTTTTCCCAGAGATACCTACAAGAGAAGAGACACAACGTTAGAACCTTTCTGATTCCAACAAGCAACAGCAAGAGAACTATTAACTTGAAACAAAAAAGCATGTTCTTTGTGACTAGTAATTATACCCCCCCCACATTGGTTACTGGAATAATCCAAGCAGTTTCCATTTCATATTTGCCATGTTCATTTAGTTTCATACCCGACTCCAGAGCATATTCCAATAATATACCGTATTCCTTCGAATTTAAGACGCAGCCCAAAAAATAAAACCTCAAATAAATCTGCATTTGCAAAGATACAACCACAATTACGCACATGGAGGAAGTTTGCGGCTGTCTGCTATCACACAGAGCATTATAGTGATGTGCTGTTTCTCATTTTCAGTCGTGATTACTCACACCCGTTTTTCTCCCAATTTGTGAACTGTGGTATTGCTTGGCATGTGATCAGCATTGTGGCGTAAAACCTCGAGATGAAAAATTCTACCAAAGTAACAGGAGTCCTGTTACACTAGTACATGGACCTGTAACGCACACCTCTACAGAATTCCATAGCCACCTGGCTTTGCATTTTACCAATTGTTTCTCTTAAATGTAGAGCTATTCAGATAACATTCCGGATGTCTACCTGTTTAATTAACCAGAGAATAGATCAGTTGTTATCCTATCGCTTACATCCAGTCTGTCACACAATCACTGTACAGTGAAGCCCTAGAATATTGTTTGAAGACATACCAAAAATTGGCCTAGCAATGAAAATACAGCACAATTCAAGGCATACACAGGAATGACTGCATACTGTAATGGTACGGTCCACTTTCACAGCATGCAAAGACCCTGATCTGTGTTTTGACAAGACAACAGCTGAAAACTCCATTTGTTTCTGAGATCCTGACTTGGCAAGAACAATTAACTGCATTCAGCTTCCAACACATGTTATACAAACACACACACACCTTAAACAAACAAAACACAAAAAATAGGAAATCCACAACGTGTACAGCAAACATTAGCTGGAAAAAAAAAAAGTACTGTGAAAAATACTCTGCTGTGAATGAAGCAATTTTCAATGCAGTTTAAATTTGATCACGTAATTGGAACAGCAGGCTATAATGACCCACTGAGAGGGAGAATCGTAGTCCTGCTTGCAGTCGCAATGCGTTTGTTTGCATGGTTCCACACAAGCACACGGTCCTGCTTTAGCGAGTCGCTGCCAGCTCCACACAGACACTACAGTCTGCTCACGTGGGTATTAAATGCCCTGCCACAGTGGTATGAGCAGTACAGACACAGGTACTGGCATGTCTGCTTAGCTGGGATTACTTATCATCTCCCCTCAGGCATTAAATACAACTCTGAACCAGGAATTCCAGAATTCTTCATGCCTATTCACAAACAAGAGATGCAAACACTCCATGGCTCTGCCCTGCAATAACACACAAGCAAAGCACCTGGGTGAACAGCAAAATACACAAGAGACTGTACTGAAAGCAAAAGAATAATCAGATTATGTTTATTGCAAACGTATGCCCTCCTGAGGTAAGATTGAATGCTTAAAGTTAAGGATTACTGTATATTATAAAACTGCTCCAATGCTGAATGGTGTCAGTCAGATATCTCGTTAACATTGATGTAATGAAATTCATGATAAAGAAATCCTAGATGATTCTAGGGCTTGGATGTCGTTAGGATCCCCATGCACTACTGACAGCAAGTTTGCTGTGGAAATCTAAATGCCCCAACAAAAGTTTGAAAAGTTTTGGGGGCAACTGTACATTAATAAATTATGAAAACAGAGCCTGGCTAGTTTGGAGACTGAGGTCGACCAGTTTTGTTTCGAATCGTGGCTCTTATCCCTATCAACTGTTGAATGTACAGTATATGGTCTTTTGAAAAATCCTCCCTTATCCAAACCAACACTGTGCAGCGCTGCCACGTCACAACAAGAGCGCACTCCTCTCAAAATTCATCTCCGCTTTCATCTTTCTTGCAATCTTAAATGAACGCGTTACTTTTAATAAATTTCAAAGAAATTTTAACCTGCCCTCGTCTTCTATGACATGCGACAGTAACAAATGTCCACTGTGTGCGCCACACCGAAAGTCGATTCAAACATGTTTGGGCAACTCAATCGCGTCATTTGGTTAAAACAACTTCAACACCACAATTGGAAGAAAAAAAAAACACACAAACAACTATTTATACTTTTAAAATGAGCATTTGTAGTTCCTGAAACGTGCACCTCGGATTTATAGTAAATACAATAGCATTAGAAAGATTTGGAGGTACTAACAAATAGAGTCGTTTTTTTTTTCTTCAGTTAAGTTGTATTTTATTGATGTTTTTTGTTCAATAAGGAAGACTTTTTTAAATCTAGTATACAGAACCATTGGGACAAAATCAATACAAAAAGCGTTCACCATCGCTAAAGGAGTTTTTCATTCATTCTCGATCAGCAATGACAACCCTATCTCCCAGCAAGAGTTAGGATATCATCATAATTTATTGTGTCAATTTCAGCAAAAGTACATTATATTTATTTCAGGGCCATGCACACATGCGAGTAAATGAATTAAAAGTATTTAAAATATATTAAATTTAAAAAAAACGTACTACTTCATAGGACTTAGTTACAGTAACTTTTAAATTACATTACCACAAAAAAGCATACACGTCACCACTAATTCTTGATCACTAACGATTAAAAACAATTAAAAAGGAGTACTCCATTTTAAATATACCTTCGTAAGAAGTAAACTCCCATTTAGCCCAGTGTTTATTGAATTTGCAGAATACTACCTCGACTAAGCTACGCGATTTATTACACTGCTGAATTGAACTTTGAGACCAGAGTTCACCGACTCAGGGGCTGTGCAGACTAAAAATAAAATCATCGGCACTGCTATGAAACAGAAGACAATCGCATTTAGCGCAACACGAATTTTAAATAATTTAATTCAATAGTTTACCTGCGAATGCATAAATGGAGAACACGTACCTTATTAAATTACAAGTTTAAGAAACGTTAATACTTACCGGCACAAGACCTGGTCTTCCATATTTTGAGAAGCAAGATGATGATGGCTGCTAGATGTGAGAGATCGCCGGTGAGCCTGAAGACGTTCATGTTTTTTTTTTGTCGCGTAGCTAATCGGTCAGCGCCTTCAGACGGTCAAAGCTGAGATCCCCTGTTTCTCTTTTTGCTGTGAGGGCACTTACAAGGGACTGCCTGAACTGCCGTCTTACAGATCTTATCTTGCGATCAAAATAAAATGGCGAGAAGGAGCGACGTGGCCCGGGGATGTGGCCAAAAATATTAACTCACAAAGCAGGCTGGGAAAGCGGATGTCAATCAATCTGTAACCGAAAACTGAGCCACGCCCCGTAAAGGGGAGACGCGCTTTAATATGTGTCCCTTTAATATGTGAAGAATTAAAATGTGAATGTATTGTGGATTCATTTGTTGTACAAAATAAATAGATTCCCGCAGTTTAGATCAAACGTTTTCTAAGAGGCCACACTAACCCAG
This sequence comes from Acipenser oxyrinchus oxyrinchus, assembly GCA_030684275.1. Lineage (NCBI taxonomy): Eukaryota > Metazoa > Chordata > Actinopteri > Acipenseriformes > Acipenseridae > Acipenser > Acipenser oxyrinchus. Next base: position 28,919,720 of record CM060262.1, on the reverse strand, counting down.
TGGCTCATCTCCATGCATTTTGAGGAATTGCCATAGTTTTTCTGTTTCCAAGATTATTTTGTTAGCATTATGACTATGTAGTAATACTAAAATAGGCTTAGTAAAAAAAAAAAAATGTACTTAAAGTTTCTTTTGGTATAAACAATATATATATCTCTTTCAACGCTGTAACTTTCTTTCAATGTTTAAGGTTGTTTTCTGAGTGCAATTATTATGGTTCAAATAAAATATATAAATATGTATTGTATGAGTATATATTAGTACATGTATCATTTTTTTTACTTTACCTGCGTATTGGTTTGGTTATATTATTATTTCGTTACAGCTACACTGTTAAAGTTAAAATGGCCAGCATTACTCTTCTACTAATGAAACACGGTCACGGATTTTTAATTACATTTTTAAAACAGTTTGTGTAAACTCTATAGAGTTCGAGAAGTTGCCCTGCCATGACTTTGTGGAAAAATCAAAACATAGATTCATTAAAAATAAACACAGTTTGGAAACGTAATGTGGTCATTTTTCACACTGACGCGCTTTATGGACTACAGTCCCAATGTCGGTCGTTAAAAAAAAAATGGCCTGAGGAACATTCCCTTTAAACATAGTGACGCAAAACTTTGCGTCAAGTCTCTGTGTGTCCAATGCCTGAATTTCTGAGTTGGAGGTAAGGGTGGAAGAGGCGGGGAGTTCATGCTGATTCTTTGAATCCGCTAAATACTGTAAAGGCTTCCGGATATGCATCCTGAACAGCGCCTAGCAACAATAAGTTATTTGAGGCAAAATTCTGCAGCAAAACTGAAAATGTACACAACATTTGAGCAAAAGTTCTGCGTTAAATAACATACAAATGCCCCTTTTATTTACCAATTTGCTCGCAAGTCTTTCTTAAATCGTGCACAATACAGTAACTGTGTGCCATTCGAGGCCTAGAGAACATTACCACTACTAACCATGGAATGGGTTATCCTGGATCAGAATGTATTTCCTTATCACCAGCACTGGAGGCGAACTGATATGTTGGCTGTCTCCATGTTGCAAAGTTGATTTGTTCTCAACTGGGACAACGGAGGGCTGACACATTTGTGTCCCACCCCCTTTTTAAATGTTATAATTGGGTTGTTAATGTACCAATTTTGAAGAAGGCATCTTGTGGTTTAATTTTTCCACAATTTTGCATCAGCAGCTGCATTTCACACCCATCAAGTTAATACCCACACAACAACACCATAACAACCAGTTGAGCACACGTTTGCTACCTGATTTGAAAACACAAGATATACTATACTGCTGCAATATAATGCAATACCTTAGAGTTCTAAAGTGCGGCAGCCTCCTTTAGATTGACTTATTCAGGTCCCTTATTGTAATTCCAGCAATAACCAGCACTGGCCTACCATGGTCAGAGCTGGTATTTTAAACTTGTCATGCATGCTGAGATTCGAGAGATGTAATGCTATGTCAATTTAAAGTCCATTATGACGTCCATCAATTTGTCTAAGCCTGTCTAACTAACAAAGAGTAGCCTATGTGTTCTTGTGCAATATCTATATATATATATATATATATATATATATATATATATATATATATATATATATATATAGATCATCTGCAGTTACAGTGCAATTAAACTGTATTCAAATTCCTTCCTATCTGAAGGGTCACCACGGAGTAGAATAGAAGGTAATATTGCAATTCCATGACATGGCTTTGGACTGTTAGTATGTTATGAAAGATGAAACACCTACATTCTCCCTCTGTTTCCATGGCTACATAGCTACACGTCCTGGATAGGGACAAACACAAGGGAACAGGAGGTTGTTTTAATACTCTGTGCCGTTGCCTTTTGTGCTTGCTGTGGGTGTGGTGTTGTCTTTTCAAGATTACACTCCTCTCTTTATGAGCATGATGCCCAGCAGGTAATCTGCAGACCAGCACACGCATTCTCTTGTGAGATGGTGTATAACTCTTATTACACACTTGGTGTGTGCCTGACATCAATTAATATTTGGAGGGCATATTACAGGTTCATTGACTCTGCATTTGACATGAAGAGAAACAAAGCCTAATAATAAATATTATCTCATTTCACTGACACACAAGACAGGACCAAAAAGAACAAAGGCAGCATTTAAATCAGACATTCCCAGCAATGCCACTGGACTGGAAAATTCATTGTATAAAGTAGACACAAGCTGTATTATGAGTGGAGTTGTTTGATCTGTCAGCTCTTAACTTGAAATCGATTTTATTCTGAGCATTCTACTACTGTATTAAAATTGGCATCTTTATTTAGGTGTTCAAATTGAGATGTCAGATAAACAAGCCTACTTTTTAACATCTCCCCGAGTAACCGAATCAGGACACACAAGCAGTTTGTGGCAGTGACAAGTCATTTCTCTACTTTGTAGCAGGTAAAATGCTATTCATATTTTTAAAAAGTGTAGTTATTTATGTACTACTGAAAATAATTAACCAGGAGTCTTCATCAACACTGCGTACACACAGTGCAGTTTTGAACCACATTGGTGATGTACCATTGTTTTAAAAAAAAGTGTAAAATCTATACTTAAATTGTATGTGACATCTTTAGGCGTGTTACACATACAGCATGCAACTAGCTTCATACTGAATCATGTGAGTGAGACCTTAACGTTTTAAAAAGCCCACTTTCTGCTTCTGTAACCCTAAGTGACTGATACATACAAAAAAGCACGTAACCTATCAATAGGCATAATTACACTGTGTTTTATTGTTCAAACAAATCTTTAATTCAGTTAACAAAAACAAAAGAAAAATGGTTTTAATCATTGCAAAATAGAATCTCAAAAAAGGTGAAAAGTGGAAACGCCCACTTTACATTTTATATTCGCTGGAAGGGCGAACCCCATCTCTCATGATTGGCTTAGAAGCAAGACCAGCTCATGAATTATAATAACGGGCCGGACATCACATTGGGGATTGTATAAAGAGTTTATCAGCCACACCCATCGATATTCCTTATTAATGAACTAACAGAACATCTGGATTATTCGGATTGCAAAACCACATGAAGTCCGCCCAGTGTTTCTCAAAGCCTTCAAAATAAATGGCAGTGAAGGTTCAGTTCAATACTTTTTAAAATACATTCACGTAGCTGCTGTTATTGCTAAAACAATACTTTCCAAGATTGAACACTACATACAGAGCTCAACACCATGCAAATACCCAAGGTACTGCAATTCCAGCTTGGGAAGGGAATCCTTTTGTACAGAAAGTCTATTTCCATATTAGCTGACCCTTTACAAGGTGATGGTAGATGCTACTCTACGCTGTGCATTTTCCTATTCGCAAGACAAATCTTGATTTGCATGAAGGTGTAGCCCGTTTTAGTGTCTACACTGTATGTGACTAGACCTACACACATCCCCTGTTCTTGGAAAGCAGCAGGGGCGTGTTTCACATAGTACTTGGCATCACATTTGGCAGCATGTACACTAAATGCAATAAGGCAGCTCGCAATATTGCAGCTCTAGTCTTGTGCTTTTATAGCTCTCTCCGAGGAATGATCCATGATCCAGCGACACACAGAACCCAGAGCCAGAGACGTGCGCGGTGATGGAGAGAGGCACCTGCAAGGAAACAAAATCAGCAGCAATGAACAGGGATGGCATTGTGATGAGCCTTAAACCTGAAAAGGACTTTCAATTCAACAAGGCTTTCCACTGGGAATCAGTGTGAGAGTCTGTATGTAATAGAGCAAGCTATTCCAACTAATCCTATTGAATTCTCTCTTTTTAAACTTAACAGTTATGGGTGTAGTTATTATTTTCACAGGTTTGGGTTAGTTCTGTCTTCTTTTTTTAACGCTGGAGTCAATGTAAATTAAGAAGTGGATAATCTATTCTTGTTTTGGTGTTCTGGCATGGTAGGCACTAAGCTGTGTATAGAGATGCTCAGCACACGCTGGTCAGTTGTAGTGGTCGTGCAGAATTGTGGGTTAAAAGGTTAACCGGAAGATCCTGCCCATCATTAAATATTAAATACGCCCAAGTCGTTTTATAGAATGAATTGGAATGCCTTGGTTTAAATAACGTACTGATCATTTTTTACACTTATAACATTAAAATCTCTTTTCAAAATGGCCGCTCTAGTGCACTGGGGTTTGCGATCTGTCCTCTTAAATCACTGCATGAAGAGCTACTAAAAATAAATAAATAAATAAAATAAGTGCTCTGGCTTTTCTGTTCCATACCACATCATGGCTCGTTATTGCTGTGTTACCTGTTTGACAATGTGGGCAATAATCCTTACACTATCAGTGCACTAGAGCGGACATTTTGAAAAGAGCTTTGAAACAGATTTTAAGTTAGAAGTGTAAAAAGTTGTCAGGATGTTCACAATGAAAAGAAATAACAGGTACGTTATTCAAACAGTTGCAATAACATATGGGGACGCGCAGGCTTTGCTTATAAGAGGAGAGTAGGAGGGAGCAAACACTTCATTTCCTAAATGAGAAGTGGGTAAACTCAGTTTTCCCGCGTTTCCCCTCGCCTACAACCCTGGTGCCCACTGTCTAAGCGGCGGCGAGACACGTGCTTACCCGTGTTGACCGTGGAGCTACCCGAGCTGCCCCAGCTGGCATAGCTCTCCCGGAGGCCATCGAGTGAGGCGTGCAGGCTCTGGATCTGCTCCCAGTTGAGCTCCGCTATCTGCAGTGGGGTCACCGCCACAGCATTCTCAGGGCCCAGGCTCTGGAGCTGCTCCACAGAGAACTCCTGCACTCACAACACATAGGCACATTGCAGACAGCTCACAGGGGAAGTCACTTCACCGTTAACATCCTACACAATTCCTTTGCTGAATGATCATTATTGGCACTTACTTTAAAGTTCTCAGGGGGGATGGCTGCTATGGCCTGGGGTTGAAAGTATGGCATCAGATCCTTGCCGATTGCCTTCAGCTCCTCTTTGCTCAAGCCAGCTGGACAAAGCAAGTGATGTTTACATGTTTAATGCATGCATAACAAAATGCATATATATATATATATATATATATATATATATATATATATGTGTGTGTGAGAGAGAAACACACACATTAGAATGATCACCATGTGGAAATGTAGATTTGCTCGTAGCCTACCTGCGATGGTGCCCACCTCCTGCAGCACTGAGCTGTTCCAGTTTCCCACTTCCCCGAACACGCTCTCTGCTTTCTTCTTGAGCTCCTGCAGCACGTCCACTGGGCAGGGCAGAGTGCCGATCCGGGCAGTCGTGGCACTGCAAAGCAAACCAGACACACCTCTCACTACACAGCGCATACACAGTGTGTCTGGGCTAGCTGCAGAGCAATGCTTCAAGTACAGGCCAAGAAGGCTAGAGCCTAGAATCACCTGTAAGCGGCAGAACTGATCAGCTGGATCTGGCTAGGGTCCGCTCCACACAGAATGATGCCGAGGCCAGCCAAGTCCGAGCCCTTCAAAGCCCCCAGGGACAGTCCTGAGACCTCCAGGAACCTGGTCAGCAGGCTGTTCATCTGGAAAGAAATGGAGCACCTGTCAATGCCAACCTAACCAAGGACAGGACAGCAACACCTCTTCCTTTGAAAGTCATAAGGATTTAACAGACAATACTCGTTTAGAGGCCTTTTTTTCAGTAAAATTGGCCACTGAAGAATGTAGCCATTGCCCTGAAATTTATGCAGCAGTCTCTGCAATTATATCCGGTTTATAGCTTCAGAAATTCACATTAAAAGTAGGTTACAACAATGTTAGTTGTGACACAAACCTGTACAAATCATATATCAAATCTGGCCTCCACATTCTGTTACACTTGGACGTGTTTTGAGCCCTGAGACATGTACATTATACTTATATACAGTTGTCATCTCCAAATTGGCAAAGTCTTAACACTTCCTTCCTTCTATTTCCCACTCCCTAATTTTGACCATAAAAGCCAGGCGGTGTCAATGAACAGATGACCAGGTAAAGAGCGTTATTTAATATACTATTTTCTTACTGGATGCCGAATGCATCCCTATGTGTGAGCCTCACCTGCCCTGCTGTCCATGTGCTCTGCTGGCTCAGTGCGGTCAGAGTGTCTATGGAGCTCAGATTGAGCTCTTTGATTTCACTCTCAGTCAGCGCCAGTCCTATTGCTCCGAGGGAGATCACATGGTAGCTCTTCCAGATTGAAAGTGGACCCCAGACCTGAGGCGACAGAAACACAAGTCTCCCATGACAGCAATGCCAATCCCTAATCACCAGTGTCAGAACAGGAATCAGATGGACCCCACTGTTTCAAAAATTCATTTTAATAGTACTACTGTTCTAGTACTATGGTCAAGTGTCAAACCAGTGTAAAGGGTTTCAACAGATGTAAAAGAAAAAAAATATATATATTGAAAGTAAATGTGTGCAAAATCTGTCCTGTCATTTTTATTACCCGTTTGGCCTTGTTCTTGAGGGCTCTGAGCTGAGACATGTTGTATCCCTCCACTGACCCCAGCAGCTCCACTGTCCGAGTGAAGGTGTCATCAGACATGCACTGTAGCTCTGGCGCTGACCAATATGAGTTTGCCTCCGACAGCTTCCTGATGTCGTCAGCAGTGGGAGCTCTAACTGCATCACAGTCTGCAGAGAGAAGAGCAAGGCTGCTGAGAAAACGCCAGACTACAAGAGGGCACAGCGCTCTACCTTATAAAAAGTTAGTCCCTGTGGTGTATGACCAAAACCCATGACTGGAGACTGACCCCTCTTGGTTAACTTTTAGGCTTGTGGTGATCCACATTTGTACTTTGCTTTCACCAGGATACAATTCCAGGTAGGCTCCTTCTCTCCGCCTCTCTCCTTGTGCACACACACACAAACCACAGAATCAGCCAGCCTGACTAGCAGAGCAGTGTCGAGTTTCGCCTCCGCAAATCAAACGTTATCACGTTACTCACACCACCCTGGCTGCCTGCTCCCCACCTGTTTTACATGTGTGTGCATCCTTGATATTTCAGGGTGTTCTGTATTTGTATGTCCAAATGGGCACGACAGAGTGTCAGGGATCTATTCCAGAACAGATTAAAAAAAAAAAGGCTGAAAGTCAACATATTTTAAGTTTAGTTTTTTTAAAATGTAGATGAGAAATTAATACATTAAATAATAGAAATATTATTAAATAAATAGTAAGTAGAGCTATGTATATTTAAGGATGTGTGTACACAAAGAAGTTTGTATCTCTGTGTGTAGGTATAAATATGTGAATGTATTATTTCTATGCAAAAGATGAAATAACTGGCTATTCTGTTCAGGTTTAGTTATCCTCATTTTTGGGTGTTACATCACTGGAGAGAACTTTACTACATCCTCTCGTCCCGCCCACCAGGTGTGTTGAACCTTTTAAGGAAAGTGAACGTTTTGGCACCCCTTTAGCGTCACTTTATATCTTGAAACCTGTTTGTGAGCAACGTGAGAAACAAACAGCCTTTTCACTGGTGCTGTCGCTGAGCTGTGGGAGTTTGGAGTGCGTGGGGGGTTCTCACACAGCGTTAAATGTCTACGGAAACTTGTGATTGAGAGTTTAGACATTCTTCAGTTTGGTCTACAACATTTAATCATTCATGGTACATTTACACGGTTACTCTGAAGCAGTTTCGTAATGAGACTATTCTGAGTGGTGTTTTTCATTGCACAGGTAGGTCTCTAGGATTGTACTCTTTGTGAGTTTGGCAAATCAGTAAGCATCAAGGTGTGTTGTAGTTTACTGTAGTTAAACCACATAAAGTAACCATGAAAGCCCTAATTGAAGATAACTGCTCCAGATGAATAGGGGTGCGGGGCTGGGGGCCTCTCTCTCACCTGGCCCTTTATCCACGGCCTGGTCTCTCACTCCGGAGCCTCGCACAGCATCGAACAGCGCAGAGAGGAACTCCTCCGGGATAGAGCCTCCCGCTACCTTCACTGCCAGCGGCAGCAACTCATCAGGGAACTGAGGAAGAGAGAGACGGGCACCTCGTCAAAGAACTGAGGAAGAGAGAGACGGAGACCTCATCAAAGAACTGAGGAAGAGAGAGACGGACACCTCGTCAAAGAACTGAGAAACAGAGACGGACACCTCATCAGGGAACTGAGGAAGAGAGAGACAGGCACCTCGTCAAAGAACTGAGAAACAGGGACGGACACCTCATCAAAGAACTGAGAAACAGAGACAGACGCCTCGTCAAAGAACTGAGAAAGAGAGACGGACACCTCGTCAAAGAACTGAGAAACAGAGACGGACACCTCGTCAAAGAACTGAGAAAGAGAGACGGACACCTCATCAAAGAACTGAGAAAGACAGACGGACACCTCATCAAAGAACTGAGAAACAGAGACGGACACCTCGTCAAAGAACTGAGGAAGAGAGACAGACACCTCGTCAAAGAACTGAGAAAGAGAGACGGACACCTCGTCAAAGAACTGAGAAACAGAGACGGACACCTCGTCAAAGAACTGAGAAAGAGAGACAGACACCTCGTCAAAGAACTGAGAAAGAGAGACAGACACCTCGTCAAAGAACTGAGGAAGAGAGAGATGGAGCGATCAGGGACTGGGATACCTAAAACTATGCCTAAGCGATGACCCTCCCCACCCCCCACAAACCCAATTTAAGAAGAAGCAATGGAATTAGAAATACCTTGTTTGCTATTGCTGTAATTTCATCTTTGGACAAAAGAGTTACTAGGGGTCCTAAATCCTGTGTCAGCTCTGCAGTCCAGTAAGTGCAGTTTCTGCAAAAGTACGTCAATGGAAAACAAGTATGTTAGTAACATACAGTATATACTCAAAATGCTAAATTAGAGCAATCACTGTCATTATAGAAGTCATGTAACTAGAGGAACCTATTAGCAGCAATTACACTTCTAATATCACAGAGAGTGTAGATCTCGCACTCAGAATGTCAATGACAACACATTCTAAATGCTTAAACCACAACCAGTTCCATTAAAAAAAATTAAGCACGTAACTATCAGCTTTTCATTTAGATTGAATGGCTTATAATATGTTTGTAAGTGTTCAGTGGCTGCCACTAATCAAGTTGAGTATGTCTCTTACCACTCTTTGTATGACAGACTGACACAGCAAAGATTGCACGAGAAATACACATTTACAAATCTGACGTTCCAGACATGCATGAAGACGTTAAACTACCCATATAGTTCTGCTAGTTTGCTTTTGACAGCAGCTTTCTGTTCCTGACTGAGATCCCGACAGGTCTTGAACTGTCTGAGGGTGGCAGTCAGGGCCGTCGGGGATATTTTGGTGCGGATGGTTTCTGGAGGCAGGTGGCAGATGAGCCGGCCCAGCATGTCCACATCATACTCATCTTGGATCCCATCAGTCTGTAACACACTTAGGGAGTTAGCACAGTGAACACGCTACTGAGGAGGACTGTAGGTAGCTTTTACCAAACTGCATGCCAAGTACATGCAAACAATATTCATATTTTATATAAATATTATTATATCTGGTATTTACAGTGCAGTTCCTGGGTAGCTAATGTACGTGTGTTTTGAAGTGCGCCTGAAAGCAGTTTGGAACCTGCTTGGGGTTTAATGTGTGGCTTGAGATCTGGAGACACAGCAATGGGCAAACTTACCAAACACTGCAGCACCTTCCTAATGATGGCTTCCTGTTTTTCAGCGTAGAGAACCAGGAGATCCAAGTGGATCCTTCCCAGGCTTGCCAAGAATGACTTACATGACGAAGAGGGCATGTTGTCTACATACGCCACACTGCAAAGTGTTCAAACAGGAATACCACATTTTTAATTATAATAAAACTTCATATTATTCCAACAATAATTGGGCAAAGAAGTTGTATTAATTAACACACAGTCTCAAAGTTGTGTCAAAACTATAAATAACAGCTGGGTAATTTGTACTTTAAATTTACAATCTGGACGATATTTCATCTCATATTAAAGGTTGCAATATTTTAATCAAGTAAGCCATTAAAATGTTCTCCGTATTCAAAACGTAAAACAGATTTATAATGTAAAATATATTTATTGATTCTTTTTTTTTATGCTTTAAAACTAGGCTTCATTGGCCTGTGGTAAGTATTCTCTGGCTAATAAATCGAAAAAAGTTCAAAAAATTGAATAATATCACATACCAAAATACAAGATCACTGGGCACAGCGATGCTCCGAACCTGAAGTGCTAAAGCGTGCTGAGTTTCAGCTGACTAGGCTGAAGAGTCTGTACTTACGGAAGCATGGATACTAGAATGGGTGGAATCGACGTGTTTGTCGTATTTAACACTTCCCAGTATTTCCAGGCAAGGCAGTTCATCTGAAAGACCAAGCACAGCAGCAGGGTTAGTCGCAGTCATCTGTGCAGCACAGTTCTCACATGTTACACAGTGAGCCCCCACCTCTTTACCTGGAACGGAGAGAGCAGGTGGAAGTTCTTTTCAAAGAGGGTGAAGTTGGTTGTGAAGGCCTTACTGTCCATCTCATGAATCTGATCACAGGAAATCCCTTTAATAAGCTGCCCTGTACTGAGAAATACAAGCCAGAACTGTATTTACTGTCACTGATCTGTGCTCTCGCAGATAAACATTACTGCAGTTTTAATAATCCATTGTTTTAATAATGCCACACAACAAAGGCATGCAAAAGTATTTCTGAGTGCAATACAAGTACAAATACATACTGATGCACTATATTTTTGAGTTCTTTATTTGACCATCAGAGGAGATAAAGCAATATACTGTATAGTTGTGACTATATTACCATCAGGTCCCATTGTGGATATCAGTTTCATTAGATCGTCTGAGAACAGATTTCATATTACTGCTAGAAATTGCCTTCAAGCACAGAATCAGAATTTAAACTGACACAAAGATGATGTCTATATTAAAATACATTAATAAGATACATTAAGAAAATACATTAATAAGAACTAATAAATCAAAAGCACCAGCCGATATTATATTATAATAATTCATAGCTGCACACCTTATGAGATCTGTTGTGGACATCCTCCTAGACAGGGAATCATAGAGAAAAAAAGCCTGTAAAAAATAATAATAATAATGATTTACAAATCTACTGATTGAACATGATACAAAAATTACAAGTTAAACAACCACCTTTGGAAAATGAACTCAAAACAGTTGTCGCTGGCTAGCTCTCTCTTTCCCGATCCCTAAGCTTGGTTACCTGGCTTCGTGTGAGCTGCTTCTCCCCCACAGTGCTGGTCTCAATGCTCTGCAGCCCCAGCAGAGTGGACAGGGATACCTCCGCAAACAACACGCTTGGGATCTGCTTCATCACCGTCCAAAGCTCCGGAGCTGTGATCATCTGAGTAAGAGAGTAACCCAACACCTCAGCACAGACATGAACTCCAACAAGGAACACAGAACGAACCCACAGGAAAAGCTGAACCTCAAAGAGCGTGCCCTGAGCTACGCTATCAGTGCACGATAATAGTGTGCTGTACCTGGCTGACAATGGCATGCTGCTGTGCAGGGTTGAGGTCAGAGGCATACTGCGACAGCGTGCTCTCCAGGGCCTTGCCAAGCTCCTCCGTGCTGACGCTGTAGAAGAGGTTTGTGTCCACCCCCGAGATCAGAGACCCCAGCTGGCTGATGTTGCTGAACGACAGAACCTGAGGAGGCAGAACAAACTCCCTTAGTCAGCTCTAACGACGTCTAAAATCTTTATTAATCCCTATAATCCCAGGTGCAGAACCGACCCCGGGTCAATTACAATTGTAATTGTGCAATTCATAATTAATTACAATGTAATTGTAATTGATCTTTGGCACACCTGTGCAATTGTAATTATATCACACAATTGATTGATTACAATTAAACATGTATTGTAATTCGATCATTATTGTCATTACTGCTTTTTAATGTGTGGTGCTGTTTATGTAACTTTTTCGTGCAATCGAAATTATAATCTTGATTACTGCAGCATTACTGTAACTGAACAAAATAACATTGTAACTGTAATTGTAATGTCCGCAAAGAACTGTGTTGGAATTGCAATTAGAATTTGGATTGACCCCGGATCTGGTGCAGAGCAGCTCTCACCTTGCTGCTGCCCACGTACTTGTGCGCGAGGATGATGGTCTGGCTCCTTGTCCAGCCCAACACCTGCTGCAGCACGGCGATGGAGCCCTGCACAGCCTGGGGGGACAGTGACTCCAGCTGGCTGGGCGTGAGGCCCACCACTGCATCCGACACTGAGCCCAGCGTCTCGTTCAGCGTCTGGTTCTTCATCACGATCTCCAGCAGCTGAGACTTGAGCTGCAGCCAGGAGGAGAAGGACATGTTAACGACACGAGGCTGCGGCTGCATGCCTATCCTCACAGCACCGTCTCACCGCAGCTCCCCAGCAAAAGCCTCATCACTAAGCAGGCACTTTTATTTGAATCTGATCAGTGGAGTCCCATCTATAAACCAGAGTCCCAGGCTGGTACCATCAATATGTGTCAACGTGGACTGAATCCCAGAACACGCACAGGTATCAAAATCAAAAGCACGCGGTTCTCAACATGCAGCTATGGTGAAAAGTTTTGCACCACCTAGAGACAATTAAAAAAATTAAAATATGAAATCGAGGAAACTACAAAAGTCTACAGGAAGCCAAATTAGTAGTACAGTATTTGAAGATTTTGAAATGTTCAGTTTTTGTCAGTTTTTTGTTAGGTACTGTATAGGGAAATCTGCAATTCAATATGTTAACGTAACATTATTCAGCAGGTTTCATTCAACTTTATGAAGAAAAATGAGTTAATTCTATAGGGTGATATAAAACGTTTGACCATAGCTGTACAGTATATCCTTCAATAATTCAGTATGGGGGATCCTCTATTGCAAGTACAGCGCTATACCAATGCAGTCAAAAGTTTCACTGTGGTTGCAGGTTCACACTGTATCTAGGACCCTCACCTTCTGCACATCCGATTGGCTGCCACGGAGCTGGTTGCACTTGATGAGCTGGTGGAGCAGATTACGGGCATCACTGGCACCCAGCTGGTGCACGTTGTTATAGAAACAGACCAGGAGGCCGAGCCTAAGAAAGAAGGCATAAGAGGACTGTGAATGCCAACTCATTGCCGCAAAAGCAAATGTCACATTAGCATGGGCACGTCCCTCAATGGCAGAGCACAATGGCACTAAGACACAGCAGCCTTCTCACTTACAGGCTGGTTCTGCAACTGCGGGAAAACACAAAAACATTTTAATAGTAAACTATTTATTTGATTTATATATATATATATATATATATATATATATATATATATATATATATATATATATATATATATATATATATATATATATAAATAAATAGTAATTAATGTGGCATTTCTGGAATATCTGCTTTAGTTTTAAAATGTAAAATTTTGAAATAAAATCTCAAGTAGTTATTTACTGCACTTTATAAAAATATATAGCATCCAACAAGTAGTATGATGCAGGTGCTTAGATCCCCAATAGTTCATAAATCAAACATGTGCTAGATGAACACTATTAAGTACAGTATGGCAGCTAACAAGAATTCACTAAAATGCCAAATTTATGCAAAAATATAAAGTCATTTATTATATTCACAAGTAGAGGCCAAAAGCACTAGACAAACATTTCGGACAGTTCAAGAAAATCCTCTGCTTTTGAAATAGCCACTGCCACGCTTCGTAATAAATAAAGTTGTTTCAAAACATGACAGGATTATATTCGCAATTGCAACAGGATGACGAATGCAGGACTGCAAAACAAGACGATGCATGCGCTAAAACAGCTTGTAATTCAAGCCCCTCCCCACTCCCCTGCGATTGGCTGACCTGTAGACTATGGAGGTGTTCCCCATATCGAACCCAGAGCCGTTGATTCTTCCCAGGAAGGCTTTGGCTGTGGCATGCTTGATGTCGTACACCGAGTCCAGCTGTTTTGTGGCATTGTCATAGCTGATGAACATCCTTATCTGCGGGGCAGCGAGGAATGTTTTTTTAAAACTTTAATTTACCTTCTTTATGATGCTTACAACTGTGATGAATTGTTCTGCATGCTCTCTATCTATTATGGAATGCTGAAGATGCCTCTAATCAGCTATATTCTTCATTCCATGACCTTTCAACTCCACCTGCTGATTTTCAACCAGTATTGGGTTACCACCCCAATAACATCATCATTACAAAACCTAAATAAACTTGTTTTTTTTATTGCTCTCTGGTAGTGTACACCTCAGTTGAAAGGTCACATTTACTGTTGTAGAAACGATGGTTCTGTAAACAGCACTCCCTAACTGCAAGGGTTACCGGTCATCATCTGGTTTACCTCACTCAGAGGAATTGTCTTGATGTTGTACACTGGCAGATGAACAATGTATCTTCCCAGAAACCTCAGGCTCTCGGCTGTGACCCACGAATCAAATCCTTCTGCTAATTTCGGTGAGAAATTGAATTATTAGCAAATACTGTAAAGTCGTAGATAGGCCTCAAATGAATCCTGATTAATTGCCTTAATCTACGGTATGCTTTCTGATACCAAGTTGCCATTTTGCTTTGTTAACCACATTTCCTGCTAGACGCTTTCTTCAGTCAGCATTATAAAATCAACTTGATTTAAAGGCATATATGTTTGTTGAGTGTGGCTAGGACAAGGACTGCTTAGATCCAGTTGGGATTTTAGACAGCTGAGAAAATGTGGCAGATGGATAAGGTAAGACTTTGCTTTATTAAAGTAATCCCTCCTGAAACAGTCGAGGATTTTTCCCTGCCCCCAGCTTTGTATCCCTGGAATACAGGTGTAATGTAATGAGTGTACATAATAATACAAAAATAAAATCTCTGCAAGCACACGGAAAATGAGTTACCATTTGACTTTGTCGATTTCTGCAGACCCAGAATGATCCACTTGTAGATAGCTCTTTGTGTGCTGACTGAAAACTTGTCATAAAGGTCCTTAAAAATAGCCGTTCTTGGGGAAAGATGAAATACATCAGATTGTAGGTAAATAGGTCAAATAAAGGATTGCATGTTTGTAGTTAAAATGTACGTAAGGGTAACAAAGGGATTTAAGCAAACATTATTGAGTACACTGCTCAACACAGCTGCAAGTGGGTGTAGGAAAGAGAAACTAAGCTTACAAAAAAAAATAAAATAAGGTTTAGCTTCACATCCACGTTTAGGTAAGATAAATAAGACAGGCATTTGAGAAGCATTTCAAGATCCTCCATGTACACACACCATGCCCTCCCAGAGGTAACTAATTAATGATTAATTTCTGCTAATAACTACATACATACAGGAGCTTCCTTACAATACTACAGGCAGGGAGAAACCAAAAGCCAGTTTAATAGATGAATCCCTATGCGTTCTCCATGCATTATCCTTACATGTTCCTGAAGGTGTCGTCCTGCAGATCCCGGGGCAGGT
Organism: Acipenser oxyrinchus oxyrinchus; assembly: GCA_030684275.1. Lineage (NCBI taxonomy): Eukaryota > Metazoa > Chordata > Actinopteri > Acipenseriformes > Acipenseridae > Acipenser > Acipenser oxyrinchus. The sequence goes on along the minus strand of CM060262.1, from coordinate 28,904,313 downwards.
CTGTGATGAGTTCCTCGTGGACGAACTCCCCTGAGGACAACCTCATTGCCCCTCCCAGGAGCTCCACGCAGTCTGGGGCGTTCAGCTCCGACCAACACCTCTCTTTCGCAATCCAGAACAGGGACCTGTTCCCCCCAGGACTCTGCATGAGGGCGGCCTTTATCAGGTCAAAATCAATATCCATCAGGGGTGTCTGCAAAACAGGATTAGTTTCAATGATCAGATGAAGTTAATCAGGAAGTTACTTCAAGAGCTATGTTGTTTTCTATTCACGAATAATGATGTACCAGCTGATTACTGGCAGCACAAAGTACATTCATTGGAGTATTGGATGGTGTCCTGGGATTTCATTTAAACCCTGCATGTAGAAGGGCTTTATCAGAGCGGTCATTTGGATAGGTGGACCTTCTGTACAGGCAGTTTGTAGCGCAGAATATTCATTGCAGACAAACCTGCTCTTTTCTTCCACTGAAGAGCAGTTTCATGGCCACCAGGAACTGCTGGCTGTCCAGCGTCAGGAGGTCAGATATAAGCTGTTTCGGCTCACTCATCAGTCTCGTCTGGTAGTCTCTCAAGATCGTCTGGGAACGAGAGAATCTAAGTTAAAACATGGAAAGGAACCCAGCGAGTGCCTTGTTGGCAAGTAACCACAGAGTGTCACATGTTCCCCAGCATAGGAGCAGAATACAGAGACGACACCAGGTATTGCTACTCAAGCCTGTACAATGTATTCTTGTACTGTAGACAGATTCAATTTTACTGCTCCACTGTGTGGAGGAATATGCTTTACAATACGCTGTGCTGTTACTGCCCCGGCAGAACTGGCTGAGGCCCATTGTTGAACAGCTGCTGTCAATTACAGGACATTTTACACACATGCAGAGGATGAACAAGGAAACCAACTGGCTATACAGTAAATACTGTGCAGTGCAGAGTAACACTACATTGCCAGAGGTCTGTTGTCTGTTACCCTTCACCCATTTATGTTAATAAAACTCTTGTTGAAAAAGTAATGCAAGTTATGAAGCACAGCTCAGCTGTACAGTACCTACCGTAATGCGTTCCACGTTCAGAGTGGAGTTCTTCAAAAACAGATACTTCAGGGTGACAAGAGGGTTCCAGGCCTCTTGTTTACTACAAAAAAATAAAACATGCTTCTTGAGGTCACAGTTAAAATGAGTGAGTTCTGCACAATCAAGATTGGGATTAATTCCAATTCCTTTTTAAAATCAATTCCCAGTTCCAATTCCAATTCCTTACCTTGAAAAGAGGAACGCATCAACAAGAGCTGTAAAAAAAACAACAACAACAAATTCATATAGATTTAAAAGGCACAAGTCAAATGATATTGCATCATCGATAAACATTATATGTTTCCAGTACTTGCCTTGAAGGTATTTCCCAGCCAAGAATTCATCCTAAAGATGAAACAGCAAGCACAATATATTTTAATGCAAGAATTACTAAACATGTCAAATTTATAATTCACAGAAACGGGGCTATTGTCTCCTTGTTAACCAGAAAGGGTCAATCTTACTAAATACCAAAAAGAAAACCACATTCATAAGAAATAAGGGACAGGTGACATTTCTCTGACCTGCACAAAGAGCACTGCTGCGAATGAAAAGCATTTATTAAGCAGTACCCCAGAACATCCCAGAGAACCAAACACAAGCCCCCAAAACAAATAATAATAATAAAAAAACGACTGACCAGTGATTTTTTCAGCAAGGGGTGCAAATCTGAGAAAGTAAAAAGAAAATGTAATTCGGCTCTGTTAATGCAATCAAGCACATTAACATTTCAAATGGCAAATTAGAGGAACTTCCTTCTACTGTTTCCATGAATGGATACCATATGACGGTTATTCTTAACTCAGGTAAGTAAAGGGCAGGTTTTATTTGTTTCTCACCAGGATGGTGCTCCACTGAAAGCTGCAGATGTCCTAGGATCAACAGCACAAGTGACAGAACCAGTTTTTCTGACATCTCCCCTCTCTTCTGGAACCTTTCTGTTTGAGCCTCAAAAAGAAACAAGGTGATACAGTGGGAACGGAGAGAACACAATCCTTCAGGATTATTTCACTCGGATGCTCGGACAACATTGTGTAATAGTTTGTTGTACGACTCTTATATAAAACTCTAAAGCATATAGCAATAGTAATAGGATATTGCATTACATATATGAACCCTACTGGAGTTTTATTATTCAAGAGATGCAAACCCTAGTTTAATTTGCTTAACAGTTTGTTAATACAACAATGCCTACATAAAAAGTTTAGGTTTTGTATGCGTTACATGCATTATTAAGATTTGACTTATAAGTTTTGTAACAATAACTGCAGGAAAGTTTTTTGAATAAACTTCTTAAAGTTAGTATGGGCCAAAGGAACAACGCAACCACTATATACAGTCAAAGTGTTGCCTCTCCCTATAGAATTATCTATTTTTGCTTCATAAAGTCAAATGAAACCTGCTGCATAATGTTACATTAACATATTGGATTACATACTGCTTTGTAGTTTTCCATATACCTAACTACAAACTGACAAATTGAAAAAATGTGACATTGCGAAATCTAACATGAAATACTGTTATGGCTTCCGGTAGACTTTTGCAATATAATTTTGCAGTCTCTTTGATTACATGATGCTAAATAAAATATCTAAATTATGTTAATATAGTTTTTATTATGTCTCAATCCTAAAATATTATGATGATGAAAAACGTTTGACTATAGCTGTATTAATTTATTCGAGGTTGATCCTTAAGCAATCCAGGTTTTATGATACAACCTAACATAATTGTTTGTATTCATGGGAGGGTCATCTACACATGTCACATGTATTTAGTAATGATCAGTAATCGCATACCAAGTGTTTCGTCATTTGTAACAATCTCCAGTTTGCACAGTAATAAAATAATCAATTAATTGAATCTGTTGCCGAATATTACTTACACTTTTCGGCAGGTTTAAAAAGGTTAAAACAACTTTAACAAGTGAGTTTTGTCTTTGTATAATAAAATAAACAAATATACATGTCAAAACTTTAACACCACACTTAAAAAAGAAGAAAAAACTCAAAATAAGAATGAAATTGTTCTGCCAGTCATGCAGATCTGAATTCCTTTTACTTTCTCTCAACACTCTCAAACCTGAAAGCCGATCATTTCCACTGTGCGCAAAGATAGCGAGTGGTGTAATTTACAAACCAAAAAACTGCGCAGTAAAAAATAAATAAATATATATAGCACTGTCTGTACCAATTAAATGCAAAGCTCATTTACCTTTGTCTGGCGTTCCTTTACTTGTGTTCCTTATTTAACAGAATTTGAAGCGTAGCACCCTTTTCCCCCAGAAGAAACTATATTCTAGCCCTAATGGGGTCAGTGACGTCATTAACATATCAGGTGTAGTACCTGTGAAAAGAGAAACGCACCAAGAGAAACGCCGACAACGAAGGTATCAGGCGACTGAGATTTTAAACACCGCTTCTGTAATTAATGCAAACGCATTGTGTGTGTGTGAATATTTCTATTGCAATTATTTTTTTAGAAATCTCAAACCACCATATTAGCACAATCGTCAATCTAAACTGTTCATACTTAGGACTTTTGATATTTAAGGAAAATGGCAAACGACTGTGTTAACGTTTGTGTGACAGCACAACCCTAGGTGTAAAACAAAAAAGTAGCTATCTGAATAAGTTATCTTCAAAGCTGGCACTGACTGACATTTTCCTACTGGTAGCGGGGTTTGGTGTCTCATGTCTCAGTGTACTACAGCATACCACGTTAACGGTCAAGCAAAGGGTCATCATATACACCGACTGCTGTACTTCGAACAGCTGACGAACAGAGCTATAAGCGCTGCATATGTGGGCACCGTCTGTCAGACAATACACAACGGAATTGTCATTGCTTTCCGCTTCTAACTTTTGTTTCAGCAACTGGAAAAGTCAGACCGTCATGTAAGCCGAGCAGTTCTGGGACCCTTAACATGACTAAGCAAACAGGGAGTTTAGACCTGGAGTTACAAGTAAACAGGTCTGGAATAATGGACTGTATCCCAAAGGGCAGTGTAACAACACTGTGTGTACAAGTGGCTAATTAGCCTAATTGTAAACCAGCCTATGCTTTAAAACAAAACCAATGGTAAAACTTCCACAAAAAAAGTATAATTAGGACGCAAAGTCCATGAATGAAAACAATAACTATAAACCCAAGAAAAGAATAAAGGCAGGTCTTCTGAGACTTTAAACAAACGGAGCTTAGCATTTCCTGAAATTCCAGGAGGGATACAATACAGAGCAAACAATAGCCCCTCTAGTGGTGAGACAAGTGAATTCATTCTGCTCTGAGCACAGATATTGTAGATAACGAAGACTCTATGTATGAAGCTCTGTGTCTTTACATCATCAATGACTAAATATCTGGAACACATGTTAATCTTGACTAATTAAGCCAATAACTGGTTCAATTAACTGAGAGCTTTGTTGAAATGAAAACCAGAAGATCCTGTAGCTCTCCAGGGCCAGGTTGGAGCAAATGTATTTCCTCGTTGCAGAAAACGGTAGTGTACACTGCAGCCGTGTCCTTTACAGAAATAATGCAGCCTTCAGGTTAATACCACAGAGTTGGCAACTAAGCACCGTTTTATATCAAGCACATTGCTTCTACCAGCTGCAGTGTCAACCAGAGTAAGGATTAAGTACCCTTGAATTAGACGCAGAGGGCACAGCGTGAATTGCATCTGGAATGAGTTTCACCAGCTGTGGTTAACTGTCTCCTGCCAACTAAAAGGTTCAGAAAATATCAGAAAAAAAATCAAATAAAAATCAGAAATATAAAATCGGTTGTATCTCAGGTCATTGTTATTGATGTTCAGGAGATAAACAGGATATTAATTATCAGAAAACATTTATTGACACTAATTGTAGATACAGTGTTCAAAAAATTAAAAAGACAAAACATTGCGCTTAAACTTCTGCAAGCAATAATAGAACATATATGGGTTACAGTATAGTACGTGGATGGCACAATTTCTAATTGAGGACACATGTTAATATGGCTATAATACAAATTTCAGTGAAAATCTCATAATGCAAGCATGACCGTACACTTGGATTTGATCAAATAAAGCAGGTGATTCAACAGTTTTGTATCGGATCAACAGCAAAGAGAATTACATTTTTATTACATTATGTGAATGATTCAATTAAACAGTGATCCTATTAAATGACTATCACTGTACTAACAGGTCAAGTACAATCTAATGATTTGCATGTATTCAGAAGAAATATCCAATAAAACCCTGATGATCTAAATTTAGATTTTCCAAAATGCCCCCCTGTAACCAGTCATACTGTGCCAGTGATCACCCCACACCCAGCTCCCTTACTCTGGAGTTTAAAGTGTAATACATTCTATATTTTAAAGTTCGATGACTGTATTATATTTCTGGAGGTTTCTTGATGCTGGAATGTCATAGTAACATGATTAATACATATAGACTTTGCAAACACACACACACACACTGATATTTTTTTTATTCTCCACAAATTACACTCTATATTGTACCCCACTGAAACTTACCTGAACAATGCAAATGAGGAACAAATAGTTTAATGTCTGCATGTATCAAATGCACATTTCCAATGCCATCTATTCAGCACCTATCCCAAGAACTACATACAATTACAAAATGTATTACAAGACATCAACAAGACTCTCTGGATTGACTGTGTAACCATTTTCTTTTTTTTTTACTGTATTGTAAGGTACCACAAATCAGACTGTCCATGGAAAAGGGTTGAAAAAAATTGGAGTCAAAACTACCGGTAAACCTGTCTTTGGCTTGCCATCAGTGGGGGACCTACCGTCTTCTCTAGCATTGGAACACTTTAAAAATGGTCACTTTTACAGTAAGATGTTTCTCTCTGTATTGCCTAATTGCTTTTTAAAACATGACCCATCATGGACAAGCAGGTAGGTCCCCCAAAGGGAAGGAAAACCAAACACAGTAACTTTGTTTGGAAGGAAAAGGGCAGATTTCGATAGGTATGTAAGGTAGTGAATAAACTCCAATCCAGCGCATGTAACTGAAGCAGGAGGATCAATCTAGTCAATCCCAGCTGGGGAGTCACTCAGATGCTTTAGACAGAATCTCTAGGGATGCTTGTGCTATCCTTTGGAGGCCTGGTGGGCTGGAATTAAGACGGGTCGGTTTTACTCCTCGGGCCGCAGCACAAAGACAGCGTCGTCCAGGTGGTAGTAATCGCTGTACATGTCCCCCTCACACAGGTACGGCAATCTGGTGAAGGCCTCCACGGCAAAGCCTGCCTCCTTAAACACGCCATTGGCCATGCTGGTCACCTGCTCCTCCCACGTCTTCCCCTCAACCACCAGGAACTCCGAGGGTTGCTCCCACTTCCCACCTGGATGAGAGAGCAGGCATGCACTGATTCATGTGTTTAAATTTGCAATTCTGTTTTAAATTCCACGAGCGTGTAAATATTCCCTATTGAACTGTAATATAGCTTTAAATCTTGAGAGCAAGAACAATCCTCCGTTTCTTGTAATCTCCTTTTAAATCTCACAAGCATGTTAAAATGCACTGTTGCTGTGTCTCAACCGGACGTCATTGAAGAAAGGTCATCATACACCGCAGCTTCACCTCGTCTGGTCAATGTCCTCCCTATCCTGACGTGCAGTGGTATCAGTTTCAACAGCACTCGCACAGAAAGCTCCAAACACACCCCTCCAACAAGTATTCCCTAGAAAAATCTAGCGACAACAGATCCCTAGGGATCCGCTTGATCCACCCGAACGAGAGCAGCATTTACTTCTGTGGGATATCATTCAAGTCTGATTCAATCCACTCGAAAAATACATCCACTGGGACTGTTCTGGTTTTTAGAGATCAGTTAGAACTCTCTACATAGTATCCTACCCATCCCACTCTTCTGACACGATTCATTTCTTTAAAAGACTTCTGGCTTAACACACAGAACCACCTGTGGCAAACCGAATGTTGGCCAATTATGGTAACTGCAGAATTAACTTTAAGAGGCATAGTAATGTCAGATATTTTAGGATTCCTCTCTATGTGCATATAAAGTTATGTGGCGTTTGCTGTGACCCTTTTTGCTGCTCTCAACAGACTTGCTGAAGTAGCGTTTGTATAGTCAAAAATAACTGGCCTCCATGACAGTCCATCACAACATTACATTTGGGGTTTTGTTAACATCCCCATTACAGGCTAATCAGATTTTACCATAGTTAACTTCTATTCACCGCAATCATATTTTTTCTCTAATCACATTAAGTCGGTGTGCCTGACAGCAGGAATACTTTATGCCAACAGATGTTGAGATTTGCTTATGGTGGTCACAAACAAGTACAGGAAACGATGTTAATGAAAAATTAACAGTTCTTCTCATATAACTCCCTTCTGTCTACAGCCAATATGCAGTGGAGGCAGGAAGGGGCCCGCCCAGGAGTTAAGTGGTGAAACGATTGCAGTATCTCAACAATTAACTTTTTTTTTTTGAGAAGCATTCTTTTTTGATGACACGTTATTGGAATTGTAAAAGCAATTTCTTTAATATTGTTTTGCTCCTCTCTTGACCACTGTGAAACTGATGTAATATATTTCAGTAGAAAAAGCACAATGGGTGTAAAAACCTTCTTACACCCTGTGCTGGAGGAAGACTGTGGTTAAAAAGGAGCACGGAGCAAAGGGAAGCTCAAATACTAGCAGTTTTATGCTACATCAACAAATAAGAACATAAGAAAGTTTACAAACGAGAGGGGGCCATTCAGCCCATCTTGCTCGTTTGGTTGTTAGTAGCTTATTGATCCCAGAATCTCATCAAGCAGCTTCTTGAAGGATCCCAGGGTGTCAGCTTCAACAACATTACTGGGGAGTTGGTTCCAGAATATATGATTAGAAAGTGTGCTATACTCTGTTAAGATCATTTCTACTTCTAATGACATTGTATAATCTTAAACACAACTTCTTGTTCTTCAGCCCCTATAGTGAACCTCATATGGTGCAGGGTTACGTGTTTAAGTGTGAAGTGCATTGCAAGTATGGGAGTGTATGTGTACTGTTTATGACTATTTAGGGTGATGCGAATCTTTTCCACATACCGATTTCCACGTAGGGGTGGAAGGGCAACACTGCAGCCAGGACCAGCCTGCCTTTGGAGGGCTCCAGGGATCTGCGGATGTCTTTCAGCAGTTTCACTGGCTGATCGCAGCGGTCCAGCAGGTTGAGACAGCTGATCAAATCGTACTGAAAGCCTGTGTCCTGCCACTCATCTATCCCAAGTACCCTGGAACCAGTGGAGGATGAAGGAAGAGGAGATCAGGACACAAAATCAAGGGCTGGGGGTGGGAGACACTGTTTCCAAACAATATGGGTGAATGTGCATGATTGACTGTTAACTGCAAGTAAGTGCAGGAGATCACTATAAAACTTTAAGATGGTTAAAGTCTCAGACTCTCTTTCTTCTCTACTTTAACAAATTAAAACAGCACCACCCTTCAGGATTCTTACCTGTACTGTTTCTTTTCAAGCTGCCACTTCATGGTGGCTGACACCTCAGTGGTGTAGATCTCTTCAAAGTGTGAGCTCATGACCTTGGTAACCTCCCCATCTCCAGCTCCCAGATCCAGTAACCTCTTACTCTTCCAGTCTTGGGAGATATTCATCAGCTGGCGGAACTGCTCTGGGGAGAACACAAACATAGAACCTCTTCCCAGGTACCTGCTCCCACAAAACACAAGAAACACAAACTACATTAGGATTACTTTAACAACAGCGGTACAGAGAATTTTAACACAAAGAAGCTAATCAAGTATGATAAATAGGAATACAAATAACACAGCCTTAATCTAGCGCGATCTGTTTCAAAAGTTTCACACCCATCATTAAAGCTGGAGCTAGTACCCAAAGTAATTTGGACACAGCCTTTTCTATCTAGAATTAAGGTTTTATGACTTTTGGGTCAGGGAAACAAGTATGGATATTGTATTCCTGCTTAGAGCTTTGGTGATGTGACAGGAGATTATGGTCTGTCTTTAAGCAATCGGCTTTTGAGTGTTCAGACCATTGATATTTAACTAGGATCTATTTTTAGGACACTTGACTGCTGAAGGTAAAAGAATACTGAAGCAAAGTCAATCTAATCAAATTCAATTACCCGTTTATCGAGGTTCTGGACACAAAGGGGCTGAACAGGGTTGAAACAAAAGAGTGATAGAGCTGAGTGAAAAGGCAGCCGGACTTCTCCGCGCTCCTGTTCAAGAAGGCCTGCGTTTCCGTGTCCAAGTAACTCTGGATGAAGGCCGGTCGTACAGCCTCACCCAGGATCTCTGTGCGACACCCATACCACTGCAGGAAGAAAAGAACACACACAGCATACAGAGCTGAATCAGTATTATGTTACTTGCCACTAGAATTCATGAGTTTCTCTGTGTATGATCTCTCTGGGAATCAAGCCTTGTGCTGTATGCATATCAGGGTCTTTGTATGGATGTGCACATATCTGTGCATGGTCATCACGGGTGCAAATAGTTTTTTGAAAATTGGTGCTATACTGTTTTGAAAGTTTAGCACTAGAGAGCCTACTGATGCTAAATTACCCCCCTCCCACTGCTCTTCAATTTGTTTTTAGAGACAATAGTGTGCTGTACATTTATTTATATGGCTGCGAAGACATGTTTGCGACCAGTTTCTGCAGTTAAACTTCCCATACTAACCTTCTCTCCTGTGTATGATGATGAGTGTGGGTGGGTCATGCGAGTAGTCCAGACCCAATGAGAAACTATCATCATCTATGGTTGCTCAGGAATTTAAAAAAAAACTGAACATGTCTACTGGTGCCAGAATTTAATGCTGCTGGCGCTACATCATTTTTAATTCTATTATATGAGATACTTTGGCTCTAGAATCTAGCGCATAGAACCATATTTGCATCAACATTTCTTTTCAGGTATTGCACCAAAATAAAAAGTAAGATGCTACAGTGTGTTGTGGCTTGGTGGGTCTTCCTGACAGGCTTTATATGTGACACACCTTTACTTTGAGCCATTGTTACAAAGACCAGTTCAATCTGTGGTCCGTGTTTGAGAAATAGGGTTTGGGATAAACTACAGTACAGCTGTCTGAAATAACAAAGAGCAATTATAAACTCAGCTATAAGATTATTTGTTCAGTTTCTATATTTGCGTAGTGCACTGTCCCAAAAAAACAAAAAAAAACTTCTAATGTACTTACGTATATTATCTAAATCTGACAGAGCAAAGATGTTGTTAGCTAGAAATTGTGTTAGACCAGAAAATAAAGAACTGAAACATATATTTTAACATAAATGAAGTCAGTAAATTTGCTTCAATAGAGACCACGATCATGGTTTCATAATAGCATTTGCCATATCACGATTTTCACTCTATAGGAATCCAAATAAACACAAAGAAAACACCGTAGACTTCATACCTCGTGCGCTTCTTGCTGTGTTCTCGATTCGCTGACCATATTCACCAACAGTGACCGAGTGAGTGGGCTCCTCAGGTATGCTTCAGTCCACATCCGTAAAACTAAGAGAGATGCAAAATAACAGAAAACCCAGCTTCCAAAAAGTAAGAGTTTCATCTGTAAGCGGTCGGTCACCTGAATAATAGAGGGGGAGGAAAAGTGTAAACTTTAAGTTCTGCACACTCTATCCGTAGACGCTAAAACATGACTGATCTCTGAACGCAGATGTATAAAAATCACAAACCTCAGGGCGGTGTTCTGGTACTTAAAAGGCGACATGTCATTTGTACTTTCCTTAATCTGAATACGAACTTCTCAGAACAGTGAATTGTACAAACCGGTGAAATCACAGCTCTCCAACAGTAAACAATCCACGTTTACTTCCTGTGTTACACTAAATATCGTCCCCTGAAACAGTAAACGACTCAACTATTGTTGCAGGAAAAAACGCCTTTTGTGAGCCTAGTTCTTCTTCTTCTTTGTGGGGTACGACTATTACTGACCCTGTTAATCCAGGAGTCCCACAAAATAAATCAACAAATCGCCGTAACTCAAAGTGATGCTCGGGTCGCTCCTGTTATTGACGGTATCAGAACATTTTAACCGGGTGTTCTTGACAGACTGTCATTGCACGCACCGCTGTTTGTTGAAAAATGTGTTCTTGCAACACGAAAAATACCATGCACATTACGCAAGACTTTATATACAAAATGCATAGAAATGCAGACTATGAAATACTCATTTTGTATTTAAAGAATCAAAATATTACATATTTTATTTTATAAAAAAATATGATAATTTAGAATATTTTATTTTTTACGTTTGCGTGAAGTATGACTAAGAAAAAAAAACGCACGTTGATAATAATTATAAACGATTCCTGGTCAATAAAAAGTTCTGCATGTATAGTACTGTACTGTATCATGCAACATTCTTTACACGTTTCTACTCTTAACACACGGTGCCATTTTTATTGCGAAAGACAAAACTCCATAAAACCACAGCTCAGCAGCGGGACCATGCAAAGGAATGTCTGTACCAAGTATCATCAAATTTGGATGAGCAGTTCTTCATATTAAACTAACATACAGCCATACATACTAATATCACAGGGCTTAAATTAGGCAGGTAGATCGGAAGGAAGGTATGCATAGACAGACAAGCAGAGACAGAACAATTAAACATGTCAGGTGTAAGCACATAGTGATGACTATACCTTTAAGTTTACCACAGTATTTTTGCACTTTTCCTATGGTTATACTATGCCTTTACCATGGTTTGCCATGTTTTTTTTTTAATATGCTTTACCATATCTTACTGTACTTTACAATGTCTACCGATGCTTTACCATGCTTCAATGTGCTTTATTTACACTTTGCTGTGGTTTATCAGTGGGACACTTTTATAAGGGTCGTATTATCAAATGAAAAGAAGCCCTCCTGGAAATGAACAGCTGACAAATTGAGCAGTTAATGTTTTAATATTATTGTTATAACACAGACAAAACAAGCAACAAAAAGTATGACAGAGGGAGCGAGATGCGTGAGTAGGTCAATGCAGTCGTGTTGATAGGTGTTGGTGACAGATACCCAGCGATGACCCACAGTGGTAGTCTGAGAGAGCTCCTGTTCATTGTCTGGTGTCTCCCCCTCATGTCTCATTTCTCGGGGGTGTTTCTGCAGGAGCAGTGCAAAACTGGCAAATGAATCTGCAGCCACTCTGGGTGTACTGAATATAGTTAGTACAGGCAGGTACCTTATTAAATATGTAGCAAATAAGGTCAAATGTTTAGGGAGCTAAGAACAAATAAACCAGCTACCCACAAAATGTTTAGATTATATAAAAAAATGTATATATATATATATATATATATATATATATATATATATATATATATATATATATATATATATATATACAGTGCCTTGCAAAAGTATTCAGACCCCTGACCAATTCTCTCATATTACTGAATTACAAATGGTACATTGAAATTTTGTTCCGTTTGATATTTTATTTTAAAACACTGAAACTCAAAATCAATTATTGTAAGGTGACATTGGTTTTATGTTGGGAAATATTTTTAAGAAAAATAAAAAACGGAAATATCTTGCTTGCATAAGTATTCAACACCCACACATTAATATTTGGTAGAGCCACCTTTCTTTGCAATAACAGCTTTAAGTCTTTTGGGGTAAGTATGTACCAGCTTTGCACACAGTGTTGGAGTGATTTCGGCCCATTCTTCTTGGCAGATTTGCTCCAGGTTGTTCAGGTTGGTTGGACGACGCTTGTGGGCCGCAATTTTCAAATAGTGCCACAGATTCTCAATGGGATTGAGATCAGGACTTGACTGGGCCACTGTAGGACATTCCCCTTTTTGTTCTTGAGCCACTCCAATGTTGCTTTGGCCTTGTGCTTGGGATCATTGTCCTGCTGAAAGGTGAATTTCCTCCCAAGCTTCAGTTTTTTTAGCGGACTGAAGCAGGTTCTCTTGCAGTATTTCCCTGTATTTTGCTCCATCCATACTTCCTTAAATTTTAACAAGATGCCCAGTCCCTGCTGATGAGATGCATCCCCACAGCATGATGCTACCACCACCATACTTTACTGTAGGGATGGTGTGTCTTGAGGCATGGGCAGTGTTAGGTTTCCGCCACACATAGCGCTTTCAGTTTTGGCCAAAAAGCTCTATCTTGGTCTCATCTGATCACAAAACCTTTTCCCACATCGCAGCTGGGTCACTCTCATGCTTTCTGGCAAACTCCAGACGTGCTTTCAGATGGTACTTTTTGAGTACCGGCTTCTTTCTTGCCACCCTCCCATACAGGCCAGTGTTATGCAGAGCTCTTGATATGGTTGACTGGTGCACCATTACTCCACTCCCAGCCACTGAACTCTGTACTCCTTCAAGGTGATTGTTGCCCTCTCTGTGGTTTCTCTCACAAGTCTCCTTGTTTGAGCACTGAGTTTTGAGGGACGGCCTTTTTTTGGCAGTGCCTGGGTGGTGTGATGCAGCTTCCAATTCCTGATTATTGATCCAACTGTGTTCACTGGGATATCCAGACACTTGGATATTATTTTGTACCCTTTCCCTAATCTATGCATTTGTATTACTTTATCTCTAACTTCTGTAGAATGCTCTTTGGTCTTCATTTTCCTTCAGATTCACAGCCTGACCAATGATCCTTCAACAGTGGGGTTTTTATCCAGAAAATGTGACAGCAACTTTAATGGTTCACAGGTAGAGGCCAATGGCAAGGTAATTGTATCCTCGTTAGGGCAATTTCTTTCATCGGTGTAAACTGGGAGCTTCCATAGCACAGGGGTTGAATACTTATGCAAGCAAGATATTTCAGTTTTTTATTTTTCTTAAAAATATTTCCCAACATAAAACCAATGTCACCTTACAATAATTGATTTTGAGTTTCAGTGTTTTAAAATAAAATATCAAACAGAACGAAATTTCAATGTACCATTTGTAATTCAGTAATATGAGAGAATTGGTCAGGGGTCTGAATACTTTTGCAAGGCACTATATATATATATATATATATATATATATATATATATATATATATATATATATATATTAATTAAAAATATATTTATTACTTTAATGACTCAATTTGAGTACAATATTGATATATCTTAACAACCAACCAACCAACAAACAAAAGAGCTATTACAATATTTCAAAGAGAATTTAAAATTGACAGTAAAACGTAGCACCCTCCAGTTCGAATGAACCTCTTGAGATGACTTCTTTGATGCCGTGGTTATCAAAATCAGTCTGCCTCTTGGTCCTTAGTGCTCTCTCAGAGCCCGGTCCTTAAGTCTCAATGTATTTTGCATCAACCGTGTGGCTTTCCCTGATTGAGTATGGAGTCCAGGCCAAAATCTGTAGAGCTGCAACACATACGGGAACCAGGCACATCAAATAAAACATGACATCATGAAGCTCCTGCAAAGAACTGAAAAAAGACAAGAATAGAATATAGTCAAGGATTCAGTTTTATTTCCAGTGAGATTGGGGTATCATTTTTATTTTCTGCAGTCTTTATTTTGTATTGCTGATAATGTGTTGCACTGCAAATGACTGTACAGCAATGACAGTACAATAGAACAAACATGATGCAGTATACCAGATATGGCACTAGAGGGCAGAGTCAACCACTTTTTAACAAAGGACGCTCTCCAGACATTTGTTTTGTCTCAGTGACACGTTGCCACATTGACTCCAGAGGTCAGACTTAGAAAATTATCTCTCAAGCCAAGATCGGTTTAAACAAGCCTATTGTTCAAGATTGTAAAATGAATAACTGCTGAGTAGAGCACCCCTGAATGTCATTGCAGTAAGAGGCCCTGGAATGAATAACTGAAGGGTCTAAAATAGCTGTATTAGCAAGGTCTATGGGCCAAGCAGATAATCGCCTATAACAATCTCCTGTACTAAGATAGACCCCCGACAAGTGTCATCGTCACACACTTGATGTTCTGAGATGATCTGAGACGCGACATCAGCATTCACCCATTCACTGAGATAGGTCTCTTCAAAGATTAAAAAAAAATAATAAAAATTGCTTTTGTAATTAAAAATATACACTGTACAACAGCGACAGATGTTGTTCCATTAATTTGTGTTTGAGCAACACTGCTGGGAGCTGAATTATACAGGAGGCTGTGACACTGCACAGGATGTGATATCACAGGCACAGATGCAACTCTCTAGGATGTCTGCCGTGGTCCGTCAGCTTGGAGTCAGACAGTGTTTTGGAAAATCCTTCGTCAACTTGCAGTTTATGTATACAAGAACCAGCTTAATGGGGTAAACCACAATATGGTAAAAAGAACAAAAAAAAAGACGTATTAGCACGTCTCCTGTAGTAAACACTTTCCCAGGGCTGATTAGCAAACAGTAAAAGCGTTCAAAGGTAATAACACTGCATCGTTTTATTGCTCCAGGGTCCACATCGATGCAAAGTGGACAGTCTCTGCTGAGGGAAACATTCTAATTCAGGACAAAAGTCTTACCCTTGATCAGAAACGGTAGCAATGTCCTCCAGTTTCTCGTAGCCAACCTGGTTCAGTATACTGACCACGACCATAGGAGCCAGGGACTGGGCAGGCTTAGTGAAGAGGGCATTGGTGCCAAACACCATTGAGGACAGCGGGGTGCTGCAGAAAAAACAAACAAAAACGGAAGAACTTGATAAAAGGCTGTGGGCTTTAACGATAGTTGGTCCAAATTAAGATGGGTTTCTGGTGTATTGAAGTCGCATTGTTTTCCTAATGAACCCACACTGGCTTTGGAAGGTGTTCTGTGTGAGGGAGAGGGAGTAATAGACAAAGAACACTTACCTGCGTTTGTGCTTGAAAAGGTCAGCATCAATTATGTCAGCCAAAGGTAAATTAAACAGGCTAAACGAAGCCTGGATCAGCACCCTAAATGAAAAACAACACAACACAACATATGATGAGTCCCAGCTGCAAACGAGCTTCTGTGGAGTAATGAACGAAATGATTATGCAGTATTTCAATGTTTAGTGCTGTTCCTTTACAATAATAACTATCCTGTCTTACATACAAGTATAGTGACGTCACTCACATGTTTCCAGTGAGAAACAATGCCAGGATGTAGTAGTGTTGAGGTCCCAGAAGGAACATGACGGCTGCAGCCCCAGCTTCCACGTAGAAGGTGAACAGGATGACTCTGTAGTATCCCAGAGTCCTCAGCAGGTTCTGGCTGCTCAGAACTAGGAGCTGGAACAGATAAGGAACCGTGAATGAGGCGAGAGGCCAGCGCATTGGGCTCTATCTACTATTCCTGATGGAAAGGCATGGGTTTCCCAAAGCTCGACTCAATGTTAATGGGATTTAACCCCCTCTAATTCTGTTTAATTCACAGGCAATGAAATAACCAACTGAGAGTTAACATTTTGTACAAGACATCTCCATTAATAGGAAATCATTTGAACGGTTCGTTTTTCAGTTTCACATGCTTTACCATAATCATCTGTTATTTACCATGCTGTTCTGACTAATGAACAAAGACCTGTTACATCACATGGTACCTGCGGGCAGATGAACCCAGCTCCGTACATGATGCTCTTGACGAAGGAAGGAAGGACGTTCTGGGGGATGAGATGCTCCGCGAAGATCATGGTGAAGTTGTTGCAGAAAGCCAGGAGGAAGACCTGGAAGAAGTTCATGGTGACAAAGATCATAAAGTCCTTCTGGGTCAAGATCTGCTTGGTCATGCAGAATACCGAAGACAATGACAGGGCCGCCTCATCTCTCTGTCCTGCCTCGTCTCCCTGTCCCTCCTCGCCGGTGCCCTTTGACCCCAGGCGGTCATACGGGCTCAGGCTATGGAACCCTGTGTAGAGCATGCAGGCGCAAGCCAGCACAGCCACCACCACTGTGAAGCTCTGGAAGTAACCAAAGTTCTCCATGTTTTCTGATACCAGTCCGCAGAACAAGACACTGGAGGAGCCGATCAGAGAGGCCACCTGGTTGTACTTGATGAGTGTCAGTCTATTCTCGTGATGGGTGGAGATTTCTGCAAAGAGAGAGCACTGGGCCAGCAAAACGAAGGTCAGCATTCCATCAAAGGCACACAGGGCCACGATGAGGTGCACTCCGCTCAGCCAATCGCCTGCCTCGTACGATCTCCATGGAAACCAGGCAAGGAGGAAGGTCAGTGCATAGAACGGAGCCCCATAAAGAATAGACAGCCTCCGTTTGGAACAG
Organism: Acipenser oxyrinchus oxyrinchus; assembly: GCA_030684275.1. Lineage (NCBI taxonomy): Eukaryota > Metazoa > Chordata > Actinopteri > Acipenseriformes > Acipenseridae > Acipenser > Acipenser oxyrinchus. The sequence goes on along the minus strand of CM060262.1, from coordinate 28,887,021 downwards.
CAGGGGACTCTGGAGTTGTCCTGAATGTATCCAAATAAGGGATCGTTCACTGCATTCCAGATCATGAAGACAACCTAGCAATAGGAAGAGAATGGAGAGAGATGTTCTCCAATTACTAGGAAAGCTGATCGTTTAATATTGTTTTGCATTCAGTGTGTTTGTTGGTGGTGAAATGTTACTATGGCAGTTTCTTTGATCTGGATTTGACAATAGGTCAGCTGATTTTCTAGTTACTGTATGTCAAGGAACTTAAGTGGGAAAAGAGAAAGTAACGAATATTATAAACTTACTCTATTGAGAACTACTGAATAAATAAAGTGGAATTGTATTGGTTTTCTAGGCATGTATTAACCAGCTACGAATCAATGAATAATCAGTCTGCAGCCGTATTGTTTGCTGCAGCTTAGCCTTCACCTTGCAGTACACTGCTGTATACCCATGTGAAGGGCAAGGCCGCTCCATGTGAAGACAAGATGCTACCTTTAGAGAGCGTCTCGGATCCCATGGGGGGAAACAAACAAACAGCACTGGTTGCAGTATGGGACAAAAAGCACTGCACAACGAGACACCTACCACTATTTCCTTTTTTTATTCTTTTATTGCAAAATTCAAAACAATGATGTTTAATAATCCAGAATATGATATCTGAGAGCATTAGGTCTGTTCTTTAGATTCACTTAAATTGGGAGTTATCTTTTCCGTACTACTAGAGTGGTGTGCAGTTTTGAGTGGACTGTATTTTTCCTAGACCTGAATAGCTAGGTGCAGTGAATTAGCACTCTTTATCTGGGTGCAATTCATTTGCAGTACCTAGTATTTCACCATGCAACATCACCAAACTTTAACACATATAATGTATAAAAAAACCCAAAAAAACAATAATGCATACTTGTGATTGGTGGAAAGCTCCCTCGGAGATCTTGTACTTGTTCAAAAACAGCTTGACATAGTAGAAGCTGAAAATGCTGTTCATCATCCCAGCACCCAGTGTGGTCATGGCATAGGCCAGGGCATTGTGGTGGATTCCAAACATGCTGTCGGCAGCAGGACTGGGGCCTTATGCAGCGTCTGTTCTCACCCTAATCTCATGGACTGCAGCGATCTGTCTTCCACAGCCACACAAAAGGAGAGAAGAGAAAGCTTTAAAAAATAATCTGAGATCACTCATAAAGATCTTTATACCATTGTGTTTTTGGAAGAAACAAAAAAACACATCTATGTAACTATGACTGTAGCATTAGGACTGAATATTTATGGGTGAAGCCTTTAACAAGGATATTATATGATTTACAGTAATGAAGCTAAAGTGTTACTGAACAGGCTGTGAGGTTTTACATTTTTTCCCAATCTTTCTGATTTATGTAGAGGGATATGTTAATAAACAATATCAAAGCACATAGGAGGCTGTGTGGTCAGGTGGTTAAAGAAAAGGGCTTGTAATCAAGAGGTGCACGGTTCAAATCCTGGCTCACTCACTATGTGACCTTGAGCAAGTTACTTAAAGGGTACATAAGGACCTTTTTATTTTATTGTGTTACATGTTCCCATGTGTTGCTACAACTACAAGATGTCTTCCCATGTACCCGCATGGACCTCTCAGAACTACATTTCGCATCATCCTCTTGCTCACTGATAAATCCATCTCTGTTACATATGTGAGCAGGAGGATGATGGGAAATGTAGTTCTAAGTGGTCCATGCGGGTACATGGGAAGCCATCTTGTAGTTGTAGCAACACATGGGAAATAAAAAGGTTCTTATGTACTGTACGGAAATAAATTTGACAAATGATTTTATCATCAAAAATACTTTATATGTATAAAAGAAAATAATGTTAATACAATCGTATAAACATTAGATACAAGCAAGCAAAGACACGCAGGTCACAGCATGCCCTAATGTATACGTTTGTATCATAACACAGACGTCCGTGGAGTGAAATCAAAGAACTGACTGACGATTCAAACAAAAACATTACATTAAAGACTATGAATATATTAGCATTTCCACCCCCATTTCTTCCAATCAGTATGGATCCACCCTGCTATCACACACCTTCAACACATCTCATGTATCAAAATATGAAAATATAAAAACTCATACAAATATGAACATTTTAACATAGAAGTAAATAAACTTATAATCAAATACATGATTAATACTATATGAAGAATGTCATCTCCTACAGTACCCTTTAACCTCCTTGTGCTCCGTCTTTCAGGTGAGACGTTGTTGTAAGTGACTCTGCAGCTGATGCATAGTTCACACACCCTAGCCTCTGTAAGTCGCCTTGGATAAAGGCGTCTGCTAAATAAACAAATAATAATAATAAAACAAAGCAGGAAACTAGGGAGCGTAATGTGTTTTAAACGCTACAGCCTGTTCAGTAACACTTTAGTTTTACAATATTGATGAAATGACCCACCAGTTAATTTCTGCTGAGCCAGCTGCTTCTTCAAAGTCCAGTGTTTGGGATCTTATGTTGCGCACTGAGAGAGCGTCCACAAAGCCAGTGAAGTTGAATCCCAGGAGCCAGGATGTAGAAGTTCCTTGTTGTGAACGAGATAGCATATCTTAATGGATCCTCTCCTGGTAAAATACACACATAAATACATACATTAATTAGCAAAAAGAAACGCCATTCCTTGTAATGCAATCAAGAAGATCAGGATGTCAATTTTTATACAGCACACAGAAAGGCTCCTGCAATCGGAAGCTGCCTCATTCTGCGAGCAAGATTCTTTTTCTTACCTGTTTTGCAATGTTCAGAATAAACCTGGTGAACTGTGCAATCAAAATAAGATCAAGCAGCTGTGTTAAATACAGTATCACGAATGCAATTGAGCCGCACCATTTCTTGTTGTTACACTCCGCTATCTATGAGCTGGAACAAGGAAGAGCTGTGTTGATTCTCAAACAAGATCTACCAGTTTGTTATTTCCATTGTTGTAAAAACATACCTACAGCTGCAGTTAGAAGTGACATATGCTGAAGCCGCAAACCACTTACCTTATCAAATCTTAGCAATGGTTATGCCAACGCAGTGTTTGCATAAGGGGCTCTGCAAAGACAATCTATTTCTGCAGGACAATGGTGGCTCAGTCCTTAATTACACCAAAAGTGGTTGAGAATACAAGAATAATGATTGAAGGACAAATGAATGCGTAACTGAATTGGAGTCGACCAATCATATGGCACAATTACAATGACAGGTGTGCCAATGTTCAATTACAATTACAATGACGAACTGACCCCAGGTCTGCTCAGCGGACAGATCCCAAGAAGCAGGGGTGTTAACCCCATTGTGAAGGACAAGTCCCAGCCATGGCCAATAAAACTGCCCTGGGTAAATCCCTTCTACCAGCCCCTAGCTCACCAGTGCGAATGAGAAGATCCTAACGGTTAAATTATTGCAACTTCAAGATCAATGATCTGAATTGTTCATGTGAATGGAAGAATATTAATATGTTGGATATTGATCACCCATCTGAAATGTAAAAATGAACAAGGAAAGACTTGAAGATGCACATTTCACTGGCTTTTTAAAATCCTACCAGTACATGGTTTAAAAAAACACATCTCAGGTGCAGCATTAGTTCAAACAAGGAGGCTGTGTGGTCCAGTGGTTAAAGAAAAGGGCTTGTAACCAGGAGGTCCCTGGTTCAAATCCCACCTTAGCCACTAACTCATTGTGTGACCCTGAGCAAGTCACTTAACCTCCTTGTGCTCTGTCTTTCAGGTGAGAGGTAATTGTAAGTGACTCTGCAGCTGATGCATAGCTCACACACCCTAGTCTCTGTAAGTCGCCTTGGATAAAGGTGTCTGCTAAATAAACAAATAATAAGAATGCAATGCAACTCTTTTGAACAAACATGACCAGTTGAAAGCTGGCACTGTAACTTGACAGAAATGTCACATTATGTTTATATAAGTGCATTTCAAATACAACCCTATTGTATTTACGAACTTGGATCCTACAAAAAATCAATAGTTTATTGCATTTTTTTTTTTATATAAAAGATTGTAAAACAAGGTCATCAATAGCAACATAAATGTGAAATAATGCATCGTTACCTATTCAAACGCTTACATTACCATTCTTGTTTTAAAATGACAGATCTGAAACAAACCAATTTCATAACACGCTTCCTCGTTTTTGTCTCCTACAACTGCACTGCTCTTTCCACGCGACAAAGGGTGTGGGTGAACGACAGACTCCTCCCATGACCTGCGAGGATTGGACAAAGGGGCAGCGTTGCACCGCCTTTGTTAAAACCATCGATGGACCGATTAGCTGTCAATCTAAAAACGTCACAAACCGATTGACACATTAGCGCTCAGATTCACCTTGTAAAGATTACGTCACAGACCTAATTTACATAATGCCGTGAGTGCCACGTTGCTGGAGCCTGTGCGCTCTCATTATTATGAGATCACGCCCAGTTTCTCGCAGGGGCAAGTGCATGATTATCTGAGCAGGGAGAGGCGAGGGAGGAGATGATATTAGAGCCAAAGGGACTGTTAACGGCTTAAAAGCAAATCATCTCTGACCAGTGGAATATAACATTAGCCTCATTTCACCAAGACCCAGAGAGGGAAAAAAATGCTCACCGATATGATGGTAGAAGAGGAATTTGAAATAAGGGAGGACGAACCGTGGTATGCTGATCATCAGGACTTGCAGCATGGTAAGCGGTTTAATAAAGAACTCAGGATGCTGCTGCTCGGCTATGGCTACTGACTGAGCCTGGACTAGAGAGCATCTCACAACACTTGAAACAGCTCAGCAGTTACATAGAAACACAGTGACAGTAAATGTTTAAGTGGTAATACTGTATGATATTATTATACGTAAATTACATTTCTAGATTTCTTTAACATGTTCTTACAGTATTTTTTTTTTTTAATGGCATTATTGTAAATTATTGGATTTGTGCCCCACACTGCTTAATAGTACAGAGAAACAAAAATCCATTCATATAATATAATTAGTAAACCTTAAGCAGGTTGAAGGCGTATTTGGCCGCCTACACAGCGTGTCTTGGTTATTTTAAGAGGTTGCAAGACGTAAATTGATGTATTTTTTTGTTTGTTTGTTTAGTAACTTTGGCCACATTTACTGCTTCGAAGCATTGTTTTTGCACCACTTTTTTTTCTATTTGCCTACAAAATGTTTCAAAACTAGATACACGATTCCTAGTATTACTGCACTCTAAATAAGAGAGTATACCTTTTTAGTAAACTTTGCACTGGAGCGAAAGCTTAGCAAAACGATCCCATTGCATTGTTCCCGCTATTGCCATGCTTTGAAAGCTGTGAAAACTACGGCTGATGTTGACTAGTCCTCTTCTACGAAATTCACTTTGACGCAGGATCTTGCAGTATGGGTTTTATTAAATGGTGTTGTTTGTGGCATTGGTATGGTTCATGATGTTTGTCCAAAATAAGTTTTCTCTCGAAAGGATGTGTGGCAATCCTCAGCTAAAAGGATGTGGCTATGGGGTTTGCAGACAGACGCTGTAGTTTTTTGCTTCTGTAAATTGCAATGAAATAGGTTTGTTGTTTTTATACCCTGCTGGGATAAGCCAGAAGTCATTTACAGTTGCATAGAAGTATACAGCAAGCACACACTTTTACTATCCATGTATTATTGTACTAATTTTGCATCGCATACATTCACTAGGCTGTTTCAAATTATCAAACATCAGTCTCTTAAAATGAGAAAATGACAGCTGATCTGAGTTCTGTGGGTACTTGTATTTCAGTCTAGGGACCAGTCACTTATAAACTACAAAGACCAATCCATTGCTGCAGAAACGTTTCTGATGTTGTGAAATATCTCCCATCTCAATCCAAGACTAGACTTTGCTTGTCATTGTTTTTAGGTCCCATCTCAGACAGGAAGCCAGCAGCACAGTGTGGTTCCATGGTTGTTAGAGGTAATTTCTTCAGGCTATAGGTCAAATCTCGTGTAAAACCTTTGAGCTTTAGTGAGTCTGCTGGAGTGAAAGGATCTAAAGTCCTTTAGACATCTCTGGCAGTAGACAGGTTGTCTTATCAATAATTAGACAGTTAACTGTTGAGCGGGATACAGGAATACAGTACAGTTTTTGTCAAGTCTGTAGATATTGGGTTAATACAGTGCTCCCCTTTTATAAGGCGTCCCTTTATACTGCAGAACAGGTTATAAGGAGGAACAGTCATGGCTCCCATTTGCCCCATAATGCCATTACACTAACACTAGTATTCTCGTTATAAGGCAGAACACGGTCTCTTAACTGTGGCTCCCGACTACAGCGTTATAAAGGAGGAGCACAGTGTATAGTAGCAATGGTGTTCCGATGACAGGTGCAGGAGGGCTCTATTCAATTAGTTTCAGCTTGAGACTATAAACAGAATTGCAGATCTAAATCCACATTAGTATACGTGATGTAGATTGATTTCATTTTACATTTCAGTAGTTGTAGAGGTTCTGGAGCAGCTGTGATGCAGGCACTTTATCTGTGTTGAAGCAACCAGCCACTGGAAGGTCTCTGCTAAAATAAACAGGATTAAGAGGCACAGTAGGGTTCTATTCAGCTTAGATGGTTGGCATCTGGATGTTTTGGGTGACCTAGATGAACTCAGTAGAAATTCCAGCTGCTTCTGCAATGTAAATGCAGTCTTGTGATGGGATCGCCTGCCAAGGCTGGCCTGAGGCGTAGGCAGGTTCTCATCAAAAAGTTGTTTTGGGAATTTGAAAGGCACCGATTCCCTTTGTGATCGTACAGGTAATTTACTAACGTCAAGCCCATGATCGTGTGCATGGACACGCTATGAACTTGTCTGCTCCTGTCCTGTTTTATTATCAGGTTTGGATGTCTATCTCACCATTCTCTGATTAGGAATGTGTAGCACATCAGTGGTAAACTGCGTTCTGTGAACAATCAGCAATCGTGATTCCGACTCTTGTGCTGCTACATTATGTGGATTTTTAGGTGGCTTGTGTCCTGCTGTCCGGTCTGTTTTAACATTGTTTCTGTACTACAGTTCCAAGGTGTAAAATAAACCACTGCCATTGTTTTCTCTTTTCTTTGTAAATTTATTTTATACTATAATGTAGTTTATAGACTATTTACTTTACCAGTTTGAGAGTAGTTCCTCCAATTAGTTATTAATTAAAGTGGGTACTATCCTGTTCTTATAAACCCCTCCAATGATTGATGATAATCTTGTGAGGAGCTTTTCAAGGCATGGCCTAGACTGATTTTTAAAATGCTGATTCAAGCTTAGTGGTGAGTTAAACCTTTTTGATGAAGTGTTTTCATGTTCTAATCATTATAAAAGATTATAGATACTCACGTTAAGGCTGTCACTACCTTTTAAGCATCTTGACAGTAACTTGATCTGAATTACAGTTTAACTTTAAAAATTGAAGAATGCTGGCAACCTGCTTACAGAGCAACATATAGTGTACCAGGCACCACCCTGTTATAATTGTTCAATGCCAAGATCTTGGATCAACTGTTTCACATGGTGTGGCATAAGCTGGCTCACCATAATTTAGGTAAAAGCTTGCATCATTCTAATATTCTCCACTGAACAATACCAGTCTTTGATATCTGAGCAATCCATTTCAACCCCAGATAAATGACATTCCTTAACACGAGGGATGATGTTTAACATGAGAGGGCAAGTCTTCTAGTGCAGACCTGCAGGACAAAAAAACGTGCTGCCTTGTAAAACCTTGAGATTAGTTGCATTCAAATAAAAAGCAAGACAGACGGTGATCAGAAACTGTATATTTTGCAGGACAGTATCTTGTTTTTAATATGAGATATAAAGGGCTAACTTTTTTTTTTTAATGAGAAACATATCTTGGATAATGTTCAGCATAGAATATTTTTAACTTAAACATAAAGGGTCCACTGGTTATTTAATTTTTTTTTGGTGGGGTGTGTCCGAGGTGAAATACTGGCAATGCAGAGGGACAGGGAATGCTGTCTCCGATGCTTCGTTTGTTTTTCATTGATTTGAAAACCGCCTTCTCTACCTCTACTACACTACAGTAAATCTCACCTCCCGCATCAATAGTTTTTAACAAAGCGAATACTTTTCAAATGGCATCCCTTAGGCAATGTTTGTACCGATCGTTGCAGATTTGCACCTGGCTGCCGAGCTCGGAAAAACTCTGTTGGACCGAAACAGAGAGTTGGAGGAGGGGCTTCAGCTGATGTACTCAACCAATCAGGAGCAGCTGCAGGAAATCGAGGTAATGAATGGTTCAGTTCTATGTCATCTTTAATTATACATACTATAATATCAGGCTATGTGTTTAATTATACATACTGTAATGTAGGGCTAAGTGTTTTTAATTAGACATACTGTAATGTAAAGCTATGTGTTTATGCGCATGTATTTATTTATTTCTTAGCTACTTTGACACACCATGACAAAGGGAATATAATCTTAAACTTTGCTTTGTGAAGTTGATGACTCCAGTCTGGAGTTTGACCTTCCTCCTATATCTTTGTTAATACAGTCATGCCCTTACAATGCCTGTGTCAACTGCAGCTCCTTGTATCAGGCCATAGCTGCTGTATTCAGTCAAGGGTATGAAAGGAACTAAGCTTCTTAATCTGTGTGTGCTGCAGGCTGATGTCTTGTTTTGATGCCTGTACTGTACTCTGCTGTAGTGTATTCTGCACTGATGTCCACAGCTAGTCACTTTCGTCAGCCGTCCCAGGAAATCAGGTTAAGAAAGCACTGACTGACCCAGGAAGTCATCGATTGCTTCTGATTCCGTTAAGCTCCACAGGTCAGCAACTGAACCCAGAAATCTACCAATTGCACTTTGCAGATGAGCACGCTCTTTAAATGCTAACTTTTTAAATAACCCACATGAGGTCAGATTTGCAGCAATTCACAAAGCAGATATTTTTATTGGGCGATTGAGGCTGGATGCTTTGCAGGTCTCATTATTCCTGATGCAGCACTCTGAAGCCAATACATGCTGTATTCATTAGAAAGTAATTTATACACAATACTGCAGTCTGCTGAGATGCACCATCTTATTCACGGAGATGCCCTTGGATAGGGAAGGCTTTGTATGAGAATAAGTCCGGAGGGAATTTAGCCAGGCTTGAATATTTTTTGACCTGCTGTTAAAGTTTCATTAAAACTCGCTTCAGAGAATAAAAATATAATGTCAGAAGACGAAATGCAGTCAATTGCAAACTATGTGGGACACTTTTGAATTCATGATGCTGAAGCTACTATTTCAACATTTTACAAGCCGAACCTGTAGGGTTAAAGATAATGTAGCATGTATACCAGTGTTACCAGTAACACACACATGCTAGCTCAGCTGCTTTGCTAGCAAACAGCAATTTCTTAAAGTACTCCCGTCCATCACCTCCCACCGATTCTTCTTGCTATTTGACAGTGTCAGTTACTGTAAACTACATTTATTTATTTATTAGAGGCAAAAATAAAACTGTTGTTTTATGTATTCGATTTTAGCAAACTATTTCTTAGAATTGGCATTGGGAATTGATTTAAAAAAGGAATTGGAATTGAAAAACAGGAATTGACCCCTACCCTGGACCTAAGGCCTCTGTACAGTATCTGGACAAACACTTTGCTTGAAATGTTTTAAAATCAGATTTGAAGCCTTCTTGGTATTAGCACAGGGCTGCTGAGTGGGAGCATATAACAGTTAGACAGGCCAGATCACATGACACAGATGTTTCAATAGACAGAAATCTTTTGATGTATAAAAACTTACAGTACTCATCAGTGCATCAGTGTCAGGTGCTCTGGTACAGTATATACCCAAATATAACTCTAGTCACGCAAGCCTTCTCTTGTGTAACAAGATACATTTATACAGAAATATAACTGTGTTGTTGAATGTTTAGCACTGCTGAAGGTCATTGAATCAAAGCATTATTATCATTTTACCGCTGATAAAACTGCAGCGCTGGTGAATAATCAGGGCTCACTGTGTGTTGACTGTTATAACTCGAACAGGGTCCTTATGTCAGGTTTTCCTTTGTTTGATAAACTGGATCCTGTTTGTGGGGGAAGCACGAAGCCACTCGAGCTTACTACAGAAGCTGTGCAGCTTGTAGAAATCTTGATGGATTGCGGTGTTGTTCCAGTTTTTTTGCAGTGTGCATTTTAAGGCAATAATGCAGCAGACATTCCTCAGTTGCTAGATTATGTTAATGCTCATAATTATCTTGACTATTTTGCTTGATAAGATCCTGTAACTGCATGACCTCTGTACTAATCTACTCTGAGGTGGAGATACCTGGCCCGAGAGATTAGGAAGTTCAGGTGAGCTATTTAAAGGTGGCCAGCCATGCGCTTGGTTCATGAACTGGATTTGTAAATCAGTAAAGCTCCAATCAGATCCTAAACTCTCCCTGTTTATCAGTAGCTGTAAAGCACAAGGCAGATGCTGTAGCAGTACATTAGCTCTTGAGGCTGTCTTCTACTGTATTTAGATGGGAAGGGGACATTGGACACTGGACATGGTCCCAAGAGTAGTCCAGTGTCCTCTTCCTAACTGACAGATGCATGTTTTGACTGATAAGAAATAATAATAAATAAATAAATAAATAAATAAACTGATGAACTGCTTCCAGTATTTGTGAAGAGATTAAATACAAAGGAAAGGCTACAATGGTGGCAGATTGCTGTTTGAAATGAGAAACGAGAGCATTTGTAAGTCGATTTGCTGTTTTTTTTTGTTACAGTTGTCTTTTAGTCATGTGCCTTTGTGCTGTTTTGAATACATTAATTTTTCCTTCAGCCCAGAAATCTCTTCCTCCTGAATGATCTCGGCACTCTGCTTCACAGTAGTTCCTACTGACAGAGAGGACTGTTACTATAACCGTGCTCCTGTTCAGAGTACAGTACTCAGAAATTGACTAACGAAGAGTTAAAACTGCTTGCCTCTGATGAAACAACCTCCAGCATTCTAGCTGTGCTTGAGATAACCTTCAAAATCTCAAGTTCTGTCATCTCTCAGCAGGGCTGGGAAACTGCAGGTTCATCAGAACTAGGTCACAGGGAGCTAAATCAGCACCCCTGCCTCATGGCTGTGCACCGCAGTGTGAAGCCTGCCTTTCTGTAGCACCTGGCTGGGAGAAGGCTCTAGACATACAGAGGAATGTTTAACTGTGGGCCTCTGTAAACCGTTTGTTAATTGAATGCAGATATTTCTTTAGCGGTTGTTTGATATACCCAAAACAGTATTTGTAGGTGCAGTGGGTATTTTAATATTCTGTAGACAGTTGACACAAGTGTTGGTTTGCATGCAAAAACTTGAATCTGATTTATCATTGCATACTCTTTGCTGACTGCTTGCCTTGAGTTACTTGAATAAACCCATTTAATACAGTGGTTACAGTAGTGCAAGAATGCCAGAAAGGTGATGCTGAGGACATGAACCCAGCTCAAACTCCAGGAGAATGAGCCCTCATTGAAAGCAGGATTACTAAATGCTGTGTAAATATTTGTCATTTTAAATATGAGATGGGTTGTATGTAGTATTATATCCGTGTTTTTGACACTTTAGGTGTCAGAACCATTTGGCTTTACGTAGTGAATGCAGTCTCCCTCCCTCAGTCACTCATTTCTCTCCCTCTCTCTCTGCAGCACCTCACCAAGCAGGTGGATCTTCTGCGGCAGATGAATGAGCAGCATGCCAAGGTCTACGAGCAGCTGGATGTCACGGCAAGAGAGCTGGAGCTGGCCAATCAGAAGCTGGTCATGGACAGCCGGGCGTCCCAGCAGAAGACCACCGGGTGAGTGAAGGGGTTTGGGGGCTGTTAGAAACCTGCAGGGTATTCCCTGCTGGACAAAGAATCATCGTCATCATCATCATCATCATCATCCAGCCCTGTAATCAGGGGAGTGCTATTGTGTAGTTAATACATGAATCACTTGATCTATTGTAATCAGCACAGCAAATCTACTCAAGCAGAGCGTCCGAGCAGAGCACTGTAACATAGTAGACAACAGCAAATTTGAACAGGCAATTTATAGCAAGACATCTGGCAGGTGTAAGTCTTCTCCATGTTATTAATGTTTTCCTTAATTGGATTTGGTTTTAAAGGGTGACTGGAGGCAATGAGTTGAACCACCCACGCAGGCTTATAAAATAATTTAGAAAATGTATAGGAATGTTATATACTCTGTTCTGACATGCAGTATCACAAACTTTTTTGTTTCTGACTAGTATGTAATTTATGCAAATTGAAGCCTTCTAAATATAGTATTACTTAACAAAATTATGAAGCGGATGAATAGAGAGAAACCGTGTTATTTGCAAGATGAAGCGATTTGAGAAGCAGTGGTTTGTGCCCTGCCCGGCTCTTCCAGAGTGGCTGTGTCATGCCTGCTCTCCCCTTCCCTCTCCCAGGCTGCTGGAGACGATCGAGGGGCTGCAGGCCCAGGTGGATGAGCTGCAGCGGCAGGTGGAGGAGATGAAGCGGCCGGGCCGGGGGTGCTGTCTGAAGAGGGACCTGGCTGAGCAGCGACACTCCAGCTCTGCCCAGAGCGTGTCCTGCCTCAAGGAGCTCTATGACCTGCGCAAGTCAGTACTGTCCTTTAACACATTATGTGCCATTGTCCTCATTTGAGGACAGGCTACTGTGTAATTTTAGCATTTTAACAGGCCTCTACTGGTTGTTTAAATGTACTCTTTAACTATATTGTTATGATAATTTGATCTAATTTTGTAGCTGTTAATTCAGCAAATCTAGCCCATCAGATGCTTTTATGATTCCGTCATATAAAATAAGAAGCTGAACCCTAAAAATGATACAGCTCCATTTTCTATGTGTTGAGCTTCATAGCCGGCGTGAAATTCCACTGGTCTGCTTACGGGCGCGTCTAACTTGTCTGCCCTCAAAATAGGACACAGCAATTTGTAGCCAAAACAAAGTATTGGCATTTTTTTTCTGAGAAATTGATTTTAGAATGTATCAAATTACATAAATCCAGCTTGTGTTGTGAACATGTATTTAGTAGTTTTTAATGGGTTAACACCTACATCTGCTATACCACTACTCAGCCCCCTTTCAACCCTGTGATCGACCCCCGCACCGCACGTCCTGCCTTAGAGCTGTTTAACCTGCTCCCTGGAGTAAGCCCTTAAAATGATGTACATTTACACACCATTATCCTTTCCAAAGTTGTGCTCTTTATGCGCAAGATGTGGTTTCCCTTTTTTTAGTTCCATAACTTTTAGAAATGTACTCCAGTATAAACTTCCAGGCTTTGTAAGTGTGTCCTGCCTGCTATGATCTGTTGCAGCAGGAGATTTACCTCCCTGACCGTCTGCCAGGACGCTGACATTGTACCTTATCCAGCACAGCATAGCTCAGCCCCCCAGCCGAGGACTTACAGTAATAACCACTGATCCACGAGCCACTGCAGTGGATTTACCTGTCTGTCTGCCAGCACGATGACCTGTATCGCAGGTGTTTGTGGAGTCCTAACTGGCTATACTCCTCCAGGGTCAATGCACAATTGCCTACCTGTCAACTGATCCACTCAAGCATGTTTTTAGATTTTCATATACAGTGTATAATTCTGTTGAGACTAAATTTTCTAGTTACCTGTGAGAAGCTGGGTTTTGGCTATAAACTTGCATGGATAAAAGCAAAAATTAAAAGCTAAAAATACAGTATTTCACTTTTTTTCTTGCAGTTTAGTTGTTGCGACTATCCTTAGTGAAAATAGCAATTACCTCTGCAGCTGTAAATAATTGCCTTCCACAGCGCGGGTTGGGTAGCTGTAACACATGTTTTTACTAGACGAATACATTTTATAGGCACAACGTTATAAGTAGTTAAGTACAGCTTGTAAGTAGTTAAGTGCAGCTTAATGAACAGATAAGAATAATGTTTAGTTAAAGAGGTTTAGCTTGACTAGTGGTTCTTACGTACTGGGGAAAAACACAATGGCAGGACTGGTAGTTGTGGCTTTTTGTCACAGCCTGCTTTTTTGTCTGGTTTCTTAAATAAGAAGCACAGTGCTTAACCTGTGTAACTGTATTACTTTACATTCATTACAGAGAATAGTATATACAATAATAATAAAAAAATGAAGTAGTCAATCAAATTATCTCTTTCTATCACGGAGTGCTGTTTATTTGGCCTACTTGTCATTTTAATTTTGTCGATTCTCAAACTGGGAAGTAGACAGTGGTGTCAATTGCTCCTTTATCAGCTTTTGACAAGCTCGTTATTTATTTCTTAGCAGACGCCCTTATCCAGGGCGACTTACAATTGTTACAGGATATCACATTATTTTTACATAAAATTACCCATTTATGCAGTTGGGTTTTTACTGGAGCAATCTAGGTAAAGTACCTTGCTCAAGGGTACAGCAGCAGTGTCCCCCACCTGGGATTGAACCCACGACCCTCCAGTCAAGAGTCCAGAGCCCGAACCACTACTCCACACTACTGCCCTGGTCCAGGGTTGGGGTCAATTCTTGTTTTTTTCAATTAAAATTCCTTTTTAAAACCAATTTCAGTTCCCATTCCCTTTTAATCAATTCCAACACCTCTTTCATCAGAATTGCAATTAGCAGTGTTCTGCAAAATGAGCTTCTCACAATGGCAACAAATAACTTAAAGTGAAGTCCCTGTTAGTCAATTAAATTGGCTTCAAATGAAAGCAGTTGAACAATCACAACAATTCTGTCCCTAAAATAAACATTTTAAATTCCAATTCCTTCGAGGAATTGGGAATTCATTTTAAAAAGGAATTGGAAATGGAAAGGAAATGACCCCAACCCTGTAATGGACCTACTCCTCATTTCCTATAAGGAAGTGTAGCAACCCAGAACGAGAAAGGAAGTATGACTTGTCAGTATTAAGCTGATAATCATGTTGTGATGAGGACTGAGGTTAAAATGAGAGGAGGGGGGAGGTGCTGGCCCTGTAAAATGAGTTTAAGCCACAGTAATATTTTTAGAATTATGTAGAGTACACAACAGAGCCATCTTCCAGTGTGGTGGTTTTTTTATTATTAATTTAATTTACCAGTGGGAACCCTTTTAACCCTAAGGCTGCTGACATCCTTTTTCTTTCACCGTTCCCAGGCACTTTGTATATGATCACGTGTTTGCTGAGAAGATCACGTCGGAGTCCAGCGAGCTGAACCAGGCGGAGGAGGAGAATGCTGCCCTCAAGAGGACGGTGACGGTACTGCAGGGCCAGCTGAGCGTGGAGCGAGGAAAACGGGTGGCCGCAGAGCAGGAGGTGGAGCTGATCTCCCTGGAGAACGGAGACCTGGAGCAGCGCATCTCTGAGCTGAACTCCTGCCAGGCCCGGGTGCAAGAGCTAGAGAGTGACGTGGACGAGCTGCGGCAGATGTGCAAGTCCGACTCTGCCTTCGTGAGCCGTGTGGAGAAGCTGGTGCCCGAGTCCTTCCTGATCTCCTTCCGGGAGTCCCTGCTGGAGCGGGAAACAGGGGAGGAGGGGAAAGAGAACGGGGTCCCGGAAATCGACAAGCGGCCGCTGAAACGCAGCAGCAGCGAGACCAGTCTGAAGTGTGCCAGCGAGGAGGAGATCCGCAAAGGGCACGAGCAGACCTGCATCCGACGGTCCGAGTCGGTCAAACAGAGGGGCATCTCCCTCCTGAACGAGGTGGATGCCCAGTACAGCGCCCTCCAGGTGAAATACGAGGAACTGCTGCGCAAGTGCCAGGTGAACGACCGAGACGGCCACAGCAAGGCCGTGCAGACTTCCCAGCGCTACTCCCGAAGCAACATCACCCTCGCCCTGCCCTCGCCCAGCGGCTGCCAGGGGGAATCGCCCAGCGACAGCCTTCCTTGGAACCAGCCCCCCACCCCAGACAGCCAGCAGCCTGAATACAAAGCCCTCTTCAAGGAAATCTTCACATGCATCAAGAAAACGAAAGAGGACATCAGCGAGCACCAGCGAGAGAAGAATAAGTCTCTTCTTCACAAACCCAGTGAGCCTAGATAGAGAAGGCAAAAGCCTTGGCTCCCATTATGGTTGAGCTTCGAGACAGGGTAGCAGTATTGTAGTAGGTTTGTCCGTCCGGTATAAAGATGGGCAGGCCAGTCGTGGGATAAAACGCAATGTGTTTTGATTTTCGTTTTTGTTCTGAAGACACAGAAGACGCAGTTTTTACAGCATCATTGAAGGGGTTCATATAGCTGCATTTCTTTTCAGTCCCAAAAAGCTGGATTTGCCCCTCCCGCAACTAGCTAACTAGCTAGTTTTTTTTAGGTGGTGTGCTGTATATCTCACTTTCTTTTTACACACAGATGAGACCAAATTCAGGATACCCCAACATCCTGAACAGATTTATTTTTTTCCTACTTGTTTACTTTGCTAGTTTGTTATTTAATCTTTTTTAAAGGTTAAACAGAGTTTAATTCTAGTCAATAGTATTTTGAGAATTGGCAAATGACTACTGATAAGCATATTGTTAAAAAAAAAAAATCATACATTGTTTAATGCATTATTATTTTTTGCATTTTCATTTCCTATTCCTGTGGCTGGGATTATAGTCTAATAATGGTGCTGCCATCCGTAGAGTGTCATCATAGAAGTACCAAATAGAAAAAAAAAAGATGATTATAGTTGATATTTAATTTTGCAATTTCAGCAAAGCATAATTGCAATTATCTTTATCGCAGTGTTTGTTTAGTACTTATTTAAAGCACTTTAAGAATAGAGGATGGTGTAATTAAAACCCCTGCCAGCACTGCTGTTAATGCTTTTGTAAATAACTTTTTGGTTAGTCTAACTGTCCAGCCAGACTGTCTTAACCCTTTTGTCTGCTACGCCTTAGTGTGTCAGCCTTCTAGAATAGTTTGTTACATATTCTAATTCTACATAGAACATTTTTCAAAAACTCATTGACACTTGCTGCTCCAGAACATTATACAACAAGGGTTCTTGGTAGAGGGTACTTTGTAGCAGAGCTGGGCATGTCTCATAAACACCGCAGGTTGCTTGAGCTTCAGTACTGTCAGTCTTGTACACACATCATTTTAGCTGCTTTGCAATTCACACGGATTCAGTATTGATTGCTCCTTGTCCTGCAGCGAGATAGTGTTATTTGTTGGATTTCTTTTTTAAATACTGTGTTTCATTACGTGACTATTATTTTTTTCTTTGATATCTTCATGTTGTCAACTGGATTTACTAAGATGTCAAACGTTCAGCGGACAAAAAGAAATATAAAAAATATGTAAATGGATGAAATGTAATGTTGAACAAGGATTGTGAACGTAGGATTTGTTTGAGAAAGATAGTGAAGAGGTGAGTTTGGGGTAAGAGTAAGCATTGTTCTAAAGTTGGGTGCATGGATTCTCTAGAACATGTTTTTAAGCTGTAGATAATATACACAATGCGCATGGAGACATGCTTTGTATTATAAGAGTTAATTCCCAAATGCAGTTCTGCTTTATACATAACCAGTTTATGTCACATAAAATACTCCGTGATTGTTCTTGGAAAATGTAAAACATGCTTATACTGTAATTGTGTACGTTTTTTGGAGCAAGTTATCTGGAAACTGATCTCCACTCGCTGGCTGGGTGGAAACTAACATCCAAGTGAGACTGTGCTATTTCTCTTCTCGTTAGCCATGGAATCCTTTTCATGTCTTATTGTTGAGAACTGAAAGATCAATAGCTAAATTAGTCTTACAATGTTGGTCCCACCTGCACAGCAGTAGTTACATATTTGTATATATGTAATCAGATGTGTGTGAACATGGTGTATTAATACCACACTTAAAATTGCACCCACACATGACAATTTAAATAGGCAGCTTTTTTTTTTTTTTTTGCCGCTTCTAATCGAGGTACAGCAGTATTCAGTTTTCTCATCGCTAGTGTTTTGTGAGGCAGATGAAAGCTATGTAAACATGTTGCCGTTCTGCCTGGCAACGCTTCTTGTGCACATTGCTGTGACAAGCTATGTTTTGTTGTGAATGTAGTTGGTTTATGATTTGCCCAGATGGTGCTAGTATGGGCAAGACTAGGTGATTACTTACATGCTCGTGTGTTGTTTTTGAAGTTCATATAGAAACTACAGCCACTGCTGCTTGTCTTAAATGGGCAATAGAGTCTGAGTCCTTGGATCACAGTGGTGGAGGTGACTCAAGACGATCATGTACACAGCCAGGGATGCAGAATCCATTCCAAGTGGGTGGTGCTGGTGCCCACATGTAACTCAGGGGGGTAGGACTGAAGGTAAAGGCCCAAGGTGAAAAAGGTTGAATAGCCTTTAACAATTCTGCCTCGCTCTCCAGTGTAGTTTCTGACCCGTTCAGGAAATGTATTCCATTTTATAATCACTCAGGTAACTATAAGTCTTCTGTCTGCCTGCCTTGTGGCCAGTCGGTCCACCCCCCCCTCTTGGACAGGCCCACTCCTTTGCCTCTCTCCATCCAGTGGTTTCCTACAGCGTTGCCTGAAAAGTTGCCTCGTGTTATAGTACATGGGCTTGAAGATACAGACTGTGGCCAGCAAAACCTCTATTGAACTTTTTTTTTTTTTTTTTATTAAGAAAAACTTGAATTTTCAATTGTATTATTGTTAATTAAAAACCAAACAGATTTTTCTTTATAGAGAGACACTTTATGGATTAAGGTTTATTAGATTTTTGTTTAGTAATTTAAGTACGAGTAATTCAGAAATTTAGTTTTTTTTACTTGTGTCTATGTATGTTAACTTTTTTTTAAACTGGCTTAATGGTGTTTTATCTGTACAGCTTATTTCTATAATGACTGTACAAGCATGTGAAGAGGACTCCAAAGTAACTATTTAAAGCTTTAAGGTTAATATAGCGACATCAGTGTTCACAACTTAGAACCTGTAAAACCAATAAAGTTACTTGTGCTAGTGTTGTATTCATCGGTCTGTTTCTCAACTGGATTAGAGCAGTGTTGCACCATTACACAGAGAAATGCATCAAACATGACAAGAACATGACTGAAATACTAAGAAAGTATTTATGACATCTCAGCATCTTTTAAAAACACTGCAAATAAAAAATAAAAATGTACCAGATGTCATGCAAAAGTTGAATAATCACAGCATACCTATTCAGTTATCATCATTTAGTCAACAATGTCACCTTAGCCTCCTTACTAAAGTGAGGGCACCTGGGGTTCCAGACAGATTCCATGCTTCTCAGGGTCATGTGTTGTACTGGGAAACTGGCAACAATCACACCCAATGTAAAGCTGTGCAGGAGTCCAGGCTGCCCACTGCTGCTAATTGAAGTTGGCTTCTGCTGCCAGTGCTTGTAGTCGAGTCTTTGACTCGGCCTCAGCACTCAAGAAGTTTCTGCAGATCTGCGCTGATTGAACTGGACTGCAGTTTGGAGTAGCATTGAAGCATTAACTGGACAGGCTGTCGTGACACTGTGCAATACAGAACTCTTAAACAAGTCTGTGCAGCAATCCAGATTGAAACTCAATTGCCTCTACCACGTGGTAGAGTGTCACACCAACCACTGTAATTGCTTGCTAACTCCTCCAACAAAAATATCTACTACATATGGTGGTTGTATATACACACACAAAAACAAATACAAAAAAAATCCTGCTGTTTTGAAAAGGACAACTGGATTGAAATCCACCAAACACATTTGTAACTAGCCCCTTTCTCTTACCAGAAGAGTTCTCCCACAAAGATGGGGCTGAACTGCAGGTTCTATAGTTTTCAATTGTATACACCTCACATATTTGTTTAGTTTACTTAACCCTGTAAATGCCCGAGCATTTTTTAAATGAGAAAAGTTGCTTTACTTTATGTACTGTAGCTAGATTCCATTTCTTGTACAAAACACTTTTTCTTTTCTTTTCCTGGGGGGGGTGGTTTAGTTATGCAACACAAAATAAAAAAGGTGACATCCTCACACTATTAGGACCTAGCAACATGCAAACAAACACAGAGATTTTAAAATAAGGGGATGGAATGGTGCAGGATTAAAAAACACAATTCAAATATATTCTGAAAACAAGAAAATCCCAGATTCCAAATCAAGGTACTTGTTTATTTTATTCATCTTACAGTTACGTATAGAAATCAAGCATAAGAAAATTATAATATTGTTACCTTTACTTTCAAAACGCCTGCAAAACCACTGCACACAAGGAACCAGTAGATTATTATGAATCCTTTCCAGCTCAAATGGACCTGCTTTACAGTAGCAAGAGAGCCATAGAGAGCATTTTGCAAGCTGCTTATAGGGGACTGATATATTGTAACTGGGTCAATTCAGAGGTTATGTGAAAATCTAATAAAGCTTTTCTTCATAGATTATGACCCCTTGAAGATAGCAGCGGTTATAATAGATAGGGGGTGTATTTAATTTACTGTATTTTGTTCCGTTAAAGGTAAAGGCAACTGTTTTTTTCAGATGGGTATGTATTTCATTGACCTATGCTAAGAGCAAACCTGTTCATATTTCTTTCGGAGCACCACGGTCGCCAGCCGCTGGGAGAGGCAGGACTGGGGCAGACTCCTCCAAGGACAGTCAGTGTGAGCTCCTGGGGCAGCCGGCAGTCAGCGGTCAGCAGTGGTGATGCTGCTGCGGGGTCAAGCTCCAGTCTACCTTGCCAATTTACTGAACCCAATGAAATGGACTCATGGCTTTAGAAAATGGATGGTTTCAATGCATCAATGGGAGGGGGGGAGGGGGCTGATTCCGCCAGGCAAGTTTTATTTATTAATTTTTTTTGTGTGTTATTGTGATCACATGCCTTGAAAGAGAGCACGCAGTCAACAGTTCTTGCTCGTATGTGTACTTAGGAGTATGTGAAGTTGTGACAAATTTACATTTTCAAGTGAATTAATTGACAACGGGGCAATATTGCATTTAAATGAACGCAGAACGCCCCTAAAAAAACACATCAACAAGACCGATTCAATATGATGAGAGGTACTTCTTACAAAGTGTTACTCACAAAAAATAGAAGCACCACAGTTTAAACAAGATAAAAAAATCTTCACTTGCATTTTTTTCCCCCATACTGACTATAAAATAGTCTCAAAAAGACATTCTTTGCAATCCAAATATTCAGGACAGTACAGCAAAGTTGGCAGCATTTTTGATAACCATTGTGCAACACCCCCTCCCCAATTTGTCCAATGTATCAACATCATACAGTATTGTACATCCAAAATTATAATCGTTAACCCAACGATTTGGGGGAAATATCAGAGCTGAAGACATCAGTAGCAGCCATTAAAAAAATATTATAATAAATGTTTAACAGCTAAACTTTTTGTTTGTTAAAAAGTATAGGAAGTAAAAGGCTAGGATTGCGAGATACCATCCCAGTTATTCTGTGATCTACCTTTTAAATTATTTTCAAACGTTTGGATTAATTTGGTCTTCTGCACGACTAAACAATTTCACGCTTTTATTAAATTTCCAATTTCACTTTTTTTTCTCCCTTTATGTCTAAGAAACTGTGTCTTCTTTAAAAACAAAAACAAAATATATTAAGAATATACCCTAAAATCAAGCCAATCTCCGACTACAAACGCTCATCAGTGTGCAATTATTTATATATATATTATCTTTATCTTCATCCTTTGCCATGGTTTGCTAAGGGTCAACCCCACGCAGCATGCTTGCGGATGGAAGCCTGTTTTCCTGCCTGGCTCCATGTGACCTCAATAAATTAAACAATGGAAATGGTCTGAACAGATTGATGACTGGCACTATTATCCCCCAACCCCTGCCCTGCTGCTCTGGCCCGAGGGCAATGATTGGTCCAAGTCCTATTGAACCCTCCCACTGTGCTGTGGAGGAGGTGAATGCTGATCCTGCTCTCTGGTTTAGTGTCATGACTGAACTGTGCCTTTGAGATACCACATCCCACCGTGGCTCACACAGCACTCCTGCGAGGAGAGACAAAGGACAGGACAGTCAGCAAGACATTCACTAGTCATTAGGCACTTCCATGCAATGCGAGTCCCACATGAAGCAGACATTACTTCAAAACATACATTTTAATAAAAATTTAAATAAAAATAAAAAAACTATATGGTTTCTAGTATCACACTAGGTTAAAGAAAGTTAAATAATGTAACTTTTTAGATGAATCTAGGCAATGCAAGTATAACTGACCAAGTCATGCAAAATAAAATATTTCTTAACCTAGTATGGGAGCAGATTAAATGTTATGTACTGTAAATGTGTCTTTCAAAACTGTACATTTGAGACACACTAGGTGTTATATATCACTTGCTACAACCCCTTTTAAATCAAAATATATCGTTGAATATGCAAGTTACACTTTTGGTAGGAAGCTGTTCAAGCATTCCTTCTAGAGATGCACCACCCTATATTTAACTTGAGCAGTCCAGAGCCTTTTTCTTTTCGCATGCAGTTGTCTCATGCTGTGTTTTTACAGTTTTACAGCAATGTTACTTCGTTTGGCGATTACATGCCCCAAATCGCACCCTGCCTGGAGGATAGCACAGTGGTATGGGATTGAGCACATCCTGCAATTTAAAATATATCCCAAGGAACGCCTTGCAGTGCAGTAAGGGACTACCTTGAGCAGCCTGTCTAAATCTGTTTTTGTGACGTTGTCCCCGAACTCCTGGGTGAGTTTCGCCTGGATGAGGTTCCGGCGCACACGATAGTTCTTAATGAAGATCTCCAGCAGTATCTGTCGGTGCTAAAAACAGCGATCACACAAATCAGACTGTGCTGAATTGAAAACCCACAGCTGCTTTATACAAAAGTGTAATTCAATGAATTGAAAACAAAAGTTAGTGACATATAGATAAAGCCAGGGATGGAAATAAGACTCCTTCTGCAGAGCAGTTTGATCCATTCCTGGTTTTAATATGAATTTAAGACACACCTCAGCTTGTGAAATATGAGTCTTATTTTTATACCTGTAAAGCTCATTTAATTCAATCTAGTTTTTGTTTTGAGCTGTTCAAAAAGCATCAGCAATTTAAATAGGTTATTGGTCATTCTGAGTACTTGACTAGAAACACATTTTACATTTTCCTTTTAAATAAACCTGAGCACTCAGAGCTCCCCCCCCCTGCAGCACACTTGACAGCTGGAACCCAGCAAGCCAGTCACCTCTTTCTTACCTGGTCAAACGAGTCTCCCATTTCCCACAGGGCAAAAACCTTCTGTTCATCTGCTGCTGCAGAGCTCTGAGGAGGGAACTGAAAATGAAGTGTGAACATTCATGTAACTTTCACCGCAATGGTTTCAACATCAGCACAATGGGAAATTGTGACACTTGTGCTATAGTTACTGCTCACAGTTCTAGAACACAACCTGTAAAAACAGATTCGAAGGGTCCCTTACGCGTGCACTCCACACATGTCAGATTCAGTGCCTGAGGTGTTTATTTATTTATTTTTAATCAATTTAAAATGCAATCCGAGAAGAGGGGTTTAAAGCTAGTGGAATGTTCAGTCCTTAATAGCCTTTTTATCCTAATTAAGGCCGGTTTACGTATGGAGCTCAGATCCATATATGCAAACGTACAGTATTCATGATCCCATGCTCTGTGTGAAAGCACAGGGGATCGATCTCTATTCAGGCAGCACAGGTCTCTGGGGTCTCTGTGCATCTCAGCCTCAGCACAGAGGAGCACTGCCATCACCATCAATAATTCATCTGTTCAGAACTCACAGCAGGGAAACCAGCGATGGCGGGAGGCAGAGAACTAACATTACAGAACACAGCATGCAGCCAGAGCCATCCATAACTTTACACACACAACCATATCAAACAGCACCACACTAAACAGAATAAAGAGGGGACATGCACACTCTTTAGACTGACTGCAGTCCACATATACAAGACATAGAACACAGCACAAAGAGAAGCAGAACATAACAGATATTCATATACTTTAAAAAGGGTGTCGCTTTTCATTTAACAATAGACAAAGTTCTCTGGCATTACCTACACTGTACTGTAGGTTCCACCAAAAGAAGAGCAAAATGAAGCGTCTATTAACAGGAAAGGTCCAGGTTCCCAGCCCCCTGCTCTAACCCCTGGCTCACTCTGCCATTTGCTTTTGTCCTTTTTTTCTAATCAGCCTGGGGAAATCGGGTTTGCGATACAGGTGAGCAATCTGAGCAGTTCAACAAGGACATAGCACTAGAGCTCAGTTACCACAACCTGCAGAATCCAAAGACAGAGGCGCTTCTGTTCAGAGAATTCATGCTAATGCACTGCTCATGGAAAACTACTGAAAGCACTCCTGCTTTGGTGAGCACAACATTCTGGGATTTCATGGCTGATCAGCACTCAGATAGGGAATACAATCCTTTGGCCCCATCACTGAAGTTCCTGCGTCTGGATCCATCCAGTTATAAGCTGTACCTGGATTTGTAACAACGACGCAATCCTTGTACACACAATAACACACCTAAAATCCAACCACTTTTAGCTGTGATGTAGTGGTGGAAGATCCTTATAGGTTGTTGCAGCAGCCGCAAACATGCTTGTGGATTCCTAGGTTAAAAAGGTCAGATTTTACACCTGCTGGAAATCTTATTTTTAAATCTTGTGGGTCGCCTGTGGCTCTGTAGATTAATCACAAACTGCCTAAATATAAATGTTTTATAAGAACAGAGCTATCAATTATGCATATTAAAGTTTTAATAAGATATTATGAAATATTAAGCGCTGCTAGAGGCAGTATCTACATGCCAATGGTGCATATACTGCTACCTCGGATTGGCAGGTTTATGTCATTTACTGTGTACTGTATAATGCAGTATATCTAAGGCCATTATATACTGTGATTTCTGAAGACACAGAAAATAACCCTTAACGCTATCCCATTTTACAGGATGTAGTTCATCACAGAGGCACCGTTTTAACCTACACAAGTCTATAATTCAGCTTTACTAAAATGTAGGATCCATCTTTGATCTAGTCATCAACAACAATAAAAACACACACAAGCTGAAAGCATATATTCTGTATGAACACAAAAAAAAAAATCACCTGACACCTGCTTGTTTTAAAGTTACTATTGTGACTGACTCTGTTCCTTCCTTTTATGCAAGATAACAAAAGTGCACAATGTATTATCCATGACTATTAAACTCAATAGTGCTAGTTACAGAAATACTAAAAGATAACTAGCCGAAATACTAGCACTGTATTTCTAAAATGATAAGACTAATAACAAAATTAAAAGGCACAGCTTCCGATTCAGTATTCTAGCTCACAGGTCTAATAGGACAGGCTCAATCAACACTGTCATGTTAAGAAAATAAATGAATCTTCCAGGATCGAGAGAGCTAGCCCCTTAACGAGCAGCTGCTGAATCATTTAATATCAATGTGCAGAATTAATTCACTCCCCAGCAGCAAGCATCCTGACAATGATTGGACAGATCTTTGAGGAGAGAGTGAGAGAGAGAGAGAGAGAGAGAGCGAGAGAGAGAGAGAGAGCGAGAGAGAGAGAGAGAGAGAGATGCACAATACAGAACAAAGAGCAGGCAGGCCAGGGGAGGGTCAAAGGGATGGGGAAAAAAAAATAAAGAAAAGCAGCAGCAAGAGGAAACAGTGAGGGTGAACAAGAGCGGTATGTTTCTATAAATGGGAGTAAATTACAAAGGCATCTGTGCAATCTTTAGTTTCATGGTTTGGTTCAACCGTACATTAAAATGTGATTATCTTGCAGATTCACACATACATTACGTTAATATTTTATGATGTATAGCCAAGAGTACACTGAAGGTGCTACTAGCTGAAGGGTCTTATTTGACTCGGTTTCTTACAGTTCTACCTTAGAATTCTGATGAAGCGATTTTATATTATGAATGATGAATACAAAAAAAAAAAAAATTTAAAAAAACAACAAACATCAAAATGTTAAAAACAAAAGAACGCCTTGTATTCTGCCTAGGTAAATGCACTCATAAACCACTTCATTGCAACCATTCTATCATTAGAAGTTGCTTTTATTAAAGAAGCACTCACAGGCACCAGGATCTGTTTGCACTTGGAGTTGAGGACAGCCTCCTGCAGCAGCCGGTCTGAGATGCCGCTGAAGAGGCTGTGACCGGGGGGCAGGCTGGCCAGGTGCAGGTTGAAGAGCCTCTTGAGTTCACAGAGTGTCAGGACAAAGTGCTTCCTGAAGATGCTGCTCACAAAGTCCCTGAGCTCCTGGGTGGGGCGGCGGCTGCTGGGGCAGTGCCCGTTCACAGAGTTCCACGAGCTGTCGTCCGAGTGCAGGCCGTTGACAGCCCCGTTGTGCCCCGCGGACGAGGACATGTCCACGGGCTCCTCCCCGTCACTCAGGGGCTCCTGTTTGACCTGCACCACCCCCGAGTCCCGGCTCTGTGCCCTGTGCCTCTGCTGCAGCTCCCTCTCCAGCACGCTGTAGTTCTCACGCGCCTTCTCCCGCGCCATGGTCACAAGCTGCTCTCCGCTCACCACCACTGAGCCTGCACCAGAACAGCAGACACAAGTCAGTGAGCCAGGCATTTACAACAGCAATTGTTAACTCGCAGAGACAGACAAATGTGTTTAAAATTGGGGAGGCTGGAGAGTTATACGAAGAATAAAGATTATTACTTATGTGGCAAACTGCATGACTTCAGATCTTAATTGATGGGGGGGGTTTAGATGTCATTATCTAATAGTCAGGATTCTTGAAAAACAACCCTTGTGGGTTCAGGCCTCTAAGATCACTGTATTGGGACCTTATTTTCTTACCTGGTTGAGGAGTCTGTTTCTTTGGCATCATGTCCTCCTTGGAGAGCTTGAAAACTTTCTCTAACCTTCAAAACAAGAAAGGAAAATGTTGCAGCCAGTGACAAACTTGTGCAAATCCATCACAAAGGGATCTATTGAAAATCCTCCCAATCTCATGGATAACATTAAATCAGCGTAGTCTGCCACTGCACTAATACAGCACAGTTCATTTTTTTTTAACCCTTAAATACTGGGGCTGGAACAAAATGGGTTATTGATTATGAAAGCAAATACAGCACAGTTATACTCATTTACAATAAACTAATATTCAATGCACAACCGACTGGCATAAGCTCTGCAACTCCAGGCTGGCATGTGTCTCGTTTCACCCAGCACCTGAGGGTTGGTTTCGGTGCCTCAGCTCAGCAGTGCTGCACTCACTTGGCCTGGATCCCCATCCAGAGCATGTGCTGCCGCTGGGCCACGTCAGGGTGCTTCTTGATAAACTCGCCGTCGTGGGGCAGCAGGAACTCCCAGCCGCGGTTAATGCGGGTCACAGACATCTGCTCCATGAAGTCCTTCACGTCCTCGGGGGGCAGCTGGGCAGGCAGAACAGCAGCAGTCAGGTGATGCAAGTAGAACACGAGGAGCATTTAAAAAAGGAAGCCAAGTGGTGGTGTTTGCCACCCCAGTTACAAAGGATTATGCAACAGCCTGCTTAAGCCAATCAGATTTCAGGTATTTAATTCAATTGCTATACGCGTACATGACCGTAAAGTGCTCATGAATTGTTAGCTGGTTCCGTTCAGGCCAATAATATTGGAAGATTATTTTATGCAAATAAGACATATTTCAATGTACACTTCCAGGCTTCCAATGAGAAAATGTCTGCTCACATGCGCCACAGTAATCCACCTAATCTGTCTCTATGCCAGTGCAATTCCACATGATTGCTTATCACAAATATTGGTGCTGTTTGCATCCTGTAACCAAAGGTTCATTAGCCAGACACGGACTGGCTGCATTACACAAGCCCACTGGATCAGTACTACTCTTGCAACAGCCTGCAATTTATGTTGCTTGCAGCTGTGGCACACATCAACGGCATTTTAAAGATATCGTCCGCCACATACCTTAACAACGGCAGCCACAGCTTTCCTCTCCACCCATCGTTCCTGCGTGAACTTCCACATCTGAGCAGACAGTACATTAGTGCTGTTATTTGGTCTCACAAAATACTTCTCAAAATATTTTTCATCACTTACAAATCTAGAAAAGGTGTGATTTCATTGTGAAAATGTAACATACAAGGGGTGGAAATAAGACTCCTATTGCACAGCAGTTTCACCCATCCCAGGTTTTACTAATAGCTTGATCAGCCCCAGTGTATAGGTAACAAGCTCAGGCGTGTCAAACCGCTATGCAATGGGAGTCGTATTTCCAACCCTGCATACACACTCACACATTACCTACCCCACCCCACACACACACAAAAAGTAGTAGGACAAGGCTTCTATAAATAGCAAAAAAAGTAGGTTAAGCTTGAAGCGTTGAGTTATAGGTGAAAATAACATATAGAAATGAAGTGAAATCTTTCCATCCCCACCAGGCAGTGCTGTGGCCTTGGAGGTGCTCCTTATTATTCTCATTCTCACGCTCACCACATAGTCCCTCCCCCGGCACAGCACCTCGGCCGGCACGCCACTGTGAGGGCTGCAGCTGTCTTTAGGGTACAGGACATCACTGTGGAAAAAACAGGGCGGTTCAAAGCACAAGAGAATATGCCCTGCAAAAACTGTATGAGAATGCGTGAGCACAAGAAATGCGACACATGCATGCAAAAAGAACATTATTATACACCTGGCAGAAAAAAAATATTTTGTGATTAAAAAAGTGCTTTCTTTTGGGAAGCATTATAATCTGGTTGCCTAAAAACCAGGTAAACGCAGCATAGAAGAGGAAGCTAACTGTTGCAACAAGGGGAGGGATATTATGCTACAAAAAAAAACAAAAAAAAAAAAAACATTCAAACTTTGCAAATATGAATAGCCTTTTTAAATAAATAGTAATATTTATTTAAAATATTAAACACTATTGTTTCAGACAAGTAATGCAAGTTTGTAGATTTACCTAAAGCTTCATTACAACAGTCAAATCTGTTTATTCATGCATACTTTTTATTTTTGGAATCGCGATTATTCCCCGATTTTCTCCCAATTTGGAATGCCCAATTATTCAACCTGGCTCACCGCTGCAACCCCCACGCTAACTCGGGAGAGACGAAGATGAGCACTTGCGTCCTCTGAAACGTGTGCCATCAGCGATCTGCTTTTTTTTTTTTGCACTGCAAGCCTGCCTTGAAGCCATTACAGAACTACGGCGTCGGAGGACCGCGCAGTTCTGAACTGCACACAGGCAGCCCTGCAGGCACCCGGCCAGCCACAGGGGTCGCTGGTGTGCGGTGAGCCAAGGACTCCCCAGCCGATCTAAGCCACCCCCACCCAGGCAACGCTTAGCCAATTGTGCACCACCCCCTGGGAACTCCTGGCCATGGTCGGCAGTGACATAGGCGGGATTCGAACTGGTGATCTCCAAGCTACAAGGCGCATCCTGCACCCCGGGTGGAGTGCCTTACTGGATGAGCCACTCCGGAGCTTCATGCATACTTTCTATTGGGTCAGGTAGTTCGCTCTTTATATAGTGATGTGTGTTTCCTCTTCCTTCAGTATTAGTCATGTTGAGGCTTACCTCTTAATCACCCAATTTCCCTGGACCAACATCGCCACCTGCTGTATGCAGCGCAGCACTGCAGTGGAGTCCGTCCCAGGACTCAGGAAACTCATCAGGTTAGCGAACGGCATCACTTTCACTAACAGGGAGAAACAAAGCAGTGATTCAGCATTTCAACCAAGCTCCAGTTTAGTTTGTCTGGGAGTTAGGCTGCGTTCACACTGGGTCACACTAGGAGAACAGTGCAGAATTGTGTAAATTGCATTCTCCTACTGTAGGCATTCAAGAAATGTATTCATTAAATTAGCAAAGTGCTCCCCCAGTGCTTTCTTCCACAGCAATATGTAAGAATCAAGCATGCTATATTAAAAACCAGAGCAATACATCAATAGCTGCCATCTTTCAATATGCCTTGCAGGATACTGTAAACATCTCACACCATACAAACAAGCTGAGTGTACTTGAAAACTGCATTGTGAACACAAACGAACTTGGTCCTGAAAAAAACAAAAAGGGACCAAAAAAAAAGAACTCTCTTGCATCCAAACTCGGGCCCTTTGCTCGCAGATAAGTGTGAAAAAGCAAGCACACTGATCACACACCCAGGCACTAAAGAGTTTATTCAAGCTCCTTGCAGGTTATAAATAAAATAGAATTATAACCCATAATATTGTTCTACAGAGACACTGCAGCTGCTCTACCGTTCTTCATGAGAGTCCTCACTTGGTCCCCGAGTGGCAAGTTCCTGAGCTGAGCCATGGAAAGCACATTGCTGGGACACACTGGCTTTGCACTGAAACACAATGGGAGATTGGGACAGATATAGTCATACATGAACTGGATAACTTTATTCAATGCACATCTACGTAACCTTAACTGTACAAGCAGTAATTACAATACTTCACATTGTTATATTCTTGTTAGTTATCAATATAGCTAATATGCATAGTAAGGCATAGTGTTGTTTTTGAAGCGAGGATAATGAAATTCCTAGACTTGACACTTACACTTCACCTTCAACAGGCGGAGGCATCAGCATGGCCAGGTACTCACTGCAATAGAGATACAATTCAGATCAGTTTTCAAAACCATTTTTCATTCTCAAAGCAAGCTGCAATATTTTGCCATGGTTTTGTTATTATAAATCTCAGCCTGGTTCCTCCCTGCCCAACATGTTCCTAGTAGAGAGGTTACTATCCCACAGGTACATGCACCCAATGCTAACATTATCTTGAAACTCATTTTAAACAGCCACTTAAATTTCAAGCTACCTAGTACAAAATATAATCTAAAAAACATACTGAAAGAAACATCTTTATACACTTTTTTTTGGTTTATAATAGCATTAATATTCTCCTCAGCTATTATTACCTCTCTGTGGTTGGTTATCCAGCAGTCAAGGACTGCTACCTAGGACACTAAAGCTCAATGAATTGCAAGGTACAAGGTTATTGAGATTAGCTCTCTGGGTTTGTACCAACCTGGGTGACTTGACAAGCTCAGTGTTCTCAGCCATGCCTGTGAACTGGCAGAACAGATACTGGCGCGTGTTCCAACGGCTGTCCTGTGGGTGCAAACATTAGGGTCTGGCAGCTATCCACAAGGTGAGCTATTCACAGAGAAATACACACATGTCTGAAACTGCTGAGAATTTGGTGTGACCAATTTTCCAAAATCCCTACTGTAAAACTCATTTATATAAAATCCATCTTCAGTGTAGACACCCAAAACAAAACAAGTTTCTAGACTAACTTTGTAGCAGTTTATAAAATGCAAACTGTTTTCTTCCCTGCTGGATTACAATGTTCTTTTGCTCTTTCTGCCATTCCTGTCTGCATAAAAGTACACCATCGTTTGTGAACAGCAGCCTGTAAGCAAGACTCCTACAGCATAGCAGTTTCTCCCATTCCAGGTTTTACTGCGGGCTTGATTAGCCAATGTGTATAGGTAACAAGCTCAAGTGTGTCTTATTAATTCATAGTAAAACCAGGAATGGATCAAACTGCTATCCAATGGGAGTCTCATTTCCATCCCCGAGCCTGCTACCTTGAGTCCGTAGTAGTGTAGATGAACCCAGGGCTCCTCTGCATGCTTCTTCTGCAGGAACTCGTAGGACTGGACTCTCCGCTGCCGCGCCTGCTCCGACTCCGGACGAGAGAAACGAACCTGCAAAAAAAAAAACAGCGAAGACTGTCAACACACACACACACGAGCTACTGATCCAAATCAATGTAATCACAATTACAGCAGAAGAAAGAACCAGCAAATTTATATTGTTCGATGTATTTTTTGAAATAGTTCCAATAAAAAGTCTGTTTGTTTATTGAAGTAGATTTTAACTTGTGTTAAGCACTCACGGTGATCTGCTTCACATCTTCCTCTGCCTCGTCTGGAGAGGAGTCACCACCTGAAAAGAGAAATGCCAGCCCGCGAAAAAGATTTAAAAAAAAAAAAAAAAAAAAATAATTAATAAAAATCACAAGAATTGAGCACTGAAGTCAAAAGTTCAAATCAATCCACATAAAACACAGATTTACACAATATTACATTCACAGCCCACACCTGTGACACTGAACCGTACCTTCATTGGCAGCCTCGCGCTCCCGATGTTTAGAATCTGCCTTGTCCAGGTAGGAGAAACTAGGTCTCAGCTGGAGAATGCCATGTAGTGGTGTCAAGTGGAGTTCACCTGAAAAGTTTAAACATTTTAATAAAACTGTTCCAGGATAAATACAAAACATTGTGCAGACCTCTGCATTTCAATGTCTGTGAAAAGCCTTTACTACAGGCTGTCTGTGCTAAACTCGAATGCCTTTAAAAAGGGGGAGCTTTGGCTTTTGTAAGTTACTTATTAACTCTGTATCCATTATGCCATCACCAGCAAAAGAAAAATGCTTATGCTTAACCTTTCCTGAAGACAGCAGCAGCATAGCGAGATGTGTTTGTGGTGGCCTGGATGGAGGAGAAGGTCTGCTTGTCCATAAGCTTTCTGGAAACAAAGAAACAATTTGCAACTGGAGAGAGAGAATCAAATCAGATAAGGAGGAAAGAAGAGGTTTGGGTTTGCTCTACTGGGTCAATGAGGAATGAATCAAACTTAAGTGAGGGGTCTGAACAGCAGCAATCACAAACAGTATATGTAGCCTGCAGGCACTTTTCACCAAGGTCTGTAAATCTTCTTACATGGAATACACGTTGCTCTCCTCTGTGGTGGTTCCGTCAACGTTGAGGGCTATCTGCTCTCCTTTGCTGCGGCAGTAGTTCGGGCTCATGGAGTCTATGGCCATCTCCACTTCAACCTGCAGAGAGCACAATACCATGAGAAATGCACTGTGATATGGTAGGGTATTATAGCTCATATTATCACACAATGCAATGAGGGCCTGAACATTATACATGTTACATGAAACGTGAAGCACTCACTTTTTCTCTCTTCAATGGTTGCAGTGATGCAGTTTTGCCTTTATTTACAGGAGTTGCAAACTAGAGTATATATTTTTTTTCAAAAACATAGCTTTGGCATTGCATTTGCAAGTCATTCCAAAGTGTACAACTATCCAGTTGGTCCAACAGAACTTAAGCTCCACTGCTGGGTGTAGACTTACTGTTTGCTGTTTGGGTTTGATTTTCGCTGATAAATGAGTGACATCATCATAGGTCATAGCAGCTGGGCGTACCGGGTACTGGGAAAGCAAACAAGGGGTTAAAGACAGGATGCCTTTTCAACTGAGATGGTGTACTATGCAAATAATTAGAACATTTATAAGTATATTTAAAAAAGGAACAACCCCCCAAAAAATCACAATGTATTCCTGCTTAGATTGTCTTCCAAAGTTCATGAATTGCTCTGAAACTGCTTACCTGGAACAAATACAGTTTGTCTGCAAGGCTTTTGGCCAGGTATACGTCAATCTAAAAAAAAAAACATGTTGAGAATTTACACAATTGTTTTCAGATTACTTAGGTACATTTACAAGAAATATGCTATATATATATATATATATATATATATATATATATATATATATATACAGTACTGTGCAAAAGTTTTAGGCAGGTGTGAAAAAATGCTGTAAAGTAAGAATGCTTTCAAAAATAGACATGTTAATAGATTATATTTATCAATTAACTAAATGCAAAGTGAGTGAACAGAAGAAAAATCTAAATCAAATCCATATTTGGTGTGACCACCCTTTGCCTTCAAAACAGCATCAATTCTTCTAGGTACAATTGCACAAAGTCAGGGATTTTGTAGGCATATAGTCAGGTGTATGATTAAACAATTATACCAAACAGGTGCTAATGATCATCAATTCAATATGTAGGTTGAAACACAATCATTAACTGAAACAGAAACAGCTGTGTAGGAGGAATAAAACTGGGTGAGGAACAGCCAAACTCAGCTAACAAGGTGAGGTTGCTGAAGACAGTTTACTGTCAAAAGTCATACACCATGGCAAGAGTGCGCACAGCAACAAGACACAAGGTAGTTATACTAAATCAGCAAGGTCTCTCCCAGGCAGAAATTTCAAGGCAGACAGGGGTTTCCAGATGTGCTGTCCAAGCTCTTTTGAAGAAGCACAAAGAAACGGGCAACGTTGAGGACCGTAGACGCAGTGGTCGGCCAAGGAAACTTACTGCAGCAGATGAAAGACACATCATGCTTACTTTCCTTCACCATCGGAAGATGTCCAGCAGTGCCATCAGCTCAGAATTGGCAGAAAACAGTGGGACCCTGGTACACCCATCTACTATCCGGAGAAGTCTGGTCAGAAGTGGCCTTCATGGAAGACTTGCGGCCAAAAAGCCATACCACCGACGTGGAAACAAGGCCAAGCGACTCAACTATGCACGAAAACACAGGAACTGGGGTGCAGAAAAATGGCAGCAGGTGCTTTGGACTGATGAGTCAAAATTTGAAATATTTGGCTGTAGCAGAAGACAGTTTGTTCGCCAAGGGCTGACAGCGGTACACTAACGAAAGTGTCTGCAGGCAACAGTGAAGCATGGTGGAGGTTCCTTGCAAGTTTGGGGCTGCATTTCTGCAAATGGAGTTGGGGATTTGGTCAGAATTAATGGTCTCCTCAATGCTGAGAAGTACAGGCAGATACTTATCCATCATGCAATACCATCAGGGAGGCATCTGATTGGCCCCAAATTTATTCTGCATCATGACAACGACCCCAAACATACAGCGAAAGTCATTAAGAACTATCTTCAGCGTAAAGAAGAACAAGGTGTCCTGGAAGTGATGGTATGGCCCCCAGAGCACTGATCTCAACATCATCGAGTCTGTCTGGGATTACATGAAGAGAGAGAAGAAACTGAGGCTGCCTAAATCCACAGAAGAACTGTGGTTAGTTCTCCAAGATGTTTGGGCCAACCTACCTGCCGAGTTCCTTCAAAAACTGTGTGCAAGTGTACCTAGAAGAATTGATGCTTGATGCTGTTTTGAAGGCAAAGGGTGGTCACACCAAATATGGATTTGATTTAGATTTTTCTTCTGTTCACTCACTTTGCATTTAGTTAATTGATAAATATAATCTATTAACATGTCTATTTTTGAAAGCATTCTTACTTTACAGCATTTTTTCACACCTGCCTAAAACTTTTGCACAGTACTGTGTGTATATATATAAATATATATATATATATATATATATATATAATCTGATTGACAGGAGACACTGAGGATGTATTTTATCATAGCTAATTTGTCTGATAAATGACAGTTGATGTTACATGCTGTAGTGGATCAAAGGCTAAAACTCTTTTCCAAATTCAGTGTGTATAAAGGCTGTGAGATAATGTGCTGTACCTCCTGTATGATTGGGTCATCATCCTCGCTGGCCATACTTGAAATCGCAGGATGGTGACCGGGTCCCGGTATAGCTGAACCTTGGTTACACTCAGCGCCTGGAAAAGTAAGAGACAGGTATATTGTACCATTCTGGCATCTGTCCCCCTCCTCTGTTATCACGTGCCCAGGGTTTGGGGTTGTTTATGAAGAACATCGTATTGTCTATTTCTGCTCACAGAAAATGATTTGTACAGCATGCATATAATAGATTAATTACGGTACTATGCAAGGCTTTCATAAGCTTTCTCAACTTGCGGTGGAATGCAGATAGATAGATAAGCGTACCGACCTATGCGGATTTCGCTTCAGAAAAACTTTGACAGTCGTGGAAAAACACAGGTCCTCCTAAAATACACACAATATATATATATATATATATATATATATATATATATATATATATATATATATATATATATAATTACACGATTACAAAAATACTAACGTGATGCAATAGGGCTGCAACCGACAATGCAAGAAGATAAGCAACTACTGTGTCTTAAGATTCATTACATTTGACTAAAGATAATGATATTACATGCACTAAAAAGTTAGTTAATCGGTGACAACTTAAACAAATGACACTAAGCTCTCGTGGCTTCATGTGAATACGTGTAGGTATGGGCGCGGAAGCCCAATGCAATACCATCTCAGTAAGTCATGGCACTCTGTTTTATCATACTTTTATGTATGAAAACAAGTCAATAAAATATCAAATGCAGGCCTAGTGTAAAAATAATGAGTCCAGTTTTATACGCAGTAAAATGACTGCCTTTTAAATAAAAAAAATAAGCGTCCAGTTCACCTACAGCAATAAATGAAGAGCGGCGTTTCCTGCAACTTAATTCGTGTTTTTCCGATTGTCTTCTCTCCGGTCTGTGTTCTCTCTACGGAGGATTAAATCTCAGTCAGCTGCCATGTTGCTGTTTCATAGACACGTGGGGAGGAGCTGTTCTGAAGTATGTACCCACAATGCTGTTCGAAGCCCGACATGCACATCAGCAACAAGACGACGCATTCTAATGAGGCTTTTCCTGCCAGTAGGAGGCAGTACACGTCAGTGCTAATTTCAAGGCAAATGTGACAGAAAGCTATACGAAAAATACATCTTGGCAGCGGTGGGATTCGAACCCACGCCTCCGAAGAGACTGGAGCCTTAATCCAGCGCCTTAGACCGCTCGGCCACGCTACCACGCATACACCAACCAAGAAAATAATATATATCTTACTTCAGAATTGAGTCATTCTTTCTCGAGATCCAAAACAAAATCGATAATAGTTTAAAAACAGTAAATGACATGACGAAAAGACCAGATTAAACCAGACTACACTGGGAGACCTACTTGTCTTTTTTTGCTCATTAAACAAACATGATGCATGAGATATATATATATATACTTTTTTGGTACAGTAAATCTGTATTCCTATTTTCTTATTTTACACCAGTACAGGCGTTGTCTACAGTGGTGTACGTCTTTGTAATGTATGCATTAGCCACTAGGGGTCGCTCCTGTACAATACGAGCACTGGCCGTGAGCACATTCCTTCACCAGTTTTTATTGTGATATCAACACAGCTTTGGTTCTGTAGGACGTTCCTCAGGGCTAATAAAGTTTACCCCTTTAGCCCAGTACTGGCTTTATGTTCCGTGTAATGAGCGAGGGAAGCCCTTTCCATCACACTCAGAAAGATTACTGCTTTGATGGATCCCATCTTGCTTTGGTTAATGTGATGCTCTTGACTGAATGGATTGAAAACATGCAAAATAAGGTCCTGAGGAGGTATTTTAATTTGCACACAACACATTCATTTATTTAACCTGGAGATTTACCCATTGAGACTGAACCCTCATTTAAAAAGGGTTACCGGAAAACAATAACAAGACAATTCAATTTATAAATAATTCAGATGTGCATTAAATAACCAAAACTAAAGATATGAATGTATGAGTGGCATAGTAAAGACACTTTAAGAGCGTCTTCTGGTATATATTTAATGTTCCATCAAATGCTATTAGTTTCAGCTTCGTGTTTGATTATATAATACAATTATATATAATCTCTCTCTCTCTCTATAATGTGAACCCTTGTCAGCGTACTGTTTAACTCATGAGACATAGTTGGTATGTGCACAGTCTACAGAATGTCACATCAGCAAAGGTGTCTAACTCCATTTTATATTCTAAATGTTTTTCTTCAGAAACGTTTATGAAGTGGAAAATAAACACGTCAAGATCAATCACGAGTCAGAAAATAAATGTAACTTCCATTGCGAAGTCACATCTGAAAATATCTGTAACAATCTTTAATTTTGAAACCAGACAGTCACATTCAGACATGCTAGGCAAGTACACAATTTAATCGGCAGACATTAGATTCCTAAAACAAACACAACAGCTTTAGATTAGTGAACCAAACACAATAATCATTTAGCTGTACAGTATATTCCAAGTACAACTTTTTTTTTTTTTTTAGTTTTTGTTTCTTGAAAACTATTTCAGTAAACTACCATACATTTCGATTAAAATAAGGTTAAAAGCAATACATTTTTTTAATAAACATTTATGTAAACTTTTTTTTTTTTTTTTTTTTTAAAAGGCCACCTTTTTAACAATGATACAATTACAAAAATCTTTTTTTTGTTATATTTTTAAGCTAAACATATATTTTACTACTGAATGTGATTCTGATAGAAGTGCACAGAAAAATTCAAAGAAATTCCCATAGCTATGGCAACACAAGGATACTGAATGTAATCTACAAAATATCCATTCACTATTACAGCAGAATAGCCAACTTGATGGATTATCAAGACATCCTAGGATCCCCCAAAACAAGAGAAGACAACGTTCGCTGCCCTGTTCTAAATCGCCATGGATAATGCTACATTGAAGATCTTCTTGCCAACATAAAAATGACACACTCGACATAAAATACCCTTATTTTTGTTTTTGCTCTGGTTAAACATATAAAAAGACAGGAGGCGACAACCAGAGAGTACAGAACACTGACACAAACACAGAAAGGTACATTTGGTTTGTAAACAGTTCAACAGTCTGGTTGGAGTCCTTTTCCAGGGAGAGCTGCCCAGTGACGCAGTGACTGCGTGGGGCTGGGTGTGCTGCTCACTCCTCCATCAAGCTCCAGGCCTCCTCTGCCTTCATGTAGTACTGGTTTGCCAGCCTGCCCTTCAAGGCCTCCATCGCTGCGTCCGCTGCCTCTGTGAACAGATCACCTGGAAAAGTAAAACATGAACACAGCCTGTCAATGACATACAGGTTTGTTTATCAGGTTGAATTCTTTTTTCTATAATTGTCAAGTCAAAAGGGCTTATAGAACTACACTCAAAAGTGTAAGTAAACTTAAAAAGTTCTGCAAGGGAAGTTCAGCACACTAGGTTTTGCTTGCAGCGCTATCTGTATGGAACGTACTGTATTGCAGTGTGATGAAACAGGCCCTTTTAATTCACGGAAATCAGGTGCGACACTCCGAGAAGAGCTTCTCTCTCTTTCTTTCCCCAGTTTTGTTTGTTACCTGCTTTCTGGGGGTCTGGCTCCAGGCCGAAGCCTCCCTCCATGTACATCTGGGCCTCTCTAGCCAGGAGGAGGTAGCGGGGCTCATCCTGCATTCCGTCATACTCTCCGCCTCGTCAGTAATCCGTCATGTTGAGCGCCATGTCGTACCAGAGCACCGCTTCCTTCCAGTCCCGGCTCCTGCAGACACAGAACAACCATCAAACTCGAGATGCAACCAGGAAAAAACAACCAGCCTTACTTGACATCACATCAGGAGCACTGCAAGTAAAGAAAGAGGTTTAAAGCTACGCATTTGAAGGGAGGTGCCCTGCACACAGTGGTCCTCTCCTGTGCCTGCTCACCTGTCAGGAGGCAGGGTGACTCCAGAATCGAACGCTCGGGACACAAAGATCATAGATGGGCGGTCCCCGGCTTCAGCGGCCTGCAAGAGGTAGGTGAACCCTTTCTTTTGGTTCTCTTCGGTATCCTTCATACAAAA
The DNA here is from genome assembly GCA_030684275.1 of Acipenser oxyrinchus oxyrinchus. NCBI lineage: Eukaryota > Metazoa > Chordata > Actinopteri > Acipenseriformes > Acipenseridae > Acipenser > Acipenser oxyrinchus. Next base: position 28,847,716 of record CM060262.1, on the reverse strand, counting down.
TAAAAAAGAAATTCAGAATATAGAAAAATAAATAAAAATCCCTTCGGCTTCTGTCACATGTTTGTTTTAATATATTTTCAGTTATGATGATGTTATAGTAAGTATGGTAAAAATATGGTAAAAATGCGACACCTATTACCAATTTACTATTCCGTTAAACTTGCAAAGAATCCAAGGGGTTGAACTGATCAGCCTATAACCACGGATATGTTGTGGATGCAATCAAGGAGGCACCCCCAGCACTGTAAAACGCTCTAAAAAAAACTGAAAATATTACACTGTGTGTTCCCTTGGCTGCAAAGTCCTTAATCATTAAACATAAGGGAGTGACTGCAATAGTTTATTGACCCAGAAATGTGGACAGTAGCTGGCAGTTGCAGTGTTAACAGTGAAGTTCCTAAACAAGGCCAGTGAAAAGGTTGAATAACGGGTCTGTTTACATCTGTGATTACCAGCCTGTCATCTTCTGCTTGTTCAGCAAATACTGCTGAATGGCAGCTATTTACACTTGCCATGCATCAATTACTATGGTTCACCCAATGAAACCTGAGGAGATGCAGATCAGGTTTCAGCTTGCCCCCTGAGCTACACAACCACTTCTACATGTATGGATTTGTATTAACAAAGACGAGCACTATTGAGGATTCCAAAGAATTAATTTCTATTGGCGTTTATGGCACTGGTAACACTTTCTGCAATTACGGCCCTATTTCACAACATAAAAATATCAGAAATGGAACTTAAAGCAAAGTGCTCTCCTGTGCCCCAGCTCACCTCCAGGGTGACGTCTGTGAGAATGTGGTGGGGTATCTGGAAGTACATGAGGCCCAGAGCGACAATGGCCTCCAGCTCCCCACACATCGCCGCGTGCTCCAGGTGAAAGACGGCAGAGTCACGGTCCCACTCCTTGTCCTTCTCACAGAACCGGCCCCCCTCATGGTACCGCACTATGGCCAGGTGGACCTGCGGACACACACGCACAGGTCAGAGTGGACAGGTTTGTAAAGGATTGCACATTTACAGGTGGCCAAATGAATAAATCTTACAAATTCTGTGGTGTGCCGTTGCTTTCTGCTTAACTTTCAAAGCTGAAAATATTAGATTTATTAGGCAGAATTTTGTTGTTTCTGTTTCTGGAATTATTAATAAGTCATCAATGCATTTTATTTAGAAATGTTGGGAAACACTTTAAATACATATCTCGTATTACTATGGAGCTCCTAATTTAAGTTATTGAGGTATTTGTTTGAAGCTCTGTAACATTCAAGTTTTGTTTTACTCTGCGAAAAAAAGAATAGCGCAGTGGTAAATGGTTTGTGAATATCTTCTATGAAAGTTTTAAAGAATTCCCCTGCATTGTAATGTGTGGTGCTTGGAGCTCACCTTCCCCAGGTTGGACCTGCCAATCTTCTTCTCCAGCACCAGGGCGTTGAGTCTCTCCACCTCGACAGCGACACACGAGGGCCGGTGAACGTGCGAGCGAGACGTGTGATACACATTCCACTTCTCCTCTGTCAGCTGAACACCAGGGAGGAGGAAACAAAGACACGAGTCTGAAAACAAACTCCATTCTTCCACTACAGCAAAATAACAACCCACAGTGCTGATCCTCAGTTGTGTCATGCAAAATATTCATGCAGGTTAGACCTTATCAGTTGTTGATTAGGTTAGTAGTTTCTTGTCTGGATCAGTCTCAGGAAAATGCAACACACACCCTCTCCCGGAAATCCTTATTATCATTCATACTGTGTATATTACTTCAGTTGAGATTTACAATTGGTAAGAAAAGTGTAAATGGATGTAAATCACACAAGGAGATTTCTGCAGTGTATGGTAATGGAAAAAAAAAAAAACTGTAGCAAAAAATGGTTTGTACAAAAAAAAAGACATTTAGTTTGAATAGCAGAGAAAACAGAACAATGGTTAGAGGGTCACAAGAGGATGCAGGTGCACATGCAAAATTCACCGTGTTGATCAGGGGGCTGTTTATAGGATTAAAGGAGGGTGGTTTGAAGGCGATAGCCACTCTTTGCTGGTTAGGAGAGAAAATAGGAAAAGGAGGAGTGGATTAACAGATAATAAGGGTATCTAAGGTTACGGCTCTACACCACATGAGGTGTAGTAGATGGGAGAGATGGGAGACAGGGGTAGGGTTGAGAGGGTTCGATGATGACTGTTGGATGGTTTGGTATTTACCCGTCGAATACTGTCCTCATCCGATTCATAGCACCTTCTGCTGTTTAGTGAGTTGGCCTATACAATAATGCAAACAACATTGAAGCACAATTTAGAAAAGAGCCAACATGCTCACAATGCTGCTTTAATACCTCCCCACTATTACACTTCAAAAATCCTGCATGTCCGTGAAAGGTAAGTTTTATAAACTCTACAGAAAAACAATAGCACTTTATCACAAATCTTTGCCTCCAAGCCCCCTTCTAAAGCATGGCAATACCATTAGTGAGTTATGGACTCTGTGTTTCTTCCTTCCTGGAGGGATTGCTCTGAGCTGCTCTGTGTGTATGTTTAGTATCTACCATGCTTATTTTAGCAGGGGAGGCACCCATAAAAAAACTTGGATACACTTCTTTAAAGCAAATGACTTTTAAGGTGAACTAAACACTTGAGGGATTAGAAGAACCATTGAATAGATTGTGCTCTTGCCAGGACAGCAACGTGGCAATGCACTGAGCTCCAAACTCGACTTGCTAGTCTGAAGCAGCTGCAGCAGTTGGATAAACTCCCAGACAACTCCCCTCCCCCACAAACCGACAAAGTATTTTGTTTTCCAGTCTCTGAGAAGATTTATGAGGACGTGAGGGGGTTAGAGACACAATATCCATGGGTTTTGTGCTGAATCAACAAATAGCCTGTGAGACTCAGTGTTTATAGAAAAATGTAAAGAAACTGGGTCCCAACACTGTTCACCACACTGGCCAGGGTGCAATGTTGGAGTCACAATGGTGCAAGCTAGTTTTATTACTCCAACACCCTCAGAGCTGAGCTACAAAACAGTGTGGACGCGATGGAATTCGGACATAAACTACATTCAGAAACAACACAAGAGTGGTAATGCTCACGGAAGTGTGCTTTCTCAGTGTCAAGGACACTGACAGGAGTACTACCACTCAAGTGTTGTCTCTATAAAGTCCGGTTTTGTGTTTTCCGTGAACGCAGCAGTAGAAGTGGAGTTTTACCCTGTCTCTGTGTTCCATGTCGCCCCCCTCACTTCGTCTCTCACTGGGGTAGCCACTGTCCCCACCATCTGAGTCCTGGGAGGGTGAGAGAAAGGAGGGAGATTAATTACAACTTTATCAAATTAAATAATAATAATTTTTATTTCAATGTTTAACATCTGCTGGCATTACGTGACATTTATTCAGCTTGTATTTCAGTGTATTGCGTATTACTGTGTTAAATAGTTACATTTTGATTTATGCATTACCTTAGAAAGTCTGATTATTTAACAAGTAGTTTTTATCTGCATACTTGTCATACTTGGGAATGTCACATTTAGAACAAGCTATAACTTGCATCAGTTCTTACAATCCAGTTCTGAAATCGAGTAATACTGCACTTAGCACAACTGATAAAACAGGGACCAATGCACAATTCAGTCATGATGATCAAGCCATTTAAAACAACCAGTTTCATCACAACTGGAGATCAGCTCTCGAGTTATATGTAAAAACTGAATTGTGATATACAGTCCGAGAGGCAGACAGACAGGCAGACTCCCAAACTTTAGCACAGATCAGCTTACCCTGTGTTCATGAATGTTATTGATGGCTTCGAAAGCCCCAGCATCGACATCATTTAACAGAGACCAGCCTGAAAGACAGAAATGAAAGAAGTGATTATTTAAGGCATACCAACTTTCGTATATGTTATTGAGGTGCCGCTACGCTGACACTGAGGAAGTTCAATAATTCACAGTGCTCACTCTGCAGAATGCCATCATTCACCATTCTCTTAATTAAAATGTTTTGTATCCCCAGGACAATTCCCATTAAATAAACATTATTTAATACAGAATAAATAATGCCTCCATTGTACAGGCAGTGCCTCTTTTTGTACTGGTTCCTGATTCTTATCTGGCATCATTTTGATCTTTTTTTTTGTATTTGACGGAGAGTGTGCGACTCACCCAGGGGCGATTTCCCATAGGATTCTGGGTAGTGGCCTGCGGGGAGTAGGGGAGTCGAAGAGCCCGTCACTCATGTCATCAGGGCAGGAGGACTCGGAGAGGCGGGACAGCAGTGGGGGGAGGCGGCCTGTGGAGATGGTGCGCACGCGAGGGCTGCCGCACTTCTCCTCACAGCCACGCAGCACTGTGTTTGCCGATTCCTGAAGAGAGAAAACCAAACTCAGTATACCAGGCTGCTATCTACGGGACACGGTCAGGGTATGTCCTCAACTCACCAGGAGCTTATTGGTGCAGTCCAGGGCAGCTTTTTCCTTGGGGGAAATATCAAATGGCGTGAGGCCCATGCTTTTGCAAATCTTGTTGCAGAGGTGAGAGTGGAAAAATAGTGCCATTCCTCGTATACCTGCAGCACAGAGACACAGTCAACCATGACACAGTATATACAGAACACCGTTCAACTTAAAGAGTAAGTAGCAGGGTTCTCAGGTGTTGCTACAACTGTTTAAATAACATACCTGTAATTTTTTTTTCATTGGTAACATCCTGACAGCTTTTTACACTTATAACTTTAAAGTCTGTTTCAAAGCTCTTTTCAAAATGTCTGCTCTAGTGCACTGATAGTGTAAGGATTATTGCCCACATTGCACACCATATGCGATTAACCCCATACCCTGTCTATGAACCCTATGCAGTGGGATTGTTCTCTTTTTCATTTGATGATTACAAACACATTTCAAGAGACATCACAAACAGTCCTTCAGAGAGGCTATTGATCGTTCTTAAGGACTGAAATCATCATGCTGTAACTGCTACAACAATCCAGGCCAGGCTGAGAGATTTACCCAGGTTTCCATCTCCAAAGTCGGTGCCACATTCTGTGTGGATCTGGGGGTCAGTGTAGAGGTCACCCACCCCCTGGATATCCACCACAATCAGCTGGTGAGCCGAGCGCTCGAACGAGAAGTGGCTAAACGCCTGTCACAATAAATAAAAACCCAATCAGTTTGAACCCTGCTCCTTTAAACAATTCAAATACTCATTACCATTTTATGAATGAAAAGGTCTGACCTGCGGTGTGAGGCGGATGTTGTCGTCGCGCACGAAGCCCGAGTTGGAGTTGTATTTGATGTACTTCCCCTCAATGTAATGCTCCAGGTGGAACAGAGGCTTGCCTGGACGGTTCTTCATCTCCACAATACACATCTGCATGATGTCAACCTGCAGGGACAGACAGGACGCTTCCAGCACCACAAACACAGTGTCCCTACTCAGAAATCCTGGGTGGAATACAAAGAAATTTCAAGCACCTGAACCAAAGGTGATGAAACACAATTTTTTTTTTTGGCAGTTATTTATCCGATTGTGTTCCTTACAAGTGCAGTGGTACACAAGTTTTTTTTTCAGTTTTACAAAACATTTTACTTCCTGCCTATGGAACAAACATTGCATTTGGTTTGAGCTATCAAACAAGTTTTTTTTTTTAGTTTTTTTTTTATGGCTCACACATGCACACTGTGAGCCAACAGGCATAATACCACACCTTTGGTCTCGTAACAGAAACCCTAGATAAAATTATTTTCCTGTAACTCACTGAAGCCCAACTATTATTTACATATATAGAGTATATGTAAATGAACTGAGATGTGAGCCTCAATGGAACACTCAGAAAAGGAACAGAAAGACTTGTTCTTTAATTCTTATCTAAAATTCATAATACCCTGGTTAAATATTAGCCTGTTTTATACTGCTGACTGTTGACATTAACCCAAAAGCGACCCACTGGATTGGACTCCCCCAGCTGAATTGCAGTGAACTGTTAGTCTACAGCTGGGCTCAGATAGTCTTTGCTTTTATATATAAAACAGGAAAAAAAAGCAGGAGATACTGAATTGGCTCAGTGCTTAAAACAACTATTCGGCACCATCTCCTCCCTTTCTCTTTAAGCCACAGTTCACAGGAATATATATATATATATATATATATATATATATATATATATATATATATATATATATATATATATATATACAGTACTGTGCAAAAGTTTTAGGCAGGTGTGAAAAATGCTGTAAAGTAAGAATGCTTTCAAAAATAGACATGTTAATAGATTATATTTATCAATTATCTAAATGCAAAGTGAGTGAACAGAAGAAAAATCTAAATCAAATCCATATTTGGTGTGACCACCCTTTGCCTTCAAAACAGCATCAATTCTTCTAGGTACACTTGCACACAGTTTTTGAAGGAACTTCGGCAGGTAGGTTGGCCCAAACATCTTGGAGAACTAACCACAGTTCTTCTGTGGATTTAGGCAGCCTCAGTTGCTTCTCTCTCTTCATGTAATCCCAGACAGACTTCGATGATGTTGAGATCAGGGCTCTGTGGGGCCATATCATCACTTCCAGGACTCCTTGTTCTTCTTTACGCTGAAGATAGTTCTTAATGACTTTGGCTGTATGTTTGGGGTCGTTGTCATGCTGCAGAATAAATTTGGGGCCAATCAGATGCCTCCCTGATGGTATTGCATGATGGATAAGTATCTGCCTGTACTTCTCAGCATTGAGGAGACCATTAATTCTGACCAAATCCCCAACTCCATTTGCAGAAATGCAGCCCCAAACTTGCAAGGAACCTCCACCATGCTTCACTGTTGCCTGCAGACACTCATTCGTGTACCGCTCTCAGCCCTTGGCGAACAAACTGCCTTCTGCTACAGCCAAATATTTCAAATTTTGACTCATCAGTCCAGAGCACCTGCTGCCATTTTTCTGCACCCCAGTTCCTGTGTTTTCGTGCATAGTTGAGTCGCTTGGCCTTGTTTCCACGTCGGAGGTATGGCTTTTGGCCATAAGTCTTCCATGAAGGCCACTTCTGACCAGACTTCTCCGGACAGTAGATGGGTGTACCAGGGTCCCACTGTTTACTGTCAGTTCTGAGCTGATGGCACTGCTGGACATCTTCCAATTGCGAAGGGAAGTAAGCATGATGTGTCTTTCAACTGCTGCAGTAAGTTTCCTTGGCCGACCACTGCGTCTACAGTCCTCAACGTTGCCCGTTTCTTTGTGCTTCTTCAAAAGAGCTTGGACAGCACATCTGGAAACCCCTGTCTGCCTTGAAATTTCTGCCTGGGAGAGACCTTGCTGATGCAGTATAACTACCTTGTGTCTTGTTGCTGTGCTCAGTCTTGCCATGGTGTATGACTTTTGACAGTAAACTGTCTTCAGCAACCTCACCTTGTTAGCTGAGTTTGGCTGTTCCTCACCCAGTTTTATTCCTCCTACACAGCTGTTTCTGTTTCAGTTAATGATTGTGTTTCAACCTACATATTGAATTGATGATCATTAGCACCTGTTTGGTATAATTGTTTAATCATACACCTGACTATATGCCTACAAAATCCCTGACTTTGTGCAAGTGTACCTAGAAGAACTGATGCTGTTTTTGAAGGCAAAGGGTGGTCACACCAAATATGGATTTGATTTAGATTTTTCTTCTGTTCACTCACTTTGCATTTAGTTAATTGATATATATATATATATATATATATATATATATATATATATATATATATATATATATATATATATTTTTTTTTTTAATGAAGAATTGCTAATGCCTGTTAGAAGTATACCCCAGTTAGAAGTCGTATCACATTGCCTTGCTGGTAGGCCTGTGTTATCCATGGAGGTTTAGTTCATAGTTAAGCCTAGTACTCCTAAAAGCCTTTTAGAAAATGAAACAGAAGGAGGGACTATGGAGGCAGTGTGGCTGCTCTTCAGCTATTATTAGAAGCGTGTAAACTCCACATATCGGCTCTGTAATACACTTCTCATTTACATTAAACAGGTACTCCACTAGCTGGCACGTATGAAGGGGGAGGTACACATCTTATCCACACACGCAAACAGCGGCACAGCGTACAAACAGCAGAAGCATTCTCGCTGAAATCTCATTATGCCTGAGAAGCAACCATGTGTTACAGTGCTCCTCCATAACATAGTCCAGGAGGCACGATTAAAACATAGCAATCAATACAGGGAATAGATATTTGAAAGACCAGAAGGGGGTAAACATGTACTACAAAAGGCCACTGAATGTCAACTACACCTGACCTCTGACCCCTCTTTCAACTGAAAGACCAGGTGGGGCAATGTTGTGAAAGAACACAGACAGCAGACTTCCATACACCCTGCACTGAGAGGCACTGTGCAGGAAGGGCGGGGATTATTGTTCACTTAGCCAATTAACAACAAGGACAACAGTCTGTAAGGGACTAGATTGATATCTCTGCAATTTACAACAAGACTAAAAGGTATGTTTACACTCACGCAGGAAGCTGAATGAGTCTTTAAAGAATCTCTCTCTCTCTCTCTCTCTCTCTCTCTCTCTCTCTCTCTCTCTCACCTGCTTGGGGGGTCTGTGTCGGTTGTATTCCTCTCCCCAGAGCTTGGCTTCCATCTGCAGTCTCACATCCTCGAAGTACACGTCTCTGTCCACTGGCATCAGGTACCGCTTAGCAACATAGTTTGAGGCTGACTTCCAGTTGTGGCTGTGTGAGAAATTGGATAGCTTTTTCCTGGTGAATTAAAAAAAAAAGTATCAATCATTATCATGCGAACGTTTCATTAAAATAGAGTAGAGCCAAATTCGCAAATGCGCTTCTGCTGTAAACAGCCAGCAATCAACGTGCTCGACTCCACACACAGAGCTCAACAAACATTCACTCATTTCCTATGTGCAACCTGCACACCCCAACAGTCTCGTCATTAAAATTTAAACCGAGGGCCATGAATTAAATGAATTTCTCGGGATGGCTTCAGTTCAGATTACTAGAAAAAGTCTTGTCAAGGCTAATATTGTGCACAGCAGAAGTTTAGAAAAAAACATTTCTAAAAATCAACTGCACACTTGTAACATCCTCTCATTAGATACTGTTCCATTTGAAGCGCTGTGATATGTTACAGTTAGCCAGTGAGAAGAGAGAGAGTAAGATTATAAAGCTCTGGGTAGTGTATGCAAGATCTCTTCGGCCATGAGGAGGTGAAGGTGTGAACTAGGATTTTTAAACCAGCTCCTTCAAGAATAAATACATCTGCATAAGTAAGGAAAGAAATAACAAAACAAAACCACAAACTTACGTTCTGTAGCATTCCCTCATAGCTCCCCGGCCAAAGGGCTGAAATTAAAAAAAGCAAACATGAATCCATCAGCTTTCAACAGGCAATAAAAAATAGTGTGCAAGAGTAGTATCTTACCTGCGATGCCATCTTGATGAAGACTTCATCCTCCACCCACTGTCCAGTGACAGCGTTGTACCTGAATACAAAACATATCCATTACTAAGCTAGCATGCCAACCAACTCCTCCTTGGTGTTGTCCAAACCAGTGAGCTATGGGGATAAAAGGGAGCTTTATGTTTGTGAAATACTGACCTAGGGAACGCACAAAAAAAAGAACAACATTCAAGAAATGACAGCTTTGCTAGAGGACAAACAGACTCTCCCCAGTCATTAGCATGGCTGAGTTTTGTGACTGACTTCCAGCACAGTGGACACTATCCAAGTACATGCTACGTGCTGCTCAATTCTACCATGATTGTGGTAAAGAAACACTTTCATAGATGTTAACAAAAACTTATGGAACAAGCTGGATGAAAGAAAATGGCTATAAATGGGCTACAGGTTTAAGGATTGCATACAGTAGTTTTCTATGAATAGAGCAATTGTATGTTATATGTTGTTTTTTGTGACTAGTCTGGATGCATATTGTGAAGAACTTGTATGTTAGTAATTAAATGTTGAATATCGGTTAGGAAACTACACTTTAGATAAGCCTAAACAAATGATTTAAAACAATATTGCATGTTTCTTTTGTTAGTTTAATATTTAACCAGGTTAAGGAACCAAGAGAAAAGGATATATACCAAAGTACAACTACAGGGGTAAACAAGTTTGTGTTTACAAAACTGTTTTTCAGTTTGCAAAAGATTGCACAAAAAAAAGATATGTGAACGTACTGTGTTTCAGTAAAAAGGATCAGGATTAATTACTGTAATTAAACTGAGAAAAAAGAAAGCAACACACTAATAGCAAATAATTTAGTAAAAAATTGACTGGTGTGCCTATTTACATACAAATAGGTATATATACAAGCACACACAGAATTTAAATTACAAATTATTTGTGTTGGGTCTAAAATAAGGTCAGACTGCCATTTACTCTCTCTTTCCAAACCAGTGGCTTCTAACCCCTATGGTATGTGGCCCAGTGCTAGACGTCACAAGAGGCTGTAATATTAGACTGCAGGACAGACATACTGTACCTGTAGCGAGTGCAGGGCTCCTTTTCAATTTCCTCCAAATGGAATTCTGCCCAGGGGTCTGGCATCGCCTTAGCTTTCCTAATGGCATTCTTCCAGGCGGTCTGTTAAGGGTACAAAATATCACATAGCATCGAGTGCAGAATCGGACTGGACACCCACCCCATGTAAGTACAAACAACTGAGGGAGCTGGCCAATGGGGACTGTGGCATTGCCTCAACACTGAGGTCCATCAAACATGTGCTCTTTAAATGCTCAAGACATACAAGACAGCTCTCTTTACAGGATCCCTTTTTATAAACAATGCAATACAGTCAAATCACACTATTGCAACCACCAAGGAGTAAAACTGTCTCATAGAAAACTTGTCATACAATTAAAAGGGACCAATACAAAGTCTTTACAGTGGATTTGTCTATATATTGAGCTGGTCAAAAGAGGAGATGCATAATATCATCGTTTACCGCAGCACTGCTTGAAAACACTATAGTGCTCTGTATACTACTTCAAATAACTGTAATAACTGCATACATTAGATCAATTGCAAGCAAAACAATAATAAAAGCCTTGATTATATCTTCTATACTGTGTACTGTCCTGTTGGGTAACCAGATAATTATTCTTACACCACAACCCTAGAAAACGTGTAGGATACACCATGTAAAGCATGCTGTCCCTGTGGCTGAAGATCAGCTTTCAGACAATTTAAAATACCCATGATGATTTTATATATATATATATATATGATACATATATATATATATATATATATATATATATATATATATATATATATATATATATATATGTTTTTTGTTTTTTTTAGTGAATGACGGTGCTTATGCAATCCTTATCAAATGTTTTCCACAACATCCCGCCAGCCATGCTAGTAGAGCACATGACCACACTGACAGCATACTGAGCCAGTCTATATATAGACAGCAATATTTAGGAGGCTGTGTGGTCCAGTGGTTAAAGAAAACTACAGAAAGCATGGAATGAAAACCAGTGGACATGCAAATAGACTCAGCACCTCGACTGGAAGAAAGGTTGCTTTTAAATCTAAACCCAACCGACTGAGCCCCTCCGCCCCCACCCCCACGCCAGGGGAAATCATTCCCGTATGCCTTGTGCATCTGTTGCCTGCTTTGTTGCTCCAGTGAATGTAATGGGACCAGCAGATGGACAGACAAGACCGGGCTGGGCTGAAGGCAACACCAGAAAAACAACATGGAAATCCCAGTGCTGAAGTGCAGTGTCAGAGAGTCACACTGTAATGTGAAAAACAAACACCACTGCAGGCCTATGACACCTGGCAGGAGGGGGGCACCACACAATGGGCAACAGGTGCACTGCAGTCACTGCCTAGAAGTGGGTTCGAATTAACTGTTGAATATGGTAACCATTCACTGAGTCCTTTCATTACTGCTGCCAGTGGCTATTGCACAACATCAGTGTAAAGTGGCTAGCTGACTGTATAGCCAACACATACACTTTCTGAACTGCTTCTAGGTGTTACAGAAACCAACTGAGTTACAAATGAAATGATTAAAGGAAGATTAAAGGAAGTTGAATGTAGAAATGAGCATATTAGCTTAATGCAAGTGATTTTGAAAGAGGAATCTCAAATTCAGTAATTGATAACCTACCCGACCTCGTTCAGATAACGTGTCAAAACTCACGGCTTCCTGCTCTTTTTCTTTCTATAGAATACATGAGAAAGAGTAAACCAGAGAGAACGAGTTAAATCGAGAAACGGTAGCTATACAGGTCAGGACAGAAGTACACCTCAAAGCGGAGCACTGCAGAAGTTTAAGTGTAAGGATTTTAAAATGTGTTTTCTGCGAGTTGCTTACAATGCATTGAGATGGATCGGCAAAGCTTAGGTCCCACTGCAAAGCTGTGAACTTGCACCAGTGGAATTAAAGTCTGTTTATGTTTAAAAAGTAACTTGTGTGCATGTAGCAGACTTTAATTAGAGTTATTAATTTATTCAGTAAAAAAACCTGCAACTAACATTAAATAAGAAACATTTGCATTTAGCAGGGAGGGGAAGAGTTATTAAGATCCCTTTTAGAAACATGATACAAAGCATACAGCTTCTACATTTATCAAAGTGCATGACACACTGTGGTCAGAGAGCTTATTTTGTACTTCTCTTTGTCAGCAGGATTCTGCAGAGGTTCCTGGGTAAACTGGGAAATGCAGCAAGTCGCTGTACGGTTCTCATTATCTTGTGTTGTCAGAAAGCAGTCTTTTCAGCTCACAATGAATCCTGTGTTATAGACTCCTCCATTTCATTCGATCTGTTTAAGAAGTCCAGACTATGTCCAGAGCCTAATTCAGCCAGCCCCACTAAGTGGTCAGCTTGTTCCTGTAGCCAATTATGTACAAGGGGCTGGTGTGGCCACTGCATTAGCAAACTAGCTGTGACCTCGGTTTCTGTTTCAGAGGTCATGTGTGGCTGGGTGTTTCATTAGCATTTCAGGCTCTCCATCCCAGACAGGTCCCCATCATGCATTTGAAGCCTGGGATATACTTAGCTATTTAAACCATTTTCATGATGTTATTTATTTATAGGTTCTCGCGAGTAACCATGGGTAAATGGGGTTCCGGTATCTGTCCGCTAGCCAGCAATTGACACGCTTCTTGTGCTTTACAAAAAACAAACAAAAAAAAAACTATCAGATCAAATCTACACCATTTCCCCCAGAGTGGATGACCCCAGTGCAGTTATTGTAATTGTGGTGATCTGTGTAACACCTGGTCTTGCCCTCTCTCTCTATTCTTTTGAGCCCAAGAGCCACCCATTCCTAGCCTCTCTGACAACCTCAGTAATTCCTTTAAAAGCAATTGTTTTCTTCTTAGTTTGTAACGTGACCCTGCTGCCTGAGGCAGAGGACTGCATATTTATGTGAGAGATCATCCAGGACCCTTTATCAGTAAAAAGTGTAGCTCATGAATGCCACGAGAGTTGCCTGTTTTCCTTTTGGTTTTGGACATATGCTCCCCAGAGGTATCTCTGTCCCAGCGTCTTCATTTCTAGTAATAAAATCACCTACCATCTCAACTAGTGAATAACTTATTTATCAGACTTCTCAACTTCTTATTCAGGGGTTGTGTGGTTCTTTATTAGAAAATTCAATTTAAACAATGCTTCTTAGCTAGGCCATTGGGATCAGACAAACAAAACAGGTTTGGAGCAATACAGGATATGGAACCAAAGATAAGCAAAATCATTTTAAGAGACTAAATTCCAAGCTGTAGTTTGTCTTAAGGCACAGCACCACCTTATTAGAAACTTAATACAGCAGTTCTGTTGTCTAGTATGCTGTATATTTTCCCAGTTGATGAAGCACCTGGACTGTGGATTGCTTATTGTTTAAAAGTATATTTTTCAATTGGAAAATAATGTAAACAGCGATGTCCACAGTAAGTGTACACGCGGTGGCCAGGGCTTGCTATCACAGGGCTGGGGTCCAGGTCAGGGTCCTCAGGTACTTACCTGGACGTTGAAGCTGGTCTGGGAGGGGGCGCTGGAGGAGTACTGCTCGTTGTGAATGAGGTTCTTCAGGTAGTTACAGATTTCGCTCGCCTTGTTGTAGACGGGGTCGTCTGTGATGGGACAGATGTAATAGTTGTCTTCCTCGTCGATGTCTGGGTCGTCCAGCGAGCCTCCCCGCTTCGTCCCACCACTGTCCACACCGTCCATACTGAACATGAGGTCTTCGTCTGCCATGGCTGTTGTGGGCTACAGTTATTATTACTGCAGACTGGATCTGTACAGAGCATCGGTAAATAAGAGAAGGCAAATCATTGAACTCAGAAATGGTATTTTATACAGTAAAGTACATTCTACAGTGCAAGTCCAGGGCTGGAAATAAGATTCCCATTGCATAACAGTTTGATCCACTCCTGGTTTTACTCCGACTTTAACATGACACACCTGAACATGTTATTAACTATACACTGGGGCTAATCAAGCTTGTATTATAACCTGGAATGGGTGAAACTGCTATGCAACCTCCATCCTTGAAGTCTATAGGATAACGTAGCAGGGAGGCTACTGGCTTTGATTAATTGGTTGTCAAGCTAACAAAACAAAGCAAAATTGGTTTCTTTAGGGCCATGACATTCATATAGTGCATCATTAACTGAATCCAAATTACTGAATCCTGTGAAAATGTTCCCGTTTAACAGGAAAGGACTCAAATACGCCAACTGCAAATTGCTTTCTTGAAAAATTCTGCATACCACAACAACTGAAGCCTGCTTATTGCATTACTCTACCGCAAACAGCAGCTCTGAGTGATTGCACATTGCTGCATACTGAGTGCACCCTAAAGTAATTAAATATCAAGTAGGACAGTGCTGAGCAGTGTACTTGGAAAGGACAGACCAATATAATGTAATAGTGAGTCGTGACTGAAGCAGAACATGGTGAGGGGTGGTGTGCTCTTCTGGTCAGAGAATGAGTAAGAGGCAGCTGCTACCATCACCTCCAATCTACTGAAGAGCAGAACTGATCAGTCCGATTGAAAATGCACATAACAGAATCTGTGCTGACCACACCAGGATCAAAACATCTGATGACTACCAAACATAAACTGAGTGCTTTGGAGCAAACTTGAAGAAGCTCTGATCAATACTCTGTCAATCAACGGGGAAGGGAGAATACAACAGAGTAAAAATAAAACAAACTTTTACAGTGCACGCAACTCACAGTATTTTACACTGTTTTAAAACACTATATTAAAAGGTTGTGCACAGCAAATGCACAAAAACATAATACTGAAATTTTAAGCATGTCATGCATTTGATAGTCAACGAAGCACACACTGTTGCTTTATATTCTACATGGACAATACACTCATAAAACTTGAGTTAGCGATTAATATTCAACCCGCTCAGTGAGAGGTCAGAGTGCGCAAGCTCAGAATGTGTTATCAGTCAGCTGTGGGAGTGTGGTTTCACTTAAAAAAATAAAAGGAAGTGCTTTTTAATATTTCTGCAGACCTGTTGCTGTGTCTCCTTACTATTGTATAACCAGCATATACACTGAAAAAGACTGACGATGGTTACCTTTTAATGAACACAGTATCAAACAAGGCAAACTGCACACCAATCTTCCACATGAATACATGTTCTGCAGTTTACTCTTTGGCAGCCAGTTACTGCATGTGCTTCACTGTGTTAGGAGCAAGCTGTTTTCTGGCTAGTCATGCTTCTCTGTTCTCTGCATTTAAGTAAATCCTGTCAACCTTCAGAGACAATGTAGGACTTGTAGAGGTAATCTACAATGTAGACGTATTCTGTCCACAAAGCTTTAAGGATTGTCTGAAGTTTGCAGTTTATTAAACTTTTTAGATTGGTTTTGCAGAGGGTTAGCAGTTGATTTATACTCATTTTTAATAACTGGCTTATCTGGAGAATGTTTATAAACACACTTAGAAAAACAGACCTCCGGTTGTGATTCCTAGATTGCTTTTAACAAATGATTTGATAAACATTTGATTGACATTTCATGTATGTAAGGCAGGCTATTGTCCCTGTTTCAGGCTATGCAAGATGACAACACTGCAAATTGTCTATGTAAAGTTCTGCTGCCATGTAGAAAATTACAGCCGAATGTCTCCCCTCACAAAAATCTCTGTCCCATACTGTAATGAAGCTGTGAAACAGCTTCCAGTACAAAATTACTTTTAACAGTTTGGCAAAAGACAAAGATTAATAGTAACATAATTGAAGTATGATATTCCAGGGGCCATGAGGAACATTTAATATGTACAGCTGCTTTCCACAGTCTGGCTACGTTGTGGTTTAATATATAGTAACCCAGTTACAGAGTTTCACATAGTTTCACTTCGGAGTTACAGTACAGTAGGATCCCTGTGCTTTGTAACATGAACTTGCTTGTCAAACTCAACTAAGCGCTGGCCTCGGAGGTAAACACTTTCATCATGAAAGTTTAACAAGGGCTGTATTCGCTGGCACCAAACATGAATTCTGTTTGCAGTCTTTAGGAGATCTTCGCCATTTGCTGGATTGATTTTAGAATCCAAATGAATTATTTTGCATTAAGTGTTCGATGTTGTTAAAAAAATACGGTTTTGTTTTAAGCAAAACTTAATTGTATTATTAATGCATTTTTATACTTTGATTTCCAGAAATGCATTCTGAATGTCTTATTCAATAGATTTTTTTTTTTTTTAAAGCTGTACTATATTATTATTATTGTTTACTTTGACAGGCAAAACTGATGTGTCTAAATATTTAAAGTAGTTAAGAGGTATTAGTTCATTAAAAACCCAAATATAATAACTGAGTGCTGTGCACGTGCTAATTCTTGGTAGCTGGCGAGAAGCTTGTTGACTTCACTGACAGTTCCAAACGGAAATACCGTGCATCTAAATAAATCCCGATAAAACTTGTAATTAAAAGGAAGTTGTCAGCGGTACAACCTGTCCACGAAGAGTTATCAGCGACTGTTAACAATAAATTGCTCAATTCGTTTCAAAATGTGCTTCAATTCAGAATTGTAATATTTCAACAGATAGTGCAGTGTTATTTATTTTTTAATAATAACAAAAAAAAATCTGCCGTTATTTAAGAATAGACCACGTGACTCCCCGGTTGTAATAAATGTAGTCTTTCAAAGATTAAATATGACACAGTAACCGTTTACTAATACTATTTTTTTTTTAAATGTACTTTAAACGGTGTATATGAGCATGATGAGCTGTACTACACCGTGGAATAAAATGACCTGTATTCAAAATAAAAATCAAAACAACATTGACAGAATGTGACGTACCATGCCTGCAGACTAGTGCAGCGTCTATGTATGCACTTGCACGCCTTTACGAGCAGTTGTGTTTTCAATTATTTGTGTAAAAAAGAAAAATATTTACTGAACTGGAGGTAATCACTTTGCAAAAGAAAATAAATACGTTAAAATGAACATTAAAAGGAAAATTGCATTTCCAAACTTGCATGAAAAGAGAACAATTCAGCTATGCTTCTGTTCATGCACATAAAAACAAAAGACTATTCAAACTTCCAACAACGGCCCGATAGCATACATTGAAATCACCAAAGATTGATAATGAAAACATTCCTACCTTGGAGAGACAGACGGTGGTAGATTATTTGAGAACAGAAAACTGGTTGTTTTGAGCTCGTCTTTCTTCCCAGACTGGTTTGCCAAACACTGACCCGTTTCTGGCTGTCCGGAATAAGAGCTGGTGGTGCCCGAGAGAGGGGGGAGTAAAGTGGGACGGGCAGCAAGGGGTTTGGCTCTGTGTACTGGGATCAGATTTCTAATGTTCCCTGAATGAAGCCTTCACTACAACAACCATGCAATGCACGTACACACTAGACCTGCACGCTGTGTTGTGGTTAGGTATGCAAAACATCGATGCAGATACATACTGTGCTGCTGTGAATATAGACGCGCTATGGTCATTCACGCCTCCCTCTGGCCAGTAAATATAAGTAGGTACCCAAACTAATATATATATATGTGCTGTGCATATTATTACTGTGGCGTTTCTGAATTTATGTTGGGTGTTTTTTGTGTATTATCGTGCGTGTGCTATTATATGTGTATTACATCCACAACACTATATATTTTTTTTACTTTGCTTAGTTCTGTGTTAATATAAAGTCTGTGTATGGTTTTAGTCTGTTTTTAAAATGATATTGTACATTCCTAGTAATACTTACTGTTCCGGTAGCCAGCACAAACCTTCTGTTGGCTAACTTATTAAATTACTAGCCAAGATGCAAAATAAACATGCATTACAAATTGGTTTAAAAACCGTTAAATTGACGGTTTATGGAGATCTTATTCAGTGTTTTGAACACAACTTGGATTCGCAGCCACGTGGTAACTGATGAAGTCGATATTCCATCTGTTTTTAATCATCGCTGGATTTTATGGTTTCTTCCCAAGTATGACAACATTTATAAGCGTTAGTGCGGTTTCGTTTTTATCAAGGTAGCGTGGCCGAGTGGTCTAAGGCGCTGGATTTAGGCTCCAGTCATTTCGATGGCGTGGGTTCGAATCCCACCGCTGCCAAGTGTTTTTTTCAAATCTTTTATTTTCATTTTTTTTAATAAACGATTTGATGTGCTGTTGTTACATACAAAATAAAATATCTCTAGAGGATATAATATCGCAGTTTAGCAAAGCAAAAGTGTTGAAACACTTGAACAAGATGTGAAAGTTGAAATTTGACAGACCCCATATGCTGTCACATGTGATTACTTTTTTTTTTTTAACAATTTCAGGATGACGCAGTGATACCTGAAAGGTATTTTAGGAGAAGGAATACCTTTAACAATTCAGCACATTAACACTCAAATTGAATTATAATAAATGTAACTAGAAAATTACTACTACGACTAATAAGAATAATTCAGAAATAATAAAATGGTTTGTTTTTGTTGAACTATCATTGTTGTTTTGTTTTTAGTACATAATATATACGGTACAGAAGCACATGTGTCATGATGTTATGAGCTCTGTAGGTTACCCGGGCACAAGAAGTTTATAGGTCATTTTCATTTTCATTAACAGTAGAGGGACACCTCATACGGGTATGCACCACAGCAGGGAGAGACTAACAGGACTGGAAGGCCAGGACCCGGATGAATGGAAGATTCCACGTTCCACTGGAACTCCATGACAGAGTGAGTGAGTGAGTGTGTGTGTGTGCCGCAAATTTGCTTTGTCAACAGAGATAACTGCATTTACAATTGCGTATTTTTTCTTTAATGGTCATGCAAAACACGTAATCGGTGATCAGAAATCGATAAGAGTTAAGTTAAACAAACGGCTACTCAATATATGCATATCAGGTGCGTATTTCATTATGTTAATTGCATTAGTTGCATAAATCTACTGTGTATTGTAAATGACAACCCACACACTTAAATGCTAAAGATGCAATAACTTTTATTAAGAATTTATTTGTATTTGTTACTAGTAACATCCCAATAATTATCCGTTAACCTTCCTAGTTCATACTTGTATTAAGTGGACAATCCTGGTCTTAACCTGCTCTAACTTTAACAGTGACATTTATATTAAGCAGCTGAGAAACACTCCAAATACTTTAGCCTGTAATAAATAAAGAAAAAACAGGAATATTCAGTGAGCTAAAACAATACAAAGATCTAAAAATGGAAAAAAATTCTCTTATTCCTAAAACAAAAATTTGACATTAATTCCTTCATCTACCACAGCAATATTATCACCAATAGAAACAATTACGGGAGTTCCTTAAAAACAATCGCAAAGTTACAAAACTAAAGAGTTCACTGTGGACCACAGATTTCGTTCTTTATGATCCATGTTTTAACACATGCTTTCTTACATAGCAAAGCGCAGTTTCCTTTATCCCCGGGTGATGTCCTAAGTAATACAACAAATTACATATGCTAATAATAAACCATTGAGTAGTTCAAACAAATGCCTATGTAGCATGTTCTGAATAATCGCACAACCACTGTCAACATTGCTTTTCATTTTTACCAAACAGGCAAATCCCAGCTATGTTTGCATGCAGAGTGCCCTACCTGTCTTCTTTATGTCCAGCACATCGAATGAGCTTCATGCCAATCAAACAGTTTTAATATATATTCACACTTTATTGTCATCTGATAATTGATTCCTAACCTTACTATAATATTAACCTGATATAAAACACGGTAATCACTAGCCTCCACATTACATTTTCCACATATTGCTTCGGTGTGTACACCATTGGGGATGGTTCAGAGTACCATCCCAAGTTACAAATAAAACCATGCTTTATTAAACAAATACGTTCTCTAAGTAACACATCCTGTTATTAAATTCATAATGTAACCTATTTATGTGAAATTGCATACCTACATAAACTTAGATATATATTCTGTAGGAAAAAGCACTACTGTAGTGGAACTTTTTGTTATTGTTGTTGTTGTTGTTGTTGTTGTTGTTGTTGTATTAAACACATATTGTGTTTTTTTCCATTTAAGTAAATACTGGAACATGTTTAGCTTGTTTTTTTTCAGCGTGCAATTTGGTATTTTTTAAATCTACACATAACTAAAGCAAAGCAATATAATAAACTGACCAGCAGTTAAATATGTTAAATAATCTATTTAGATAATAATGCATATATTATTTGCCCAAGCTCCATTTAAATACAGAGCACACACACACACACACACACACACACACTCACACACATACATATATATATATATAATTTATTTATAATTTAGAAATGATTAGTTTTGTTCAAATCAGAATAAAACAATTACTGATTATATATATATATATATATATATATATATATATATATATATATATATATATATATATATATATATATATAATTATAGGAATGTGTTGTATGTTATTCTTTGGTTTTCATTGCAGCAAAAAATATTAAAAAAAAAAAAAATCTATGCTGTTATTTTTTAGAATCGACACTAGAGGGCACCAAAAATGTGCGTATACTGTACTGTATAACAGCAAACATGCACAGCTGTTCATACCTGAGAAGGGTGAACGGATTGCTGAAATAAATAAGTTAGCTGCATATATGTCAAACGCATATGCAATATATTTTGCATTGGCTGAATTCAAATAAAAGGTGACGCCCATTTTACGCGAAACCAATACTCAATTATGTACTAAGTTGCTGCTGCAACATTACATCAAATATGCTATACTATCGGTTCCATATGGGCAGAACAGCACTGGAGAGCGAAAAAAACCCTCAAATGAACGGCTGGTAGTTAATGACCAGTTTCATTTGCTGTCTTTAGGATTGACAGGTCATCCCAAAAGCAGGACAAGAACAGCAAAGCCAGCAAGCTCCCGATGATCAGTGTGGCTTTCAGGCAGACGGAAAAGCAGCTCTGCTCCTCCACTCTGGATTTCATGTAATAATCCACCGAATCTGTGAAGCTGTACTGCTTTGGGCAGAACCCCAGCTGCCTGCGAGCTTTATCTATCTTGAAGGTGTGAGTGACAGCAATGTTCCTTACCTGGAAGAGAGCAAAGGAAACATACAGTACACGTGTACAACCACAAGGGGGCAGCCCTTCCATTCTCAAGAGCTTGACTTGCAAGTAAATTCAAGTGAATGGAACGTTAAACCCACTGTCTGTCACCTCTCATTTTTCTATTAGCCTAAGGGAATGCAACTCAACAGGACTTATTTTAAAAGGTATTTGTAACTGCTGCTCTCTGATTGGCTGAGCCACATGACATGATTTATAAATCTAGTAATACTGGGCAGGTGTAATTGTCAAAAAACTAAATGTGATAAATAAATGCTTGGAAATGACAATACAGTGTTCAAAATGAAGAAGAATTGAGAAGTTATTTGGCCAACTTCTGAATACATTTTAGAACCATGCTCTACAGATCTACAGATGTGTTTAACATCGTTTGGTAGGCTTTAGCGGGTACTGTGTCAGTGTGCTACAGTTTGAAGGAGGGTTTGGTTTTGCTGAATAGAGTTCCATAAATTATTTAAACCCCATTCATTTTAAAGCCATTCCACTAGACTGACCCCTTTAACTCAGTGTCTTGAGTTTCTTATTATCAATTCATGAAGAAGTGTCTGCCTCTCAAAAAAACTGAATATGTTTTTTAACACTTGACGGACACAGAGAGTGAGTTTGATAACAGTTCTTGTAGCTGATGTGACAAAACAAACAATGCGTGGCATATTAAAAACCTTGTGTTAACTAATCAGGCTGAAGCGAAAGCATAGCCATGTGTTTGAGGATCTGTTTCAGTAGAGTTTTCTTTCCTAGACTGTGACCAAACCAGCTGACGGTGTTGAAAGAGAATTACAGTAAGATGCATTTTCTTACCTCATTCCTGGTTAACAAGAGTGGGATTTCAATGACTGGCCTAAGTGCCACATGAAGACACTCCATTAGAATGGCTGAAAGGCAATACAACACAGAGAAGTGCTTCTTTAGCATCTAAACTGCAGTACTTAAATAGCACCCACATATTGCACTGTACATACAGTATGCTTTCCTAAGTAGTTAATCTCTAACAACATTAGCTGGATTATAACAATAGCTACCATAAACAATTTTATTTAATGTTTAGATTTATGATGTATTTTTAGGATTTGTGGCTTCTAATTGTGCAAACTTCGGATGTACAGTAAAATGGTTTACACTAGAATATCTGAATTATTATCAAATACATTAGAAGATCATTTCATTTATACACATTTTAAATACCAGAATATACTTGTAGCAGCAATTACTGTACATAATAATCTCCTGCAACAAAACCAAACAAAGCACAAGGAGTCTGGGCTGTTTACCTGCTGTGTAAACTAATGAGACAGGCAGATGAATCAGAGGTCGACTGTGTCCCAGCTTCTCAAACTAATAGGAATTAAACAAACAGGAATGAAGCTACAGTGAAATACAGCATGGCAAGCTTACACCACAGAGAATGCAACGTCATGCGCGATAAAAGAGAAAGCCAGAATGTCATGAAACTCAAGCCAGTGCTGGTGGGAACAGACAGAAAGCCTCACCCAATCGGAGGGCACCAGAAGCACTCGAACCCTGGTGAGATTTTCCAAGCATGAATCCAAAATGTTATTTTAAATATAACTTCAGTCAGATGATTATAATGCGATTAGAAATAAGCTCTTTAATTCATGTGCGCAGATATACAGTACAACGGGTGGACAGCAACACAGTCACTTACCAGAGGGGTCAGCCATTCAAACAAATTGACAGACTCGCCGTCATTGATGTAATAAATCTGTCCGCTCTGCAAAGAACAAGCTGGTTAAAAGGCTGACATTTGTAAATAAGGGATTTTTTAATAGGAGCATGCTACAGTAAATATAGGGGATACGACATGACCCACGTACATCTGATATAGTATACTAATTTGTTGTGTAAATGGATACGATTAGATTATACTGTTTCTGAAAACGAGAAGTAAAGACCAGTCCGCAATGCCATTCTAAGAAGTATAAATACATCTACATCTCCTCCAGTCAGCACCGGTCTATCCACCTCTCAGTAAGCGGTCACTCGTTTAGCCGCCGGTCAGCGCTGTAACAGATTGCTTCTATTATAAAATAGACCTGTGGCACGTGTTTTCTGTTAGAGACTTACTGCAATGTACCCCTTGCCTGCAGTGAGAGCGTCTGCTGCCAGCATGTGAGCCTGGACCAGATTGTCGATGTGAACCCAGTTCATCTTGGCATGTCGGTTTCCAAAGCTAAAGCTGAACAGCCTCCGCTCGATATTCACCTGCAGAAGCAAGAAGAAACGTTTACAAAGCGGACCCAAGGGGCTCTCCGTGGGGACCCACAGTTCTCATGTGCTTGCGTTTCTCCCATTGCGGAATTAAGACCTCATTTAAAAAAAAAAAAAGAAAAAATAGTAATTTCAAAAATGGTAGGCTGGGCTGTATTCATCAAGCATTAGCATGCAGATAAACACGTATGACTGCAAAGCTGCTGCTTTATGGACACAACCCCATCGTGAATGATCAGATTGAGTTGTCAGTGCGGCTTTAGTTTCACCAGTGTAAATGTAATAATTTTTTTTTTTTCACCTCCCACAGTGTTCCTCTCTCTTTAGGAGATCCTCTCATTCTCCACGTCAGCTCTCTCTGGAAGTTGTGTTTCTGGAGTAGCTGCGTGCTCCCCCATCAACAATACCTGCACACAAGGAACTCAATCCACAAACAACATACTCCCAGTTATCCTGTGCGCCAATCAGTGCTGGATTCCAGATGTATTACTTGTTTGTTTTTTGTTTTTTTTATGAATTTAGCTCAGATTTTGCAAATCTAAGGAATGTTGCTGCCACAAAACTTTTCAGCCAGTACCAGACACATTTCCAGTTTGAAATGTGTAGTACAATAATTAACAGAATTATCAGTCTAAGGTAGGTCAGCCTTGTGAAAAATAATTAGGCGCTAGTTTTTAAGCTTGATAATCATCTATATAAAAGCATTATTATTGAGGTTAATCTCTACTGACAAGTATGAACTGGAGGGTACTATACAGCTGCTTGTGTGCGCTAAGCAATTACCTTGAATTAGGTCAAGTGAGTTTCTGATATTAATCTATAAGAGCCTCTTAGCCTCTTGCCCTGTAGTAACACCCTGCATCGAATCAGGTTTACTGGCTGCAAGACAATGAGCTGTTAACAAGTAATGAGATATTCTGGCATAGTTCATTAATGTTTCATATATTTTGGTGCATAGTGTTGATTAAAAACTGCATTATCCGAATGCCTAAAATGATCTCTTATGGCTATATATACAGTATCTGAGCTGTTATACAGTACTGTGCAAAAGTTTTAGGCAGGTGTGAAAAAATGCTGTAAAGTAAGAATGCTTTCAAAAATAGACATGTTAATAGTTTATATTTATCAATTAACAAAATGCAAAGTGAGTGAACAGAAGAAAAATCTACATCAAATCAATATTTGGTGTGACCACCCTTTGCCTTCAAAACAGCGTCAATTCTTCTAGGTACACTTGCACACAGTTTTTGAAGGAACTCAGCAGGTAGGTTGGCCCAAACATCTTGGAGAACTAACCACAGTTCTTCTGTGGATTTAGGCAGCCTCAGTTGCTTCTCTCTCTTCATGTAATCCCAGACAGACTCGATGATGTTGAGATCAGGGCTCTGTGGGGCCATACCATCACTTCCAGGACTCCTTGTTCTTCTTTACGCTCAAGATAGTTCTTAATGACTTTCACTGTATGTTTGGGGTCGTTGTCATGGTGCAGAATAAATTTGGGGCCAATCAGATGCCTCCCTGATGGTATTGCATGATGGATAAGTATCTGCCTGTACTTCTCAGCATTGAGGAGACCATTAATTCTGACCAAATCCCCAACTCCATTTGCAGAAATGCAGCCCCAAACTTGCAAGGAACCTCCACCATGCTTCACTGTTGCCGGCAGACACTCATTCGTGTACTGCTCTCCAGCCCTTCGGCGAACAAACTGCCTTCTGCTACAGCCAAATATTTCAAATTTTGACTCATCAGTCCAGAGCACCTGCTGCCATTTTTCTGCACCCCATCCTGTGTTTTCGTGCATAGTTGAGTCGCTTGGCCTTGTTTCCATGTCGGAGGTATGGCTTTTTGGCCGCAAGTCTTCCATGAAGGCCACTTCTGACCAGACTTCTCCGGACAGTAGATGGGTGTACCAGGGTCCCACTGTTTTCTGCAAATTCTGAGCTGATGGCACTGCTGGACATCTTCCGATTGCGAAGGGAAGTAAGCATGATGTGTCTTTCATCTGCTGCAGTAAGTTTCCCTAGCCGACCACTGCGTCTCACGGTCCTCAACGTTGCCCGTTTCTTTGTGCTTCTTCAAAATGAGCTTGGACAGCACATCTGGAAACCCCTGTCTGCCTTGAAATTTCTGCCTGGGAGAGACCTTGCTGATGCAGTATAACTACCTTGTGTCTTGTTGCTGTGCTCAGTCTTGCCATGGTGTATGACTTTTGACAGTAAACTGTCTTCAGCAACCTCACCTTGTTAGCTGAGTTTGGCTGTTCCTCACCCAGTTTTATTCCTCCTACACAGCTGTTTCTGTTTCAGTTAATGATTTCAACCTACATATTGAATTGATGATCATTAGCACCTGTTTGGTATAATTGTTTAATCATACACCTGACTATATGCCTACAAAATCCCTGACTTTGTGCAAGTGTACCTAGAAGAATTGATGCTGCTTTGAAGGCAAAGGGTGGTCACACCAAATATGGATTTGATTTAGATTTTTCTTCTGTTCACTCACTTTGCATTTAGTTAATTGATAAATATAATCTATTAACATGTCTATTTTTGAAAGCATTCTTACTTTACAGCATTTTTTCACACCTGCCTAAAACTTTTGCACAGTACTGTACATATCTAAATGAAAAGGTCTAAAGGTTCCTGGTGACAAGCTGGTTCACCCATTTCGGTGCACAGGCGATTAAGACTTAGAGGGCCTTATCTTCAAAGTGTTTCCTCCATTCTTTAATGAACTCCTGTTTTTTTTTAAAGGAGACACAAAATGAAAAATGAAACACCTTGAGCGTGCTTGAGAGAATTTGAAACATAGAACTTAGTTGTTTGGTTCTAGTTTTGTAAAATGAACAGCTGGTTTACCACTTTTAAAAAAAAACAGATGTTAATTAAAGACTGGAGTAAATGGTTTGCAAATATGGCCCATTGTATTAAACCGATTAGCCCTTTCACATAAAACGGGATACTGGCAACTATTTTCTCTGTGCAAGGCTTGGCAAATCGACTGAGTGAAAGCAGTTGAGCATTACTTTACATTTTTGTATTACAGATGTCCCCCTGGCTGTAATTGTGTGTCATGCACAAGTTAGACCTGCCGTTAGTAGAAACAGTAAATGATTTGCCATTGGTGCAATCTACTAGCCCAGTAAGCTTTTAAATTGTGAACGCTTTGAACATTGGCTACAATCCTCCACCCCTGGTATTTATGCCCTGCTAGTGATCTACCACCAACGCCCTGCCTTACTCTGATCCCCAGGACTCCCTCTATCAACCTGAAATAAGTCTTATTTTCTGTTAAGGAGACTGTTGCATGTCAATGCCTGCAGCTTTAATAACTCACAGCAACTCGCTGTAAGTGTCTCCGCTCTTCAGGCCCATAAATACCCGGGGGTCGGAGGACACAGGTCCGTAGTGTCGTACCACCTGGGAAGGGAAAGGCAACACAGGCAAGCATGCAGTTAGGCAAAGGCCAATGAAGTTAGGGTTGTTGTCACACGATGCGTTATCCCATTAAAACATCACAAGAGAATCAAGTTCTAACAACAGAAGAAAAAAAGCAAATCTTCAGTGGCAATGTACAGTAATGGCATGGTAGCACACTATCTAGACATGTAAATGATCATCACAAATTCAATTCAATATTCCAGTTTGCTCTCTCCCTGTTCATGCAACCATCCCATTAGGGGCTGACATCTGCACATTTAGATTTTCCCCATTGTGAATGTGCACGCTGGTGTCAAGTTGATATACTGTAGGGTTTCATTATATTGTCTAGAGCTAAATATAAACCATTGTCACAGGGTGCTGTTGTATTGAGTTGCCGTTCAGGCTCAGTTGTCTTCCACAGGCAGGCGTGACCTCTGTCAGTCTTGGGCTGGGTTAAGCATTCAGAAGTATAAATGACCCGTTCACAGTGGAAATCTGAGGAATGCGATAATGAATTATTCCTACCCACTATATCAGATATCTACGGCGGGGTCTTTAATTCACAAACTCGGGTGCCAGCAAAGATCAAGGCAGCCGCACCTACCCTTCAACGGAGTCCCATTAGCTGCTAGCACCATTTGGTCAGCAATGGCTTTGGTCTTGGAGTATTGATCTATATGCTACAAGAAACACAGAGAATGTTGTACAGTAAACTTGATGTACAGTGTAAAGCACAGGGGGGGTTTGTTTGTTTGTTTTTTAAAAAGCAAACATAACTAAGTCTCTAAGTGGATTACAAATATCACCAAAAGAAGAACTTGGATGAAGACTGACTGTAATCCTGCCTGTCTGAACAAATAAAAGATGGCAAGGTTTGAATAGCTTATCTACTGCTTGTATTGCATTTGTGTTAGAAAAAGACAGTATGAAAGCTCCAGTAAAAATACCTTTAAACAGAAAGCTCATACTCTCATTAATAATATTCGTTTTGCTATCTGTTGAGAAAAGGTATTATGAAAAAGCATACCTTGTCCAGTGGTACGTATGGCACTGTTTCCTCATCCCCTTGTTCAATAGGACTTCCTTCAAACACTACATTGACAGTACTTGTGTATATCAATCTGGTAATATTTCTCTGTGTGCACACTGCAGGGAGGCAAAGAGATTCAAAGTAGAATAATGTATGGGCCAGAATATATTATCGTCACACAATAAGAATTGTCTCCATTTGGTTTGGGGCAGTAATGTACATGCATATTGCATTTATTTATTTTATTTATTTATACATACCTATGTATGTACATGAAGATTACAAGGACATTTTTTTTTTTTCAATATAGCGTTCAATTTCCATAGCAACATAGAATATAAGATAATATTTTCTGCACTGAAAATAAAACAACAACATGTGTTTGCATTAACACAGTAACATTGAATTCAAGATTTCAAGACATACCGACTCTGCCACCTATGCTTATACTGGGGTGCATTGGCAAATGACAATCAAACTACCAAAAAGCAGTTTAAAAAGTATTAGACAGTGATTGCTGTGTTTTACTGTTGACAGAGATGTTTTCACTCCAACAAAGCTGCTGGGGGTTAACTTTGAATAAATTAAAGTGTAGTGATCTCTACGGGTTTGGATAGGTATCGCACATGTTAATTTCCATTATAGATTAGTCTTCACTGAAGTACTAGGCAGGGAAATTAGTCAGAGTATGGTCCTGATATACGAGTTAGTGTGAGCTGCAAAGGGATCACACAACTTCATACCTCTAATTACATTGTTAGTCCCACCAACATTCACAGATTCAATCTGCGCTTTCTTAAGCTGCAAAATAAAATAATGTAAATTATACACATAACAGTGCTTACAATTCTAAATAGCAAAACAATGAGACACATAGCTGGCTTTGTATTTCCTATTATAGATTGCAGTCCGACTTGTACCCTAAATATGGCCTATAGCATGGCTGTCCACCACAGGGTCCAGCATACATGATGCTTTGTGGTTGCTTTGATGGTCTGCAGAACATTAGGGATTGATGAGGTTATGGTATTTTGGATTGTTGTGTAAGTTGATTTTATAAAAGATCTGAGAGAAAGAAACAAAAATGTACTAACCTGCTCTGGTCCTGACATGCCATAAGAGGCGACGTGGAAAACACAGCCTATCCCGTCACAGACTTTATAAAGAGCACCATAATCCCGTATGTCACTCTGACATTGAAGAGAAATGTTAAATTGGTGAAATGACACAGCAGTTTCACTATCAATTCATTTATTACTATACCTTCATTGTTGCATATATAAAATGATTGCGTCCATTCAGAAGCAGTTCCGATGTAATAGGGTTCAGACTGTGATGTTACAATATTCATGGACTATTTTGTTACAAGGCAAATCTTCATGATTACTGGTGTAACTTGTAAATCTACTAAGAATTAACAACATTCATTTACTTATGGTTCCAGTACCATTAGATTATTATTATTTATTTATTTTACATTACTATCAGATCCTACTGACAGAATCACAGCATTATAATATATTGATATGCATGTTAAGCTCTTTCTTGTTAGCTACACAATACCTGGAGAAACACAGCTCCTTCTGGGATATCCCATTTAGGTTTGTGCAAATCCAAGAGGATAACCGAAATGCCACACCTCACCAAGGCGCACCCCAGACGGTAGCCAAAGTAGCCTCCTCCCCCGGTCACCAGCGCTTTCACAGACCTCGTCCCGTTCAGACTGCCGACGCACCTGTTGCCGATGCAGTCAGAAGCTTTGCTCCAGAGTGGCACCACTCCGTTGAAGCGGTGTTTTGTGGAGGCGGAGGACTTTGTTTCGTTCGTGCAGGGATGCACATTGCCTTGTGTTCTGCAGACGCTACCGTTTGGCTCTGCCTTGTATGAACTCGCGAACCGCTCCACCTGACAGGCTGTTCCGTTTTGTTTCATGCTGCACAGTTCCATTCACTTTTGGCTTCCAAAACCCCCTTCTGTGAAGTTGTAACAAGCGAAAAAGTTAACTTTAATAATATATGTATACAGTCCTGGGGCTCATATATACCAATACAGTGTCGCCAGGCTAGTGCGACGTCGGGAGCACAATATACGGTAGAGGTAGCGTTTCTGTAACGCTGCTCACTCTACTTGGTCGTATTACCTGTCGTATTTCACCGACACAAATTTACTTCACGTATAAAAACTACAGGAGGACACAGTCATTGAACTTTGCTGCTCTAAATAATTTATGCTGTGTATTTAAGACATAGGCTGAGACAATTACAGCGACAGCAGTAGTGTCTTTGACGTGGTTTCTTATTTTTTGATTATTATGTACTGATATTGTTATTATAATGAGTCTGTTTTCCAATGTTTACTCTTTCTTGATACGGTAGACTTTCTTTTTTAACCACGTATAAAGCGCTTTGAGATACTGTGGTATGAAATACGCTACATAAATAAATAAAATCGTTATTTGTACTTCTTTTAGCAGTAGGCCTATCTGTAAGCTAGCTCAGCTAGTATAATGTTTTCTTTTTGTTGTATTTTCAAAAACATTCAAAAAACATTCCTGGTTCATGTATTTTCAGACACTGCTGGTCTTCATGCGGTATTGAAACACCAACTACGATTCGACTCAAATATAGAAACAGATGGTAACTGATCGAGATTACCGGTGATAACTGTTTGAAAGACCTATCGTATTTCAATTTACGATATAGAACCGAGCCCGTGGTCCAGGTTTCAAAACTTCATTAGACGTGTACCCCACAGCTATTTAAAAGGTACCGTGCAAACTTTCCGTTTGAAGCGATTATTTGATGTACTGCTCCTTTTCAGTTAGTCATCTCAAGAGGCTTCATTGTGTAATTACACTAATCTGTGCAGTCAGCAGTGGATCTGCATCATTAGCATTTAGGTAATCTGTAAAACTGTAATGCCACTAACTCGCGTTACAGTTTATAAACCATATACTACTGGGGGGGAAACAGTTCGGGCAATAACTGGAGTTTACTGTTTTCTGCAATCCTAAATGAATTAGATTTTGAAACACGTGTGGGTGTCTGACATGTATTATCGGGTAGGTAATTTAACGTATGTGTGTTTTCTTTCTTTGCAATTCTTTTTTTTAAATGCACACTGCGCTGTATATGACTCGACCTTCTCGTCCCCCATACAGTTCATATAAACCGTTTTTAAAATGTTCTAAAAATGATATTAAAATAAGGAAATTCATTATAATGAAAAAGAAAAACAGCAGAATGTAATTTGCAAGAGACCAATTTAAATATTAATCCTGCGTCACAGTAGTGTCCAGCAGCACATTAGCACTGAGCACAGCTCCAAAGACACATTCACACCCACACCCACGCCCACAAACACATGTAACAGATAGCACGCCAAAAGCACTTCTAGCCAGCTCTGCTATTTCAATAACAGCACTGTGAAATAATGACTTCCAGAACATTGAGGAGGCTGTGTGGTCCAGTGGTTAAAGAAAAGGGCTTGTAACCAGAAGGTCACCGGTTCAAATCCAACCTCAGCCACTGATTCATTGTGTGACCCTGAGCAAATCGCTTAACCTGCTTGTGCTCTATTTTTCGGGTGAGACGTAATTGTAAGTGACTCTGCAGCTGATGCATAGTTCACACACCCTAGTCTGTAAATAAACAAAATAATAATAATTTAGAACTTCAGTGATAACCAGGGAACGTTTATTTAGTCGTGCATTTGATAGCCTGTTTAAAGTACCTTTTAGGACCTCTGATCATTTTATATCTGCCAACAGTAATTCATTTATTTTCTTTTTATATTTTAGACGTATTCCTTTTTATTCATTCATGCTGAATTCATACACAACCTTGACATGTCTAAAGGATTTCTATCGAATAAAATAGCCAGCATTCTTGTTATTATTAGTTTATTTAGCAGACGCCTTTATCCAAGGCGACTTACAGAGACTAGGGTGTGTGAGCTATGCATCAGCTGCAGCGTCACTTACAATTACGTCTCACCCAAAAGACAGAGCACAAGGAGGTTAAGTGACTTGTTCAGGGTCACACAATGAGTCAGTGGCTGAGGTGGGATTTGAACCGGGTAACTCCTGGTTACAAGCCCTTTTTCTTTAACCACTGGACCTACACAGCCTCCTATAAGCCTCCTTGTTAAGACAGTCTCTATAGTCCTAGTTAGTTTCGACTACATGTCAATTTGACAAACAAATAAAAAGAAACATACCTGTCTGCCAAGAATCCTTTGAAAATGTAGATGGTAATTAAGTGATGAAGTGAAATATCGTTGTGAAGCTGGCTTACAGGTTTCTTATGTCCCCTTTCAATCAGCTTTACCTGAGTGCTGTTCTCTCGTTGAACCTCTTACCGTAATTTCTGATCTACAAGCGCACTCCTTTCTCTACCTACCCACCATACTGTTCCATCAGCACCATCGCCTACTATTACGCAACTCACTGAATCGCTCACTGACAGGACATGTCAATAGTTTTCAATTCTGTCTAAAGTCCTGTTATGCAACGTGGACATAAGGTATTCAAAACAAATCTTCAGCACATTACTTACCTGTAATTCAATGATTTAATTTGAATTATGGTTTTGTGAAATACAACATTCAAAATGTAATGAATCTAATAATAATAGTGCTTGCAAAGCTTTGTATGCATTGTAAATCCTATCCAAACATGAGGTTGAGAATCAGATAATACAAATATTCTTGGGTGTGGTGGTACTTTTAATCTTTTTTGTGTTCAGGTTTTTTTTCTTAGTATTTATTATACAGTTATATAATGTTGCTGCTGCTACCCCTAATTTTCAGTGTTTTGAATCTCACCTGTTCCAGAGTGCAGGTGCTGCCGTGGGGTCTGACCATCGACACCCACTGAACAGCCTCCAGACAGACTTCCTCTGTGGCATCCACAAACCTGTCCTTCCACACCTGCACACTGTCTGAGAAGCTCAGCAGGTTGAACAGAAGCAAACAGCCTATCACATGAAAGGAGCTGTTGGGTTCAAGTCCAAGGTCAACTTTTGTCAAAACCCAACAGAATCGTCTGAATGTGGTTTTCACTTGCACTGTACTGGACAAAAGCACATTGCATATCACTAATATACTGCAAGAGGAACATGCTGGACAATAACTCAAGTTTATCGGATTACAGAAATGTGCTGATGAGGAATACGACATGTGGACCCTTCAGTAAATTGCTAGTGTGCTGGGTGCAATGCAACACAGGGTTAAGAAGATCTCCCTGCAGAAAATGGTAAAATAAAGATAGCAAAAGTTGTAAGAGAATGTTTTTCCATAACCAACTCCCGAGGTATAATTCATTATAGCCCCTTTCACACTAGCACTCCTTCCCGGGTCCGGACCTGGCTACCCAGGTCACAATCCTGCGTAGCGTGAAACCACTTACCTGGGTCGGGCCCGGGTTAACCCGGGTCAAAATGTGAGACAAAATGCTTGATGGCTGTTCGTGAGCAGACGCAATAACGAACAGTTTCTGTTTATTCTGTTTAGCCATATTTTTGTTGCTTGAGACACACCATGAGTCCGATTGCAGCAGAGATGAAGAAAGATTTGCTCTAATCAACATTTGGACTGACGGTGTTTCCAATTTGAATGTTAGTCTGTCAGTCTCAGTCTCTTAGTCTCCGATCCTCCCATAGACCTTGCAGACAGCAATCTGATATGTTGTTGATTTTATTCACATTTTTAAAGGGTTTACACATTTGTACATAAAGATTTACGCAGATCTTTTATTGAAAGCTGTCTCCATTTTATAAACTGGGAAGTGCATGACATTACCACATCTCATTTGGGCAAATTTAAATTACATGGATCTTGATTGAAATATATACTGTAATTTAAAATACGTTTCTGCCTTTTTAGAGCCTCTGCAGCTTAATATTAGCTATTATTTGACAGAATGGCAGATACTATGCATTTGTCTTCTCTTTAAAACACTCTTCTCTTTCTCCAGTCACTAGCAGCGGTAATTTAATTTTAAGAGACGTCAGTGCAAGGCTCCTAGGAAACCTAATTATATTCTGTATGAAATGTATTGGCTCATACGTAAGAAGGCAGTGGCGTCTATTAAATTGATCTAAACCGTGATAGCTGGGATTCGCAGTTCTATCTCTCAAACTGCACGAGATTACATCTCTTACACAGTAAGACACCCCTACACACTGCCTGCATTAAATGGTGTGAATGAGAGACAGACTGACGTGACAGCAGCCACTGCATCATCTGTATGTAACGGCGATTCACTCTCTGTCTGATCGATACTCCTCCAGTTCAGGGGGCTGTAAACTACAAGTGCTTCACAACACCCTCAAAACAGCAAACACTGTGTTATAATTTTTGGTCGTGCTTCTTGTTAAGTAGCACCATGCACAGTACACTGAAAACACCTCATAACAGTTTTGCATAAACTCAACGGCAAGCTTGTGAAAGGATGATGCCCACTGAGTAGAGTTTCAATAGGCAAACTGAATAAAAGCATTGACGAGACATAATTTGCGTCTGAAACAATGATGTATTGTTTATATTCACATGCACGCCTCATTATGTGTACTTGTCATATGCTTTTGTAACATTCTAATCCAGAACACAGATGAAATCACACTTGCATTGACTTCAACACTGGGGAAGATGGTGCAGTATTTTGCAGATACTTTCTTTTGCACAGCAGTCACCAGCTTTTTCTGGTGGGTGCAGTCTGGGCCAGACAGTTGGTGAATAATCGTCTAACTGGCATTGTACTAATCAATTCAGGAAAATATTTTATAAAATGTCACCATCTGAGTTGAAAATGCTTATGCTTGTGTTAAAGTATATCACCTGTTTGGTTGAACAGATCTTTTCTTTTGGCAGCGCAGCAAAGGGAATGGATTTTCTTGCACTTTTTGCTTTTGGGTACTTTTTAAACACCAAACCTATTGCAATGAAAACGCATATAAAAATGATCTGCATGTAAATATTCTAGAATTCAAGGGGAAGCTGTTATGCAGTGTGTAAATCTTCTTACCTGG
The DNA here is from genome assembly GCA_030684275.1 of Acipenser oxyrinchus oxyrinchus. Taxonomy (NCBI): domain Eukaryota; kingdom Metazoa; phylum Chordata; class Actinopteri; order Acipenseriformes; family Acipenseridae; genus Acipenser; species Acipenser oxyrinchus. The sequence goes on along the minus strand of CM060262.1, from coordinate 28,812,453 downwards.
TAGAAGGCTGGCTTTAGCACTGCATGGACGCCAGCTCGAAGCTCTGGAAGGTGGACTGTGCTCCATGGAGTCTTCTGTACCTTGCTGCAGAGGTAAACCACAAAGGATTTCATCCCTTCTTCATGAGCACTTTCTTAATTATACTTTGTACAATAATAACTGAACACATACATCATTTAGTAGAGAACTCAACTTACACGGAATATGCAGCACCTGTCATAAGGCTTACGGTGAAGTGGCACGAAATGAAACATTTTGATGGCATTAAACCGTCAGGTTTTTGTCAGGTTTACAACATTTCTTAGTGGTATTTGATGTAAATTTCCTTTTTACATATAATAAATTGTGTATTTCTAAATGATTATTATTAATAATAATGAATTGTTATTTGAGTATTTTGAACAATTTTATTTTCTGGGCTGTTGATAGCAGATTTCTTAAGGATAGCCTAGTCTTGTCATCTTTGTTGGTCAGATAGAAGCCGCAATCGCGAGAAGGTGAGGGATGAATGGCATTTTATTTTCTGGGCTCAGACAGCATCACTGACCTTCTACTACCTGAGTTTAAATATTCATGAAAATAAAAATCCGGACTATTCACATGGAAAAATACTGCAAGGGTTTGAAACGCCCCCTCTCATCATCTACTGTATTTGCCTCAGTGGGACTGAACTAGCAGCATAATCATGCATATTGCATAGCTAATTAAAATGTTCAGCAATAACATATTTTCATGCTGACATAAACCCTAAACAATCTCGACAGAAGATCCTGGGAGAGTTTTCTTTTCTATAACTTTGTGCTTTCATTAAACTGAAAGCTTTGTCCTTTCTATAGGTCAACCCCAGTAATGACACGGCTAATATTTATTTGGACGTTTTGCATACGTGTGCCGTAGAGTTCCAGGTATCTTGCCTCCTGAGATCCTACACCTCCATTGTGAGTGCCTGCCCTCTAGTGGTCAGAAAAGACTACTTTGGGGGAGTTTCTACTTCACTGTTGGGGATGCTAATCTGCCAATCACCTGCCAATCACTTTCTGTGATTAGTTTTGCAACATTTACAGTTTTATTTGCTGTAGCTGGGTTTTTTCATTTGCATCGGTTTCAACTACAGCTCATACCAGAACAAGCAATAGTAATCATGCCATAGAATGTCTCTAGTAAATTTTCTTTGTTAATTCTCTATTATACAGTATATATTCTATTATTATTATTTATTTCTTAACAATTGTAAGTCCAGGGCGACTTACAATTGTTACAATATATCATATATTATCACATTATTTTTACATACAATTACCCATTTATACAGTTGGGTTTTTTTACTGGAGCAATCTAGGTAAAGTACCTTGCTCAAGGGTACAACAGCAGTGTCCCCCACTGGGGATTGAACCCACGACCCTCCGGTCAAGAGTCCAGAGCCCTAACCACTACTCCACACTGCTGCCCCATTATATTCCAAAGGTCGTCGTCAGGGTCGTCGTCCGGCTACTTATTATCAGACCTCTGCTTTTGTTTCTTACCGGTCTACAGTGGAAGTGGCCAGTGCCGCTGATCGCCAGGTCCCTGAGCGAGCTGGGCATAGCGAAGCGGGCAGGCATGAAGCACTGCAGGTCAAAGACTGAAGAGACAGACTCGCTGTGGCCTGAAACAGAGACACCTTAGCATCAGTCTACAAGTCAGCCATCCAGATTGATTAAAACACAGCCTTTACACACCCTGTACTGATCTGGCACTCCACTGGTGAACAGGTAAATCCCTTAACAGTCACTGTTCGTCCAGTAGGTCCACCTCTACGGCATGTTTAAGGGCACCCATCAAATTCTGGCTCCCTTCACACTGCAAGCTCTGAACCCATCTAGAAACAGACATTGATACAGAGCTCTCCAGTTATCACATTTGATAAACAGGGTATTGCAAACAAAATAGCTAACATCCACATGGGAACTGGAAAAAGCTTTAACCACTAATGCAGTGAGCAAACTGCATTGTTCATAATTAATATCTGTAAACTGTCATTTATCCTCTTTAGAAGTCTCTGTTTCAATCATTTTCTATTCGCGGCACTAGACTAGTTTTAGAATGATTACACTTATTTCCAGACACCTTGCAGGTTCTCTGGAGTTGGGGGAACCATTTCCGTGTTCCAGGGTTTCATTTCTGAGCCACGTCTGTCAAAAATGGCAAAATCTCAACATTTACTAAAGAAGTTTTAGAATTAACAAAACATAAAAAGACCAAAACTAATGCACAAATAACTTACATTTGTACCTCTTTTGGCTGGTCATATGTCGATGTATGTATTTGGCCATAAGAAAACAGCGCAGAAGACACTATTAGTCATACAGCGTTTCTTCTATTTATTTATTTTTTTACATATATCGATGCTAGAAGTTCTGCCAGTTCAATGTTTTCAAAGAATAAAGTACCTTCATGTTTATATGCTCCCTGCTTACTTACTAACACGATATGAGGTGCTGTAAGAAAACCTCTTAAATAGCATTCATTTCAAGCACAGGTATTCTAGATAGATTTCATTTATCTACTCATAATTCTGCATTACATTTTTGTTTGTTTGTTTGTCTTTTCAAATCCAAATTATTATTTAATTGCTGATTAAATGTACTGGGAAGCAGAGCTAAGAACAGAATGCTCCATGCTAGGAATAGATCATTAGCACAAAAACAAAACCCTACAGATCCTGCTTGGATTTTTTGTTTTAATAGACTTTATACTGCTACCGCCAGCTTTATAGGGCTATTTTTGTGAGAAGTATGCAGCTTTAGTAGAAAATGTAATAGCTATATCTTTCTTTCTACATATTTATTGCAAAATAAGAAATCCAAAATTATGGTGTGAATATAATCTCATGCGTCTATTATAGAGGGTGCACTCAAGTGAGAATATATATACGCATGTGCAGAAAACAGATCAAACAAAAGCATTAAAAAAAAAAAAGAAAAAAGGTCATGTGCAAATCTATGAACGAAACCATCAGAAAATAATCTTGTGGAAAAGCATTATTTGGCACATACTTATAGACGTGATAATACAGCAGAGCAAGGCATCAGGGGTCTGGAGCAATAAATAACAAGAACAGATGGCTGTACTGTTGGTCCCAAACCTACGCTATGATGTTGAAGCACTCCTGATTGGTCATCTGCTGCTCCAGAAGCAGCCGCAGGGAATGCTGGATGTGGATGATGTACATGGAGTTAGTCACAGACACGTCGATCAGTATTATCACCCTGGAGGGCGAGGGCGGGGGCGTCAGGGTGGTGGGGGCGGGGCGGGGCGGGGGGGGTGGGGGGATTTACAAGGGGCTAATTACCAGCTAGGAGTCTTATCAAAGAAATGGGTGGGCAGGCATCACAGCAAAAAAGGGACTCTTCACATACTTCTGTTGCTACCTAATGTAGGGCAGAACTGAGCTAGGCGAGTGGTCTTGAGTGTTGAAAACTTGTAATCATTAGGCTGAAGTCTGCGCAACCTTATCGAAGGGCAAATCAATGACACTAACAAGAGGGCTGCATCTGCTAACATCTTCACACTGTTACCTGAATCAATAGGCCTTGTTAACAGAGCTGCTCAGCCTTACTTTATTTTGCTTTTCCAAGTGTTTTTTTGCCTGTCATGCTCCCTAATCTCTTCCATCTGTTAATTTATTTAAATGTTGATATTTTTTTAATCCCATACTGGAAAATAATACATTTAGTCACATACACGCCCACACTACACTCTTAATAAGAGAGTTAAAATGAAACATGGAAAAACTAATAATGGCATCCCTTTATGGCAGGGCCTGGCTTTGTGGGAAAGCGTTCTGTTACAGTGGGGATTCAACTTGCTTTGGTGGGTTTTCACACCCTATAATTATGGGGGGAAAAGAGCATGGGGACGAACTCTACTTGCCTCTGCTCACAGACAGTTCCCCATATCTGCCTACTGCCGCTGGTAAACCACTCAACTCTCCTGTCATAAATCTTCACAGTTCGACCGAGCAGTTTCTGTATCAAGTACAAGAAAGCGAACGTCACAAGTAAAGCAAAGTTGTTCTTAACCATAATTTGCTACTGTTTCAGCACTAATGGATGTTTAGCGTGTTTAAAACACGTTTAGCATGTTTAAAACACGTTTAGCATGTTTAATTGCCGGAGGAAGATCATTTCTTAATGTGGGTAGTCCCCTTTTCATCCCTAAATATTATGCAGATGCTGATAGTTAAAGTTGTCCTTTAACATGTAATCTGTCTATTCTAAGGTTTCATATTTTTATATTTAATTAAAAAGAAAAGTACCTGGTATAAGAAGGGTGGATCCACGTGGATATTTTTCACAATCCTATCATGCCACTCAAACTGCATCATAGTTTTCTATCGAGATGAAAAACAATGACAATTAGAAAGCTTGTCTTTTAAATCAAATCTGGTGCACTAGCGAAACTGTACACAAAAATGTACACTGTCACTTGGTATGAATGGTCGAAAAAAAACCTTGTGTGCCCTCAGCGTACACAGGATGTGCCCAGGGTCGTGTGCACATACAGGCCTGCCCATACATTTCTGGCTAATCAGGTGGGCTGTAAATGCGCTGGAACAAAATGGGGACCATTGGAACGTTTTTCAGAACGGAACAATGAAACAAAATGTTTTCTAGCATAGCTGAACAACAGTAAGTGGCTTTTCTTTCATTTAAAGAAGGAAGAGCTTCAATCCTCCATGCTAAAAACAAACATTAGCATGCAACTGGAAGTCAAAAGAGAAGAAAAATGCAAAAGACTTTTGTTTTCACTTGTTGAACACTCCTCTACCAGGGAGAAGGCATTGGGAGCGAGTACCTGGTACAAGCTGAGCCTCTTTGCTGTAAATATAATATTATACAGAAGGATTCCATACATTATTTGTTTTTCGTGTTTTAAATAAAAACTATTATTTTTAGGGATAGAAGGATTAAATACAGTCGTGTTTTCATTTAGTATTTGATTAACTCTAGTAGCAAAAATATAACCCCCTTCCTAGAAGCTCAGTTATTGTAATCATGGTTTGGAAAACAAGTCGAAATTTGCAAACTAATTAAATGACTCGTATTACCAGCTTCTAGTGGTCTTAGACCTGGGTGGACGGCTGTCCACATCACAGAACAACCCCCTGTCTATATGCAGGAATATTTCTGAGTGCCCAGTGCCTGCTGTCCAACGTAGCTGTAGCACCTTGCTCTGTCATGCTTTGCAAAAAATGCATGAAGATCCTACAGTGCAAGATAAGATGATTTATTATTATTTTTTTCCCAGAATCTATCAAGATTATATTGGAGTACCATTTACCCCGTTGTCTTAATCCAGTCTAAAGAAGTTTTAGGTAGGAAGTTTGGCATTAGGAGGTTGGTCAGTCGCAATTAGGAGGTCTTGAGAGAAAACAAGTAGGTGGTAACTTTGCCACTTCAGCAGTAATCTATAAAACAGTAGGCCAAAAAGCATTTATAAAAGACAAACTAGATTATCTCTAATAGTCTAATATCATTCAAAATGTTATAGATAATGCCAAAGAATGTGTCTTGCATAAGTCTTGAGAGTGTCTGGTTAATGTATTCTGCACAACAGTCTGTGCTTTACACCTTTAGTTGCATTAACAGGAATGTGGTGTTCTTTTGAGCATCAAGCACAAAAAAGAAAACAACTAAGTGACAAATTGGTTTGTTGACATCCTGATTTTTTTCTCATGTACAGGCTTTCAGTGTATTATGTTAACCTTGTGTATAATTATTTCTGTTAACTCTTGCATAATACTGATAAGTGTGTCCCCCATCATCCCCGGATGCATTCCTTTTATCTTGTTCAGCAGATCCACCATTCTCTGGAACTCTCTCCACAGGAGGTGAACATCACAGCTGCTGTAAGTCGGATCTGGAGTCACCAAGAGATGGATAAATAATACAGCATTAAATATAGGGCTGATCTTTTAACTGACATGCAAGCAAGGGGCACTGGAGACTAAGTGCCTCTGTTAATAACACAAAGAAGGAAGAGCATCAGAAGCTACTATACACACACCAGTCTCCCCCCGCCATACTTATCTAGAGGCCATTAGATCAGCCTTTACACTAATGTACCAACATTAGAATATAGATTGTAACAGAATACATTCTATAGGCTTAATTTAAAATACATGTATTGCATTTTTAGGACAAGCAAATAATGCAAGTGGGGTATTTTTTGACTAACTTCCACCCTCACCCATAGATGCTTGTCACAATGACTACATGCCATTAACTGCACTATTATTCCAAACAATAATTTCAATGTTGGAATGAAGAAGGCCTCTGAGCCACTAAACAATGGCATTCCGGGCATCCACAAGGTATCAAGTACAATGGAACCCTTCCACACCATTGAACACAACATCTATTTTCTAATGGCATGTTGTGTGTAGGATGAAAACACTGGGGAGAAGAGGGGATTACAGGACATGAATTCATTGCAGGTCTCTGGATCCCAGTGTTACTGAGTGGATTATCTCTCTGCAGACCAAATTGAAAATGTGCCTTTGTTTTCACTGTGTAGTGACGAGAAGTCAGGCTAATCACCTGTCTGTCTGAGCTGTAGCAGTGTAAACGTCCCCCGGAGGCCTTGGCTAGTTTCTTCAGTGCAGCCTGGGATGAGAAGGAATTACAGGGCGGTTACTTACTGCACGAGGCAGAATCCCATGATTCAACACTGTCCAGCAAGCGAGCAAGCACCTTTCGCGGGATTCTGTTTTTTAGTTTTAGTAATATACTTTTAGAGACACTGGAGCTGTACAAACTGTCTTTGAAATGTACTTACTAACTTACGTACATTCATGGGTATTTACTTCCTTCCATACATACATACAAACATACATACATACATATGCATAATAAAAATCAACACTTACATGGGTCATGGGATCACTGCAGACATATGCTACTGCATGTATACGTAAGTTCTGTCCTATCATGCACTGTTCAATATAGTCAAACAAACCATCCGAAGTCTGATCAAGGCTAGAAAATGAATGAAAAACTAAACTGATTGTCTGTGCAGAATTTTCTGTATTAATTATGAAAAAAAACCTTCAAATAACAGATGTGTGACTATTTACTGTTCATTGGTCAGTGTGTCTGCATGGACACCCACATTTTATATTTTACTAAACACTGTATATAGAAAAACACAGCCTAACAAAGGCTATTATTAGTACTGTCCACTGAATAAGAAGAAAATATTTAACCACTTCTTATGGAAACCTTTTTGCTGACCCAAATCACAGATTAGAAACAGGAAAAGTCAGGGAGGAAAAATATAGAATCCAGTTCCAATGTTCAGCTCACTGTCCTTTCTATTTCAGAGTTCAACCCTCTTGTGACTGAGTGCTGTGTTCCTGCCAGACCCTTTCCTTTGCCTCACTGCTCAGTGAAGAGAATCGTATTACCAGCTTCCCAGGACGATAGCCAGTGAGTTCAGCTCCTTCACTGCAAGCATCTTCATGGCATGCAGCATGTTGCAGACTCCACTGGCCTGCAGCTCATGAACCCACTGCCTGGCTTCATGCAGGCTGAAACAGAACAAGATGGGAAGACAGAGCATGAGAACTGGCTTTTATTGGTTTAGTTTTTGCCCCTAACATTATTATAGAAGATGAACAGCATACACCCAGGCTTCGGATTTCTTGAATACTGTTAATTGATTTATGACAGGCACTGGAGGGTGTTCGTAACCTCCACACGCGCATGTAATAAGATATGCATGTTAAACAATCTGTGCATATGCTTCATAATCTGGTTTGAAATATGTAGATTATCATAATGGCACGCTACATTCCATTCCTCATCACGCTACATTCCATTCCTCATCACGCTACATTCCATTCCTCATCACGCTACATTCCATTCCTCATCACGCTACAGCGACCCTTGCTGGCCAGGTGCCTGGTGAGGTCAGGCAGACACCTGCAGGGCTGGCATTTGTCCTCCAGGGGTCACTCTTGAGTTCCTGGGTGTAAAATTGGCATGGTCGTGGGATTGAAGGGCGTCCACTGAACTTTCAGTTCGCCTGAGCTGTTGTGGGGAGGGAACATAATTGAACATTCTAAAATTGATTTATTTTATTATTTTTTTTTTTTTAAAGTTGCTCACATGCATCATGTCTCTGAGTGTTCTCCACAGTGATGAGTCATCCGTGCCGAAGGACTTCAAATAAAGCTGCTTCTTGTAACACAACTGTTCATCTAGCAGATGCTGGCACGACATCAACAAATAATCCTAATGCTGCTAATGAGGCTTCTTTGAAAATCTTGTGATCGTCCAGCTCCACAGTTAGCACCAGAAGCATCGATAGGAAGTCCCACTCTGGTCCCTTTAACCAGCCCAAACATCTGCAAATAAACGAGCACTCGCTTCTGACAGTAAAACATTATCAAGTAAGCTGACAGTCATGATACATACCCCTTTAATATGCAAAATGTACACTGCTACCCTGGAGTGGAATGTTTATATGACAATTCAAGTGCATTGCTGAATAATCATCCCCTGCCTTACTTCACCATTCCAGCACAGAGTACATGACACCTTTGCGATCAATCATTATTTATTATGTATTTAAACAAATATAACACAGTACCAAGCATATCAAATATAAAAATGAAAAAAAAAAACAACAATAAAATACCACTGTATAGAAAACAAGGAAAGAAAAACAAACAGTAAATTATAATAATAATAAGATCTGACAAGCAGCTTACATCTTTGAAAATGAGAATGCACGATCAAAGGCTGCTTTTCATACGTAGGCTGAATACAAAGGGATTTGTTTTGGAAAATATATGAATATGAAAGTCTAAGAATCTCCTTTGCAAGTGGATTTTTCTTGGTTATATATATATATATATATATATATATATATATATATATATATATATATATATATATATATATATGTGTGTATATATATATATATATATATATATATATATATATATATATATATATATATCTTTTATATATATATATTTGTTTTTCAATAATGTACACATTATGTACACATTATTTTATTGTGCTTCTAATCAAACTGAGGTCAACTAAAAGCATAAATGAACGTGCATTTCTTCATTATTTTTTGCCAATGAATTCAGGGATCGCCAAATAAAAGAGCTTAATTAATCTGTAACTGCTGTTTCTCTGATAAAGTTGTATACAGCCTGGGAACAAAATGGTGAGAAATAGAGAGACTGTTGTTATCCTACGATAAAGAGAGGTAAGAAAATGAACATTTGAAAACTTGGTCATTACAATCAGCATGCAAACAATGGTTTGCTTCCTGTACTGGATATACTGGTACAGACAAAGCTATCAAAGTGGGCCATCATACTGGAAATACCTGGTGTGGATGGTCTTATTCAATTATGCCAGGCAAAGGCAGACTGTACTGTGTAACTATGAATGCTATGATACTCACTCAAAGTCTTGATTCAAATGCGTTAACCGTATCAGCACTGAATTTCTTTCCTCATACACTCTCCTTTGATCTTGTAAAGAATACAATAACAGATATGATACTTATTACGATACCATCAGCTCCCCGAGGATGCAAACAAAGCCCAACAACATAATTATGATGAGCAATGGCAGTGTTATTGTTTGCCATACTATGCTACAAGACAGCATTGACACAGTGCACTTGCATCCCAGTACAAACATATGAACCAGAGGAAACTCAATACTGGGATCTCACATTGTGTTTGATTGTACGTGTTGTCTTTCCTTTATTATGAAACAGTTGTTTGCATTCTTTCTCCTAAAATAGGTACTCTTGTATGGAGTACGTTTTTACCGTGCAATCTTTATTCTATGGTGAACAGGTGTTGTCAATCATAAGGTTATAGCAATCATGGCTCCATATCTTTCAATGGAATGGCGTTACCAGTAGCACCCCTTGTTATTTTATTTGACTGTCATAAAAAACAGTGAAATATTAAGGGCAGTAAATTAGCAAACAGTTATTATAGGAGGCTGTGTGGTCAAGTTGTTAAAGAAAAGGGCTTGTAACCAGGAGGTGCCCGGTTCAAATCCCAGCTCAGCCACTCGCTCATTATGTGACCCTGAGCAAGTCACTTAACCTCCTTGTGCTCCGTTTTTCGGGTGAGATGTTGTTGTAAGTGACTCAGCAGCTGATACATAGTTCACACACCCTAGTCTCTGTAAGTCGCCTTGGATAAAGGCGTCTGCTAAATAAACTAATAATAAATTACACAGTAAAATATACTACATGTAAAATGCACCGTCATCATGGCCTTGGACTTAAACAGCACATGTTTTGTGAATAGGGCCCATTGTTCACTTAGAGGAACTTTACATAACTTTTATATAAAAGATTTATATAACCCTGTGAATAATGGGAACGCGTCACTGAACACTTACATAAGGACCCTGCCTTGACTGAGGAGGTGTGTGATTGACAGCTTCATGGAATCCAAGCTGTGGTTGCCGTGCCACTCCTCTGAGCTCTGGCTGTCACTGGCACTCACATTCTGGACTTCTCTAGACAGCCAATGAAACAAGATGCTGTAATGATCAATGCCTTGCCTGAAGGTTAGAGTGTGCCCTGTAAACTCAGTCACACTCTGTATACAACGTCTTTCTCCTACTCTGGCACAGCGATTTCAGCTACAAAAGAAAGCCTATCTATCTGAACTGGCAATAGAATGCTGCCTGCTGTAACTTAGCAACAAAGTAGTTAGATGTGAGCTGTGAAAAACTGTTCCAGGGAAAAAATGAATTGAAATGGAATAAGATAAGAGTGAATGTGGTGCATTTATTACTGCTTATTATTATACATATTCCACCATAATAGCTTTGTGGTTTATTGCATTAATTAATATTTTTCTAAAAATGCCTTTTCACAGATTTATTGGATTTGAAATGGAATATTCTTTTAAGGGAACAACAACAACAAACAAACTACTACTACTACTACTACTACCAATAATAATAATTCAACTATATATATATAGTTTAAAAGCATTAATACAAAAAAAACCAAAAGCCTGAAAATGTACAATCAGTATTTCCTGCTAACCAGCTAGGGATTTCATAACCAGAGGCTGAAAGTATCCAGACATTGTAAGATATATTCACAGCCTCTCATTTGGGTGCGACTGGGGGGGGGGGGGGGGGGAAGATTTATTTTTTAAATATTTATTTTTTTACCATGAGCCCAAAATAAAAAATGAACAACATTCATTTTAGTAAAGAAATACAATATATCATTATCATTAATACTAACCCCCATTAAGAGCACAACGGTATAAATATTCTCTATGAATTTATCATGGCTTTAAGTCTGGAGGTTTACCTCTGGCCACTCTTCTGCTCAGAGCAGTTTGAACGGCTCAATACTTGAAGAATATGTTCAGTACTGGAGTCTGGGCTACTTACCAAGAAGCTTGCTGTTTCCACCACAGTGTCAAAATGTTCAATGAAAATCAACATTGTACTGTGTGCTACTGGTGGGATGTGAATAGTGATGTGCACCACTGAATATCTACATTACTTATGTTGCGTTGCACATAACTGCTCATTGTCAAGAATCGGAACCATTCTAGCGCTGCTGTGCCTGCTCATTGTGGACAGTGCTGTCGACTATTTGGTATTCAAACTGGAGAGAAGAACACTGAAGAAGGAAAAATGAGAGCAGGTTATCGACTTCCTCCTGTGTAATAAATACGTATTGATTTATAAAGAGTAAAGCCTTGAATAGTTTTAAACTAGGTAAAGTCCCTCATCCATGACTGATGCATGGCACACAGGGCTGGTATTTGTTCAGCACACTGTTGTTCCAGCAACCCCATTATTGCAGTTTATATAATATGGTTAAAACCCCAAAATATAGTAAAGCATTGTTTAAACATGGCAAGTGATAGGCAGGCATGCTCAATCCATGGCAAATCAAAGGGAGGCATTGCAAAAACAAAGTAGGACTGTAATGCAATTTCACAGACATGCTGGCATCGCCAGACTTGAATAGCAGCTTTCACTGATTGTGTGCTTATAGTATATGAAATATCAGCTGACAGCTCCAGCCTGAAATGACTGTCAGGCTGCTGGAGGTCAGCAGGCTCCAAGAGGATATACCGTACATTCACTCTCTGTTCTAATAGGACTGCTTGGTTTTTAAAATATGCAATTGCTATTATTCTAGTAAGTGCACAACAAGACACTAACATGCTCCCAGTATTGCATCATAGTTGAAAGGTCACGAAGGCAGCTTTGAGAAACAATTGGGGGATTGTGTAATCCAAGGCATTCCAGAACCCCACTGGTGAGGACTCAGATGAGCCTTTCTTTGTGTGCAAATACCAGTCAATTAGAGGCACAATGTTAACGGTAAGGCTGGACGCACTGTGACTTATGGAAAATGGATTACTGCTGTGATATAACATCTGGGTGACTCTGTTAGCTTTGGTGTGCACTGATCACAATGGTTTCAAACTCTGATTACCATTCTAGAACAGTTTCCGATTGTAGTGCTTCGCATACTTTTAGTCCAGTGAAAAATGTGCACAATTGTTTATTTCATTTTTTGTCTGACAGCAAAATGCATAATTGCAGCAAATAGATGAGTTAAAGGCTCCAATGAGCATTGTACTGACGCAAACACTCTGTAAATGGGCACTTAATGTACTGTGTCTGTATATGACTAGGACATCATAATTACCACAGCACCTCTTTCTAAACCACTGGAACTGCTGTCCTGTTAATGGGTCACGGCTAGCAGGATGATGGAAAACACCATTGACACAAAACTGCAGTGTCAACACAACATTATTAGATTTTCTGCTTTGTAGAAAGACCATATGAAATATAATACACTGTAAAACAATACTTCCTGGAGTGATGAGACAGAAGAGACAGGACAAAAGTGTACAGCAACACACACAACAGCTCAATATGATTAAACTACAATTGATAACCCTTAATTATCGTTATGCAAAAAAAAACAAAAAAAACGGTAAGGAGTGCTAAAACAATTCCATTTTACATGTAGAGGAATACATGTTTTTTTTTATTGTTTTATAATTTCATTTATAATGAAATTATTGCCAGAACTGTGTGCTTAGGTGCCACTTTCGGGTCCACGTCATTCTCTGCTCATGTATTGTTCAAATGTATGTTTTTTTTTCTCCCATTTTATTTCCTGTGATTACGCGTTTATTAAAGTTATTTTGTGAAAAGTAAAAGCTGTGGTATATTCAGCATTACTCAACTTTGTGGGTCTGTCTCCAAGGATACGGAAGAGTCCACTTTTAAATAAAAACAGAAAAGTGCTGATACACACTAAAGAGGGACATTTTATTTTCTTCTTTTGCACATTAATTGCAAAACAGCGAAACTTGTTTAAAAGTTCTGATTCGCAATGGGACTGTGGTTTTGTAACAAAGCTTATTTTGTTAATGTGTGCCTCCGGGTGCTATTGGTAAATCACGTTACTGGCACTCTTAGAAATTGACGGCCTTAATCTTGTGGCCTTTTTTTCTCTCTTAGGTCTCAACACAGCAGCAAATGGATTGTGTTAATAATAATAATAATAAATAAATAAATAAATAAATAAATAAATCATAATCAATTGCAGCACTATCCAGTGGTGACTGGTGATTCACTGTAGGAGGAGGATGCTGGTATTATCTATCAGTGTTAATTCAGCTTGCTTTAGAAGCAAAGCAGCCACTGCAGCGGGAGAGAGAAACCCAAGATCATTGTGTCAGAGAGCCCTTGACAAGGGCTGGGGCAAAAATGGAAAAAGGATCAAGACGTCTTAAATTTTTTTTTATTTATTTTTTTTTTTTTTATTGCATTTGCTAATCTTGACCCAGACATAAATGCAACAATATACAACAATGTATGATCAAGACCCTACAATGTCTGTAGATTGTAGGTTTTAATCTAAGTAGTGTGTGTGTATATATTTATTTGTAACTGGACAGTATGTATTGATTGCTAATGCAAATATGTCAGAACACATGTAACTAAATGTGACTGTTTTTATCTTGTCAAGCCTCTCTTGGGAGCCATGATCTTATTAGTTATTGCCCTGGTAAAGTAGAATTGAAACACATTGATTACCACTGTTCTCAGTATTCCAGCTTGTTATTGCGCCACCCATAGGGGGCACTCATTAGCAGCTAATAACAGTTTCTGGAATAGTGAGGGAAGTACAAAAACACTGGCCTGACAAAAAAAAAAAAAAAAAAAAACTTTACTTATTTATTTAAAAACAAGGGCATCCAGCTGTTATACATAACATTTGTAATTGTTATTTGTTTTATATAATGCAGTATTGAAATGTAACAATTTAAGATTATTTATTTATTTATTTATTTATTTAATTTATTTATTTAATCAATCAATCCCTGAAATAAGACTGGATAAAGTTGCCGCTCTGCTCAGGGTAAGAGACAGATCACACCCCCTTTGAAATAGATAGGTCCAACTGGAGATGCCATTATGTAATAAAATACTCAACTATAAAATGAATCAGTTCATAGTCTACTTGATTACGCACCTTAACATAACAGAACATGATTTTGAAACAGGGTGACATCCAGATTAACTTGTGAGCCCATGTTATACATTTCATATGTGGAAGGAAATGTGCACACAAATGATCATGCGCCGAGTAGGTCCCAGAGCTCCAATGGAACATGTTCTGGAACAATGTTTTTTTCTTGACAGGACGCGTTGTTTACAAACTGTATATTTGAATAGCATTGCCAAGTTTACTTGGTGGTCATCATACTCAAAGACAACAAATTCCCAAATTGAAACAAAACAAAAAGCTTTAATGCATCAGTTGGAAAAAAGAAACAGCACAATCATGTTTACTGTGATAGGGCCATTTGCATTTCGTCTTGCAAACCCTTTTCACTTCACAGCAGGTCTTTTGTTTGAAACTATTGGTGATTTATGACCCATGACCTTCACTGCATTAATCTAATGGCCACAGATATGGCCCACGGCTTTTGTCTCAGGCAGAGTTTTAAACAGACGGGGGGGGGGGGGGACAGCAAATGAATATATTTGACACATACTGTCTTGTGCACATGTCAATAAATCTGGTACTTTGTCACTTGATTTTCGACAGGATAGAAAGCAGGTTTTGGCGGTTTATCAACAAGGAGATACACTTGATGGCAAGGGGACTTAGAATAGGGAGCATGAACCCTCAGACTCATTTGCCTCAATATAGGGAGCTCTGCAGACACACACTCCACTGCTGTCACCAGGACATGGCTCCCTATCAGCACCTTTATTCACGTCAACAGGCTTTGCAAGGTCACTGCGGAGGTGGCGAGATTATTCTTACCGACAATTTTATTTATTCTTGCAATTAAAAAGCAGTGTTTCACCAGCAGAACCTCATTGTGGGGAACAGTCTAATTTTCATTAGCATCCTGCAAGATCTCATGTCAGGAAACAGCAGAACAGCAACAAACCAATATAGAAAACACAAATTAATAGGAAACTTGCACACCAACACAAATTAACACGGTGCAAAGACTTAGCAAAATCAAGCCGAAGAAGTTTAATGAAGGTTAACCAAATAAATGACATTCCGCAGTTAGTTCACCTGATTTGGTATTTAGAAGGTCTCCAGTAGAAGCTGTTTTGTTTTAAAATATTGACATTATTATGCTTTTTATTTTTTTAAGGGAATGCACTGGGCACCAGCAGGTAAACACAGTAATCAGAACTGTTAAGCCTGTGTATAAAAGAAGTAATGATACACATTAAGATCATTTGTGTGTATTAGTATTGCTACAACACCTGTCTTTTTTCATACAGTATTACTAGTGTTGCACGATTATAGATTAAAATGAAAAACATTTTAATGTTAATTGCTATTAAAACAACATCTAAAACACACACACACAGTCTTAACATGTATCTTTCTTTACCATGGACACAGTTCATAAAACTCAATAACGACCAGTATGCAATATTAAAAAAGTGTACTGTGAGGTACTGTGGTGTCAAATAGACTGCTCCAAAATGCAGGGAAGCACATTGACTTTCCAATTCCGTCAAACAATTAAAACATCCGAAGATAAAATGTGAGGGATGAATACGAAACAGAAAGCCAGCGCACCATAAATCACAAACGGCCACATCATAAACGCATGTTTCTGCATTTTATTCTGTAGTGGCTCATATAATGTAGTGCTTTTCACGTTTTCATTTTGTTAATGCACCTGCATTTAGGGAGATTTAAGACTAATCTGTATGCAAAAGAAAACATTCACTTCTGGGACAGTATTTGCATTCAGGAATTCAAACGCATGTATTTAAACAAAGGAGTCTTTCAGTCATTTTAGTAGACGATTTATTTTGGTAAAGTTGTTCAATAACAAAAATACAGGTGAAGAAAAATTATGTTTCATTTTGTACAGTTATATTATTAAGTTCATTTTCAAAATAACAGGTTTAAAAATGTCACAACCAATAGAAAACATCAATAATATAGCCTGGAATACTGTACAGGCCATGCCACAAAACCAAAGAATTCCTGACATGTGGTTATATAATAACTAGCTCATATTTCTTGTAAGAAATGCCAATCATTTAAATAAATCGATATCCTTCACTTCTACCCTTCATATTGTATTTTGAAGGACCATCGCATTTTTATCTGAGTTGCTGGTATCTTACAAAAACGGTCACTGGACAGAAGATCAGGTAAGACTGTCTAAGCTCTGGGAATAAACTATTTCTTGTTCAGCAAAAACTACACACTGTTTTTTCACACGTCTAAAATGAATTCAGTATATGTACCACCCAACTACAAATGTTGAAATCTTTTTTTTCTTGAGTAATATATATATATATATATATATTCTTTTTTTAAATGCAGCCAGCTACAAAAGTGTAAATGTGTAACTGGTTAAAATTTGCAAATTTGCTGATCCTGTTCATATGCAAAGATTGGCATGATCCCTGCCTCCCCACAATGAATCACAAATCTCAATACAAAGGGATCAGAGTGGAGTGAGCTCAATTTCAATCATAGCACATAGAGACACAAGACATCTATGGCACATCCACTTGCAACTTTAATTGTTTTTTGCCCCTGTCCTCATACAGGATAAATACTGCAGGAGCCAATACTGTCAATTATTTTTGTAAGCAGTACAAAACAAAACGCTGCATTCAAAGAAACGCCACTGATTAAAATACAATTGTGAAGTCTGCATTTCTAAAACGTGTTTATCAAAAGAAAAAAAAAACACATGTTTTTAAGGCTGCAGTGAGGTTG
The DNA here is from genome assembly GCA_030684275.1 of Acipenser oxyrinchus oxyrinchus. Classification (NCBI taxonomy): domain Eukaryota; kingdom Metazoa; phylum Chordata; class Actinopteri; order Acipenseriformes; family Acipenseridae; genus Acipenser; species Acipenser oxyrinchus. Next base: position 28,795,134 of record CM060262.1, on the reverse strand, counting down.
AAAACGTTGCACGTAAGATTTAGTCAACAGCCAGTAGCATTTACCAGGAAAAGAAAATCTGAAAAGTTAAATGATGCCAAGGTATGCCAGGTTAATTTCAAATTCTTCTGCAACTGGTGGGGATAACCCAGGAGGCCACATGCTTCGATTCCACAGATTTAGGATGTCTTCGCTTGATAACCTGCCAGGAAATCTGATCTCTGCAAAGTTAAGGCGAACAATAGTACGCTTGGTTCTTTGAAGTGGGTTTTGCAAGAAACCGCTGTATCATGAAAAAATGAGAGAAACAGAAGCCAGGACGGTTTAAGCAAAAGCTGCTTTAAGGTTTATATGAAAATGATGGTTGCTAATTTACACAAAGTTGTTCCTTTATATAAAAAAAGAGAAGAATATTATGTAAACATTGATATCCAAATAATATATACAGATCAATACGTTTGTGTAAAACTAGTCGGCGCAAAGCAGTCTTTAATGTTCCGCTGTTGACAACACATATTTTTCTCTGTTTGTTTTCATGCGGACTGATCTTTTAATGCTTTTTGCAAAACTGGATCACAAATAAATGTTGCAGTGACACACTTCGTTATGCAAGGGGAACACCAATTCAAAAGTTAAGAGGCATGATTGCACCACACAACACAGAGTTATGTACAAGCTAAAAGACCCGCGATTCTGGACATACCTTACTGCCTTAGACAGTTACATAAACGATCAAGCATGATGATGTTCCATAACAAAACTGCTACGGTTTCTTACGTACAAAGGGCAACAACTTACCACAAAATTGGTAGCAGATGGTCTTAAACGTCTGGCATTTGTTCCTGAATTTACAAGTTAGGAGTTTAATTCTCCTGAGATTGTGTACAATAAAATTTGATCCAAGGAATGAGCATTTAAAAAAAAATATCCAGATTTGAAGTAGAAATAAATTATTTGTGCACTGAAATAATAAATAGCTAAATATCTGATATTAAAAGAGACATATACTGTATATAATGCAAGAGGCATTTTTACTTGTAGTAATTCAAAGGTAGCTAGTAACAGTATTTGGTCTATCAGATCCTAAAACAATTTTGGACCGATTCACTTTGGGAAAAGCCAGCATGGCATTTAAGATATGGTAAAGTTCTCTGCAATGCTAACAATGCTATCCTATCACCTTTAAAAGCAAATCAAGATATCAGGGCCCAGAGGTTAATCTTATAAAAAGGTACATTAATACTACAATACATTCCTACAAAATTAAAGAACCAGGTCTTCTACATTCACTATTTTGGTTGTTCTTTAACTTTCTTTTTTTTTTGGTGTGCGTTTTTAGTGGATGTTTTTTGTATGCAGATATAAATCTGAATTCTTAAGAAATTAAGGTTTAAAATATTAAAATACATGTTACCCAAAACACCAGGTCTGGCTCAAACTATGCATTCCATCCCATTCCATCAGTATTTCCAGATTGCAGAAACTTGTCTGTTGTTTTACTACGCTGCCCTTTCTACATTTTTTTGACCACTTAAAACAAAAAAGCCACCTTGTAATAAATAAGTGTGTAATTTGCAAGCAGCTTGGAAACACTGGATGAACATAAAGGAGATTCTATTATATACGGGCAGCCAAGTATATTCCCCAAAACCAATAAAAAACAATAATAGTATCCTTCAATATTTCAGTATTAAGATTAAATAAAAAAATTAAGACAAACATATGGGTTCCAAAAAACAAAAACTCCCAAAAATCATTGCACTTAATGTAAATATAAAAAAAGAAAAGCTGTGACAAACTGTTTTGAGAAAATGTAATTTCTTTTCAATTGCAGAGGCATACCATATTTCTTGTCCCACTTTTCTAAAGGTTTGGTGATTAAGTTGTGCTATACATCTACGCATAGGGCATGCTTACACATTCGGCAGCAGAATTTAGCAAGTTAGAAGCCTGTACAGTATTTGCTTATTGGTTATAATCCAGTAATAATGCTATTACGAACCAAAAATATATATTAAAATAAACCGTCATTATTAATGGCAGCTCCTGGCACTGTTAGGAAATGCTTTCCCCAAGTGCGGTGAACTATGCCAACGAAAACCACAATGAAGGCTTGCACATGTTTGCCAAGTTGTTTGCAGCCTAGCTGAGCTGCCTCTGAGCACAGTGAGCTACAACAGCAAGAAAAAGACACAGCCCTGTTTCTTCAGGTACAGAGCGAGGTCAGATGGGATTTAGACTACAGTACCTGTTCTATATTAACCTGCTGGCTATTTCAGCTTGTTTGATGCAATGTTTGTTTTGAAATATCCCCTCAAAGTACATACCAGGTGTGATTTAAATATAATGACCTATATTATTATTGAGGGTGCTGTATAACTTTCCTCCCAGCCTTCAGAGAAAGTACATTACAAGGTACAGAATTTAGACAGGTGTGTTGTCTGTTGCCGTTGCTGCTCTGTAGTGAAGAAAATCAGGCTGAATTTGAAGAAAACTACTTTTTAAAATTTGGAAAACACATAACAGAATACACATCTGCATGTTTTGTATTGCAGATATCTGTAGGACTAATCCAGTGCTTGGTTGGGGCTGACGGCTGTCCATTACTGGAATTTAACAATCTTGTCTCATCTTTTTGTTCCGTAAGGTGTATAATATATTAAAAGACCAACAGCATAAACAGGGCCATTTATTATAACTTCCCGGTGGGCTTTTCCAAGTGAATAAAGGTTAGTGGGTTGATCACTTTCTTTTAAATAGCCAATTTGGACGCAGCTGGTACATACAGAGACACCAAAGGGGTCAAGATGTTCAGACATAATGGCGTCAGCTTCATATTTCTGGAGCGAACATTAAAATGACATCAAAATCGCTCTTCATCCCTTGATATACAAATAAGATGTCGTGCAGAGGACTTTTTTTTTTTACCTAAAATTGCACTGAGAAAGGGTAACGGATTGTGGGGTACCTGCTGTTAAGAGTTGGGGGCTACAACAAAGAATGAGGTAACATCAACATCTTCGGAATAATGGCTTTTCTACAAGAGGCCTATGTTGTTTGCACACGCCACAGTGATTTCCCTAGCAAAGCAACCAGAATATTTCTAGCATTGTATGTATATACAGTCCAGTTGGTGCATTTTAAAAAAGAAATAAACTTCACTATTTGTGAAATGATTTTTTTCACAGCATGCTAACCTTCTCAAGAATGAGGCCAGCCCCACTCAGGCTTGTCCTGCAATCCTCTGGCCTAGCACAGTTTTTTTCTTCTTTTTTTTTTAAATACTTCTGCGTTTTGAAAGTCCACTGCACATAAAGGAACAAAATAAAAACAAACAACAATAATCATCGTCATTAAACAGCAACAGGTACAGTAAAGGGCGATGTTCTTTTCTCGAGTGAAACACAGTCTTTCCTAACAGTTTTGTGTCACAGTGCAGATGCAACTGCTTCAGTGGGTTCAGACGATGCTGTCCTGCTGTTAGTTTGTGGAAAAGGCTCTTCAATTCTCCATTCAAAGTGCACAGTAAGAACAAGCTAAAAAAAAATAAAATAATAATAATAAAAAAAATCTCCTTGCACAGATAGCTTATTATTAGTCCCTTTTATTTGTTTGTTTCTTCAAGTACCCAACTGCAGGATGCAATTTGTTTTGACGTCAAGTTTACAAAGAGGAAGGAGGATTGTAAGATGTCAGCCAGGCAAACAGACTTTCCCAGCAAACAGTAGCCCTACTATTGTGAAAAATATGGATAAGACAAACAGTACATATGAAGACCCAACTACGGTGTTGTTTGGTAACTTATATGGCTGTCCTCCCACTTCATTGATGTAAAATCCTATTGGAAATATAAGGGCTGCCATACAGAAGAGGATCACTGTGAAGAGAGGGAAAAAAACAGATTTAGAGACATTAAGCACATTATTCTCAGTACAAGCAGTGATTGTCACAACTGGAGCTTGGGTATCTGCACTAGAGTTCAGTCTCCTTATCCGTGTCAAAAACACAGACTCCACAGGAGGTGCATGTAACCTGCTGCAAGAGTTGAGATTTTACAGGAGACAATTTAAATCACAGGTTTCCCCAATCACTTCATGTTACATGCTGTAGTTCGTAAAACAAAAGAAAAATCTAAAAAAAGGTACAACAAATCATAATTCTTAACATGAATGTTGTTGCCCAGTTCTGTCTTATTAAAAAAGCTTCTACAGGCAGAATACTAGCATTTTGTTTATTAAAGAAAATAAAGACCCTTTACAATGTAGCATTTTCCTGTGTAATACCAAGGTTCCTTTTATAATTGGAACTGGAAGCCAAACAGCAGTAGTCTTGATCAGAGACAGTCTAATAACACATTGTCTCAAAGAGGGCACACTGTAATTGGTTTTGTTAGTCACCGAGCTAAATTCTGACAGTTAGAGCTGTCTACCCTTCTCGGGTAAAACAAAACCATGGACTGGGACATCTCATGCATACATTTGTAGTTATTTTTATTTATTTATTTATTTTTATCTCAAGAGCAACTATAATAGATGTAAACTCTTGGTGTATTTATATCTGGGAAAACACAACTAGACATGTGACTAGACAAGAGGCTGACCTCCAGAAAAAAAGTGAAAAGAGCAAAGAGTGGAGCTGAAAAAAGACTGATCATTTGACCTAAGCAAGGGCATATGCAAATACAGCCACCATTTACCATTAAAACTGGTGAACCAACGTTAAGAAAATCAAACTGTTCATGTAGATCTGCCACTGTTTAGACCAACTGAGCAGACCCTAGTATGTCCAGTGGTTCAGACAGGATGGCGAGAGCAGGTCTGGCAGACAATTTGGCCTCATGGTGAAACTGGCATGCCGATCAGTCTACTTTACAGTCTAGAAGTCAGTGGCAGTGCAGCCTTGATGATAAGAGCGGACAGACTAGACTTTCAAATCCCAGATCATGCCTGCTGGGTAATCAGTTCATCTTCCACATCATCCAGCTGTAAAAGTAACATGAAACCAGAGACAGAATCACAGTTCAGGTCTTTAAAAACTGACAAGCGTTAATTATTCAGGCAAAGCTCTCAGCCTTTCTCAGTGTGAACTACTAGAGACTTTGGGGTAGGGCATTTCTACTCATCAGCTGTCATGATACATACAGGATAAACGAATATACTCAAGTGTGAATTCATTTAACTGTAGCACAAACAATCACAAATACACCGTAAGTGTGGATTCAGCAGACTGTTCTATTGCGATCTCAACTTAAACTTGTCCTATCAAAAATAAATGTGTGTGTTTAAGAGGTTCCAAACTGCAATTGTAAGACTTCTGAGGGTTTTTTTTTTTTTAGTTTAGAATCTCCAATTATTTTTACCCCTGATTTTCTCCCAATTTTTTAAAAATTTTTCTCCTTCACCGCAGCGATTCCCCACACAGCTCAGGGACCCTGGGCTCAGTGGGCGTCCTCCAATCCCATGAGCCAATTAGCATCTTTTTACACCCAGGAACTCGAGAGAGGATGTCTGCGGTGCCCCCCTGGGGTCCCCAGCGAAGACCGGCTGCTTCTCACAACCAGGATTGGAACTTGCGATCACTGGGTGTATGACTCACCTTGCACGCCGCGAGGCAGTGCTTTTACCAGGTGAGGCATTTGGGGAACCATTGTGAGGGTTTTTAAATATAAAATAAAATGCATAAGGGATAGTATTCCGATTGAATATTTTGATACATCTTTCTATATTCTGTTTATCAGCTTTCCAAATACAATGCTCAATGATATTAAAGTCGCATTTCCGAAACAGTATCTCTTTCTCGGTTGCTTTTGTGTTTTTATTAAAATGAAACACATGATATGCATGGCTAATCAGATTTATTTTTTTCTTCTGCAGAAGAATAATTTTTGCTCACTGAAAGACTAGGATATCAAGTTTCCTACCAAAATAAAAGCCTGACAAAACACCACAGAGCAATAATATGGCTTGGCGACACACCCCCCAAAAAAACTTTGTTTAATGCCTACAGTCTAGTACCTGTTAAACAAGCATCTTTTAAAACAAGCAAGATAACCACTTCTAAATAACTGAAAGGAAAACAGATGGCGCTACATATTTCTAAATATGCCAGCAGTTCATTGGCTCGGCAGTCAGCTGTCAGTCTAGCACAGCTTGTCATACAAGCAGACCCTGTTAACTAAGGAATGTTGTGGCAATCTCTGAAACAACATGACGACAACCCTTTTACAGGTGCACTATAACTCGACTATCAGGAATTTTAAATTACTCAAGCATCTAATTTCATCCCAGCAACTGCATACTTGCATGACAAACTGACAACAGTAAAGACTCACTGAAACACTATTAATTATTGTTCTAAGTCTGCCGATATTCAAATATGAGCCAATTTTGGCTAGAATCCAAAGCTAAAATGCCAGCTGGGAATACAAACTATGAAAACGACAAGGGTGTGTTTTGGTAGTTTAAAAAAGTACCTGTAGCAAAACTGTTGTTTATTATGGACAACGACAGTACCTTTGTTTTACAACCAGCACCACCAGCTTCTGCAATCCATCCTACTCCAGGGTATATAGATTTGGGCTAGAAAACAGCTTGTTTATAAGTAGTGCCGCGTGCATCTCTGGAGAATTCCAACATGGAAACTACAGCACAGCACTATCTAGGTCAGACATATTTAGTTATTTCTGAAAGGGGCCAATTGCTACTAACAAATAAACAAAACAAAAAAAAATAAAAAAAGTAGTAACAGCTATTGTCTGGGCTGTAAAGAATATAGCAGTCTTTGTATTTTAAAGAGATTTATGGATCTTTGGCTGGTCTATATTGCTTGGGACCAACGACCCTTCTCCCGCATCGTACACACCAGGTCCTGTCACAAAAGCATTTGCATTTTAACAGAGCACCAGGTGATCATCCATTGTGCTTCTCAAACCCACTGGCTTGGTTGCAGATTTAAGCGGTCTGGCTAGTCCACCAAGGTATCCAGACAGCAATGAATATTATGGTCTGGTCCTGCTGAGAAGCCATATGTTGCAGCACGCTAAGCTGCAGTTCTGTGACCTCATGGCACCTGGAACAGGCATAAGGAACCTGTTCAGTAGCCTGGGTATCACTCCTGCGGACAGTGAGGTCTTGTCATCATGGCACAAAGCCCCCTTTCATATACCATGGCCGCTGGCCATGCAACCTCTTCCCACCACCTGTTTAAAAAGCAGCAAATTCGCTGCAATTTCACAAAAAAGACCTCTTATTAGAACTGTTCCTCAAAAATAAACATATTTCTATATTTATATATGAATGACCAGGTTGTTGAATGTAATAGGGGAATGACAAGTATCCTGAATGTATTTTTGCTTTAGTTTTATGATATTTGAAACTGTATACTTTTTGGCCACTAAGCCTATATCCAAGAAACTGTTTCTTGTTAACTAGACAGATAGTACATGGTGCATGCTATGTTATCTTTAAGCTTAAAAACTGCAAGACGTACTGAATAGTACATACAGACTTCAGTCACTAGTTTCAGCAAAATGAATAAAAATAAATAAATAAATAAAAAATTGCTGCTTCACTCCCTTAACGGATGCCCTACTTAATGATTCCACCCGCCACCCCCACAAGATGATAATAAAAATCAAAAGAAGTGACTCATGGTACAAATGGTGACAATCAGAAAGCTTTAAAGGGAACCTGAACAATTTCCATCTGTTACTCATGTCAACTATTATATCACATTGCAAGGTTACTGTAACATTTTATCTGGAGGTGTAAAGTGGCTGATTTTCTATAGATACCATTTCTTTCATCTTATTTTATCAGACTGTTATCACCCATTAACTATATAGACATAAAGAAAACAAATCACTCACCGTACTGGTTTTGTCCCCATGATCTGAATTGGGTTTTTTTTAATTTGTGCGTTTTGTCTTTGGAAACTCATATCCAGTCTCACATTACGGTTATTCAATACAGAAGATCTATTGTGTAATAGTTTCTATTATGTGAAATCATTGTATGTACTGCATGGGCACCAGTCCAGGCTATTTTGAGAGGATCCATTTACAAAAAAGGTCAATATATATTTTTTTTTTTTGAATGGATTTGATTTACGTTTACGTTAGCTGCCTCTAGACAAATTCGGCTTATTTGGGTTATGTATTACAGAAGTTGAAATTTACTTACAGTGGCAACAAATAAAGATGATACAGTACGATACAAGTTCCCCTTTTAAAGTGCAGCAGTTTACATAAGCCCCCTATAACTATGCAGGTTTGTTTTTGATTTAAAAAAAATTAAGGAAAAAAAAAATGGTCAACTGACACTAACACAGACCAAAGCATATTCTGCACAGCAAACGCAATCCGTCAGCAATAATTAAACTACCGCAATAATATTTTTTTTTACTGAAAAAGGACAAGACACCACGTTTCAGTTAATTGTAAATACAAGGGAAAGCATAACCAAAGAAAGATTGATAAAAAGGAACACTTGATATAATAGTAAATATTGCTTTTTTCACGCAGGGCCAAATTACATTAAAGCAGTTGATATTATCAACGCTTTTCTTCAAAATGAACAGGAGCACGGCATCAACTGCATACAGTACCTTTGCCCATTGTCCTTTAATAAATGTTGTTTCCTTTAATATACAGCTAAACAGTTATATACTAAATACAACACGCGATCTGTGAAGTCAGTCTAGCAGCTGTTATGTGAACCAATATGGCACTTACTTCCAGTGAATGCTATCCAACGGGCATATTTTGTGGCTTCCCTTCGCCAATGTGAAGCCACGAGCAAGCCACATGTGACAGTCAATGATATGATCCCCATGATGATAAAAAAAAGGGTTGTGACCCATTCCGGGGGAAGCCGGGGCGGGATACACGTCCGGTCACGTCCGTGGAGGGTCTGACACTGACGAACAAGGCCCACTGTGAGTGCACCTGGAATCACAAGAGAATAAATAAGCATGACTGTATTGTTTTTATAATTATTATTTCAGCTACCCAGCTCACATCCACACCCTGGCAGGTGTTACAATATGACATTTACTAACTGTACACAAAACCAAAAATTAGACAAAAGCACAATTTACCCAATAAAAGCAACAAACAGGTTATGTTTCTGTTCATAAACACAAGGAAAGTTTGGGAACAAGAAAAGACCATTGGGCACATCAAGGTTCGTCCCTTGTTAGCACACCATTCTTTCCTATGGGGGGGAACTAATTTAAAAGCACAGAATCTAGTCTTCTTTTAAATGAACTTATTTATTTATTTTTTTTTTTTTAAGTTTTATGTTTCTGTTCTTGATTGTCAAAGTAAAAATATGGATTGAGAAATGTTGCTAGTATGTAAGAATTAGCATAAGCAGCTACAGGATGTGTGGTACAGTATTAAGTGTACTATATTTGGCCCTTACGGGTCGAATGATTAATACTTGATGATTCGTATTGAATCCCAGGTGGGTGTAACAAAAGGCTTTCGAATCCCATTAGAAGTGCTCCCTCGCAATTGACGTAATCCAACACCTACAATCAACTGGGCTGAATTTACACTATACATTGATAGACCGTTTTACAGATGACTAGGAACATCTCAAATAAATAAAAACTCCTTGCTTATTATATAGAGTCCTGGTTGGACAGGCTTTCGTTCTCAGTACTGGTTCTCTGCAAAACATTATTTTTTTTTTTTATAAGATTCTGCAACAAAAGTTTAGACTACATTATTCATTATACACTGATGAAGGCACCTGCCAAAACCTTTGTCTACTTCGCTTAAGTTTATTGCAAGCTTTAATTGTTGTATGTTTTAAGATAAACTGTCCCTGGAAGGATTCCATCACTGCTAATCTTTGACAGATCCAGACAACATGTGGGATTTGGGAAAAAAAAATTAAAATAAAAGTAAAATAAAACAAAGCCAGATCGAAGTTACCCTCCGGGCAGACAGAGTGAGGCAGTCAGCCAAGTGGACTATTTCAAGCATGCTAACATACAGCAGATAGTTCCTGCCCGATATAATCCTCTGAAGACTGAGCAGATTAGTCAATTGTTTCTTTTTTTAAATTTGATTTACAGGTTAGTTGGACAATGAGATTACAAAACGAGCCTGTGTGTGTTTTACCTTCCTGACATTAAATCAAGGACACTTCAACACTTCTCTTTTTAGGAATACCATAACATTTAAAAGTTGTTCAAACCCTGTTAAGCATAGAGTAACACAGATTTAACACATTTTACACATGCAGTACTATTTCAGGCACCAGTTAATCTTCTTTATTACAAAAAAAAAGTCATTAAATATATTCTTCCTTTGCACCCAGGTGTACAATCTGTACAATCCCAGTATCTCCAATGGAAATTAAAACTTCCATTATAACAATACTGGTAACCAAAAAACATATACCTGGTAGATACATTGCGACAGTGGCCCTTATGAATAATATGCTGAGATGGAAATAGGTCTCGTATTGCATAGCAGTTTCACCCGTTCCAGGTTTTACTATGTGCTTGATTAGCAACAGTGTATAGGTAACAAGCTCAGGTGTGTGTGTAAAACCAGGAATGGATCAAATCGCTATGCAATGGGAGTCTTATTTCCATCCCTGCTATGCAACTAAGAAAATACTGTAAAAACATATTTACTATTAAAACTATAAAATGGTGGCGTATAAAATTTTTATTTTATTTTTAGCAGATGCCTTTATCCAAGGCGACTTACAGAGACTAGGGTGTGTGAAGTATGCATCAGCTGCAGAGTCACTTACAATTACGTCTCACCCGAAAGACGGAGCGCAAGGAGGTTAAGTGACTTGTTCAGGGTCACACAATGAGTCAGTGGCTGAGGTGGGATTTGAACCGGGGACAAGCCCCTTTTCTTTAACCACTGGACCACACAGCCTCCCCCTGACTAATGTTCTATTTGCTGCAGGTTGGCAGATTTATTCATCCCTGTTCCAAAAGATTCACCTCACATGATCATATGTAACCTTTAAATACAGTACTTTTCACACACACCAGCCTACAGCCTATACATAGAATGGGTTGTATGCTGAATGAGCAAATAATACAGTTATTAGTAATAGTACTTAATTCCTGTACCAAGGACATTAGCTCATACTGCCTGATACCTCAAGATCATGGTTGTTTAAATCGAGCATCAGGATGCAAAAACAATGCCTGCATACAGTAACCACAGCGCTGTACATCTTAATATAACACCTTGCTTTTCAAAGACCACCCTGGACACTGCACTGTAAATTCAACACCTCAGTATCAGTGTTGCACTAGATTGTCATCATCCTACAGCACATCACATTCCTCCTGTTTACACTCTACCCTCATTATGTTAGTGCTGACCTGAGGCTCCAAGCACTTTGTGTAACAAATTACAGCATAATGCACAGGCAGTAGGACAAAAAAAAAAATACATTAAAAAAAAAAGAAAAAAAAAGGATCTCCCTCCCAACTGTACTTCAATGTGCGGCGACAGTTGCGCAAATATAAGCTTTTTTTCACCATTTTTTTAATGAAGCAACTGACAGGCCATACCCCACATCACCATGGGAACGTGATTTAGTTGGTTCTATTTCAAGAACTACGAAGGAGACACCCCAAAAGACTGAAGACACAAAGCGCTGCTGCAGTATGCTGCACAACACGTTCTTCCCCTGCAACAATGACACAGAGTCAGGACATGCTTTTAATACATCCTGTTTCTCAGCACTCAGGAGACCTTTCATATAAAAATACATTTTCAACTCTGCACCCTTTGGCGCAACAATGATGAAGCACAGTACAACTCAGGAGAGAAATTAGAACCGGAACCCCACAATGCAACAGATGCTCAGAAAAGCACCCTTGAAATTGGACTACATTAACTTGGATACCATAGCGCAAGGTTAGTGCTAATCGGTGTCTGTGAAACCAGGAATTAGTTTACTTATTTCACACTCTTTAAAACATCTTTCCTTTACCCTATTTTTGGATCCTGGACAGTTGGGAGTAATACTCTCTCTCACTTGACCAACAGTGGAACCAAAACGAGAAATACATGGTACAGTATAGGAATGGAAATATAACACTCCCACTGCATAGCAACTTGATCCTTTCCTGGTTTTACTAGGAGTTTAATAATATATACCTGATCTTGTTACCTATACACTGTGGCTAATCAAGCTTGTAGCAGAACCTGGAATGGGTGAATTTCCATTCCTGCAGTATGCTGCTCGACAGGTTCTTACAAGCATTGGTAATAATTTAAATTTAGAAAAAAGGAAGTTTTTAATGTACAACATATTGGGGTTAAAAATTGCATAGCTGCATAAATCTATAATAGTTGTAGCTAATATACAAAAAAATATGAAAATACAGGACTGCACTTTGAAGATAAATTCATAAATCTCTTTTCAAACACAATTGTATTTCAGTAGGTGTAGCTGAGATACACTTCTATCAAGTCCTCTTTTCATTTTTATTAATCCTTAACTTGGCAGATTAAGCACATAGATTGGATATAGCCGAATACCCTACTCCTGCACCACAAATTACATTTTTTTTAATGAAAGAAAGAACAAACTTACTGCTGTGACCCAGATCTTTCATACAGGAAGCTGCTCACCCACCATTCCTTAAGCCAGACTTCATATAAACAATCAAACAAGTGTGTGTGTGTGTGTGTGTGTGTGTGTGTGTGTGTCATGTAAAATATTCAGCATGGAGAGTATGTGGCAGAAATGCAGCTCAGGAAAAAGTGCTAAATGAAGCAAGAGGGCAAAGTTTAATGCTAATACCATGACTCACTTTTTCCACAACAACATTAAGTTTGTTAGGAACTTAAATGCCACATTGTAGAAAACGACTCGTTTTGCATTGCTAGCACAACTGGGAATTCTGTGGTGTTGTGCTTGCAAGTACTCGTCAACTATCCAGTGAAATGATTGCAATTAGCTTTAGATGTACAGTCTTCCCTTGATGTTCTGTTTTTGCCGACACCGTTTATCTTGCTGGACAGGCTCGTTGCTTTTCCTTGATCAGAGAATCCTGGGAGAAGTCCAAATTGAAACAATCTTTGACAGAAAAGAGCAAACTCTCAAGAATATCTGCCAAACATCCCCCTTGATACAAAAGTAGGGTGATCCTTTCAACAATGTGATGTTCTGGTCACAGTTTACCTCCTGCATCTATCAAGAGCACCTCTTCATATTAACATTGAGATCACCTGCCTGACTTCCAAAAACAACTTCTCTGCCTTTGGTTTCAGTTAGTTTAACAGAAACAGGGACGTTTTCTGTAGGTCAAATTAAAAATATCTGGGGAAGCCTTATACAATAGCAGTTATAATGTCTTTCATTGTAGAATTACCTAAACTATTGTGATGATTATTTGGAACTATTGTCTCCAGAAAGGTACTGTAAAAGCAGTGGAGTTTTTAAGGCCACAACAAACTGACCACAATAAATAATTACCTCATGGAATGACTGGATGAGGGGTGGAAATGGTAAATTGCAAAATTAGACATTTAGCATGCAGAAACCTCGCTATTCGTCTGCTGTGTGTCTGCAGGTTCTCTGCATTTGGTGCAAGAGCTCTTCAACAGCAAAGAAAAAAATATAGCCTTTTACAATGTTGTGATGCAATGCACAAAATACTGGCTATCAAATGAGTCTGGCGAATAAGTGCAAGGAGCAAGCCAGAGCTTAAGATTTGTTAAGTACAGGAAGCGATTCTGTGTTACACAGTTGCGTACAGACTACAGTAGATGTTTTCACAAACTATTAACTGCTGTACTACTGTAAAATTACACGTGTGAGAAATTAAGGCAAAACAATAATTTTATCATTTAGAGAAGGTCATTTCAGCTTCTTACCACCCGCATCTGGAGTAGGTAAACTTGAAATTAAAACAGCAGAAAATGGCAGCTCTGTAACTAAGGCTGATGTAGACAGGTCTCAGAGAAGGAAGCAAGCCTCACACAAACCTGGCTGTAATGCCATCAGCCTGGGTGCTTTCATTCGGCACTTTTTGCCACAAACAGCTTGGTCCTTAGAATAGAATGGCTGTTAAAAAGAAATCCTGTTTACTCTGGTCATCTGTCATTAGCCAAACCATTCAATAAACTTTCCTGTTTGCACTAAAGGGATGAATTCAAAACATTTTCAAGACACAGCATGCATTCACTAAACTATGGTAAAGTACCACTGCACACAATAGGTTTACCTGTTTAAACAAAGTTTAAATATTTTAATATAATCAGATGTTTACAAGTATGTTTATTTGCAACATTGCAATGTGGATCCACCTAACTAGATTGCATAACATACAACAACGAATTAAGTAAACTTATCACATTTCCTCAGGCTCAAGGGAGGAGTATATTTTAACAGGCCATGGTTGTGAAAAAACTAACTCGGGCTCCCGTCAAAAACAGGGTGTTGTTTAAAAGTGACTGGGCAATTGAGGGTTGCAATGTTTCACAATAGTAAACAAACCTATATGAAAATCCAAAGGAAGTTTTGATTTGATAACAGCCTGCACCCTAGTCCTAAATAAACATCCCTTGGATTTGCAAAGTATTTTGTTAGTACAGTATCCTGTCATGTACAAAACAGTTTACAGAATGCACCTCTGGCCAGGAACCATTCATCATCAGCTTCCCATATTGATAAAAACATTCTTTAACCTAGATGTATTACTTTGAAGAGTGCTGTGTGTTCTTGACACATCATAGTAACAACTCAGGGGAGTCATGAGGCTCCGCAGTGGAAACAGGACAAGGCTTTTCTGGTGCCATACCATGCCAGCGTTGCTGGCCCGTTATCAAATCGGATGTGTAACGGAACACAGGTCATTAAAAAAAAAAAAAAAAAATTACATCATCTTTTAACCTCATGCTTTAAAAAAAATGCATTAAAAAAGATTTAAAATGCATGAGTAACTATTTTAAATTCATGGCAAGGAGCACTGGGCCAACAAATACTGTACTGTGGCGTGGTATTTAAATTACAAAATGACATTAGCAGTTATAGAAGTTCTTTAACAATTGTGCCCCATAGTGAATTCTTGGTTTTAAAATATAGGCCTAGTCTCTACCCCACATAAACAGGAGGCTAGTTGTGTGTGTGTGTCTGTGTGTGTGGGACTAATGCACCTTTTCATCAGCTGCGTACCCAATACCAAGAATAAAGAGATCACATTGTTTACACCCAGGGCTGTTTACCAGCTGTAGAACTAATTGCTATGTGATGGAGAAGACTGTACAATAGCCAAAGCATTTAGACTCGCTTAGAAAAAAAAAGTGTTCAGGATTTAATAGAGGCTAATGTCTGTATTTTACAAATATTTCCCAATACCAGTCAGTCCCCTGCTGCTCAAGTTGAACAACAGAATACCTATATTACGACAAGCAGGCACGCTATCATGCCTTCTGAAAAGTCTTGCACGGAGCTGTGTGCTAGACCTCTCAAACTGCATTACAAGATAAACGCTTGAGGAAAATTAACTGAAAGCCGAAGCAAATTAGCATGCCTGATTTGCATAAATCATTTGTTGGGGTGGTGCAAGAAGTGATATTGGCAGGCGCTGCTCAGTTGCAAGGACAGTTTTGGAATAACGATTGCGTTATCTTCTCTTCTGCAGTTCTTCACTATTAACAAATCCATTTGTTTGACTTTAGAAAAGAGTAGTTTAAATGCAAGTACTGTAATGCAGTATTTTCTGCACTTTCTACTGCAAATCAGCTGTTCATCATGATCATTGTTTATTAAAACCATGCTGTCACAGGGCTTCAAGATAACTACAGCTATGGCCAAAAGTTTTGCATCACCCTACAGAATGAACTAATTTTGCTTAATAAAGTCAAATGAATCCTGATGAATAATGTTACGTTAAAATACTGAATTATAGGTGATGCAAAACATTTGACCATAGCTGTACTGTACACAAAGCACAGTGTACACTACAAACATGATTAAATACTGTACAGTACAATCATTCTACTTTGAATTGGCCAAAACTGTTTCTGATCTAAAACACCTGCATGTGTTTTCCCAAAAGGAAAACGAAAGCACACTGGCCCAAATTAGAAGACAAGTTCCCAGCATACTCACAGTTTGACTAGCATTTTGTGAACTACTGCACAGTACAGCAAAGCATACAAAACATTTACAAATCTCACATTGTTGTGAGAAGTTACCAAGGAAAAACTAATAATCATAAGACTGAGAAACAGAGCGCAATTCTCAATTTTTATTTCTTTATAAACACGGTTTAATCACAACACACCTCTTGGGCAAAATATTTAAACCCAACTGAACAGTTTACATAAGGAGGATTACCTTGTGGTACAAAAAAAGTGTTGCACAGTAACTGCTGCTTGTTCCCAATTAGCTCCCTGGTTACCTGACAATTAGTAAATGTCAATTAAACATTCTTACCTAATAACTCCCATGTGCATCACTTTCTCCAACAAAAAAGCATGCATCAAGTAACAGATCAGCTTCAAATGTTCCACAGACACAATCAGCAAAGTTTTGACTTACTGAACATTTTAAACCACCAGTCGAATAGTAGACTACATTCACTTTTTTAAATATAAGTATGTGCTATATTAACTTAAATCTGGACTATTTGGTAAGAGGGACCATCATTTAAAAAAAGTGAGTGCATTACGCTAATCAGACAATGTAAAGTAAGTTGGTGTGGACATTTATTACATGACTAATGTGGGGATAAAGAAGCCTCCTGCAACATGACTCAATGGGGAGGATTATACCATATGCTCCTTTAAAAGTATGATTTTACTGTCAACATTAGCTCATCACCACATGGATTTATTCTCGATTGTTTTGAGCATGTTTTTCCAACTTTACTAGCACCGTAGGGATGTCAGGAAAATTCTAAAACAAAACGATATCAAAAGTACGCTGTATTTAGATTTCTCTTTGGCTTGCTGTCAGCAGTGTAGCTGGTTCATACAGTTACACAGAGCTGTTGAAATACGGACAACTATTCTGGTACTTAACCTTTCCTCTTGTGCTTTCGTCCTCTCCATCTGCAAACCATGTCTAACTTTGCAGGGCTAACCTGTAAACTGATATCCTTTCATTACTTCAGAGCACCAAGTTTAGAGAGCTTTTTATAGTTATGATTCATTTGATCTTAGAAAACTCTGCAGAGTTACATTAGAGCTGGGGGTCCCAGACTTTCTTGGATCAAGGCCCCCCATGATATACGGACCCCACCCAAAATTGATTTTGATACCTTAATGAGAGAGGATGTTTGTGTGAAGACCTCTCATTAAAACATTTGTCTAAATGTAACAAAGTTGTTGTTTTACTAATACATGTTGTTTACTACTAAAGAGCAGAGTACAGCCTTATGTATTGTATCCTCCTGCAGGGAAAGCTGAATAGGGCTCCCGAGTGGCGCATCCGGTAAAGGCGCTCCATGTGGAGTGCAGGATGAGCTCTATAGTCTGGACGTCGCGAGTTTGAGTCCAGGCTATTCCACAGCCGACCGTGGACGGGAGCTCCCAGGGGGCGGCACACAATTGGCCGAGCATCGCCCGGGCTGGGGCGGGGGAGTTAGGTCGGCCAGGGTGTCCTCGGCTCACCGCGCACCAGTGACCCCTGTAGTCTGTCCGGGCGCCTGCAGGCTCGCGTTGCTGAAAAAGCGGTCGGCTGACGGCACACGCTCGGAGGATAGCGTGTGTTCGTCTTCGTCCTCCCGAGTCAGCGCAGGGGTGGTAGCGGTTAGCTGAGCCTAAAAAAATAATTCGCCATTCCAAATTAGGAGAAAATAATAAATAATTGCCAAATTTATATAAAAAAAAGCTGAATAAATACCAAACCTGGTATGGTTTAATACAATACTGCCTAGTGCACTTCTGGTAGAAGTGCACTGGACACTATCATAGTCCCACTGAACTCAAAATACATGTTGTGATATAAAGAACACATATAGTATAGTAACACGTATAGTAAATCAGAAACAGTTCTCCCCCCGCCTCGAGAAGTGCAAGCGCCGCAGTCCCAAGAAAATATTCCATTTAATTAAGGCAGTCAAGAGTTCATCGAAGATCAATGAAAAGACCTTACCTCAGTAGTTTAACAGTTCAAAGCACCTTTGAAGATTCATTAATTACAAAGGCTAGGAGAAGCCTGCCTCCCTCGCAGAGTGTAAATTATTAATCAGAGCAAATAGTGGGACTCCCTAAGGGAAGACGACCATACCGTGTATCTTCAGGATTGATGGTCTGACTTATTTTAAACAGTTCCTCATAAATCAATGGTTATACATTAAACAATGTTATTGAAAGAGACAGCCAGTTCAGTGATTTATGCAAAATCGAATGAAACAGGCCAATAATTGTTTACAGAAAGGCTTAATTGGCCATGAAAGCATTCCATAAAAAAAGGTATAAAGTTGTGCAGTTATAAAATCACAACAGGAATACAGTGTTCATGAGGACACATTACACTGCAGCTTTTACAATGTGTGCTTTGGTTTATTTCAAGTATTCAAGTAAATCCTAAATAACAAAACAAACCAAAACACAGAATTCACAGCTATCCTATTATTATCCATTAACAAAATCATATGCAACAAGGAAAGGCATAATTAATGCCCACAGCATTTCACCTTGCAGACTTTCATATTCAATTACTTTCAAACTTGTTCTCATGACATGCCCTGAATCCTACAACCTTGAGCTAAAATTAGATTTGTTTAGTGTGTTGTTTTTTTTTACCACTGTTGTTTATCATTATTGGATGATACTGGAAAGTAAGCTGGCCACTTATGCACAAGTGTTAATATACCCTGTGTAAATCACTGTCCAGTACTATGTTAATATAAAGGAAAACCATACCGTACTTAAATAATTTTCAGAACAGTTATTTGTATAAAAGTGCATGCTGCCCCTTATTACACACATTATTTCATTTCCAACGGCTGTTCTGCTCGCATTCAACATAAGCAAATCAAGACTTAGAAACAGACTGAGGGCTAATCTAGTGAGCCAGCTCTAATTAAAGTTAAAAAGGGAAAGACTGCAGGTGGCAAAGAGAGGCGACTATCCTCTGGGACAATCAGTGCTTAAAATATGATAAATATCAACAAAGTCTCTGTAGGGAGCAATGTACCCAGGAGAATTAATTTGTATATACTGTAGTGTACACAGTACAACGTATTCACACTTTCCACTTCACTAACATCTTGTTTTGTTTTCTTTAATTCAGTATTGTGGACATGTCTAACATTGTACTGTACTGAAAGTAAATAAATGACCTTCTAGGAAAAGTCACTAAAGCCTTACCAGTTCCATTAAATCAACGTCCAAATGCTCAATCACGCTGTTCTCTAAAATGCATGATGCTTCTCAATTCATTCCATGCCTACAGCACCAAAAAACCTTCACCTTGGAATAAATTCATTTATTTCGAAATTTCAAGGACTGTAGCTGATTTTTTTTTTCTCCAGTTCTCAAAAAAAAACTTGATATTGGGTTACGTACATTAAGTCTTGTACATTAGTTTTACTTCATAAACTCTTATGAATATTCCTCTAGAGCTAATAAGCGCTTTATTATTCTGAGTATCGACTGGACACTACTGCCATTAAAAGGGAATAGTGCTTAACGGTATACATGGCTTTTTACCTTTGAATAACAAGACTGTACTCAATATTGCATACAGTAGCTGTACCTGCTAAAAAGTCTATAACATTGAGTAAAAAAAACACACCTTGCTACACAGTCAATATAGTTTTCAATCCTGTTGCTAGAGATTCATTAAGCAGCTTAATGCCTTTCCCCTTTTTTAATCTATGAAGCCACACTAACTTCAGTAAGCAGTACCTACTTGATTCTAAAACAAATGTTCCCGTTCCACAGCACTGTCTCATTCACCATTTCATTTAATTCTTCTAAAAGAAAAAAAAACAATTCTACTGTATGTAGCCGCAAAGAATACACAGAGTTTAAATCAGCTGAAAGAATTATTACTATTATTATTATTTATTTTTTTGGTATTCAACTGGAACACTTATTTGCTTTGAGGTTAAAATGTCGCTTATAATGGGAAAGTAATTTAGCTCCTTAGTTAGATACTTCTGAATTTCACATGCTCTGTTTAACACTGAACACTCTGTGGTTATAAAGGTGTCAAGAATGATTCATGGTGAGAGAACTGTACACACATGGGGACTGAAAGTCAAGAGACTACTGCAAGAAGAGATTAAAGAAAACCAACAGGACAGCTTATTTTAAGCACAGACAGGTTGGTAAATGTAACATTATTTAGCATGTAAAAGCAATGACATGCAAACTACAGTATCCTGATAAGCGACTGGCTTGGGCAGAGATTCGTCTTCCACAATGACCTGTGATACCGCCTTGAGGGCTTCAGGAGGGAAAATATGCTTTCAACTAGTCTCTCCGATAACCAAGAAAATGAGCCACACCTCCACAGTTAAAAAGGGAAAAGATGGGTTTTACTTTAAATGTCTGAACACTTGATAGATATGCAGAAACCTTAATACACAGGCCACCTAAGAGAATAAACAATGGCTCTGCTACCTGACAAACCCATTTAGTCCTACTGGAAGCACTGTTGTAAATGTAATTAGTTCTTTATAACGCAAGATTTAAAGCAATGTGTTAGGCTTGGACAAAGGAAAGCTTCCCATCAGCATTAACACATAAACCCTTTCTTAAACCTCCAACAGCTTTTCTTCATTGACTGTGCAACATGAACAATATGTATTATATTACAAACATAAACCCCTGCAAGTTCAAACCATACATTAAGTAACCCTTGCACCAGAAAACAAGGAAATAACCTGGGTAGGACTAAAAAGTCAATCAATTTTGAGACAGTGTGTGGTATAAACTGGTTAGAGAACATAAAATACTTCTTACAGCACCCAGAAAATGATCCATTTCCTGCAGATTAATGAATTTACTGTATTTGCTTTCAGTCAAATATTTGCTTACACGTGATCAACTGGTTTAACCGTCAAATTCAACCAAAGACTAGTTTATTTTGTAAGTGATACAAACTTTTACGCAAGACTGCTCAATTAAAAAGACAAGCATCCCGTTACCCAAGAACAAGAAGCCTGGCACTTCTGGTCCAGGTTTCAACACATGGAATAGAGAAGGCCTTTTGTTAGATCTATGGGACTGATCTGAACTAAACAGGCCAATGCTCTTAAACAGTAAATAGTTTCAGTGTCTTCATACTGAAAAATAAATTAAAAAAAGGACAAAGATTTACAACAACATTAACTGCGCTGTTTACACCACTTGCAAAAAAAACCAAAACAACAACAATACTTTGAACAAAGGGTGCATGCAACTACCCAAGACATTATTGTAACTCACAGCATTCACAGATACAGAAATTAAACAGAGAGGTCTTCATTTTAATTAAGAAAAGGCAAGTATAAACCCAAGCCAATTCAACCTTAAAAGTTATGCTCTGGCGATAACAAGATTTAAAACAGGCAAGTGTTTTAGGCAGCTAGGGTTATAAAAGTATTGCACAGCACTTTCTACACATAAAATTCCTCTGCATTGCCAAGCACCGCCTTTTTACATTACAGACATTTAGGGTAGGATCGGTGAATTAATTATCTCCCCCTCAATGTGAAACTTTTACTTAAAGGTATTTAAGTGATGGCTATCTTGTAATTTAGACCTAAAAAGTACAGTAGTTCATCACAACGTCTAGCCAACAGTTTTACAACCAGAAACCCTAGGAGACAGGAAACCAAGTCAGGAGTTTAAAACTTAACTAATCACATATGTCGCAAAACCAAACGTCAACAACTGACTTTAAAATTACAGGAAGAATATAATTTTGTTTTAAAAAAAACCCATTACTTCCACCTAATGTATAGCCTAATGTTTTTCTTGAGTCCATTATTCGAATTTAACAAGTTGGGAGTTATTTAGAAGACTTTCAATTATTCACACATTTGTAGTTCAAGGCACTAGTGGTGAACAGTATTGAAAGTAACTTGTTTCTCTGGATAAGCCAAGGTCTTCATTAATTATTTCACATTGGGCAGCAACTGTAAGGGACTGATTTGATTAACCTATCCTATACTGGTTTGTCTTTTGAGTATTTTACAGCACTTGAGAAATCACCCTGGGCTGCATCAACAACTTGATTGTGATTATCTTGGCAATTGCCTTATACTGTAAAACGTTGTAAAAAAATCAAATGTGAATTATCCTGGCAGGTTAAATGTTTATCAAATCAATCCCAAAGTCTATGTGTGAACATGCTGCCCTGAAATAAATAAATAAAATAAAAAACCCAGAATATTCTAAAAGCAAGCCGCCATGCAGCTACGCAAATATTAGCTATTCTTTTAAGGAGACTGGGATTTGCTCTACTGAAACTGCAGAACATGTTAAGAGTAAACATGTCTAGAACAGCACCACAGCCTCTTATCCACTTTCTGAAAAGGCCTGGCTCACAAGCTCCATGTGGTTCTCTATGAAAGGGATGCAGCTGCACAAGTCACCAGCAGCCCCTGGCTGTAAAAACGTCACTGATCCTAATCAGACTTAATTGGAGTGGGATAGTACCAAGATCTTTAAATTCTCAAATAAATGTTTCTTTGTCCTCCCACTGAAGTCGCATTTCTAAAGCAAAATGCAACATAGTAAGAAATGTATTATTTAATGCTTTCAGCAATACTCCCATAACCATAACAATCAATAAAGCTACTGCATCCCACCTACTAGTGACGCATCCTTATCGATTGGTTGGGGTGGGTATAACGAGGTAGAAAGAACTGAAACAGTTTTCAATGACCACCGTATTACTACAGAAATGTATACAGCTGGCTATTGCTTGAGCGATTACCAAAGTCTACTGTATATCTGAAACGCACTACAGATTAACAGATGCATGTTTACATAGCATGTGAAACGGTCTGATAATCCATAGATCATTATAATCCAGTTTAGTATCTGATTTGTGCTAGTATATTACAGTACACTCAAACAGGCGAGTACTCATGAGGTTTATGGCACTTTTACAACTTGCATCATAAAGTCGACTCAATATTAACAGATGAAATGCATTTGCAGATTGTCCAAAACTTTTAAATAATTAAAACATTTGCGGTTAGCCCTTTAGAAGCTATTGAAGTAGATCATTTGTTTTTGTATTATTATGATGATGATGATGATGATGATGATGATGGATGATGGTGATGAAGGCAGTAGCCCTAACGTTTGTCTACATATCTTAAACGAAGTCCTGCTGATGAATTTCTAAATGCTAGTTATGGGAGAATGTCCCATCTCAATTTAGCAAAATCAGCCTTCATTTTTACACAGGATCCAGATACTTGAGGTTAGGAAGGGAAGCGTCCCTAATCTCAGTATATGACCACCAATAATAACTAGGTGCGTTCACGTGCAGAATCTGACCAATTTAACCAATGGATGGGTTCAAATTGGTCAGATTCTACACAGATTCTGCACAGAATGATCTCCGTGCATGCACACATTCTACTACAGATCACTGTTTTCACAACTGCAACACCGGCATGTTTAGACTAACTCGTCATATGGTGCATTTGTACAGCTATGCCTCCGTTTGTTTGCATTTTTTGAGTATTTAGTTACAGTCGGCTATGACCAACAATCTGTATTTGTTTAACAGTACTAACAGTTGCGTGGTCATTTCTTTAAAAAAAAATCATCATCTCCCCGATTTCTACTGACTCGAAAACAGTATTTTTAATACATATATACAAGATTAAAAATAATACTAGTTATTTATTTGCGTTAAAGTGGTTGTATATTGTAAAAACAGCCACCTCGCTTTTACAGAAGCACTTATATATGCGTTGTGTTTATAAACATGATTGAGAGACTTCGACCAAAACGTAAACAAACACAACATGGACAGAATGAAGGCTAAAGTGATCTTTGTCAATAGAATTTACATCAAGCACGTCTTTTTTTAATATTAAGGAGTAGTAATACTTTGAAACTTTCTTTTGTTGCAAATAAAAAATAAAAAATAAAAACATATTTTGCAGGACAAAAAAAGCGTTGGTGCAGGGGGTGGCTTTGTTCCTTACCTGCAGATTCCCCTGTGTTGATCCAGTCCGGATTTGCAATGCTGGCGATGGCGAATATATCGGCAGCCAGGAATAGACATCCTGAAATGATAGTCAGTTTATCCATATCGCAGCCAAAGCAACACGGCTTTAAACGAGGGGGGAGAAACAAACTAGCAATAATATTGATAACCAGGGCAGGGGGGGTTCCCTTTCTTTCTTAATCTACCACGACCTCCCCCCAATCGGAGACTCAAGGAGGAAGGATCACTCCTTCCATTTGGCGAGCAGTCTCATTTCACATATACACTGCCGCAACCAGAGCCGTGCAATCCATTTAGAGAGTGAACATGCAACAACTGTGGAGTTTTGTTCACATTTCTTTCTCTTCCCCTGGGGCGACGGCAGCAGTCCCGAAATTGTTATTTAACGCAGGGGCCTGCTGAGACCAAGGCTTTTCCTCTCCAGCGAGCCCACCGCAGCACCATTTAAACAGCAGTTCAAACCATAGCTCTGCGTGGCCGTCAACGCCACAGAATTCGCATATGAACACAAGGAATAAAAAAAAAAAAAAAAAGGAATGCCTAATTTTTCGAACTATCCCGTAGCTATCCTTCTTGCTTGACGTTCGAATATATTTGGTGGTAGCCAAAAATGGGTCGTTGACGTTGTGATTATTAATATTGCTTTATATATTTTCGGATACATGCATTTTTTATAATAATAAAATCGCCGTTATTGCTTTTCGAGCTGGCCCTACTCCAGTTGTCACTCTCTCCTTTGAACGAGCCCATTGATATCAACCAGCAGCAGCAGCGCGTTCTACAGACACAACAGCCCCGGCAACATTCCGTCCGGGGGACATCTGGTATCGCGAGAGCTCCATTCGAGGAGTGGGCAATGGGTAGAGGGGTAGAGGGGTGGGAATAAATGCAAGGCTGTTTTATAACCTCCTAATAAACTTTGGATTGGGCTACTGCTGCTAAGTAGCCTGTTGGTATTTTTGCGGAACCCTTTTCTGACGAAATAAAAGTTACTCGTCAGATGATGTTTAACTATAGCTATACGTTGAACTGCTCTTAGTGGAACTCGCTCGTAAATTTAATTATTTACTGTATTCCTTATTTTGCTCATTTGAAATTGATCTTTTCCCCCCACTGATTTTACTTTATAAGTGCTCTTATCTATAATGTGATATTCTGTAATGCGATACTACAATGTGATATTTTGTACTGTGATATTTTATAACAACTGTAAGTCGCCCTAGGGCTAAGGGCGTCTGCTAAGAAATAAATAATAATAATAACGATGTTCATAAATTTAAAAACAGGAGGAATAAATTACTACTACTTGTCTTGTCAGCCATTCGCTTTTTAATATACTTATTTCGGTTAAACCAAGCTTTTAGTTTTTGTGTGAGTCTTTTGTTGCGGCGCCACTATACAAACTAAAACGGTTAATTCTCCTGAGTATGAAAACTGACGTTATAGGCAGCAGAGAGCCGAACAGCTCAGGCTACATTTCTCACTCTGGCAGCCTGGAGTACCATTAGCCCAAGTGATTCACTCTATAACTGTGAAAATGAGTATAGAATGAGCCATAATGGGCATAGAATTAGCCATATCTAAATGTTTTATATGGATGATAGTTTTTTGTTTCAACATCAAATTGACTGGAAGAAGCTACTACTATACAATGCCTCCAAAGCTTTCAACTGCACCGCATGACATGAAGGTTCAAGAAATGAATCGAAAGCCAAAAATGAATGTATTGCTCCTAAAAGATGACAGCCAGTGAGTTATCATTTTAAAAAGAAATGATTCAAGAGATGTACCCTGTATTGTGTATTGCTATCCTCAGTAACACACTACATGATTGGGGCACTGTATTGTCAACAAGAACCAGTCTTGCTATTATGCTAAAGTCATCCCTGTGCACTTAAGTGTGAATTTCCTTCACATGCCCCTTTGTTAAAATGTCCTACTTACACATTTGAATGGAAACAATAAGATCTACTCCTCTAATTCTCATGCTCAGGTCAGTGTTTACAAGCCATGAAGTGAATATAGGGTGTAAAACTTGGTAACACTGCAGCGAATCCGCAACTGGAGATCAAGGCTCGTTGGAGCTAGCTGGGGGAAGGTGCCAGTCTTCTGGGATCAATGGAAAGCAATCATCACAAACAGCACACTTACATATCCTGCCAGGGGACTGCGCCACTGTGGTTCTGTTAATGATAAAAACAACGAGAACGATTGAACTGGCATTTTCTTTCTTTTTTTCACCTTTCCCTTGTATGAAGCTTGCAATATATTCTTCCTGATTTCTTGCTCGCTCACGTTAATTTTTTAATCCATTGTCCTACTAATTATAGCTTTTAGATCAATCCGCTGAGCCAGTAGAATGATGCTACCTGCCCACTGGTTTCCTCATTCTGGGACGTGACCTTACGGAATTAGGCAAGCCAATCTTAAAAAATAACAGGGAGGTCATTACAGAGCTCTACTTAGAAAATCTGGATTTATCCAACAAGTTAAAATGCAGAATATCACTAATGATAGCAAATTGGTATATTGGTATTTCAGTCATCTAATCAGGCAGCAAAACATCTGCTTATTTTACTGGCTAATTGTGTTGCTGCTGTCTGTCGCTGTCTAGATTCTAATATGAATGTGGATGCAGCTACTGCTGCTGAATGTGTTGCCCTTGTGAAAAGCAGTGTTGGGGATCATTGTGTCACAGGAAGGCATACTCGATGCACTATGAAATTAATGTAATTCTAAATGAGTGCTTGTGAAAGACTGGCATAGCAAACAGACAGAGGTGCAAGTGAGAACTGGAACAACCAACCTCGGTTCTCTGGGCTGCTAAAGTGAAGAAAAACACCAAAAGCGGTGACACACGCATCCCTGAGTAGCAATTATAATAGGGTTCCTTATAATGGTATAATCATATCATTATACACAATGTGTATTTACTCACGGTAATGGATAGTTTCCATAAGAAACCATGAAACAGCTTCTTTTTACAGATGGGGGTTGTTTGCTGAACAAATCACAAATCACACGACAAAAATGTATTTTGCTTCTATATGAACCATTATTCACAGCTCTTGTTAGAGGTGTTGGAGAGATAGAGAGAGCCAGGAAATTGCCACTGAGAGGCCCATGTCTGTTTGTTGGTCTGTGTACTTCTTTCACCACAACTACCGCACCACACTAATGAACTCAGCGAAGTGAATAGGCGTCACTGTTTCTTGTGGTACAGCAAAAGCATATTAGCAAAGTGTACGGAAGCATATTAAAGATCTGAAAACACTGCAAATGCATAATATGAACAGAACAAACAGGGACAAGTATGGAATGTATCCAAGTCAAGCGTTTTATCCTAAACTCTCTTTAATACTGGGACAAGTGAGAATATACAAAAACAAACTCGTATGGCGTCACATCCGGCTACTGTACTTTTTAAACAATTAATCTGAAGTTGTTTATTTTTCATATAAGATGACTCCCAGACCGGTGTGTTATTGTCTTACAAACAAACGAGTAAAAAGACATGCCGTGCATTTGATATTAATAACACGCTACATGATAACTTAGGCAGTGTATTTTACTTATGGGTGACTATAGGGTGCAAAAACGTAAAAAGTTAATATTTGAATTTTTTGAATTTTATTTTACGCCCCCTTTGTTAAAATCTCACACTTACAAATTTGAATGGAAATCAATACGATCTACTCCGCCCCCGCCCCCACGCCCCCACGCCCCCAGCCCCCTATTCTCATACCCCATTGTCCTGCGCAGGTCAGTGTTTGCATCAACATCAAGTCACAAAACAGTAAAGAATATGAGTGGAAAACTTTGTTACGTTGCAGCAAATTCCCTCATTGGATCTCCAACAAGGTGACCAAGGCGCGCACAGCTTTCACCATACGAAATAGGCTAATGCACCGTAACACCTGGGTACAAGCAAGTCCATTCTGAGCTCAAGAGTTTGTTGAGCTTAATTTCTGCAGTCGACAGACCCCTTATGGGGGAACAAATTGCGAAGAAGCACAACATGATATATATATATATATATATATATATATATATATATATATATATATATATATATATATATATATATATATATATATATATATATATATATATATGTGTGTGTGTGTGTGTGTGTGTGTGGTGCTGGTGCTGTGTGTGTTTTTTTGTTTTAGGTAGCGTATTTATTTGGTGTTATCTGCATACACTGTATACACAGCACCATCTCGAGGGTAAACGCGGTACACACAATGCCCAAGCACACAGATCCAGCTATTTTCTATTGAAGAGTTGTTTTTAGTTTGTTTTAGCCTGGTGATCCACTGGAGTCAATTCTTGAAACGCAAATATCAGTATAATGATACGCATCATATCGAAAGTTCTGAGAAACACGCATTTCCATTAAGCGCGAGTGGTCTGTTACGTGGTTTCAGCATTATCTGAAGAAAAAAACCGTTTAAAAATAAATAGGTACTGTCATAGTTCTAAAGATGAAATAAAACCAATAATGTTGTTTTGTTTACCTAACAATTCAACGTGTCCATTAGCCTGAATTATTTTTCCAAACGCAACGCCGAGAAGGTTCTTGATACGGTTAGACGTTTTTCTTTTTCTTTTTCTGAAGCACCGGTACTACTGAGAATGAATGGATACACAGTGAATAAGAAGAAATGAAATCGGTGTTAAAGGATGGATGGACTTATTTAAAAGAGCAAGTTATACCTGAAGGTAACGTTCCAATATAATAAAACTGTCACAAGTTCAAACTGTATTCAATTTATATTATATTATTAATAATAACAGATGTCATTGTACATTGTCACACACAGAATGATGGATTCACTTGTGCAGTGTCGCTTCACTGGGCACTCTGTGACATTGAGTTTATTGCATTGAGATAATTTAAATGTGCAAATGAGGTCATTTAAATAAATATCACACTTGATATGAATTACAATCTGTAGGAATACTTTTACTCATGCTAACAAATTAATTACGGTACTAAAAATGGTCAGATCAAAGATGCATGTTTTACAGTTTGTAAAGTTGCATTGCCACAGTAATTATAACGCACTTTTCCTATGAAAGCAGCCAGGAGTAGGTCTGCCCTGTGAATATGAGCATAAACCATACCTATAAGGAAAAGTTTAAAAACCTCCAAGTATCGTTTTGGGTGTGGCTATATCTCCGCATACCATTAAAGAAAATCTTAGTTTGTGAAATTTGTCTGATTATTGAATGAATTGTTTTTGATGTTCAATTTCACAGTTCAGAAGAGATCTTCTTGTCATGAACTAGGCAAAGTCTTGGAAACAGATCTCCAGATGGGGCCCCATGGCTTGGGACTTACTGTCATTGAAAACAAGCATTTCCTCCAGATAACCAAAGTCAGCCAAAGCAGCATTGCTGCCAAGAATGGGGTGCTGCAACCTGGTATGAGCCACACCAGGCAACCATATAATCAGTAATTGCATGGATCTACCCTTATACAATTTTACTATGGCATTTTTCCTGTTCTTGATGTGCTTTTCCCATGGTTATACTGTGCACATACCATAGTTTACCCTGGTTTGCCATGTTTATTAGTATGATTTACCATACCTCAGTATTCTTTACAATGCTTACCTCTGCTTCATATGCTTTCACTATGCTTTATTTCACTATGCTATGCTTTTATTATGGGAAACTTTTATAAGGGTACTACTGACACATTTCTATACCAGCCATTTGTGTAATGGCTTACATACTGAATACACGATAGTGCCTGTCCTGGCACTTTTATCCTATGCAACACACAGTACTTACTGCTAATGAAATGTATTACTTAAAAATGAGTTAAGATGAACTATCAGTAATGTGATTAATCATTAATATGATTCCCAGTATCTCATTTTTATGGATAGTATTACATCACTGTGTGAATGTTTGATCATTCTGGCTATGGAAATGCTGCAGCTAACATGAAAGCTTGCAAACCCTTATAATCAAGATGCCCACGTCTCAACAAGCCAGTACTTCAATGCCCAAAGTGTATGTGTTTGTAGGGAAATGGATTTCATCGTGGCAGAGTCAATACCCAGCTATGGTCTTTCTCACTCACAGCATACATGTTTGAAGAGAATCCTTAGATAGAGTAATAGTCAGATATTTTCCATTATTTCTCTAGATTTGTTTTGTATTTCTGCTGATAAAGCTCCTGTTTTGTGGGTAACCTCTCCAGGTGATGTCCTCATTAAAATTGGGAGCGTGGAAGCCTTGGGATGCAAGCTGAGGGAAATCATGCAACAGATTAAAGCAATCCCAGTGGGGACGGTGCTGTCGATCATGGTGTACAGAGACTACCTTCTCATTCCTGAGGGGTGGGAGAGGAGAGCCAGCCCAGACAAACCCAGCAAGAGGTGTGTATATCTGTTTATACAGTCACTGCACCTAACATGTGAAACTCAATGTTTTAAAAATAAGATATGTCAAAGTGATGAAACCTTTTAAACTTTTGGTATTTCCTGGGTACATATTTAGCTAGATAGCCTCTTTTCATAATGGCGTGTTAAGAGTTTGTTTATTTTAAACTCGCAACACTAATGGAAGCTGCCTTTGTGTATCCTTTAGCACTACTAGTTGCAGTATAGAAAGATGTAAGGAGGAAGCAGATATCATTGATGAGATGCAACGAAGCACTGCCTTCCAAACACCAATGATATCTCTATTAACAACCCGCACTGAATCCAGCACAGAGGTCCCATCATTGCAAGCAGGTTCCGAAGACTCAGTTTCCCTTCCAAGGACACTTACTGTCGGCATACGCGCGTCCTGCGATCTCACAGTTCACTCAGAGCCTGAGGAGTTCTCCCTGTTTGACAATCTCTCAATCTGGCGTATAGTGACAGATGACTCTGCACCATCTTCATCCTCTTCATCATCTCTGTCCTCAGATTTATCACCTGCACGGCTGTCAACTTCATCTTCTTCCTCTTCCCTCTCCTCTTCTGTTACATCTTCCTTTGAGCCCCCTTCCTCAACTGTATCTTTTCTCACTTCTACCACTTCTTCATCCTCCTGTCTCAGTTCTTTCTCCTCTTTATTGCATTTTCTCCCTAGACAACTCTCCTCTTCCCTCCCAGCTCAGAGCTCCAATTCTCAATCGTCCATTCTATCCTTTTCTTCTCTCACTGATCCACCCTCTTCAGCACCCCCTGCTTTATTAGCTTCAGCTGCTTCCTCGATAGAGTTGCAGGACGTGAAGGATGTAGAAATAACAGAGATTTATTCTGTGTGGGGACACAAGCCAGTCAACAAGCCAGCACAAGAGGTGATGATAACAATACAGACTAAATAGAGACCAAAAGTAAACCTGTGCCTTTGATTTAAATGACTCGTGAAAGCAGAAGCATTGTGAAAAACACAGCCCCTTTTCAGTTGTATAGCTCAATATCCCATTGAACTGAAATTCACCTGGAAATATACGGAAATTAAACAATTTACCACAAAATTGTTTTTTTGTGTTTTATTCTCTGGCGGTTCTGGAAAATATCAGTATCAGTTGTGGATGTGGATTTTAGTCAGTTCTGTTATTTAAATTTTGAAAGTCCTTCACAGCTCAGTTCTGTACAGATTCAAGTCAACAATTACACTTTCATGTTGGAAAACGTTACCAAAACACAGTCCATAACTGTTTTCATTTTTTGGTTTAATTAACTTGTTTCTGGACCAGTCAAGACGGTTGTCTGGAATGTTATTAGTATTTTCAATAACACATAATAAAAAAAAAAAACCTCTATAGTATTGTGTAAGATTTGTTTCTTTGTATTGTATTCAATACTTCATAATTCTGGTCTCAATAGAAAAGAAACGTGAGAAGAATTAATTTGAATCATTCTCATAATTTCATCCCTTTTCTATAGTAGATCTGTTAATTTTGGTTAGACGTACATGTTATAGCCTATGTAGTCTATATACTGTATAAGCCTACACATTATTCTCATTATGGTCCTACAGTATTTGCGTTAGATTCAAATATTTTGTTAATTCTCCTGGAACATTCATTTGAATGTTTTCATGGTTTAAATTCTTAACGTTCCAAACAGTTATTTTAGATAATTCCGTTTTTATACCTGTAACCTTTAATCTTACAATTAAACAAAGAATGTTGTATACTAGGAGGGTTGAAGACGAAGAAGAAACCATCGAAAGAAAAGGGAAGTACCAGGTGATTTTTATATGTTTTCTTATTTATGAAAACAGCATTTATTATATCCTACTACATTAACATAATTCCGTAGCTCAATGTATTATTCAAATGGTTATAAATACAGTACTTAGGCCATCAGTATTCAGTTTATTTACATGAATTACAACAATTGTGTAAAACGTGTTTTTTTAAATGTATGTTTTGTTTGATTAAATAAAAAAAAAAGTTATGACGTAGTTTTGTTAATGATCTATGATCTACTGAAAAAGAATAGTCCTTTATTTATTTATTTTTTTAGTAGGCCTATATCTGTTTCAAACCACCATGTGACCTTCTTATGAAACGATTATAACACATGACAACGCCTTTTTTTTCTATTTTTTTTTAAACAGACCCATTAAATAAGTTTCCGAACACACACTGGCGAGTGTCATAAAATCGAATCTACAAGTTGGACACAATGGCCTGGGCATGGTGATCGTTGAACACGGGCTGCTTCTTCAGATAATCGGTTTAATTGAGAAGGGTCCCGCTGCTAAGAACGGACGGTTAAAGCCAGGTAATAAAGCAGGTGATGCATTATCATGGACCAATTGGTTTATGAAGACAAAAATATATACACTGTAGTGGTAGCAATGGCTGATTTGAAGTGCTTGTACGAAGTTCCCCACATTTCAATATAAAACAAATAAGCAGCATGCTTAAGGTGAACCAACCGATCCTCAGAACGGTACTACTATGGGGTAAGAAATGCTGTGTGTTTTGCAGGTGATGTGCTCTAGAAAAGTTG
Organism: Acipenser oxyrinchus oxyrinchus; assembly: GCA_030684275.1. Taxonomy (NCBI): domain Eukaryota; kingdom Metazoa; phylum Chordata; class Actinopteri; order Acipenseriformes; family Acipenseridae; genus Acipenser; species Acipenser oxyrinchus. Next base: position 28,762,043 of record CM060262.1, on the reverse strand, counting down.
GACCAGTGAATGTTATAGGGTACAAGCTCCGTGAACTGCAACGACTTCTACATAGCCTCCCGGTCTGGAGTAACTTGCAGATGGCTGTGTACCGAGATTATATTAATATACCCGCAGTTTGGAAAAACAAAGCTTCTCTAATAACTGGTCTACCAGAAAAAATGAAAGACAGGTTTGCAACTACATTTTTACCAGATATTATGCATAAGTAATTAGGTGCATGAAGAAAGGATAGTAGCTTTTTGTAATATGATTAGGATATGTGCAAAACAAATAATGAATATTACCAGTATATATTTTTCTTTTTATATATTTTATTTTCATGAATACAGTACATTGGCTGTTGTGTTATGTAGTTTTAAAACACAAAATTAGAATTGATTAGCAGTGCTCCTGAAACACTGCTGTTCAATAATGTTGACATTGTTTTTAATGTATGGCAATTATCTTAAATTCATTCAACATTTTTTTTTTAAATAATGAACAAATTCATTCAGAAGATCATTCAGTTAATCCTTTATTTAAGCATTATTTTCCCCAGGATGTGTATAGTGCAGCTGTCTGTATATATTCCTTCATGTTACACTTTTACATATATCTTGAAAATCCTTCCAATAGTAATGAAACATGATGGACATGGATAACTGTATAACATTATCACTTAAAATGTAACACATTATTCCACATCCAAGTTTTGATGCAAAACATTAAAAACACACACACACACACACACACACACAGACATATCCAAGAATAAGTAAGGGAAGGTGATCAAGTTCTAGACTCCACTGCAAAGCCTTGCATACATTGGTTTAAATTTAAACCAAGAACAGTTATAGACAAAAGTCTAAAAAGCTTCCTGTATCTTTTAGGTCTGAACAAAGCACCAAACCTTCTCTTCTCTCCTTGGTCATTCTACTCTTTGCCAAACCATCCTCGTCTTACCATACTTCTTATGTATCCTCTCACTGTTCCACCTTCTACCATTATCCTACCTTCCTCTTTTTCTCATCTCTCAGGTTGTTCTCCGTCTTCTTTTATTCCACCCTCTGCTTTGTCATTGGAGTTGCAGAACACAAAAGATGGTAGAAATAATAGAGATATAGTCTGTTTTTAAGGGGCTCTCCTCTGAACTAGATCTAGCCACTATAAGAGGTGATTATGATAATGTAGACTCAGAGTGAAAGTTAACCTATTCTCCCTGTGACTCATATGCAGAATGATGGTAACCACCCCCTCTTTTTATTTTTAGTTGCAGCTCAATACCCCATGAATGAAATTCACATAAATGAATCAATTTACCATGAAATATAAACCAATGGCTTGTATTTTAATTCCTGCTGATTCTGATCAATTTCAGGATCAATTGTGGTCTCATTTTGGTAAATTGTTTTTTTTTTTTAAAAAAAACCCTCTTCTAGGGCATTCAAAGTTAAGTACAGATTCAAGTTTTGAAGGCAACTAAAAACAAAACAAAAATATATCCCACACTCAGAGGTTTATTATCCCTACCTGACACTCATACATAGGAGACAAAAGTTACCAAAACACAGTACAGAACTGCTTTGTTAAATTTGTTATACTGGACATGCTGGAAACAGGATGTTCAGTCAAGACTTATCTTAAGCCTTCACCTGAAATGTTATTTAAATAATAATAAAAAGCTGTATCATATTTTGTATTATTTGTTTTATATTAAAGAGTATCCAATACATTATGATATCCGACTTCCACAGATGAAAAGAAACAATAAGAAGTCGTTTCAATAATTTTTATAACATCCCTTCAACCTGTTAACCAAGGATGGACATACTTACAATCGTTACAGTCTATACTAATTTCATAATTATTAGAGGAATTGCTCAATCCCCACATTGAGGGCCTTTTGAATGTTATGTAATAAGAGGCTTAAAGATGAACGTCATAACTGAAGGCAAGCACTGTACAAGGTTCTTTTATATTTTTGGCTTATTACCATTCAATCTGCAAAACTGTTGGAACGTGATTCTCTACACTGTGTTTTGTTAATAATCTAGTTTTAACGTTGCAGTAGACAGGGTAAGAGTCTGTTTGTTCTTCCTGAATCTACCACCTTAAATAACTAAGTGTACAGCACTGGGGTGAAAAACAACTGGTATTTAGCATACATTTTACATTAAATTTCTTCTTTAAAAAATCACAACCCCCAAGCAAGCCAAATCATACATCAAAAGGCACAATTTACTCACTTCCATTGTGTTGACACCATTTATAAAAACAAAAAAATAATTACAAAAAACAGATGGTATTTATCAATGTTATTTTAATGTGTAATTCCACATGTCTTTGTCCATGTTATAATTGATATTATTTCTTCAGGAAAAATTGAGAATTTCATGACTTCCTTACTATTTTGATTCCAGATGTTTATTTTAATTGCGTTTCACACTCTCCATGCTTTGCTGCATTCAATTTTTTCAGGAGGACGAAACTATTTTACAAAATATTTTTTGTTATACAGAACACTGATTGTACTTATTTTCCTACCCTAAAATATAAGATACATATTTAATTAAACAAACACCCACAAAAACAACTAGACAGATACGTTTTTAATGAATTTACATCTGACATACAGGGAACTGGCAAAAGTAAAACCTTTTTATCCTGATACACTTATTATGAAAACATTCTTCTAAAAATGATAATTAACCAGTAAAATGAACCCTGCAAGGGTAGATAGAATATGTATGGAACTGGGTCCATTCAGAAATTATTGAACGAGCAGCAATAAACACATTCCTTTAAAGTTCTTATTGAAATATTCATATTTTATTTTTTTATTTTATTTATAATTCATCCACAAAGGGTGTGTTCCCCAAGTTTCCCCTTGCTGCCAAGGACTTCTTGCCAGCAACAAACTTCTTGGCAGCCTAAGATAATAATAAAAAAAGTGTTATTGTACAAAAGCTATTTAACAAAAACTTTCAGAAAAACAGAAGTAAAAAAGAATAGCGGAATGGAGAGAGAGAGAAAAAAAATCCCATCAGTATAATTGCACTTACATTTACAACATCATTGGCAGACACAGAATCAATTGTTTGGGCTGCAGACTCCGGCTGTACGCAAGTGCCACTTGCAAGTGCTTGGGTGCCAATCTCATCCAACAACCCATTTGTGCTTTCCATCGACATCAAATATCTAGCCTTGAGTTGGTTCCTGCGGTTTATAATAACAATAAATGGTTTATTATGCAGTTACAAAAAAGCAATACTTGTTTAATTTAAGTCTGTGATAACATTAATGATGCTCCAAACCAATAAATAGTCTTCCAGTACTTTTTGCTTTGCTTTCACATTTAAAATGCACTTGCAATGAACGAAGTGAAAAACGTACTTTGCTCTTGTCACATCAGCTGCAGTGACACCTCCCTGTGCAACTGCTTTGATTTGGGCCATAGCTGCCTGGATGACCTGCACAGTCAAAGAAACAAAGGTTCTTTACTAAAACAGAACAAGGTATATTGTTTATCCCTAAACACATTCATATAAATGCACTGAATACTGGAAATAAACATGAGAATTACAATCAACAACACATTAAAATAATGAAAGGCATGTACAGGGCCAGGCAAACTAGGCAGCAGTCTAGGGCCCAAATTCATGGGGTGGGAGGGCCCAAAATGAAAAGCTTTCATTTATTTATTTTTAAAACAGATACAGAATTAAGCGCAAACTGGAATAAACTTCACTCACTGACATTTCAACCAAGGCAGTGCATCTCACTTGTGTTCACACAAAATCAAACTGGCTGACCCGGACCTTACTCACTCACTTACTTTTGCACGATGACAACTAAATTCCCGGTCAGTCAGTTAGTTTTTGCTTGAATACAGCAAACAATGTCCCTTTCTGGTGCAGCAAAGCATTAAACACAAGAAATGGGAAGAAGAAGAATGCAAGAGGCAAAGGGGGGGGCTTTAGAAATATTTTTACAAATCAGTGCTGAAAGCCCCGAACCCCCGGAAACCTTATCCCCGACCCTGGAGAATGAGCATTTTTTTAATGAAGCGTGTCAAAAAACACCTCCGATCAACAGTAAAGGAGGAAAGCTCAACCTTTGCTGTGTGGTGACTGAGAAAGTAGTAAGCCAGGTTAATTAAGCCTGCATTTGACTTAAGGTTGCCAACCGTCCACACATTTAAGGCCAGTCAGTAAAAAAAAGGCACACTTGAACACAAACGTAAATAATTTAATTTTGGATCGAAATAAATATGGTATATTTCTTATTGCTTGGTGGCTTCCCAATCAGCTCGAATGACATATACCTGCACCTTATGTGATGGCAGTGAAAAGCATCAAAAGAAGAATGCCAATTAACAATACTGTGCTGAAATTAGTATATACACGTTCTTCAACCAAGTCCAAAGCACAGCGAGCTCAGAGACATCGTCCAGCTTGCAATAGTTTTTTGTTATTGGAAATATGCTGGATAGCCTAGATGGAATTTATGCAATAACAAGTGACTGACTTGATGGATCTTAGACGGGATCTGGCAGCTGATAAAAACTGGCACAAAACTGCGCTCTTGTCTACACCTAGCGGAGAGCCACGTTTTTCTACACTTGCCAAGTTTGCCATTAATATGTTACAGACTGGAGAGAACTGCAGAATTAGAATTCTCAGACGAACCTTGTAAAAACAGACGTAAGAAATCAATTGTCTACAGACATTCTGAATGGAGTTCTGAACATCAAGATTACTGTTAAACAGCATCAGCTTCAGACCAACAAAGCAAATATCACCAGAAGTAAATAAGACCTAAAGAAATCCAAGTATACAAAACACTAGCCTGCTTTATAATGTATTTTATTTTTTTTATTTTTTAAATGACAGTAAAAAAAAAAAATTAAGGCCACTGTAAATGTGCCAGTAAAAACAAAATTACAAGGTTGGCAACACGACAATGTACACGTATGTTTGTTTTTTTTAAATGTATGTGTTTACACTATAGGGGACCTAGTGGACAAAAGTTTGAGCACTCCCTATATAGAAGCGTTCGTTTTTAAATTGGATAACAATCAACCTAGGGTGCTCTTGTCCATATTCAAAGTGTTTTATTCAGTAAATCAGGAAAGGTGATTATCAAGCTGCGCTCAGTGGCACACTGCCTTCAGTTAAACTGTTTCTGTCAGATTCGATCAGTTCAGAGCAATGCGTGAAACTTTCGTCATAATTAATAAACTATAATTTCTGCAAAATTGACTGATCAAAGCCATGTAGGCAGCAGTGTGGAGTAGTGGTTAGGGCTAGGGGGGACCCTGCTGCTGTACCCTTGAGCAAGGTACTGGAGCAATCTAGGTAAAGTAAAAACCCAACTATATAAATGGGTAATTGTATGTAAAAATAATGTGATATCTTGTAACAGTTGTAAGTCACCCTGGATAAGGGCATCTGCTAAGAAATAAATAATAATAATAATAATAATAATAATAATAATAATAATAATAATAATAATAATAACAATAATAATAATAAACAAAAATGTTACCATTTGCAAATTGGTCCAGCGTGAGTTATAGAAGCTAAAATTATTGTATAATATATATATATAAAATTGTCTATTTGTTGTTATTCATCTAGCAAGTTAGTGACCCAGAAGTGTATGTTTGCCTAAAGCACCGTGATGGGCATATATGAATAAAATGTATCTGTATGAAAAAGGATTTTACATTTTCCCCATGGATTTTATTTTACTGAACTTTGAATGTTTAACGATATCAATATTTTCTTTAAAAAATGTACAACCGTACTTACATCACCAGCTACACCTGCCTGGGAAATTGTGTAAAAACCAAACAGTCCAGCATCGGAATAGCTTGCGTTGAATGCTGTGGTCTGTGGAACAAAGAAGTTTAAAGCAAGAGATTCGCAGCAAGAGATTTGCAGAGTACTTTACGTTAGTTAAGTAGCTTCATATTTGAGCTCAATTCTAATGCAACACTCACGTCAAATGGCTGGGTTGTGGCCTTGGCTACTCCCTGGCTTAGCTTGCTCGTCACGTTGGTCCCCCTCTTGATGTAAGGCCCAGCCCCCAGCACGTGCTGAAGGACAGCAAACGCGTTGGCCTCAGCACTTCCTGCGGCTGCCCCCTCAGCTACTACAGCAGCGTGGACTAGGCTGTCTGCATTCTGCTCTCTGACCTCACCTGGAAACACACACACTGCTCAACTCTCAACCCCAACAGTAAACTACTCTCTGTCTTTAACGCATTAAGGAATCAGTGGCCTGACTAAATTATAATTGTTGAACCCGAAAATTAAATGTTAATTCAAATTGTTACTAACAATATATTTTGTTTTAAATCCTAAATGACTAGGATGCTTCACCATGTACAGTAATACTGTAAGAATTTAGTTACCCCCGCGATAGACTGCCTTGGCTCCAGCAGCACCCTGTCCACTCCTGATATTGAGGAAGTGTTCTCCCACTTGCTTCAGAACAGCATGGTCAACCCCTACGAGCAGAAATGAAGAGTTTCACTTTCAGACAGACCCTTTTTTGTTTGTTTGTTTTAATTAAAATCAGCTCTAATTCTACCTTATTTGGAAAACCTACTTATGAACTAAAATTATATAGAACATATACACAGTGCTCCCTCGCTATAAAGCGGGTCCCGGGGGACTCACAATATAAAATAACTATAATGCACATATAGTGAAACAAAAATGTAACTCTGTGAATGCATAAAGCACCATGTAATCAATGCTATATTTTTAAGCAAAAAAAAAAAAAAAGGTAAAATTTCCACTCGTGGATTGAACACCGGTACTGTATTTACTGTAGAAATATTGCATGAATCACTAGTATAGGGTATTGGGGGGAAGAGCCTTATAGCGAGGGAGCACTGTATATATAAAAAAATAAACACACTTACCAAGTCCAACCAATGCCATTCTTGCACTTGTAAAATTGTTTTGGACAAACGCATGCAGCTGAAAAAAAAAAAAAAAAACACATTCAATAGAAAAAGCCATTTCTTAAATGACTAATTTTTTCAAAAGGGTATATTAGGTATAGTAAACATTTTCCCCTCTCACCTGCTCTGAAGTGATCTTGCCAACCATATAATCTGGACAGTACAGCGTGTTGCAAAGGGCACTTTTATAGGCAGCAGTGTGCAGATTTTCAAGAACACCTAGAACATTTTTTTTAAAAAGGTTAAAGTGGTCCTCAAAATGATTTAAAACCATCAACAATCTCCCATCCTCAATTAAACAAAAACCAAGTGTGTTTTTGTAATTAACTAACCCTATATAATGATAGGCACTACTTAAATATTTCAAAAGCATTCTGCACGATTAATGAAAGTTTATGTAAATACAGTCGGCACTCACATATCCGACCCTATAAAACTTTGACTTCAGTGACTGTAAAGAGTGTGACACATATTTGATTCTAGAATTAAAACACTATCCAAAGTCAGTATTCAGAATTGCAGAATATAGTTCTCGATAAAGCCCTACTGTCACAGTTCACATTAGTCGCTTGTCTCAATCGCTTTGTTTTGGCTGCATTTTTGTCAGGTTAAACTGGTTAATCAAAAAAATTGTAACATTGACGAGATGGGCTTTGTATCAGAAAACTGGCGACTGAGTCGGAAATCACGTGTGACGAGCAAGTGCATTAATTGGTTACATATATATAAAATAGGAATTGATTTGTTTAATAAGAACGGTAAAACGCGACCAACGTGTATCTGAGAGCTGACTGTCTAGAACTGTCAAATCCTTTATCACAAAACAAAGCTAAGCCATTCCTGCTGTGCAAATGGCATGTGAACACTTGATTTATCCCTCTATGCTGATCAGTTTCTTTATAACATGCCCTACATTTGTGTATCCCAATTTCAACAAAGCTGCCTGTCACCTGCTAGGGTTATTCCATCTTGCCTTCTCAGTGCTTGCAACCAAAAAGCATTTTTACAGAAGGGTTTCTTTTTGCGAAAGCATACAAAAGAACGAATCAACTTCAATGCTGGAGCTGTTGAAGTGGGGTGCTTTTCCTGATTTATTGAGAACATACCGAGCTGAGGGTTCTGTAAAGCTAGCGCTTTGTCCACCTTTATCCTAGATGTGAGGTCAGCCACCTCCCAATGCCTGAATTCAGGTGCAGTGGTCACATTGATCAGGTACTCCATTACAGTGTCACTGCAAAACAAACAGAACGCTTTCATTCCTTGGACGCAGTGTTTTTGCTATGCTTGTCTCTAATTCTTAAGTTTTGAAAGTACTATTCTATTATTAGTTCACGGCAACAGGAAACTTTACCATGATTTCACCAACCAGTAACAGACAATGTAATTTGTGGACTTGTATAACGAAAACCGGAATCTCTCAGCCAACAAAGCCAATGAAAAAGGCTAAACTATATCAAGCTGTCTCTCCTTGTGACAAACATCAATGTAACTCCTCAATAGTGTTACAAAAGTATTTAAATCAATACTCACACATAGTCACGCATGCATTCCACAGAGTAAACCATATTCTCTTTGGTAGACGTCACACTGAAAATAAAACAGCAATCAAATGAATATAGTACAACAAGATAATTTTAAAAGTCAGAATTTGTTTATCAAATTACAAGCACAAGATAATTAAAACTGCTAACATTCCAAATACTTATTCTCCAATATGTTCATGGTGGGTTATGTTAACACACATGACAACACAATGTTATTTTAAACTATTTTCATATTTAGAGAAGTTAACTTGCTTAAAACTTTCACTGACCTCAGACCACCACCAACAGCTTCAACACCTCGAGTGATCCTAAATGCAGAGGCTCCTTTTGTAGTCTGGGGTGTGGGAGATGAAAAAACAAGCAATCAAAAAATGGTTAAACAGGGAAAACTCCAAAACAGAAATTAATGCTGTTGTCATAAGTTGTAGTTCTAAAATAAAATATGTTTTCTTGACAAATCTAGCTGTTATACATGCATTAGCTTGGCATCACGTACCAGGTTTGCCGCAAGTCGGAGGAGATGGGTGACTCCGAGGTTGCCTGCATTCTCGTACCTGCTGCCTGCCCTCACAAACACACCGATCTTGGAGCAAGGAGAGTAGTTTTCCAAGGAGGCAATAACCAGCCCATTGGGCAGCTTGGTGATCTAAAGAGAAATCAGAACCCAATTTAAAACTCTTACCTATCAGGGATACCCTGTCTATACATTTTCAGGTCAGGCAAAGAAGTATTAAAATAAATATGCTGTAAAACACTATTAGTACTTGACGCTATACGCTACATACTTTGGGAGAAGAAAAGTTAAGTTACCAGCAAGAAATCCTAACTGAGCAAATGTTATATAGAACTAATCCATCAAAAAGACAAGAATGTTGAAATGGAAAGCAACAAAGCAGATGCTCACTATACTTTTAATGACCACCCAACGTCTGAAGCAAAGGACATTATCTTGGAATAAGCATAAACTGTGGGCCGACAACACTGCGGCACATCCGTTGGTCTATAACAAGGCATAATGTGCCATAATTATATACATTACTATGCCAAAGACTGCAAACAATTCCAGCCTTATGTCTTCCAACAAACAAGTTGCAAATATTAATTCCTAAATATAATTTGTCAAATAGAAACCCTAAACTGCACAGCAGCTGCTTTACATGAGTGCTGTGACAGTCGAGGGTTCTACACTGCACTGCATACTTTTAGGAGAAGAAAGCATGCATGTGTATAAGACGCAGGCATATATTACAAAGGACACATGCCACAAGTGCCTGCAGTGCAGACCAGCTTTCCAATTACAAAGCTGTAGTGTTTGCAACATGAGAAGCACATACATGGACATCTTGCAGAGGATGGCTTGCACCTGGAGGGGCCTTAAAGCCACCGAGCGGTTCACTCAAAGGAGTACTGCTCTTGACTGCATAGAACCGTCTCTGCAGAAACAAACATAAGTTATTGCACACTGACCTGGGGATACTGAGCAGGAAGCCTTACTCGCTCTGCAGCTGCCGCAGCTTCAAACTTGGGGGCAGCTTGGGCTGAATAAAGCCTCCCCTGCAAATCAGAATTAAGGAAAGACAGGTTTAACAAATAGCACGTTTATTACAGGGGTAAGACAAAAGGAAATTACTATTTGAACGCTGTGTCGCCTTGTTGCAAGTCAGTTTCAGTCAAGATAGACCAGACAGAAGAGAGACTGCTAGAGGACTACTGCTGCCGATTTCCACCTCCCATGAAATAATTAGAGGCGATAATTACTGCTACTATAGAATGAAATGGCAACAGAAAATTCTATTATCTATGCAATAGAAGAATAATACAAATCAGTATAATGGCTTTTTATTAGTTTAAGTATTACCGTTGACTAATGTTGCACCCAATCGTTTTGATCAAGTTCAAAGTAATTCAATACGGGACCGTACAAGTCCCGAACAGTGGTTGCCTGCCTGTCTGTCTGTCAAGTAAAAATTAATATTACAAATATCATCAATATGTTTTCTAAAACAGCTTTAAAGTAAGTTCTGTGATAATTTTGTCAGGAACGCAGAAGTAAACACAATGACCTTCACTTCAGCTACTTGCTTCTGAAAACCCATTTTATCGTTTCCTATCGCAAACTGCATGCCACCGTAAAGCTCGTTTAAAATAAACTAAATAACAAGCCCCATGTCTAGTTTTCTTCATCAACTGCTGTATCACAATTGAATGATGTCTATATCTGGTTAAACTCTCACATAACAAGACTTGCCCCCCCCACCCGGGTGTCCGCTTAGCAAGGCCTTACTTGAAATAACCAACGAGCTTTGATACTAACTACTTTCTACCAACTGTTTATTAAATAGGCATTTTTGTGAAATCTACAAAGCAAACCATACGCGTTCGTGTTATTTTGAGCTTACAGAGAGGTAACTAATATTCCGCATCCCCTTCATGATGTCTCCTTTACCCACTAGCAGGAAGGAAGACAATATGGCAGACGGACGTCCTACCCAGACTGCCACGCGCTCCTTGACCAATCAGATAACTGCAAGCCATTTCCAAGGCAAGAGTTACAGAGCGTTGTGAAACTGTAGCCACGTGTTCGCCATCTTGGCTCTATATTCACTACGCTTAACTACACGACCTTCACCTTTCGTTGGAGCCACAATGGCTTTAGTTTCAGCTAGTTCCTTATCCCCCTTAATCTTCCCAATAACGATATAATAGAAAGTAAAACGGTATATTGCACAAAACACCCTCCAAAAAATATTAATTCATATATAGTGTTACAAAAAACAACTTGGGCGGCATTGCTATTTGCCAGTGACTGGAACTAATATTTTCACTGTTGCACTCAACTGCCTGTTCACAAGCGTGTTTCCGTTACCGGCTTCTTTCCTTTTTGGGGGCACGTGTTTGAGTTGCATTGTGGGTGTAGGTAGTAGTTTCCCCAGAGGTTATAGTGTACATTCCTCCGTGAAGCGCACGCCGAGAGGACTCATTTTCATTAATTCTGCCGACTTTTTGAAATACAGCCGAATCATGGTGAGTGTTTAACACATCATTTATTATTGTATGAATACGAAATAAATGTGGAATTCATTTTAAAGGAAGTTTTGGAATGTCGATGTTAGCAGTCCCCCTCCCACATCGTGTCGCACATGGGACGTTTTGACTTGCAGGAATGGAGGTGGGGGTTCTGTAACCCAGTCTTGTCAAAGCAAAAGCTGCATAGTGAATTAAGAAGCTTTTTTAGTTAAATGTCGTGTTTTGTACTAAGCAATGAGTGCTGTACGGTACGGATAAGAGGAGTGTTGGACTTAAACAAGCAAACATAGACGTACAGATGCATGACCACGTGTTCCCTGTTGGTACACGGGGATGCATTAAATGAAATGGGAGATTTAAATGCACTGCAACACGGTTTGTTGAAGTTTTATATATTGGTTAAAATGTGAGCGTGGACACGTGGGTTTTAGTCAATGCCCACGTGTTTTCACTGGGTTAGTCGCGTGAATGTGATACTAACCCTAACTGCAGCACAGTCCCTTTATGCTCAGTTTTAAGTTTTGTTCCGCAACAAACATGGCTGTATGTTAATTATCCCGTTTGCTTCGTTCAGTAATTGATGGTGGGTAACAGTTGTACTGTGCGTGAGTGTGGACCTGGGTGTTTTAGTCTATGATCTCTGCTTATACAGACGGTTGTTTTATTTTTCATTTAGACTGATGCAGAAGTTAATCCCAAGGCCTATCCACTCGCCGATGCTACGCTGACCAAAACCATATTGGACCTGGTACAGCAAGCGTCCAACTACAAGCAGCTGAGGAAGGGGGCAAATGAAGGTGAGGCTGCATGAAAACTACCTCTTGATAATGTAAACAACCACGAACAGGGTTGGGGTCAATTTCTTTTTTTTATAATTGGTTCCCAATTGGAATTTATATTTGAGACATTTTTTTTTTTTGATTGCTCATCAGCTTTTGTTTTGAAGACAAATTCAGTGACTTCAATTTCAATAATTTGTTAACACTGTGAGAAGCTCATTTTAACAGAATACTGTCAGTTGCAATTTTGATCAATGATGTGTAGGAACTGATTTAAAAAAAAAAAAAAGGGAATGGGACTTGATCCTGATCTGGAATGGCCTGTACTATGAAGTGATGCAATAAAGGTAAAGAGGAATTCTGTGTGTTTTAAAGTTGTGTATACATTCATTGCATGTAAACACACGTGATAGCATTGTTTTTCTTTCCTTTGTTTTTTTGTAGCCACTAAGACACTCAACAGGGGAATTGCAGAGTTCATTGTGATGGCTGCTGATGCTGAGCCCCTGGAGATCATCCTGCACCTCCCGCTGCTCTGTGAAGATAAGAATGTGCCCTACGTGTTTGTGCGCTCCAAGCAGGCTCTTGGGCGAGCGTGTGGGGTCTCCCGGCCCGTCATTGCTACGTCGGTGACCATTAAGGAGGGATCTCAGCTGAAGCCGCAGATTCAGTCTGTTCAGCTGGCTATTGAACGACTGCTGGTCTAATTGTGTGTATATAATCTGCAGGCATAAGAGATTTGTTTAGTTACCTGGGCAAATAGTGAAAAGACTCATTTTTGTTTTAAAGGTGAAGAGAACCTTGAAGTATTAGATACTTTTATTTGAATTCATCCTTTCTTTTCCATTTTTGTTTTTGTTCGTTGCCTATACAGAATGACGGAACAGACCGATGCCTATTCCACTGTACAAATATGTATTTCTTTGCATTTTGCGTTCGCTTTCTTTAAAACAGAAGTTGCATTTGTTATTCTTAATGGTTTCTCCGTGCACTCCGGAATAAAAGGGGATCATTTATTCCGCAGCAAATGCTGTGATAAAAGTACATTTTAAAAAGATGAGTTGACAAAGGAACACAGAGGAAGGCATTATAGTGTAAACTGATCCCCAATTCAAAGTAACTCTGAAAAATGTGTAATCATTGATGACAAGAATGGTAATTGTGTGGCTTTGATTGTAAGTGATAGTGCATTGTTTAGGTAGTTTGGATAGGATGTATATGTTTATTACTTTGTTTCTCATGTATGCTTTCTTACATGCACTAAATGAAATATACTGGCCATGACGGGCCCCTTTAGTGAGAATCTAATGCATGTTTTAGTCTTTGATTTGGTATTAAATAATTGCATAGACAAACAGCTGTATTGCATATTAACCTTGTAATGCTGATTTCTGTGTCTTGCCCCCCCCCCCTTCTATATTAGTATTTTTTTTGCAACCTCACAAGCTATAATTTTTCTGTACATTGGGTGTTGCCAGACAGGGAACAAAATACGAAAGTGTTTTGTACAAGAAAGTTAAATGAAAACCATGGCATTATCTTGCAAGGTATTCACTTCAAGAAGCAATGGCTTCTTAATACAGTTACTAAGCTATTCAACACAGTTTACTCGGAAATACTGCACTCCCAAAGCCTGACTGCCACACACACACAGGTGTGCGGTATGTATGGCAGTCTGGTAATGCATGTCCACAAGCAACTTACAAACTTTACCAACATAAGTCAGGGATGTAGTGGCAAAAAATAAAAAAAAGTACCAGAGGTGTCCTATAATCAGTAATGGCACATTATAAATAGTTAACCTTTACAACATTTTAGGTTGAATTAGTAAATAAAATACCAACCGATTCTAAATACACACACTGTATTAAATGTTAGCTACAGCCTAAATATATATTAACACTAACTTATATGGCAAAGTTAAATCAGTTACTTGAAATACATTTACTGTTTTGGACTTTTTCAAAAGAATTCCAAAAGTTAATACAGTGCGTGTACAAAAGCCAAACTGTAGCGTCTTTTAAGATTTCTTCCCGGTTAGATTGTAAAATACAAATGCCTTCATTGGAGAGTACCAAGAAAATACAATGTTAAATAAAGTGTTTTTATGCACACCTGTGTTTGTGAAAGTTTGTGTTCACAGTACGGTACATACAATTAGTTCTGGGTTGCATATCGATGTACAGCAATAAAAACAAATAAAAAAAATTGGATCATAAACCATAGATGGAATTATTTAATCTATGTACAACAATGGTTATTTTTAGAGGAGAGGAGCTGTATTTTGTACAGAATCAAAAGGATGTTAAGGAAGCCTAGTAAAAGTTCTTAAGAAGCAGATGGAATCTTCAGACAATTCCATGGCAGTGCTATTGGTGCTCATTGTGGCATTTCCAAAACCAAGGATGCCACATCAATACGTTACTACTGGCCTGGAATGACTCAAGACATAGAGAAATGGGTAATCTTTTTTCATATATTTCTATTGTATCACAGTCTTTCGTTGAAGCATTCTGGTGGAATAAAACCCTTGAATGTTATGTTTCAGGTTTCGGAATGCCCAGACTGTCAAAAAAAAAGAAGATTTCTGTAAAGCAATACCCAGAATATTGTCCAATATTGGTACTGTATTATTTTTATTACTATGAACTGAATATACATGTGTTTGATACTACTTTTTAAATTTGAGCATTTAAGGTATTTTATATTTACCAACATATATTTATGTTTCAGGCTTCTGTAATGTTTGGAATTTATATAAAGTGTGACCCAAAAAAATAGACCTGAAACCGGCCATCATATATTTAATGGACACTGGTAAATACACCCAATATCAATCAAACCCTTTGTGTGTGCTAATGGGGCACAGGTGTCGTTGTCCATCAAATCAACAGTACGAAGGTCACTCTTGAAATCAGGACTTAAAGGATGTGTTGCAGTAAGAATACGTCTGTTAAGAAAGGGGAACAAGACTAAAAGGCTAAAATATGCACAAGAACACAGAAATTAGACTATGGAACAATGGTCAAAGGTGCTTTGGACAGTTGATAGATGTACAACGACACCTGTGCCTTCTGCCAGTTCTGTTGTCAATGCAACGCTTGTCTTCTGTCTAATCCTTAAGGATATTATCTTCAAGTATTGCTCATCCTTGTTAGACAGCTTTCTGGGGCTTCCAGTTCCGGGTTTGTCAATTACAGATGATGTTTCTCTGTACTTGTTGATTATGCTTCGGATACCACACCCTGAATATCAAGTGATGCGAGCTATTTCACTCAATGTTTTTCAATGTCAAGGTTGTTATAATAGTAGAAAACACTAGTGTGGGCTTTGAGTAAATTGTTGATGCTCATAATGCATCAGAGTAGAAAAATGCAACATATCTAAGACCTTTGTACAGCAGTGTATGTATAGCATGTCCCTCAATTCCCTATACTAGTGATTCATGCAATATTTCTACAGTAAATACAGTACCGGTGTTGTTCAAACTGTAAACAACTTCTCATTCTAACTTCTGTTTCTGTCTCTCCCTTTTGATTCAGTATCTGAACTGAAGAAAAGCTGCGCTGGCACTTTATAACAGACATCTTATTCAGCATTCGTTTTATAACTAAATAAATATTAGGCCTCTATGACGTGGTTATCTTTCCTAATGTATTTACTTTTTGCTGCGAGAGGAGCTGTGGCTTTCTCCGGGAGATGAGGCGCTTCAGTCCCGCTCCGGCAGCCGAACCTGGGGGGAGCCCATTCCCTCTTCCCCTCTCCCGACCCGCTCTCCTTCTCGCACTTGGTTTGCTTGACTGTCGCTTCGAATTGAACTCCTGACCGCCGTTTAGCCAGGCTATTTACAGTTTAAAGACTGCTCATTAAAATTAGCCACGAGTGGAAATGTTACTTTTTTAAAAAAACTAAACAGGTAAACAGTCGGCTTTCTGATAAACTGAAATAACATATCTCGAAACAAAATTGTGTAAGAGGTATGGACAAACTTGAAACGGATAGGCGTTCACAAAGCCCTGGTTAATGGAGATGTGATCGAGCCACTTAAATTACGCCTGAAGAAAAATTGTTACAGATACATTTTTAGAATACGGGTTAACTTTGTATTGGT
The DNA here is from genome assembly GCA_030684275.1 of Acipenser oxyrinchus oxyrinchus. Lineage (NCBI taxonomy): Eukaryota > Metazoa > Chordata > Actinopteri > Acipenseriformes > Acipenseridae > Acipenser > Acipenser oxyrinchus. The sequence continues at coordinate 28,745,625 of CM060262.1, read as the reverse complement.
CAATGATCAAGAAGCCAGAGAAGTTTAATCATAAAACAATTTAAAACAAATGTTGTAACAGACTACGTTGTTTAGTATTCCAATAGCATGCACGCGTTCTTTGTTTGTTAACTGACACCAGCCCACTTGAAAAGTAGATGAAAATGCAAGTTTTATTTTCACAGACGGAGGCTTCACAATAATATTTTATAATCCAAAATGAGGAATCAGAAAGGTACACTTTCAGTTGAGTTGGGCTTCAATTTACAGGATAACCGTTCTCCTTAGCCAGGGTATCGATTGCTAGAGGCACAGCAAAAAGTTCCACTAACTCCGGTCCGAGTCACTAATATAAACTTTGAATTCCCGAAGCCAATTATGAACACAACAACCACCGTGTTGTAAAGATCCCGCTTATCTGGCAATTCTCTCTAAGTAAAAGATACAGCTCTTTTAAATATTTCATGCCTCTCCAGAACTGCTCTCCCGCGCTCGTTACCCGGGTTTAACAACATAAATTGTATGATTTTTATGCAAAATAACTCTCCCAAAGTCTTCCTTCAGGTTCGCATTTTGTAGTGTTAACGACTGTGTTCCTTTGGCTTAGAAATAACACACAAAATAATCATTTTCTCAAGAAAGTTAACACTTTACAACGTAAAACCAAGTGCATTTTAATGTACCTGAAAACCCTCAATTGTCTGTAATAAAAGGAAAACAGAACTTTATGTTATTTATTTAGCAGACGCCTTTATCCAAGGCGACTTACAGAAACTAGGGTGTGTGAACTATGCATCAGCTGCAGAGTCACTTACAATTACGTCTCACCCGAAATACGGAGCACAAGGAGGTTAAGTGACTTGCTCAGGGTCACACAATGAGTTAGTGGCTGAGGTGGGATTTGAACCGGGGACCTCTTGGTTACAAGCCCTTTTCTTTAACCACTGGACCACACAGCCTCCTTGGACAATATAAGCAATTTTATGCAACAATTGTCAACTTTTCCAAACTAAACACACTCAGGTACTTGTTTCACTTACGCCCTCTAGTGTAATATTGTAACCACAGCATTAGCTGTAATTGTTAGTAGACTTTGTAAAAAGGGCAGCAGTGTGGATAGTGGTTAGGGGCTCTGGACTCTTGACCGGAGGGTCATGGGTTCAATCCCAGGTGGGGGACACTGCTGCTGTACCCTTGAGCAAGGTACTTTACCTAGATTGCTCCAGTAAAACCCCAACTGTATAAATGGGGAATTGTATGTAAAAATAATGTGGTATCTTGTAACAATTGTAAGTCGCCCTGGATAAGGGTGTCTGCTAAGAAATTAATAAAATAGACAATAACAGTTTTTAGTAATTGGAAAGCGTTAACTCCACCCCCCACCACCATTTTGGAACCAAATACCGCCTCTGTATAAAAGGTTATTCCTTGATAAACGAAACTCAGAAGAGCCATGAGTTTTCTTTTACTCCATAACGAAACTCCAGTAAACAATCCGACAAATGATTAGCCAAAACTGGACACACCCCATCTTAAAGCAATTGAATCAAAAAGTATTATTAGACTACACAGATTCAACAAATCAAATACTAGGAAATATTATCTGCTGATAATGTTACCTGATACTGTAGGTGTGTTGCGCGCCCCTCAACAATAGTAGAGCACAGGCCATTACATTCAGGATAATATGAATCAATTCAATGTCAATTCAATTTCCATTTTATTTATTTATATAGCTCCTTTTATACCACAGTATTTCAAAGCGTTTTACATGTCAATTAAAACAGAAGTGTGTAATATCAATAAATAATAATAATAATAATAATAATAATAATAATAATAATAATAATAATAATAATAATAATAATAATACTAAAACAGTTGAAGAAATCACTGGTATCTAGAAGATACTGGGTTCATTGTCTTAGCACTATGCCTGCCCTTTTTATTTTTAACTTTCAGTTCCTGGGTTTCGCTATGTAGACTATAAAAGCCCTAGGTAATATTCTTCTGCACGCAATCAGCAAGAGAGACCCAGGCGAGTCACTGTGTCGTGTTAGGTTTTTGTTTGAAAGTTCAGAAAAGAACAAGGTGAGAATGTCTTTATAACAGCTCTGTTTTTGTGTTAATATGGTTATTTGAAGCTAAGGGTATTTTGTGTTAAATTATTATATATATATATATATATATATATATATATATATATATATATATATATATATATATATATATATATATATATATATATATATATATAACAGACAAAGGTTTTCCCTCATTAAGATTATTATTAAGACTTTTTCTTGAATTAAGTGAGGTTTGGTAATAAATACACCCTTTTTTACTCTTGCTAAAGATAATTGTTTTTTCATCTAACACCAAAATTGCAGAGATTGCAAGTTGCACACAGTTTTCATAACGTTCAAAGATTAACTGCAGAATGATTTTAATTCTGAAATAATGTAAATGTTATTGTTGTTTTAATGGCGTCTTCTGTAATTATAAAATGTTGTGTTATTTTCATTACACTCGTCCTGCTATCCACTTTTATTTTTAATGTTCGTCTGTTTTATTACATTTGTCGTGTATCGTTTTTTTCTCTTTCAGATTGTCAATAATACAAATTGAAAAATGAGTTCAACATTATCTGTGATTAATTCACAATATCACCGCAGCTTTGATATAAATGATTATAAACCTCTTGAAAAGGGTACCTTTTCATTGGAGTTTGACAGAGAGAAACAAACAGGACGCAAGTTTTCTGATTCCACGAAGCTGAGGTACCTAGTTAAATCAAAAGAGATTAGGCCTAACTTCGATTTGAGAGAAGGGTATCCGGACAGATACATCAAAATGGACCGCAGCATGAAGGAAGGGCTGAGTCATATGCTGGAGTGGATTCTAAAGGAGAACTATGACCTTCAACCTGGGTAAGGCAGTATCCGCTCGTCTTGACTTTACAGCTATGCGTAGATTATCTTTATTTATTTATTTATTTATTTATTTTATTTATTTATTTTACACATTAGCACATTTGTCGGGCGACGAGGGTACCTCACAAAGATCCTCACCACTCCCTATGAGACCAATGAGGGTTGGCTGTTGGCAGTGAGCCTGTTTAACGGGACGTATTACTTCAGAGAGATGGAGACTGAAGCAGCCAGGAGGTTCAAGGAGACCCGCAATGCCAGACTTGAAGAGATGACGTACTGGGGGTACAAGTTTGAACACTACATGTGCACAGGTAAACTGGTGTATAGCCGTTCATTACCAGTTTAAAAAGATGCACACATGTTAACATTATTATTATGTCCATGTTGTACCTGGAGGTAACACATTTTTAATTGTATTTTATTGTTTTCTTATTTGGAAATGTGGTTGATATTGTAGCGATCTTGGTTAACACAGGCAGGCGAATCAGACAGGACGAGGCAATCCACACACAGGCGGAGGGCAGGCGCGAACCCGGGACCTCTCGCACTAAAGTGTAGCGCCAATACCGTAGAAGAGAGCCGGCTCCTGGTTCGCGCCGGCCCTCCACCTGTGTGTGGATTGCCCCGCTCTGTGTGATGCGCCTGCCTGCGTTAACCGAGATCGCTACATTGGTGTCAGCAGTGGGACGCAAGTACCCCAGCACGCACTCGTCGGACTGTAGCCTGGTTAGCAAGTCCGGGGCGGACTTGAGGCTGGCAGGGGAGAGTGTAGCGTGCATGGGGGAAGGCAGCAGCAGAGCTGGTAGGTGACGTAATCACACACAGGGACATAAACCCGATATACGCTCCTTGCAAAGGAGTCAGCTCTTTTGTACGGTGGTATCGGCGCTATGCTTTAGTCCGAGAGGTCCCGGGTTCGCGCCCGCCCTCCGCCTTTGTGTGGATCGCCTCGCTCTGTGTGATGCGCCTGCCTGTGTTAACCAAGATCGCTACAATACTAATGTGTTCTTTGTATTGTTTAATGTCAACCATCGTTACTTTATGTGAAAAATACAGTTTCTTTATCGCAGAAAATATTCTTTCTTTTGGATTTCAAGTCCCTGTTAACCTCTGATGTAATGCACTGTCGATTTAAAACCAACTACTGTACTGTACGGAACTCTGTGCTTTTTAGGCAGTGCAACCCCCACCAATTGAGACTGCCAGGTTTTCTTTTTATTTGGAACTTCCACCTAAGTAATCAATATTGTGTCCCATTTTTTTTTTTATCTCTGGCAGTAAATGTGCCCGTGATCATATTAGTGTAGTGTGGTTTAACATTCAGTTTTTGATTATTACAGCACAACAAATATTATTTTATTTCATTGTGGTATTATTTATGCACTGGGTTTGTGAGCTTGTTGATCTTACTTTGTGTATTTTTATTTATTTATGTAGGATTAACGTAGCGCTCCTTCTACTATTGACGCTGGAAATATTTGAAAGTCATTAACCTCCTTGTGCTCAGTTCTTCAGATGTGACGTAAAACAGAGGTCCTATTGTGACTCTGCTGTAGCAGTTTTTGATGCATAGTCTACCATCTACTCACTTTGGATAAAAGCGCCTGCTAAATGTTTAATTAATACAATACAATCTTTGTTATTTCTTTCAGATGAACCCGATGGCAAACCAAACACCAAAGGGGTAGTGAACAGCAATGAGGGTTACTACACTGTTGTGGAGTCCAGGATCAATAAACACACGCTGTTATTTTCCGGGGAGGTCGATTGTAAAAATGAAACCCCACTCTACCAGACCGCTCCGAGTTATTATGTAGAGCTGAAAACAAATGCTAAGCTTGTCAACCAAAATAAGAACTATCAGTTTCGCAGGTTAGTACCTCTGAATTTTAGACTGGTTTGTAATGCCAGCCACATAGCTAGATTATAGTCCATCAATCCTTATTTTTGCGATTGGGGCACTGTTCGTCTATTACATCAATCACCCCATTAGGGGGATTAAATGTCTGGTTTTTAATCTTATTGCAACCATGGGTTTGAATTTCCACAAATGTGCACATGAATCAACATGATTTTAAATATGATACACAGATATCAAAGGAATTGAAATTGTACCAAACACCTGATGCAATTTCCCTTTGTCCTTGATTCCAAGAAAAGGGTACATTTAACACTATTGGACAACTGTGGTGATGGCGCTACCCTAACACACAAACGTGATCATTGCAAAGTTATCTTGTCAGTAGTCCTTGTATCAGTGACTTTCCCAATGTAATGCACATTGTATGCAATTGCCCTTTTGCACTTCCAATAGGCCTGTAACTTCTTTGTTTTCCGTTTAGGTACAAACTACTGAAGTGGTGGGCTCAGTCCTTTTTGGCTGGGGTTCCACTAATTGTTGCTGGCTTCAGAACCGAAGATGGGATCGTCAAAGAAACCAAACCATATAAAACGTCAGAGATACCAGCGTTAGCTATGGTACATACAAGCCTCTGGTTATTGCCTATGGCCAGCATATTACCATATTAAATATACCAGACTCTGCACTGATTACACTATTGTTGATGAATCACAGATTATGAATGTGTACATTATTTATTCAATCATTTATCAGCAACAGAGTAAGATTAACATTGCAACCCTATCTTATTGTTGATCGCATTTTGCAGAAAATGGAAACCACTTATGCGCTTTAATGAAAAGAGGTATATGGCAATGTCTTTCATTATAGCACAGAAGATTGCAGGCAAACAATTTATAAACCTGGAAACATTATTATTTTAAATCATGTTTTACTCTAACAGTAACAGATTTGATGACCTCAGTTATAATTGTCTTGGAATTGTTGCCGGATCATAGATTGGTTCTATAGTATATCCCGAGTCACCACCAGTGTCCTAATGTTGTAACTGCACCTTTTTTTCCTGAGGACTTACCCCTAGTTTATAATTAATGTTAACTGATTTTACATGCTTAATATTGTATGAGGTTCAATCCACATTATCCCTTATTAATGTTAGGAACCTCTATTTTAACTACATTTTTTAAAATTGAATCTGTTTCCAAAAATAAGGCTGTAAAAGTGAAGATGAACGAGGGCTATTCCACTTGTGGAGCCAAGTTAAGACTGCTATCCTTACTGGAGTGGTACAGAAATCACTGATGTATAGGACTGGTACATAACTCCATGACTGCTGTGTTCTTTGTAATGTCTTATGCACTGTTTTTTTATGGTTCTACAAAGTAACATATTTTTAAATACAGTACTGTTTGCATTTTTCTTTTGAAGGCAGATTCTCGCTCCTGGAGACCTACCATTTGTATGGAATTCCTCAATGCTTTTCTGTGCTTTATAAAGAGCGAGGTTACACAGGATGATCCCGGGTGAGACATTTTACAGCAAATACAGTACATGTTCCTGACCGTGTATTTGAATGTCTCTGTCTGCAGCATGGCCTTCTATAGCTGTAAATACTAAATGAGAGCTGTCCGTATTGAGAAGTATATCAGAGCATGCCTCTAGTCCATAAGATGTTGAAGCCATTAAAGTCTTAACATTATAGTACTAATGCAAGAAATGCTCATGGCATTTTTTTAATCACATTTCAAGATTCAGGTTAATGTACTAAATGCATTTGCCAATGCAGTAATAAGGAGATGCTTTTTCGTAGTCACTCTTTTTTTTGCCTTTCTTTTAGGGTGGTGTATCTTTTCTCTTGGGGACCCAAAGATGATGTCTCTTACACAGTTCACAGAGATCCAGAATACACTTTCTTGCATGATTGGTATGTGGAGGGAATGACAAAGAGAGCCAGAGTCTAGGAGACAATGATCTGCAACTCTGAGACAAACATATCCATAAATCTGCAGATATGCAACATATGCTATTGGTTTTGCTTTTTGTAATGAGATTGATAGGTAAAAATGCTAGGAAAGTTGTTTTTTTTTAAAAATAATTTTAAAGGGTTTAATTCCATAATTGATGTAAAAACATCAAGGTGGAAAACGGATACATTAATTGCATGCACCTTTTATCTGTACAAATATTGTACTTGTTGTTTGTTATGAATTTAAGCTTTAAGGATTATCCTCTTTTTAATTATGACTGTGATAGAGCTGCATTCCCAAAACCAGAGAAATGTAGAACCAGTGATAACAGCTTGAAATTATGATTGCTTAAACTTCAGATTTTTCTAATGCTTATAAAAGTTTCTTATCTAAAATATTGCATGTGAAGTTTGTGTGAAATCACTGGTAACGTATTGTTCTAAACTTGGAAAATTGTGTTTTTTTTTTTTTTAAATGGCACAGAGGTTGGAGTTTCATCACTTCTTTTAGTGCAACATGTCTCTGTCGGTGTTGAGCAGCAATGTTAAATTAAAAACATTTGATATGTTTAAACCTGTTACATTATAAATAAACCTAATCTAAACGGTCCTTTATTCATTTGAATAAATATTGTTAAAGATGGAAATCACATAGAATGTTCACCGAATTTATTTATATATATATATATATATATATATATATATATATATATATATATATATATATATATATATATATATATATAGATATAGATATATATAGTACCAGCCAAAAGTTTGAGTACACCTGCTTGAAACCAGGTTTTTCATGATTATCTATGCTTTTAACTGTATAAACTTGTCTATAAACACTTAATATTTCATTATATGATACGTGTACTTATATAAGCTGATAATCATAAGTGAATTGCATTCAAAAATTTTATTTTTAAATGAAAATGTAAATCTTGTCAATTTCAATGAAATGATCACCCAAAGCAAGGGGATTTCAGTCTGAAGCCCAAGTCAGTTAAAAGTCTGAAATGTGTATAACACGGTGTTAGAACACTGGCCTAAGTATAAAAGTGTCTTTGTTAGATGTTCTCCGAGTTAACTAGCATGTTACCTAATTAACCTTTTGTCACCAATTATTGTTAACAGGTGAGGGTCCATGATTACTATAAATATAGGTAGCATAGGCACAAGTTTGTCATTCCTGAATGTAAGGGAGCAGAAAATGGCAAAATACGCTCAGTTAAGCAAAGAAAAAAGACTGTCTGTAATTACTTTAAGAAATGAAGGTCAATCTTTAAGACAAATCGCAAGAACTTTGCAAGTGTCTGTAACTGCTGTGGCCAAGACCATCAAACGATTTGAAGAAACTGGCACTCATGAGGACCGAACAAGGTCAGGCAGGCCAAGGGTGACCTCAGAATCAGAGAACAAGTTCATTCGAGTCACAAGTCTGCGAAACCGGCGATTAACTGCCCCTGAAATACAAGCTCAGCTAAATGCTACTAGAAGTACAGATGTTTCAACATCAACTGTTCAGAGGAGATTGCGTGAAGCTGGCCTAACTGGAAGAATTGCTGCAAAGAAACCAAAGAAAACACAGAAACTGGACGTTTGAGGAGTGGAAGTCGGTCTTATGGACCGATGAGTCAAAATCTGAACTATTTGGGTCCAACCGCCGAGTATTTGTAAGACACAGAGAGGGTGAATGCATGAGTTCTGCATGTGTGGTTCCCACTGTCAAGCATGGAGGAGGCAGTGTCGTGGTCTGGGGTTGCTTTGCTGGTGACAGAGTTGGTGATCTTTACCAAGTCCATGGCAAGCTTAACCAGCATGGCTATCATAGCATACTTCAGAGGCATGCCACTCCATCAGGATTACGGCTAGTTGGGCAGCCCTTCATTCTTCAGCAGGATAATGACCCGAAACACATCTCAAAGTTGTACAAGAACTATCTGGCAAAGAAGGAAAGTGAAGGACATCTCAATCTAATGACCTGGCCTGCCCAGTCTCCAGACCTCAATCCCATAGAACTTGTATGGGACGAACTGGACAGAAGAGTCAAAGCAAAGCTACCCACAAGTGCCCTACATCTCTGGGAACTGATGCAGAAGAGCTGGGAAGACATGTCGGGGGATTTCCTGCTGAAACTTGTTAACCGAATGCCTCGTGTTTGTGAGGCTGTTATTAAGGCAAAGGGTGACTATTTTGAGGAATCCAAGATTTAGAGACAATTTTCAATTTTCTTGAACATTGCTTTGATACTCCTTATGTTTTGTATATTGTAACATGTGTTTTCATTTTCAAGTATTTACAGAAACGTATACGACGTAAAACATTGTCAATTATGAAAAAAAAACCTAGTTTCCAGCAAGTGTACTCAAACTTTTGACTGGTACTGTGTATATATATATATATATATATATATATATATATATATATATATATATATATATATATATATATATATATATATATATATATATATATATATATATATATATATCTCAGTTTTGAGATATACTGTTACTGTTTTCGCAGCAACTACTGTATGTGCAATCAAATACAACTTGCAAAATCACATTCAGTTGACTTGCAACACCCCACCACTTTTTTTTTTAAATCGGTGCGCAGCTGCGCCATTTATCCAAAAGAAAACTTACGAAAATAAATCTGCAGCGAAATTTGAATCAGTCAAAAAACGTTTGTTTATTATTATTATTTATTATTATTATTATTATTTTCCAAAAAAAAAAACATATTCTAGCGTAATTTAAGACGACTGTGAACGAGCCAGTAATCAATAAAATCGCAGTATATCCAAACCCTTTAATAAATCGATCATCATTTACATTGATAAAGAATATTAAGCAGTTGTCTACAAAGTATTTGTTTAGCTGTATAGGCTGTGGAGCTTTTTTCCGTTCATTTACTGCTTCGGACACAAATTACAAGAAATGGTAACAAATGTATCAACATGTTTCAACAGTTCAACAGTGTTACAAGATGACGAATGTAGCAGCATTTGCTACCACACATCATATTAACAGAGGTCCATATTGCATAAATGAAATATAACAAGTATTGTGGAAAAAGTAAATCCGAACACACACACACACACACACACACACACACAAGTAGGGCTTGAAGTTTTCAAGTTTTATTTTTAATCAGATGAAGTCCCTTTAAGCAAATTGAGCTGATTCTGTTTTATAATTAAACTCAGAAAGAAGCTGTTAATTACAAAACAATCTTTGTTATTACCTTCATATCTTGTCTGAGCCTAATTCTGGTCCTCTTAATTTTATTTCAAACAGAGCTGACAAATTACGTAATTTGTTCATCCCCGATTCTACTTTTAACTCGCGATTTTTTTTGCAGTCGCCTAATTTAACGTTGTGTTTTTGTTATTTTACCCACTAGTTTAACAGAGATGTCCTGACAGATTTTGTGAAGCATAAAAATGAATACCCAGTGCGTAGTGCACACTGATAGCAAGTCCTTCAGGCGCACTACCTGATGCGATCTAATTAGAACCGGACTCGAGACTTCCTCCTGAGGTGGTCTCGAGTCAGGTTCTCGAGTACGGTATTAAATGCTGCGTTTTGTGGACGCAAACCGTATTTAGCACTTTTAAGCCGGCTTAAATGCAACTAATACGGTTTAAAGGCATAGTGTGGACAGGGACTTGAGTTTATTCTCTATTTTATGCTCAGTTATTAATAGTGTACAAGGACTTCCTTAAATGAGGTCGGGCGATGCTTTCCAACCTTGGTTTCAGTTATAGTTTTATGATGGCCATTGTTATTATTTTATTAAACAATTATTTTACTAGGAAATCACATTGAGATTAAAATCTCTTTTGCAAGTGAGATCTAGCCAAGAAAAATAGCAGCAATTCAATACAACATATTACAATACAAAAATACAAATACAGAAATAAAATGCTTTTAAAACAGTCAAGTCATACTCAATATAAACAATCAGTTAGTGACAATCAATACAGATATAATCAACTACTCAAAACAAACACAACTCAGTTAAATAATCATGCAGCTTACTCTTGAATTGTAAGTTATTTGGGACTACAAGTTAAGTTTAGACTGTAATTCAAAAATGAGTGCGATCTAAGAGTGTAGTTATTACAAGCGACTGTAAAGTATTCATGTATGTATATATATATATATATATATATATATATATATATATATATATATATATATATATATATATATATATATATATATATATATATAGGTATGTATATACTATAGTATAACGATGTATAAAATATACCAGTGCTTCAACCTTCGCAATGCCAAAGAGGTCCAGCCAACCAAACCTTATGTAGCACCTGCCCGCCGAGACAGAGCGGGGCAGCGCCACGGAATGCACACAAAGTACAGCCTGCCTACGCCACCGAGGGAATTCCACCCTCACAATTAAAACAAACGAGTTTAAAACACGTCTCCTCAGTAGGTTGTTTTTATAGGGCGTGGAACTGGGATACATCAGAAGGAGCACACAAACTACAACGATTAAAAATCATTCCAGGTTTTATTTGGAGAAGACACAGACTCAGATCATAGATCTGCACATTAACAAACACTTACTACCAACGACAGTGCTCAATAGTATAACCGTGCACACGTGACAAAAACACACACACACACACACACACACACACACATATAGCAGCAACAAAATTAACTGTGCAAAAAAACCGTTAATAAATACTAATCATAACAAATAAATCAACGAATCAAATACACCAAAACACATCTTTAAATCACGCATATACAAACCAATAAAAACAAACATGCAAAGGGCAACACATTGCTATTATAATTAAACTATTCCATTTGTTTAAACACACAAAACAAATCGGTTATCGTTGACAGTGCAGATCAGTCATCAAATAATGATATTGCGAACTAGAGTCTAATCATTACAGGAAATTTAATATCTAAAAGAACGGAAGCTTAAAACACAAACTAATCTGGGGAACGGCAGGCTGTCAGGACATTATCAAGCGTGTGGTGGTCCAAGAGTAGCCGGCCACGAAATGTAAACAAACTTGCTGCTTTGAAACAATAAGTTCTAAACTAGTCGGTCCCTTTAAAGGATTTCACAACAACCAACGAAGGTTGTAGCTGACTAGAAGATCATAATCAAATTGGCTTACTCACGTCTCATACTTCAATACTACTGCCGCTACTCGCACACCACACACAGAATCATTTTAAACACACCGCCATTGCACAGACTGCCGACCAGCCATCCCGCCGCCGTCACGACAGCCTCCCGTTCCCTTACATCCTGCTTCCTATTCCGTCCCTCCTTGTCTGTAAAACCAGCCTTTTAAATGGGCTAGAGAGTGTACTGAGTACTATAGAGTCTGCAATATATCTCAAGGCTGCATGATATGTGGGATCCAATTTGCTTAATGTTAAGGGCGATGAAAATCTATAGACTGTGTCACCATAATCCATTTGTGGTAGAAATATACAAGCAATTAGCATTTTTTTGTAACTACAAAAAACAAGATTTGAGTCTATACAGAAAACCTATCATGAATTGCATTTTTTTTTCTTTTGCAAGATAATATGGGCTTTGATATCGAGATTAGTATCCAGCCAAATACCCAGATGCTTAGAGTTGTCAACTAACTCAATGACTTTGTTATTTCAACAAACAAGTGGTGTTGAAATAATAGTAAGAGTTAGTTTAATAGTAACACAGTTAGGTTTAGGGGTAGACATTCGGTTTAGGGGTAGAGGGTAGATTTAGGAGTTAGGAGGCTATTAGGTACCTACTGGTCCATTCCTATAGGATGATTTTGCTTGATAACGTCGCATTGAATCGACTGATTCCAATCAGATCTGGCTGGTAATGTAATCAAATAAATATAACATGACCCAATTTAAATTGGATTGCAAAAAATAAAAATTAAAAAGTAATTGCATTGTAAAAATTCTATTTCAATATTATCGGTATTGTTTTTGTATACGCTGCGGTCGAAAAGCGATTATAAATAGAACATTCGGAGAGCGTTTGATTTGAGGTCTCTTGTGAGGGTTGGCAGCCATTGCCTTTATACGCTAATCCAAATTAGATATACTGGTCGTTTGTATTTCCGTAAAACAATACGATGCTGGACCGCCGCTTGTGGAGTCTTAAAACACATTTCAATGGTAGTCCAGGACACTGTCTAGACAATGCAAATGCAGTGGAATGAAACAGAGGGGATTTTCCAAACAAAGAAAGCTGGTTATTCTGCAGCAATAAGAACCCAACAAAATCCTACAAAACGCACCATCTCTACAGTTTTGTATCCAAAAAGAAAATGTACCAGATTTTCAAAGTTAAGTATCTCATGCCCAATGCATTCTGCAAATGCTTCAGTACATTAAAGTTTTGAGCAAACCAGCATTTTAAGGTTTAACTTGAGCGCCGAATTTAACTGGGTGTTGGAAATTATACTGAGTAAGTTTACTCAAGACTATGCTATATGTAAATACTTATTAAGAAACCCACTTACCAAATCAGGGTACTTGGGAAGATAATGTAACTTAATTGTAGTAGCATTATGCCATTATTGAGATCTCTCTCAAATTAATCAGTTGCATACTAGGACAAGAAGCAGGCTGCCTGACAAGCAAGTTTTTTAATGCTCCAGCAGATGGCGCCAGTAGACTTCTGTGACAAGGTTGTGGACTCTTATCCACAGTACATCAAAACTCCGCCCACATTTTAATTCCAGCTGAACAAGCAACTGACATAAATTCAAAAGGCGCAGCCCAGTAATTAGCGCTTACTGCTTCCATAATAAATGAGTACAAGGTTTACTAATGTGAAGTGCATTTACACTTTGCCCATAAACTTTACAACAAGTGCAATTCTAGACCCGTTTTAAAACTTTTTGTAGCATATGTGTTTTGCCATGGGCCTTCAAAAGCACCATGGGAAAAGTTTATGAAGGCTTTTACATCCAACATTTAATTTGCACATTTTTATATATATATATATATATATATATATATATATATATATATATATATATATATATATATATATATATATATATATATATATATTTGTGAAAGGAAAACTGAACTAGTAACAAGAAATACAGGAAGTACATACATTGCAAAGAGCAAACTTCAAATCTGAATCAAGTAATGTACAGCATTATACACCTCAGATTTGCCCTTTTTTTCTTGTCAAATCAGCTGCGACTACAATTTGGACACCACCGGAAGCACAACATTACGGCGACAGAGTAAATATATGACGCCAAATATCCTCGACACAGCCAACAGATAGCTGCACTAGACTTGGTGTTGCATTTGATAGCTGTGTTTTCAATCTACGTAGTTTGTACAGTAAGTATTTTTTGTTTTTGTTTTGCAGAGTACCGACAGTTCTCTCTCTTTCTCATATTACATTTGTGTTACCATTGAGTCCACTTCCTGAATCACACAGACAAAATGTGAATGATGCTATGTTGGCTGATGCTTGTTTGTAAACAGTTCCAGATTGCACGCATTGCATTGGTTACGAAGTATCAGGGCTGAGATTATATATATATATATATATATATATATATATATATATATATATATATATATATATATATATATATATATATATTTTGAAAAAGCAGGTATATCCCTGTCGTGAATATAGGTTGTCAAAAAGTACTTTCTTTTTTGGCGTCTTCAGCAACCATTGTACTGCGTTTGAATTCTTAAACGAATAGGATAAAGCAAAGACAGAATACTGTATACATGAGACGAACCGGTACATGTAATTCAACGTTTATTAGTCGAATTCGCTCTTGCTTGTAAGTTACTGTATGCTTTATTTTGCTCTTCCTTGAATTGATTTTTTTTATTGTACTTTCATATCGGTTCTTATCTGTATTATGATATTATGTAATGTGCTATTTTATAACGTGATATCCTGTAACGTTATATTTTATAATGCGATACTTTGTACTGGGATAACTTGTAACAATTGCAAGTCGCCCTGGATAAAGGCGTCTGCTAAGAAAAAAAAAAAAGTGTAGAGAAAGAGACAGGGCTAGAGAGTGTACTAAACACTTTTACATACTCGCAGCTGGAAGGGATGGATAGATAGATGGTACCGGGTTCTAGTAAGAAAACACAGGTTAAAATCAAAATGTTGGATAACACGGACTGTCACCGATATCCATTCTTAATAAAGTAAGCGATGGTAGCAGTCCAGTGTCCTATATATACCCCCCCCCCAAAAAAAAAAACCCAAAAAAAACCAACAAATGATATATTAATATAATATATTAATGTTTTGTTTGTTTGTTTTTAGGAATGAACAGAAAAAGATCATTAATATCTGATACTTTCAAAGTTAAAAAACGAAGACTTGGGACAGAAAGCTGCTTTGGAGTTCAAGTAAATGGAAAAAACTCAATTTTACAAGGTAATCCATTTGCAAAAACAGTTATAGATTACGTTCTGACATACAAGGCTTAAAATGACTATTTTTTAAAAAAAACATTTATTTTGACTTCAGATGTGCCTCTCGACACCAAGGGAGCCCTCCAGTATCTCGCTTCGCTGTTTCCTCTCAAGCTGTTCAACGACACCCTCCCTCCCATTGTTTTAAAACACCAGCTCTACAGCATTAAACAAGACAGAACACTGGTTGATCGGCAGTTAGTAAGAATACTTTTATTTCAATGCATTCTGCGTTACCCATTAAGAAATCTGTTTGTTAGTTCAGTATGCAAAGTTGCCGTCTTCTTGGGACTGCGCTAGCTTCGGTTTTCTCTCTTGCCAGAACGAATTGAAAGACCAGGGAGAAATCCTCATGTTCCAGCTGGGGTTCGACACAGATGCCTTTGCAGTGGTCTTTGCGCAGGACTACAAAGTAAAAGCCCTAGCTGCTGAAGCAGGAAGAGAGACCTTGGGAACGGTGCAGAAATTCTTAGAGACAGTATTGCCCTCCTGCATGGACTTGAGTTTCAACAAAGAAAAAATGCTCAAGTTTTTGTTCAGGGACCAAGAAATTACGTAAGCAAATTATTGTTTTATCCAGCAAGTGTCTTGCAGATGAAAATCACACTTGCAACATTTTGCATTTTGTTGTTGTTTCTTTCTGTTATTGTTAGGGAGCTTATTAAGTCTGGAGTGCTCACAGTCAGGGATGCAGGGAGCTGGTGGCTGGCTATACCCAATTCTGGTCGATTTACGAAGTTCTTTATTCAAGGTTAGTTAAGGGTTGCTTAAATCATACCTAACTCAAGTAAACGCATTTGCATAGTGTCGGCTTATGTTTAGAAATTTGTAGCCCAAAATACAAATATCAGCTGCAGTTCACAAGGTCTTCAAACAGGTACAGAAATCCGTGTATCCACCCGTGACATATCCACCCGAACCGTTTATCTGCCATGATCAAGCTCTTCAGCAACGTTCTTTATTATTGAACAGATAAGATTAGATCAGAGATTGTAGATCCTGCCAAAGGTTTCATACACTGCGTTGTATGTGCTCTGTGCGCCAGCTTTGCTGGTAGTGTCACATGAGCTGTTCAGTGTGTTGATGTGTAAATAAATCCTGTTTTCCTGTGGGGCGTATCAAGTTCAACCTCCATCCCGATCTCCTGCCTGTCACTCAGCAGCAAATGCATGCATCCACACAGCAGATGGCTACCCTGTCACAAGCATTAATACCCTGTATCTTTCTAAAAAAAAGGGATTTGGGGAGCTCCCTTATAATAGCTGAGTCTCAAAACAATAATTTTGTGAATATAGTAATTGTTACAGCTGTGTATTTAAAACAGGATTCATTTAATCGACTTTTTACATATCCGCCCTTACTCTGGTCCCACCACAGTCGGATACGCAACAGATTACTCTATTGCATTTTTTTTGTTTTCACCGATAAGCAATACATGGTTAATACCAAAGTGTTACTGATAACCTGGTGTGGTTTCTTTTCATCTCAGGTCGTAAAGCTGTGCTTGGCATGATTAAGAAGTCCAAATACAAGGAAGTCTTGCAGACAGACCTAGAATGCAGAAAGATGACTTCCCATGTGAAACTTGGCATTCAGTATCACATCCATGACATCATTGGTGCAGAGTTAGTAGAATGGTAAGAATGTAAGATAAAGGGACGTTTGTGACAAAGCATATTGCTGGGCCATCTCCCATCGTGCCATTGACTAAACTCCCTTTTTGTCTCTTTAGCGTTCCAACAACCTCAGGGAACTTATTGCGCCTGACAGATACCTGACCCCAGGTACCTTCATAAAATGTATCATCTACTTCACATCTTGGACCATGAAGAGATATTTACTTGGTTAATCACAACTGTACATTTATTAATATATTTCTTTTCCAATGTCAAATTATAAATGTGTTTGATGCCAAACATTTACAATAAAGACTAAAGTTTATTGTGACACTTCTAGTTTAGAGAGTTATTTTTTATTTTAGTTTAATAAATTGTCTAGTTTGTTATCGCTTGAGCAATTGTGAATCAGTCACATTTTTAGCATTCAGAATCTGATTTTTATTTATTTATTTTTAAATGTATCATGCCAAAATTATATAACCTAAAGTCTATAGATACCCTTTAAAAAATAATTAATAACCAGGTTTTAGAAGGGTATCTATAGACTTTAGATCAGGGTTCTCAGACCGTGGCCCGAAGAGCCCCTATCCAGCAGGTTTTATAGGTGTGTGTGGCAATGTGGCCACGCCCTTGTGCGTAGTTTGTGTTATATGTTGCATGTTGCGTGTGTAAATGTTGGTGTATAGTCATTGGTACACGGGATATAAACGGGTGTGTGTTTCACGTGTATTTAAGATGTAATTGTATTTAGGCACGGGATTGCACATCACTGCACGTGCATTTAAAGTATTTAATATGTGAGCACGAGGTTGCACGTAATTAATTCACGTGCTGGGATTCAAGTGAATAATTAATTAGTAATTGAATCCCAGCACAACAGTATATATAGATGCACGATTCACTCACTCGGGTTGGGTGTTCGTGAGTGGAGAACGGGAGAGAGAGAGAAAGAGAAAAGTACATTTATAGTGTTTTTTACTCACCGTGTTTGTTCGTCCCTGTTTGTTAGTGTGTGTTCGTTTTGTTTATCTCTTTTATTTTGGCGTAAGTGCCGTGTCCTGTGCTGTTTTTGTGTTCTTTTATTTTGTTTATTAAATGCTGAGCACAACCAAGTGCTCAGCTTCACCAACCTCACTGTCTGTTGTGTGTTACTTCCTGTTTCTGGTCTGACGTCACCCACTGTCCGGCCGTCTTTGTGACACGTGGTGTCAGAAGAGGGACTACCAGCGCCTCCTAGACGCAGACCAGAGCAGGAACCGCAATTTGTTGTTTAAAAAAAAAAACGGGAAAAAAAAAAAAAAAATGACAATGGCAGAAGACGCCATCAAACTGCGGGACTGGGTCCTGGAAAATGCTGGGCTGGAGGCCCAGTCTATGCCCATAGCCATCCGGATCCTGTGGCTGATGGACAGGGAGAGATGGGAGGCGTATGAGGGGGAACACACCCCAAACTCCCTGGAGGAAGGTGTGGAGTTGGTCCTCAGCTACCTGGAGGCAGCTATAAGTGAAACAGCAGCCCAGGTAGCAGGATCTCCAGCAGGAGGATTCATGGCCAGCTGCACCTTCCTAGAGATTGGGAGGAGCCTGAGCGCCCACAGCCCAAGCGGGAGGAGCCTGAGCGTCCACAGCCCAAGCGGGAGGAGCCCGAACGCCCCACGCCTGAGTGGGAGGAGCCCGAACGTCCCACGCCTGAGTGGGAGGAGCCCGAACGTCCCACGCCTGAGTGGGAGGAGCCCGAACGCCCCACGCCTGAGTGGGAGGAGCCCGAACGCCCCACGCCTGAGTGGGGGAGCCCGAACGCCCACAGCCCAAGAGGGGGAGTCGGTGCGCCCACAGCCCAAAAGGGAGGAGTCGGTGCGTCCACAGCCCAAAAGGGAGGAGTCGGTGCGCCCACAGCCCAAAAGGGAGGAGTCGGTGCGCCCACAGCCCAAAGAGAGGGAAGTCGGGGCTTCCACAGCCCTAGGACCCAAGCTGCCAGCAGAGGGAGAATGCCTGCTGGTTCCACCTCCACCAGCAGAGGAAGAATGCCTGCTGTCCCCGTGTCCACCAGCAGAGGAAGAATGCCTGCTGTCCCCGTGTCCCCAGCAGAGGGTGAATGCCTGCTGGGTTCCCATCCACCAGCAGAGTGTGAACGCCTGCTGGTATCACTTCCCCACCGTCACCACCCGGAGGAGAGGAACAGGAGCTGCCTCTGCCTCCACCACAGTCCCCTGCAAGAGCGGGAGAGCCGCACCAGTCCCCTGCAAGAGCGGGAGAGCCGCACCAGTCCCCTGCAAGAGAGGCGGAGCCGCACCAGTCCCCTGCAACAGTAGGAGACCACACGCTGCTCGCACCTCCATCGCCAGGAGACTACACGCTGCTCGCACCTCCATCGCCAGGAGACTACACGCTGCTCGCACCTCCATCGCCAGGAGACTACACGCTGCTCCCACCTCCACCGCTTCCTCCACCAGGAGCAGAGCAGCAGGAGCTGCCTCTGCCTCCGCCACCACCAGGAGCAGAGCAGCAGGAGCTGCCTCTGCCTCCACCACCACCAGGAGCAGAGCAGCAGGAGCTGCCTCTGCCTCCACCACCTCAACCGCTTCCACCAGGAGCAGAGCAGCAGGAGCTGCCTCTGCCTCCTCCACCAGCAGTGGGTGAGTACCTGCTGGTTCCGCCTCCACTGTTGTGGGAGGACTGCTTGCCCCTCCCACCTCCACCAGCAGAGGGTGAGTACCTGCTGGTTCCGCCTCCACCGTTGTGGGAGGACTGCTTGCCCCTCCCACCTCCACCAGCAGAGGGTGAATACCTGCTGGTTCCGCCTTCATTGTCGTGGGAGGACTGCTTGCCCTCCCACCTCCACCAGCAGAGGGTGAATACCTGCTGGTTCCGCCTTCCCCAACATGGAAGGACTACTTGCTGCTTCCACCTCCACCACAGGGAGCACGGGGCCGGAACCCCAGAAAGGGGAGCTACCGGCTACAAAGACAGGGGAGAGGTCAGGAGACCACTTTCCCCAGCAGCAGTTTCGCTGCAGGAGTTCTTGTGGCCGGAGCCCCACAGGAGGGAGCCACCGCCACTGAAGAAAGGGGAGAGGTCAGGAGACCAGCATCCCCGCAGCAATTTCGCTGCAGGAATGGACCAGCATGCTGTCAGCCGTGCCACTACCGGCAGGGGTGCTGACAGCATTGCCAGCCATGGGCCCACTGAAGCCTCCCTTCCCAGCCCGAGACTTTGTCCTGGACTGCTGGGTCTTTATGGGGAGGTGGCCGTTGAGGCCATGTGTGCTGCGCACAAGGGGGGTATATGTGGCAATGTGGCCACGCCCTTGTGCGTAGTTTGTGTTATATGTTGCATGTTGCGTGTGTAAATGTTGGTGTATAGTCATTGGTACACGGGATATAAACGGGTGTGTGTTTCACGTGTATTTAAGATGTAATTGTATTTAGGCACGGATTGCACATCACTGCACGTGCATTTAAAGTATTTAATATGTGAGCACGAGGTTGCACGTAATTAATTCACGTGCTGGGATTCAAGTGAATAATTAATTAGTAATTGAATCCCAGCACAACAGTATATATAGATGCACGATTCACTCACTCGGGGTTGGGTGTTCGGTGAGTGGAGAACGGAGAGAGAGAAAGAGAAAAGTACATTTATAGTGTTTTTTACTCACCGTGTTTGTTCGTCCCTGTTTGTTAGTGTGTGTTCGTTTTGTTTATCTCTTTTATTTTGGCGTAAGTGCCGTGTCCTGTGCTGTTTTTGTGTTCTTTTATTTTGTTTATTAAATGCTGAGCACAACCAAGTGCTCAGCTTCACCAACCTCACTGTCTGTTGTGTGTTACTTCCTGTTTCTGGTCTGACGTCACCCACTGTCCGGCCGTCTTTGTGACAGTGTGTCTACATCATCCATGGCTAAAGATATGGAACATTTGTTAATTGACTAATTAAGCCAATAAGTAACTGAGATTGGTTGAAACGAAAACCAGCAGCCACAGTCGCTCTCCAGGACCAGGTTGGAGACCCCTGCTTTAGATGGTATAATTTTGGCACCTACCCCCTAGCACAGGGTTTCCCAATCCTGGCCTGGGAGCCCTGTGTCTGCCGGATGTCATTAGACCTTTTTAATTGTTCTCAACTTTTAAACAGTTGGAGCTGTCAAGTTAACTATACAATTTTATAAGTAACTTAAAATCTGCAACTTTTTAGGAGCTGAGAACAATTAAAAAGGTCTAATTAAGCACATTATTAGTTCAAAGATAAGAGATAAAATCCAGTCCAGGTTTTTACTCCAAGCATCTGCTAATGTAGTTAATTGAATCTGCTAAGAGGAAATTATATAATTTAGGACCTGGTTGGAATAAAGACCAGGACTGGAATAGCTCTCGAGGGCCAGAGTTGAGTACCACTGCCCTAACATATCAACACAATTAATAACAAAAAAAAAGTCGACTGATTTGAGCTCAACAAGCTCCAGTCAAATGTACCCGGATGAAGACGTTGCTCACAGTGTCAAATGACACAGATATAATTAGACTAATGCCTTCATCAGGGTAGGTTTGAAATAGTTTATCATTGCTTATACTTTATATTAAGGGTATCTGTAGACCATGAGTTAAACACCATGTCGTCCTGGTCTCTCCCATAGCGAGACAGTGTCACCATAGTAATATACTCACTGCAATACTGCTTACAGGTAAGTTTAAAAGGTACATCTAGCATCTATTTGTATCAATTTGCATCTTGCTACATTGTACACCCTATACTTCAATGCAATTAAGTAATATACAATTGTGAAGAAACAAGTATTAGAAGTTATGGGTTCATTTTAAATGTTGAGTGACTGCCAGAGCTGGAAGCATGGAGATTATGCTCTGTGAGCAGTACTGCTGGAGTTAACCTTACAGTCCCTAATCCCCCCATAGTACCATTATTTACACTGTACAGTAGCTATTTATTAAACAAGCAGTTTCTTCAATCCAATGCAATAGATAGTTTCCTGGTTTTTATTACTTTACTAATTTAATAATGAACATGATCCATTAATGCCAGAATTTGACACCCCCAGAAATTTGTAGCACACCCAATCTTAGTGGAGCACTCAAGGAGAGCTACAGGGCCTGGCAAGCTGGTTACCACCTCACCCAGGACAGCAGTGGATCCAGCACTGCCTAGACCTGAAACAAGATCACACATCAGCACCAACACAAGAGCGCTTTGTGGAAGAGCAGACAATAGTAGAACCTGCACAGATCAATGTGCTGCAGTGGAAACAGATCTGGAAAGAATGGCACAAGACTAAAGAAACTAGTCTGGTAAAATTGTTTCATATCAGATATTGTAGCACTAAAAGTAAACTTACAAAAACTCCCAGTCATTATATACTCAAGATAGAGACCAAGTCTAAATGCAAATTATTGAACATTTTGAAGCTACAGTGTAAATATATCTAGAATGGAGCCCCATGCTAAACAAGGCAACCAAGGATGCCACAAAACACACATTCCAGCTCACTGCCAAAAGCTGCATAACATTACTTTGTACAGATTGCAGTTACGGAAACTTGAAAGTTGTCAGACTGAGATGGTTTGCAGCAGACCATTTGGTATTTCTTGGTGACTTGCTGACTCTGAGATTTGGAGAAGTGAAATGGCGCATTGCTACCAAGTCAATGTAAATGCGATACTCAGTAAATAACATGCTCTGTGCAGAATCTGACCAATTGCGCAGAATGATCTCCGTGAACGCACCCAGAGAGAGAGAGAGAGAGAGAGCATGAAAATGTTAAAGCACAACCCCATAACTTCAGAGGGGGGAGAGTGTCTTCATAATCTTCTAGTTAATTACCAAGAACAAACATTGAACAAATCACATCAATACAGCTTGTGTTCTGATTTCTTTCAAATAAATGGATTTAGTGCTTAATTGGTTTATCTAACTTGGCGCCCAGTCTGAATAGTACATGCAAGGAGTCGTTTTGTGGCAACTTTGAATTAGCTTGATGTAGTGGGACATTTTAAAAATATGTTGTTTATGCCTTTCAGACATACAATGGATTGTATTAAGACATACCTTACAATAATTGCGTGCTTGAAAGTGGCTTAAATGAAGAGTAGCCTACAGTTTGCCGCTACCTTCGTGTGCATCGGCCAAAACGCCCATAATCTTCCACTCAAAGATTAATAGATAACCAGGGGCCAGCTAAAGAAAAAGAATAACAAAAGAATATTCCTACAAAAATAACAAAAAGAAGATGAAATACCCCATTGCTGATAACAACAAAGCATTGCTGCTTCTTTTAGGGGTTGTTGGCGCATGTCATCTAAATGATGACGAGCGCCATATATATATATATATATATATATATATATATATATATATATATATATATATATATATATATATATATATAATATTAGTTTCTTCCTCCCTGGTTTTCTCTTTCCCCATATGTTTGTATTTCACTACTTTTGAGTGATTTTTATAATACACTTCCCTTTCCACTGCTTTCCCATTGTTCTTGCTCTTTCGCCACAGCATTCACCTCTGCTGGACTCAAAGGTATTATGATGTCTATTTCTGTTTCTAGATTTTTTTTTTCTTATGCTTCAAAATCCACAATTTCACTTCTTAAGATTAAGATACCCGAGTGACTTGGAATCCAGGCAAACAAAAAATAAAGAAAAAAAAGAACAAAAAACTATTCCTACAAAAATAACAAATATATACAGTACTGTGCAAAAGTTTTAGGCAGGTGTGAAAAAATGCTGTAAAGTAAGAATGCTTTCAAAAATAGACATGTTTATAGATTATATTTATCAATTAACTAAATGCAAAGTGAGTGAACAGAAGAAAAATCTAAATCAAATCCATATTTGGTGTGACCACCCTTTGCCTTCAAAACAGCATCAAGCATCAATTCTTCTAGGTACACTTGCACACAGTTTTTGAAGGAACTCGGCAGGTAGGTTGGCCCAAACATCTTGGAGAACTAACCACAGTTCTTCTGTGGATTTAGGCAGCCTCAGTTGCTTCTCTCTCTTCATGTAATCCCAGACAGACTCGATGATGTTGAGATCAGGGCTCTGTGGGGCCATACCATCACTTCCAGGAATCCTTGTTCTTCTTTACGCTGAAGATAGTTCTTAATGACTTTCGCTGTATGTTTGGGGTTGTTGTCATGCTGCAGAATAAATTTGGGGCCAATCAGATGCCTCCCTGATGGTATTGCATGATGGATAAGTATCTGCCTGTACTTCTCAGCATTGAGGAGACCATTAATTCTGACCAAATCCCCAACTCCATTTGCAGAAATGCAGCCCCAAACTTGCAAGGAACCTCCACCATGCTTCACTGTTGCCTGCAGACACTCATTCGTGTACCGCTCTCCAGCCCTTCGGCGAACAAACTGCCTTCTGCTACAGCCAAATATTTCAAATTTTGACTCATCAGTCCAGAGCACCTGCTGCCATTTTTCTACACCCCAGTTCCTGTGTTTTCGTGCATAGTTGAGTCGCTTGGCCTTGTTTCGGAGGTATGGCTTTTTGGCCGCAAGTCTTCCATGAAGGCCACTTCTGACCAGACTTCTCCGGACAGTAGATGGGTGTACCAGGGTCCCACTGTTTTCTGCTAGTTCTGAGCTGATGGCACTGCTGGACATCTTCCGATTGCGAAGGGAAGTAAGCATGATGTGTCTTTCATCTGCTGCAGTACGTTTCCTTGGGTGACCACTGCGTCTACGGTCCTCAACGTTGCCTGTTTCTTTGTGCTTCTTCAAAAGAGCTTGGACAGCACATCTGGAAACCCCTGTCTGCCTTGAAATTTCTGCCTGGGAGAGACCTTGCTGATGCAGTATAACTACCTTGTGTCTTGTTGCTGTGCTCAGTCTTGCCATGGTGTATGACTTTTGACAGTAAACTGTCTTCAGCAACCTCACCTTGTTAGCTGAGTTTGGCTGTTCCTCACCCAGTTTTATTCCTCCTACACAGCTGTTTCTGTTTCAGTTAATGATTGTGTTTCAACCTACATATTGAATTGATGATCATTAGCACCTGTTTGGTATAATTGTTTAATCATACACCTGACTATATGCCTACAAAATCCCTGACTTTGTGCAAGTGTACCTAGAAGAATTGATGCTGTTTTGAAGGCAAAGGGTTGTCACACCAAATATGGATTTGATTTAGATTTTTCTTCTGTTCACTCACTTTGCATTTAGTTAATTGATAAATATAATCTATTAACATGTCTATTTTTGAAAGCATTCTTACTTTACAGCATTTTTTCACACCTGCCTAAAACTTTTGCACAGTACTGTATATATATATATATATATATATATATATATATATATATATATATATATATATATATATATATATATATATATATATATATAACGATTTTTATAGCTAGTATGTCTTTTCTGAATAATTTCATATATGATATCTATCCTGTCTCCTGTTTCTGATTCTAATGCCTAAATGCGCTTTACTTGCTCTTATCTGCCCCTATTTTACTGCATTTAATCCTGTACTTCAGAGTACTGTAATCTGCCAAGTGTTTAATCTGTAGTATTTTGTATTTAATTATATCCTGATGTAACTATCACTGACACTGTTATCTGCTGTATTATTGAATTGTATTTTGTCACACTTGTACTTGCTTGAACCAAAGTAATTGTATTTATCTTGCTCTTAATTGTGTTATTACTTGTACTATGATACTTGAAATGTATTTGCTTACGATTGTAAGTCGCCCTGGATAAGGGCGTCTGCTAACAAATAAATCATAATAATAATAATAATAATAATAATAATAATAATAATAATAATAATAATAATAATAATAATGCCTGTATCGAGCTTAGAGAAGCTGTAAAAATCACAACAACCTTTTCTTTAAATTCCTCTATTTTGTCTATGGCCACAAGTATTGCCATCAACTCTGCAGTACAGACTGATCAATGAGAGAGAGAGAGAGATAATAAGCATATCCTGTTTTCCCAGATTTAGGGTATTTTGGTCCATCTGTGTATATTTGTAACATCTCTTCCTTATTTTTAACATATTCCTGTCCTTTTATCTTAGTTTCCATTGAATTTCCTTTCTTGCTAATTATTGTAGTTAACAACATATTTTCGTTTTCAGTAGGGCAATTCTACACCAGGTTTAAAAGTTAAACTGGATTGAGGTCTATTTGGTTCAATTAAACAATTAAGGTTGAAATGTGTAAATCAGTGGAGCTTTGCAGCGGCTATATAAAGATTCGGAGCTCACACAGCGGGTATCGAGATTCGTGCTCAATAAGAAAACAAGTCAAGAATTACTTTGGAGTTTGTTAGGCTGCCGAGGGCGTGCACACGTCACGGTAGACGCAATGGGGTAAGGTGGTAGATAGTTGCTCTGGGTCTGTCGCACGCAAACACATTTTTGTGGTTTGTGTTTAATTTGTTATTTTATTCCCATGTTATTCAGGTGGTTTTCGATCGTCTTTTCCGCAGTTATTTTAATTTTCGGATGGATGAATGTAAATGTTCTGGGCCTCGAAGGTAATTTTTACAACATACCGTTTTTTTTTCTGTTTCTATGGCTAACGTCTAACTTACAGAATTTAGCTTAGTTTGCTCTTCTGAACTAGATCTGTCAGTCCAAGGCGTTAATCGCTTATATAGGGCTATATTTGCTGATGCATTCCAGTGATCTGCGTTTGTTTGATAAACCCAGCCTATCGTTTACTGAATATTTGATTCCCATTGTCCTTCTTAGATGTCTCGTACTTCCTTTGTAGTAATCAGTATGGGCGACCAGGGATAGTTATCTTTCTCTCCGTTACGCACAGATTTGCTCTAGTATGACCAGACTCTGATACAAACAACTTGCATCTGTCCTCTACTAATACCCACAGTTCTGTCCTTTTTAAGAGATGATACATATGGCAAGAGGGCTTGAAATGTAAGGTATCTGTTAGAATTGACCCCAGGGTTAGTTGTAACATTATGTGAAGAATAAAGTGCATGTTTTTAATTCAAGAATTGAATTTTTATTAAATTTTCATATGAAACAAATCCCAGTTTACTTAAACTGGGGATTTCTTTGTAGCTAGACTCTCCAGGCTTTGGTACAGACCACTCCTCTTCCACAAGCAGACAGAGACCTGAGCATGTGTTGAGTGAATGATGGCACACTCTCTTTCTGATTGGAGAAATTCAAGGTGTTCCAACTGTCCCATGTCTCCCCCTGTCCTAGTATTTGAACTATTCATATTTTTACTGAGACTCCTGTGGGGTTTTGTAACTTTGTCCTTGAGATCTGGGCTTCTAATAATGCAGAACCTTTTGGATCGTAGGGGCTGTATCCTGTCTTCCTGACTCGATGACTTTGGAACTTCCTCTTGAAGCGGCAGCAGATCATCGGCTTTTTGTTTTTGGTGGGTGTCGATAACTTTCTATATAATGTGCACTTTTGTGAAAAAAAAAAATATATATGATATATTCTTCCGCCAGATCGAAACAACAAGCCCATTCAAATCGATCCAGCATATGAACTGAAATGCCAGTATACAGTGGAGGTGTTGACCGTGTTTCAGCTACGTGTTGGGTATGGAGCATGTGAAGTTCAGGAGCAAGTAAGACGTTACAATTTGGCTTTGGGTGTAAATTTGAGTAACTGCTCACTTTGGAGCACAGCTTTTTGTCTTGTATCAGCAATGCAGTGGCTACCATTAACCACCTCTACATTGTTCAATATTACTGTAACAATATTGCCTTAGCTGAGGAAACTAAAGCCATTTTTTCATTTCTCCACAGAATAAATCCCTGTTTCTTGCTGTGCAGATAAGTTACTTCTCAAAATCTCTTGGTCAAACAGTCACCAAGAAATACCAAATGGTCTGCTTGCCAAGTCGATCTGACAACCTGCAAATCTCAAGGGAAGTAGGAAAACCCGTTGTACTCAAAGCTTCATGGAGGTTGGTAATGCATCTTGTATAGCAGTACTGGGCTTTTGGTTTGAAGCAACTATTGATGCATTCTCACTTCTCTTGTAGGTGATGCTCCCCAACAGCTTCCTAACTTTGATCCGGTATGTCCATTTCAAATCCTGGGATATTCAAAGCAGTTCATACAGCTATGATCCAGTTTACTTCAAGCTCTGTAAACTTTGAATATTTCAGGAGGTGCTTGGACTAATCTCTCTTCCTGCTCTTGTTCTAGATTTCCAATACTCCCCAAGAATGGCTTGTGTCCATAAATAATGGACAAACCACAACTACCATGACCTTGCTGCAGGCTCGGTCAAAAGGCTACGAGTTCACTGTTGCCAACAACCTGATGATTGTCCGAGCCTACTTTACAGCTACAGGAATCCAGAAATTTGGGGTATGCAACGTGTGTGTCTGTGGCATCTATAAAATGAGTCTTTGTAGCGGAGAATAATCAATAACGCCGTTGGTATTTGAAGTATGACCTGAAAACAAGACTACTCTTGTAGTAGTCTTCAAAGAGGACATCTATCTATTCAGGATAGTATGTCATTTTGACATGGGTCTTAACTTTGCTTTCTGTCTACATGCCTATGGTATTGGAAGTGAACTATGCAACTTGGGTAATATCAGAGACTAACCTGTTGCTACACTAGGCCTGTTTGCATGGGTTTACTCTCCAATGCCAATAACGTTTTAATACAACTTCTAGAGACTCCAGTCGGACAAGGTTCTCTACCTTGCAGACCTCACGCTGACGTATGACACTGGCTTTGGAAAGATCACAATACTTGTATTAATGATCTGCGTACCTGGTAAGCAGCTCCCTCTGACCTCCTATATGCACTTGTATGGTGTTTTTGTGTTCTACTTGAATGCTGATTTCTCTCTTTCTAGCTCCTGTGAGCTGTAACAGAATGAACGTTCTCATTGAGATCCCCTCCTTTGTTGGAAGGTTCACAAATTTGTTGATTGGGACACGCCTGTACCTTCCATCGCTGCCATCTACAGACCTCGCTATAGCCAGACAACAGAACATGTTGCGCATCACTGTGCCAAAGAGATATCCTTTGGCTCAGACCATGGTAAAGCATTGCATGAGGCACCTTTCCACTGACAAACCTGTTCAGGACCCGTGGGAAATTCTTGCCACCATTTACCACTTGTAAAAGCTGGTGGAAGCTTTACATTTTGGGCTTGCTTATTTCTTGCAGGCTTGTCCTCTAGGGTTCCTAACTGGTGTGAAGACTGTATTGCCAGACACAAAACTGACTTTTAATGTGAGAGGCACCCTGACTTCCATGACTTTCACGCCTGTTTGCCCATGTGAGATGAAAGGGTCTGATCCTGCAGGTGAGTCCCTCTTGAACAGGATAATTCTGTTCTTAACTTTGTGGTAGCTTGTTCTCTGCTTCCAAATATCCAGCCTGTCTCGGAATACAAAATGCAAACCTGTTGGCAACTTGCCCAACAAATTGTTTCTGTGCAATAGTGCTGTGCCAAGATGGCTTCATGGATTTTGAAGTGAGCAGCAATGACACACTGCCACCTCTGGACCTGGGCACTGTGCAGCTGAGGGATCCAACATGCAGACCCTCTGTCTCATCCAAGGACAGCCTTCTGTTCCACGTTCCCTTAGCCAGCTGTGGCACAACATCAAAGGTAAACTTTAGGCCCCTGCTTTTATTTAAAACAAACCAGAACTAGGCTTTGATATGGGCATGACGAACTGCCTATGTCGCTATGTTGTCCTATTGCAAGCTCTGACTAGGCTCCAATTAAAACAGAAATGGCTTCAACCAAGCAACTGGATCAAATGCTCAAACTGCTATTGTCAAATGGGTTTAAGTTACAACTTCTTTCACAGGTGATAAATGGCAAACTGGTTTATGAAAATGAAATCCGTGCACTCCTGAAGGATCGACCTGTATTGGGAGTAATTACAAGAGACAGCGAATACTTGTAAGTTTGCTCTGAAAGTGGATTTATAACCGTTGTTGCCTTAAAGCATATCTCTTTGGTGTACAACTGTTTTACTTTCATTTTGACAAGTATTCAAACTGACATGTGTAGCCAGATTTTCAGTTTAATTGCTCATCCTACTGTCTGTCTCCTCCCCCACCCAGGTTGACTGTGCAGTGCTATTATGATCACACAGCTGATGCAAATCTAATTGTGGATGTGAAGACCAACGCACCCCCTCCTCCTGCTATGGAACAAGGAGACTTGATTGTTGTGCTTCGAGCTTACCCAGGTATGATGGGTTCAGTCTGTATTGCATGGCTACATAACCATGTCTTACCAAGTCCAAAACCAACCCTGATATTGGTTGGGCTTTTCTACATCATGCTACGGGTGCATTCCTTAAGTCACCAAGCTCTTTCCCTTTTTAGATGTTCTGTACAGAACTCCCTATAGAGACCAGGATTACCCTGTAGTGAGATATCTGCGGGAACCCCTTTATCTGGAGGTGCAGGTACTGAACAGACTGGATCCAAACATCAAGCTGGTTCTGGATGACTGCTGGGCAACTGGATTCCCTAGCCCAAGTTCCCTGCCTCGCTGGAACATCCTTGTTGATGGGTGAGTCCATACACCCCAAATTGTCACAAGGAAGCCCTGCAGAGGAGGCTTTCTAAATCTGCATCCCTTCTCTTCCAGCTGTCCATATGACGGAGACAACTACATGACGGTATTCCATCCCATGTCAAAGTTCCTTGGAATTCCATTCCCAAGCCACTACAGGAGGTTTGAGGTGAAGATGTTCACTTTTGTCTCTGGAGGAGTACTGCAGACTAACTCGGTAAGATCTGAGATGCTATAGTAAACCAACGTTGCACTGAACTAGTCAAATAGCTTTGTGAAGTTGTATATAAATACACGTATCATGGCAGATGTGTTATTGAATTTTAGGTTTTAGTACTTGGTGTAATCGGACCTTTCAACAGCATATACTGGGAACTTCTCCATCAAAACTTGAACATGTCAGTCTAGTAGACAAACGTTCGAGAATGGATTTGAAAGTGCATTTGACTGCATGTGTAAAGACTTGTTGATGCTTGCTTGCCTGCCTTGTGGTTTCTAATCTAATACAAGCATCTGTTGTGCCACACTTTCCAGATCTATTTCCACTGCAGCACCTTGATCTGTGATTTGCTGAAACCAGACTCTGATTTGTGTGCAAAGACATGCCCGAGTAGCGCTTCAGTTAAGAGAAGACGAGGTACGATGCAGGTTCTACTATTGTCTGCTCTTCCACAAAGCGCTCTTGTGTTGGTGCTGACGTGTGATCTTGTTTCAGGTCTAGGCAGTGCTGGATCCACTGCTGTCCTGGGTGAGGTGGTAACCAGCTTGCCAGGCCCTGTAGCTGTGCTTTGAGTGCTTCCAGAAGGAGTAAGTACCTCCTGTATAGTGTTGCAGCAGTGTCAAGTACAGACCACCCTTGAAGTATTCCTTTTTATATGGAATCCCTTTGCTTCAGTGGTGTGGCTGTCTAGAAATCCAGTATATACTCTGTGCAATGCCTTTGTCCAAATAGCTCAGTAAACCTAATGGCATGTTGCTGACCTAATTAAGTTCCTATTGGACTGTCCCGGTTTAGCCAGACTTTACCGGTGGGGTGTGTTTTAATATTGACTTCAACTACAGTAGTTTTAATCTAACATTCCTTCTCTCTCCAGGTTTTGTAACATCCCACACAAGGCCTAGGCTAACTGCTTGTGCATTTCCTAATGAGGCTCCTGTAATGGGTGAAAATAAAGATCTTCTCACAAATAAGTGTCCTTGGATTGTTTTGGTAGTGGGTGTGAATGTGTTTGTCCTTATCCCTTTTCAAGTCCTTCCAGGAATGACCTAGGGCCCATTTCATAAGTGATTTGGAATCTGATGCTTGTGTGGTTTTTTTAAAATGTACATAAAGGTTTTCAATAACTAACCCAATTGTGGGTGAAAAATAAGAGGTATTGCATTGTTTTTATTTATTCAATGCAATCCTGTTAAGTACAGAGTGTTATTTTATTTCTCATACACAGCTGAAGGGCTTTCCATATGTATAGAACTCCAAAGTACAATCTGTAATTTCTACACAGCTCAATCTCTGTAGACAGCAGGGTTGCCAACTGTCTGGTGTTTGACTGGACATCAGGTTTGAAGGGAATTTTGTATAGTGTCTGGTCAGAACTACTGACTGGACGGTAGAAATCTGGTTATTGCGACGCTCATTGCCCTCTGGGAATTTCAATTCTCACTGAGCCAGTCCTTTCAACACTCCACTGAGGAAATGTTTTTATTTTTTACTGTAGGTCTGTTAAGGTTGAAGTACACTGCAATGTATTAGGCATTATTTTTCCATTCACTTAAAGGGATATGATTACTGAGCATATATACAAAACACACAGCAATGATTTGCAATTATTTATTTTTGTTCTAAATTTCCACAATAGAATGGATTTGTGTTCATGAGCCATTTCAATTTTTTTTTTTAATTTTTTTTTTTTTTTTACTTCTACCCTTTTTAAGAATAATCAATAACCATGTTTTAGGGTGGCTATAGCCTTTTATATGGTATCATTTTGGTACCTACCCCCTAGCATATAATCACATTTTATTACAAAAAATTGACTGAGATGAGCTCCGGTCAAATGTACCTGGATGAAGACGTTGCTCACAGAGTCAAATGATATAGATATAATTAGACCTAATGCCTTCATCAGGGGAGGTTTGATATAGTTTCATTACTTTATTTAGGGTAGCTGTAGACCATGAGTTAAACACCATGTAGTCCTAGTCTCTCCCATAGCGAGACAGTGTCGCCATAGTAATATGGTTACTGCTTACAGGTAAGTTTAAAAGGTACATCTAGCATCTATTTGTATCAATTTGCATCTTGCTACATTGTACACCCTATACTTCAATACAACGAAGTAATATACAATTGTGAAGAAACAAGTATTAGAAGTCAGGAGTTCATTTTAAATGTTGAGTGAAGGCCGGTGCTGGAAGCACATGTACACAGCCTGTAAAAGGCACTGGTACACTTTAATTTTAGATGTCAAAAGGAAAATTGAAACTGGTGTTCCAGCCGGAAAAACAAGTACTGTATATGCAAGAGCTCTTAAGGTTAGCATCCCATGTTATGCTCTGTGAGTAGTATTGCTGGAGTAAACTTAACTGTCTCTAGCCCCCTATAATGCCATCATTTACAGTATCCAGTAGCTATTTACTAAATAAGCATTTTCTTCAATTCAATGCAATAGATAGTTTCCTGGTTTTTATTGCTTTATTAATTCAATAATGCACATGATCCATTAATGCCAGAATTTGACACCTCCAGGAATTTGTAGCACACCCAATCTTAGTGGAGCACTCAAGGAGAGCTACAGGGCCTGGCAAGCTGGTTACCACCTCACCCAGGACAGCAGTGGATCCAGCACTGCCTAGACCTGAAACAAGATCACACATCAGCACCAACACAAGAGCGCTTTGTGGAAGAGCAGACAATAGTAGAACCTGCACAGATCAATGTGCTGCAGTGGAAACAGATCTGGAAAGAATGGCACAAGACTAAAGAAACTAGTCTGGTAAAATTGTTTCATATCAGATATTGTAGCACTAAAAGTAAACTTACAAAACCTCCCAGTCATTATATACTCAAGATAGAGACCAAGTCTAAATGCAAATTATTGAACATTTTGAAGCTACAGTGTAAATATATCTAGAATGGAGCCCCATGCTAAACAAGGCAACCAAGGATGCCACAAAACACACATTCCAGCTCACTGCCAAAAGCTGCATAACATTACTTTGTACAGATTGCAGTTACGGAAACTTGAAAGTTGTCAGACTGAGATGGTTTGCAGCAGACCATTTGGTATTTCTTGGTGACTTGCTGACTCTGAGATTTGGAGAAGTGAAATGGCGCATTGCAACCAAGTCAATGTAAATGCGACACTCAGTAAATAACATACTGAGTGCAGAATCTGACCAATTGCGCAGAATGATCTCCGTGAACGCACCCAGAGAGAGAGAGAGAGAGAGAGAGCATGAAAATGTTAAAGCACAATCCCATAACTTCAGAGGGGGGAGAGTGTCTTCATAATCTGCGAGTTACTTACCAAGAACAAACATTGAACAAATCACATCAATACAGCTTGTGTTCTGATTTCTTTCAAATAAATGGATTTAGTGCTTAATTGGTTTATCTAACTTGACGCCCAGTCTGAATAGTACATGCAAGGAGTCGTTTTGTGGCAACTTTGAATTAGCTTGATGTAGTGGGACATTTTAAAAATGTGTTGTTTATGCCTTTCAGACATACAATGGATTGTATTAAGACATACCTTACAATAATTGCGTGCTTGAAAATGGCTTAAATGAAGAGTAGTCTTCAGTTTGCCGCTACCTTCGTGTGCATCGGCCAAAACGCCCATAATCTTCCACTCAAAGATTAAGCATTGCTTCTTCTTTTAGGGGTTGTTGGCGCATGTCATCTAAATGGAGATGACGAGCGCCCTCTACCGTATACGTATATATATATATATATATATATATATATATATATATATATATATATATATATATATATATATATATATATATATATATATATATATATATATATATCCTTCTCTCACTTCCCTATGCTTTTTATACACTTTAATTTACATTTATTTCTCCATTTGTTTTTCTCTCCCTTCAAAATATAATTTACTGTTGTTACTTGTATTTCCCTACTTTTGAGTGATTTTCATAATACACTTCCCTTTCCACTGTTTTCCCATTGTTCT
This sequence comes from Acipenser oxyrinchus oxyrinchus, assembly GCA_030684275.1. Taxonomy (NCBI): domain Eukaryota; kingdom Metazoa; phylum Chordata; class Actinopteri; order Acipenseriformes; family Acipenseridae; genus Acipenser; species Acipenser oxyrinchus. The sequence continues at coordinate 28,711,028 of CM060262.1, read as the reverse complement.
TGCCATGCACCGATTATGTTTGCTTTAGCCACAGCATTCACCTCTGCAGGACTATTATTTTGTCTATTTCTGTTTTTAGATTTTTTTTTATGCTTCATAATCCACAATTTCATTTCTTAAGATTAAGATACCCGAGTGACTTGGAATCCAGGCTCTCAGAATATATATAACCATTTTTATAGCTAGTATGTAATTTCTGAATAATTTCATATATGATATCTATCCTGTCTCCTGTTTCTGATTCTAATGCCTGTATCGAGCTTAGAGAAGCTGTAAAAATCACAAAAACCTTTTCTTTATATTCCTCTATGTTGTCTATGGCCACAAGTATTGCCATCAACTCTGCAGTACATACTGATCAATGATTTGATAATCTTCCCCTTTTACATATTTCATTTATATAGATAGATAGATAGATAGATAGATAGATAGATAGATAGATAGATCTGTGTATATTTGTAACATCTCTTCCTTATTTTTAACATATTCCTGTCCTTTTATCTTAGTTTCCATTGAATTTCCTTTCTTGCTAATTATTGTAGTTAACAACATATTTTCGTTTTCAGTAGGGCAATTCTACACCAGGTTTAAAAGTTAAACTGGATTGAGGTCTATTTGGTTCAATTAAACAATTAAGGTTGAATCAGTGGAGCTTTGCAGCGGCTATATAAAGATTCGGAGCACACACAGCGGGTATCGAGATTCGTGCTCAATAAGAAAGCAAGTCAAGAATTACTTTGGAGTTAGGCTGCCGAGCGCGTGCACACGTTACGGTAGACGCAATGGGGTAAGGTGGTAGATAGTTGCTCTAGGTCTGTCGCACGCAAACACATTTTTGTGGTTTGTGTTTAATCTCTATTTTATTCTCATGTTATTCAGGTGGTTTTCGATTGTCTTTTCCGCAGTTATTTTAATTTTCGGATGGATGAATGTAAATGTTCTGGGCCTCGAAGGTAATTTTTACAACATACCGTTTTTTTTTCTGTTTGTATGGCTAATGTCTAACTTGAAGAATTTAGTTTAGTTTACTGTTCTGAATAGATCTGTGAGTCCAAGGCGTTAATAGCTTATATAGGGCTATATTTGCTGATGCATTCCAGTGATCTGCGTTTGTTTGATAAACTCAGCCTATCGTTTACTGAATATTTGATTCCCATTGTCCTTCTTAGATGTCTCGCACTTCCTTTGTAGTAATCGATAGGGGAGACCGGGGATAGTTGTAACATTTTTCTATTGTCTTTCTCTCCATTACGCACAGATTTGCGCTAGTATGACCAGACTCTGACACAAACAACTTGCGTCTGTCATCTACCAATCCCCACAGTTCTGTTTTAAGAGCTGATATACATACTGCAAGAGGACTTGAAATGTAAGGTGTCTGTTAGAATTCACCCCAGGGTTAGTTGTAACGTTCTGTGAAGAATAAAGTGCACATTTAATTTAACTCAATTGAATGTTTTATTGAATAATATCAATTTCACATGAAGCACATCTTTGTTTTTCTTAAACTGAGTATCTTTTTTTGAAAAACAAATGTTCCCAAGGTAATTTTTTATTCTACTTTTAAAATAAACATTCCTAAAATTTATAGGTGTTATGAAGCATGAATGTTGCTCTGAGCCAATTATGATATGAAGGAATGTACCTAGTAGGGTACATTCTAGGGCAAAAGTCGATTTTTTTTTTTTTTTTTTTTTTTTTGTAGCTAAAATCTCCGGGCTTTGGTATAGACCACTCCTCTTCCACAAGCAGAGAGAGACCTGAGCATGTGCTGCGTGAATGATGGCACTCTCTCTTCCTTCTGTTTGGAGAAATTCAAGGTGTTACAATCATCCCGTATTACAACTGTCCCGGGTCTCCCCCTGTCCTAGTATCTGAACTATTCATATTTTTACTAAGACTCCTGTGGGGTTTTTGTAACTTTGTCCTTGAGATCTGGGCTTCTAATAATGCAGAACCTTTTGGATCGTAGGGGCTGTATCCTGTCTTCCTGACTCGATGACTTTGGAACTTCCTCTTGAAGCGGCAGCAGATCATCAGCTTTTTGTTTTTGGTGGGTGTGGATAACTTTCTATATATAAAATTGTGCTTTTTTTTTGTGTGTAATTTTATATATATAATATATATATATATATATATAATATATATATATATATATATATATATATATATATATATATATATATAATTTTTTTTCTTCCGCCAGATCAAAACAACAAGCCCATTCAAATCGATCCAGCATATGAACTGAAATGCCAGTATACAGTGGAGGTGGTGACCGTGTTTCAGCTACGTGTTGGGTATGGAGCATGTGAAGTTCAGGAGCAAGTAAGACTTTACAATTTGGCTTTGGGTGTAAATTTGAGTAACTGATCACTTTGGAGCACAGTAATGCAGTGGTTGCCATTAACCTTCTAGATTGTTTGATTTTTCTGTGACAATATTGTCTTGGCTGAGGAAACTAAAGCGGTTTTTTACTTTTCCACAGAATAAATCCCTGTTTCTTGCTGTGCAGATAAGTTACTTCTCTAAATCTCTTGGTCAAACAGTCACCAAGAAATACCAAATGGTCTGCTTGCCAACTCGATCTGACAACCTGCAAATCTCAAGGGAAGTAGGAAAAACCCGTTGTACTCAAAGCTTCATGGAGGTTGGTAATGCATCTTGTATAGCAGTACTGGGCTCTTTTGGTTTGAAGCAACTATTGATGCATTCTCACTTCTCTTGTAGGTGATGCTCCCCCAACAGCTTCCTAACTTTGATCCGGTATGTCCATTTCAAATCCTGGGATATTCAAAGCAGTTCATACAGCTACGATCCAGTTTACTTCAAGCTCTGTAAACTTTGAATATTTCAGGAGGTGCTTGGACTAATCTCTCTTCCTGCTCTTGTTCTAGATTTCCAATACTCCCCAAGAATGGCTTGTGTCCATAAATAATGGACAAACCACAACTACCATGACCTTGCTGCAGGCTCGGTCAAAAGGCTACGAGTTCACTGTTGCCAACAACCTGATGATTGTCCGAGCCTACTTTACCGCTACAGGAATCCAGAAATTTGGGGTATGCAACGTGTGCCTGTGGCATCTATAAAATGAGTATGTAGCGGAGAATGATCAATATCTCCGTTGGTATTGAAGTATGACCTGAAAACAAAACCACTCCTGTAGTATAGTCATCAAAGAGGACATCCATCTATTCAGGATAGTACATCATTTGACATGGGTCTTAACTTCGCTTTCTGTCCTGAGGCAGTTGAGGCAAGCTGTTCCAAGCTACATGCCTATGGTATTGGAAGAGAACTATGCAACTTGGGTAATATCTGAGGCTGTGTGGTCCAGTGGTTTAAACAGGCTTGTAACCAAGAGGTCCCCGGTTCAAATCCCACCTAAGCCACTGACTCGTTGTGTGACCCTGAGCAAGTCACTTAACCTCCTTGTGCTCTGTCTTTCGGGTGAGACGTAATTTGTATGTAACTCTGCAGCTGATGCATAGTTCACACACCCTAGTCTCTGCAAGTCGCCTTGGATAAAGGCGTCTGCTAAATAAACAAATAATAATCTGAGACTAGAACCTGTTGCTACACTAGGCCTGTTTTGCATGGGTTTACTCTCCAATGCCAATAACGTTTTAATACAACTTCTAGAGACTCCAGTCGGACAAGGTTCTCTACCTTGCAGACCTCACGCTGACGTATGACACTGGCTTTGGAAAGATCACAATACTTGTATTAATGATCTGCGTACCTGGTAAGCAGCTCCCTCTGACCTCCTATATGCACTTGTATGGTGTTTTTGTGTTCTACTTGAATGCTGATTTCTCTCTTTCTAGCTCCTGTGAGCTGTAACAGAATGAACGTTCTCATTGAGATCCCTCCTTTGTTGGAAGGTTCACAAATTTGTTGATTGGGACACGCCTGTACCTTCCATCGTTGCCATCTACAGACCTCGCTATAGCCAGACAACAGAACATGTTAGCATCACTGTGCCAAAGAGATATCCTTTGGCTCAGACCATGGTAAAGCATTGCATGAGGCACCTTTCCACTGACAAACCTGTTCAGGACCCGTGGGAAATTCTTGCCACCATTTACCACTTGTAAAAGCTGGTGGAAGCTTTACATTTTGGGCTTGCTTATTTCTTGCAGGCTTGTCCTCTAGGGTTCCTAACTGGTGTGAAGACTGTCTTGCCAGACACAAAACTGACTTTTAATGTGAGAGGCACCCTGACTTCCATGACTTTCACGCCTGTTTGCCCATGTGAGATGAAAGGGTCTGATCCTGCAGGTGAGTCCCTCTTGAACAGGATAATTCTGTTCATAACTTTGTTTTAAAACCAAGTTTATTGCTCTTTGTTTGCTTGCTCTCTGCTTCCAAATATCCAGCCTGTCTCAGAATACAAAATGCAAACATGTTGGCAACTTGCCCAACAAATTGTTTCTGTGCAGTAGTGCTGTGCCAAGATGGCTTCATGGATTTTGAAGTGCGCAGCAATGACACGCTGCCACCTCTGGACCTGGGCACTGTGCAGCTGAGGGATCCAACATGCAGACCCTCCGTCTCATCCAAGGACAGCCTTCTGTTCCATGTTCCCTTAGCCAGCTGTGGCACAACATCAAAGGTAAACTTTAGGCCCCTGCTTTTTCCATTTTAAAAGAAACCAGAACTAGGCTTTGATATGGGCATGACGAACTGCCTATGTCGCTATGTTGTCCTATTGCAAGCTCTGACCTAAGCTCCCATTAAAACCGAAATGACTTAAACCAAGCAACTGGATCAAATACTCAAACTGCTATTGTCAAATGGGTTTAAGTTACAACTTCTTTCACAGGTGATAAATGGCAAACTGGTTTATGAAAATGAAATCCGTGCACTCCTGAAGGATCGACCTGTATTGGGAGTAATTGGAAGAGACAGCGAATACTTGTAAGTTTGCTCTGAAAGTGGACTTATAACCGTTGTTGCCTTAAAGCATATCTCGTTGGTGTACAACTGTTTTACTTTCATTTTGACAAGTATTCAAACTGACATGTATAGCCAGATTCAGTCAATTGCTCATCCTACTGTCTCTCCTTTCCCCACCCAGGTTGACTGTGCAGTGCTATTATGATCACACGGCTGATGCCAATCTAATTGTGGCTGTGAAGACCAACGCACCCCCTCCTCCTGCTATGGAACAAGGAGACTTGATTGTTGTGCTTCGAGCTTACCCAGGTATGATGTGTTCAGTCTGTATTGCATGGCTACATAACCATGTCTTACCAAGTCCAAAACCAACCCTGATATTGGTTGGGCTTTTCTACATCATGCTACGGGTGCATTCCTTAAGTCGCCAATCTTTCCCCTTTTTTAGATGTTCTGTACAGAACTCCCTATAGAGACCAGGATTACCCTGTAGTGAGATATCTGAGGGAACCCCTTTATCTGGAGGTGCAGGTACTGAACAGACTGGATCCAAACATCAAGCTGGTTCTGGATGACTGCTGGGCAACTGGATTCCCTAGCCCAAGTTCCCTGCCTCGCTGGAACATCCTTGTTGATGGGTGAGTCCATACACCCCAAATTGTCACAAGGAAGCCCTGCAGAGGAGGCTTTCTAAATCTGCATCTCTTCTCTTCCAGCTGTCCATATGACGGAGACAACTACATGACGGTATTCCATCCCATGTCAAAGTTCCTTGGAATTCCATTCCCAAGCCACTACAGGAGGTTTGAGGTGAAGATGTTCACTTTTGTCTCTGGAGGAGTACTGCAGACTAACCCGGTAAGATCTGAGATGCTATAGTAAACCAACGTCGCACTGAACTAGTCAAATAGCTTTGTGAAATTGTATAGAAACACCCGTATCATGGCAGATCTGTTATTGAATTGTAGGTTTTACTACTTGGTGTAATCTGACTTTTTTCAACAGCATATACTGGGAACTTCTCCATCAAAACTTGATCATGTTGTGGCGACCGCCACATAAATGATGTATTTTTAAAAGTCTGGTTGTTACAATGTCAGTCTGGTAGACAAATGTTCACGAATGGATTTGAAAGTGCATTTGACTGCATGTGTAAAGACTTGTTGATGCTTGCTTGCCTTTAGGTTTCTAACCTAATACAAGCATCTGTTGTGCCACACTTTCCAGATCTATTTTCACTGCAGCACCTTGATCTGTGATTTGCTGAAACCAGACTCTGATTTGTGTGCAAAGACATGCCCGAGTAGCGCTTCAGTTAGGAGAAGACGAGGTATGATGCCGGTTCTACTATTGTCTGCTCTTCCACAAAGCGCTCTTGTGTTGGTGCTGACGTGTGATCTTGTTTCAGGTCTAGGCAGTGCTGGATCCACTGCTGTCCTGGGTGAGGTGGTAACCAGCTTGCCAGGCCCTGTAGCTGTGCTTTGAGTGCTTCCAGAACAGGCAAGTATCTTGTATAGCTTTGCAGCAGTGTATCCAGTACAGATTGACTTTTTTTTTTTTTTTAAATCGCTATACCTCTCGTGTGTGTGTGTGGGGTTTTTTTTTATTTTTATTTTATTTTTTTATGCAATCTATTTGCTTTTAAGTGGTGTGCAGATCTAGAAATTCAGTATACTTTGTATGCCTGTCTGATAGCCCTGTAAACTAATGTTGGTGACCTAATTATGTTCCTACTGGGCTATCCTAGCCTGACTTTACCTGTGCATTGCATTTTAATAAAATAGCGATTTCAACTACAGTAGTCTAACACTTTTTTTTTTTTTTTTTTTTCTCTCCTCCTTTCTCCAGGTCTTGTAACATCCCACGCCTAGGCAAACTGCTTGATGTGGGCTGTAGTTTTGCTCTTGTGTTTTCTAATGACTCCTGTAGAAATGGGTGAAAAAATAAAAACTTTTGTGTCCTTGGCATGTTTTGCTAGTGGGTGTGGCCTCTGGAAGCACTTATTCCTCTTTTTTTAAAATTGTTCCAGGCATTACCTAGCTTTTTAAAAGTAAATTGTTTAAGGTATTTGGAGGTGGCTTTTTTTTTTTTTTTTTTTTTTTAAATCTCCTCCCTGTTTCCATCTGAAGCTCTATTCCTGTCCTTCAGTGTATTCTATTACAACCATGTCTCTGTAGTGGATTCTCTGCTTGGTAACATTGCAAAGTCATGCTCCCACTTTGAAGAGTCATGTTAATGACAGCCTTCCTAAGATGTCTTTGCTGTCCAACACAATCTCAACATCTTAAAGGTGTCAGATGAATGCACATCCACTGAAAGCTATCAAACTATAAGTGATAAGCTTAACTGTTTCATTAGCATTAACAATCATATTGTGTCTTCAGTACGGTTGAAGGTGTCTATCTTCATTTTTATACTGGAACTTATCTTTTCCTCAAAGCTCAGGTTTGTTGCATGATCTAGCATTTCATGCTTTGTCAATTCATCTGCATATTTTGCTGCACTGCCAAAAGTTTCTGTGTATTGTTACACAAAGATGCTGTTCTAATTCATTACCTGACCCATGCTGCTTTCTCAAAGGTGAGCATCCCATTTGTCCAACTACTACTTGTACTCTGTTTTAATCCTGTCTCACCAATCTCCGTGCATCATGTAGCTCTTGTTCCTCTTCAGGTTACAGAAAATGCACGCCTGACTTCATTAAACGTATGTTTTATTGTGGCATTATTACTTATTTGGGAGCTAGCAAACTTTATCGCCTTTTGTGAGGATTAACACAAATCTGAATATTCCTTTCCTAGTCAAGAGAAGACATTTTTAAAGAACATACACTGCATAATATTAAACCGAATTCAGCTTCTGTCAATAATAAAAGGTTAGAACGAGGGAGTGCATCTCTGTGCTCAATTGCAGGCTGCTATTCAAAACTTTCCTGCAAACATTTCAATGCAGAAAAGCAAAAGGTAGGTGACAACTAGATCAGCACAACAGCTGTGTAATTATTAGTTTTGAAACTTTATCTATTTTACTAAATGTGTATATTTGCATTACAATAGGAAAGTCCCCATGTAATCAAAACACCAATGGCTTAATAGTGAAAACAAAAGGGTATGATATTAAAGTTAATTTCACTTGGTTAATGAACCATGAATATTAACAGCACAGAGTTGTAGGATACTCATGGATTATGTTTAGTTCTCTACAACCATGTCTGTAGCTGTTTTTTAGTTCATTAACCAAGAGATATGCACATACGGGCTTTAACAGTGTCATTGTGTTCCTAATGATTTTGTTCTGAGACCGTTTATATAAGCTTTAGAGGCAGCGATCCCCCAAGAGAAATACTATTTACTCTGTCTCTCATAGCTAGTGATCACTCGTTCTGTGTACAGAGAGGACAGAAGGCCTTGCATAATAAATCCTTTCTGATTCTGAATGTCACTAGAATTTGAATGGCTGCTGAATTAATGAGTTTACAGTAAGTCAATGGAATTCTCTAAGACATGCAGACCTTTTTCATTTGTTCACATTTATTGACTTTTGAAGTACACATCTGCTTTTGTATTTTAACCTGAATAAAATCCTTATTGGAGGTATGTTTATGTGAAAAAATAAATAGGTGATTTTAATGTGTTTTGTGTCTCAGTTTTTAAAAAAAATAAAAAGCAGAGTGGAGCACAATAAAAATGTATTAGACAACCGCAGTATCACGGTTACCACCTGTTCCAAAGTATGGGCCACTTGTGACAAATCACAAAAGACTTTTCCATAGACCACAACCAAATATATATGTGCTTATAAAAAACATAACAAATGTATTAATGCAAACTGTACAAGTATTGATACAGATATACTCTATTTTGTAATTGCAAAGGGCACTTTGTGGTTACAAATGAATGACACATTTTTGCTCCTATGCAGAATGGACAAAATAGGAACTACATATGTTATTTGAACAAATTGATGGTTTAGATGCAGTTGGCTTATTTTGGGGATATTTTGAGACCACAGGATGGGATCCATTGATATAAGTGGATACTGTATGTGTGGAACAGGGGCGAGTATGCAGCTGGTCACAAATATGCAAATGTAGCCTGCTTCAAATCCTCTGTAGTCTAAGTCCAGATCCCATCTGTTGTGTTGCACTCTCAGGGTCTAATCGGGTCTTACCCCAGTCAGGTACGATACTTACAATTATATTCATTATTTTAATGAGCCAAAAATGTTTTCTGTTAATTTAATTAATAGTGGTACTTGATGTTGCGGTTCAAGCTGAAATACTGGGCACTAGAGATTTCTTTGACTGCTTGCTTTCTATCGTTCAGTGTTCCACATCTGCAGATGAACTTTACATCTCAAATGTACAATTCAAAAACGCTGCTGCACACCAGCTGATTTTAGGCTGTTTTTTTTAAACCTACATTTTGATTTTGTGGTTTGTGAGTTCTGTAGCTCCAAGATTGATTATGATTTATTTTTTTTCAGTCTTTGAGCTCAAATGTTTTTATGGAATCCTTGTGGTATTTCATTTGCAAGGTGGTCCTGGCAGGATGCAGAATTAGAGCAACAGAACCCCACAAAATATTTGAAAACTTTACTTATGGCGGCAGTGGACCCAGTAAAAGCAGCACTGCTTGGAGTGCATGGTTAGTCGTGTGAGTTGCATTGTCCTAGGGAGAATTAGCCTCAGCGTGCTTCAAGAACCCCTGTCCTTTGCTTGCTTCAGCATATAGTGCAGCTAAACTATTGAGTAACGGTTAGTTAGGGTTGTGATACCTCATCCATCCAAATGAACCAGCCCTAGTCCCCAGTGACTATTTCCTGTTTGGTATGCCTTAGCATCGCTTTCATTGCACTCCATCACCAACAACCTCAGGAAGGAGATTAATTATTCCTTCAGCGCCTAAGCAGAACTATTGTGAGACTGACAGAGAGCCCCGCTGAGTGACAGTGATTGGATTTACTTGGTAGGTGTTCCTCACGCGTCAGGCTAAGGGCTGTAGATTATATTTAGGTACATTCAATGGCCAACCTTTGGTAAATGTGCTTTGGCCCTATGGGCCAGATCTAGCATGTCTGTATCTCCTGAGCTGTTCATGTAATTTGAAAATTGTTTCCAATTTGCAGGTTTGTATCTTGTTTGTTTTTTCCTGTTTCCACTAGATATCTGGGGAAAAGGAACCACACAAGAGACTGAGGACGATTATCATGTCTGTACTTGTGCTGTGGGTCCCCAGCATTGTCAAACCATTCACACACAGAAGCACCTGTGGACAATAACAGTGATGTGATGGAATTCATCCTAGGCTTCTGCAGGATTTCCATTTAATTTGTGGCCCTGATTCTTTCAAACCACAACACAGAGCTTGTTATACTTCTTATGGTTGTTCTAAATGACCAGGTCATTGAAAGGTCAGCAAATAATGACAGCGGTGGAGGATGTTATGCTATTTAACTTTTTGCTGCAGTTTGATATATTCCTTTTTTTAACTGGATTTAATTAAATAAATTACAGTATCCTGTATAAAAAAATGTGGAGTCTCTTATTCAATTAAATATTATTTCTTTTTAGTCAGTATTATGTGAAACGATTGCCACTGTTGTCCTAATGGGGTTTTGTATTAATGTCAGGGTAGTGAATAGTAATATGTGTCCTGGGAAGATGCCGGTCGCGTTGAAGCCAATTAAAAAAAATACTGGCAGCATCGGGAAATCAATTGTATTCTGACTAAACTGAGATCCTATTAAAATGAATTTCAAAGTGGAATGGATGGTTGCTTGCCATGCTGCTGCTGCCAGTGTTGAGAATATGACAGTATATGGTCCTGCCATGCACTCTCATTCTAGTCTGATGTTGTAGTCTGTATGAAATTGGACTGAAGGATTTTGATGTGATTATTGAGTTTATCCAGAAAGATATGATCACACTATGTTATGTATATTTAGCCTCTTGAGCAAGTAGTCTGAGACTACCAATCCACCCTAATTTTGCCCAAGGGTGATTTAAACCATGCTTAGTCTACAAAGCTAAAAAGCACAGTGAACTTGAAAGCATCAGCATGTCTTATCTTCTAAGAAAGTTAATGAAGCAGAAAGGTAAAATCGTTTTCAATGGAAAACTGAGAAAAAAACATTCTTTATTGAAATGCATTCACACAGTAGGTGAAATAGGTACTGAAGCTGTTTAAAAGGGGCATTCATACTGCATGTGCGATTTAACAGCAATAGATTGGTGAGTGCAGTGGTTTATCTCAAAAGTATCCTGCAAAATTACAAATCAAATTACAATTCTTGACTAATATATATACAGCAAGTTCCTATATCGGGTCAGTGGTTTTTAAAGGGGCAACGAACCCGAGAGTTGCAGTACAATTTACTATATATATATATATATATATATATATATATATATATATATATATATATATATATAATATTCTTTAGAATTTCAATGAGGAGCTGTCTCTTTCTTGTTAGTCGGAAGTGTTTTTTTAAAAATTTAGTTTATTCTTTCTATGGCTTGGTTACACTTGAAACCTGGACATGATTACCTCATCTTGTTACAATTCTGTAAATCATTAGTGAACTACATTGTGGTCAAAGTGTGCACAGACCAGAAATATGTGTAGCACTTGCTGTACAATCATATGGATTGATAACATTTCAAGCAAATACCTGTAGTGGAATATTTAAAGGGTATCTAAGATTAATTTTCTATAGACAGTTTATTTTTAGATGTCTCAATTAATATATATATAGGCAGGTGTGAAAAAATGCTGTAAAGTAAGAATGCTTTCAAAAATAGACATGTTAATAGATTATATTTATCAATTAACTAAATGAACAGAAGAAAATTCTAAATCAAATCCATATTTGGTGTGACCACCTTTTGCCTTCAAAACAGCATCAAGCATCAATTCTTCTAGGTACACTTGCACACAGTTTTTGAAGGAACTTGGCAGGTAGGTTGGCCCAAACATCTTGGCGAACTAACCAGAGTTCTTCTGTGGATTTAGGCAGCCTCAGTTGCTTCTCTCTCTTCATGTAGTCCCAGACAGACTCGATGATGTTGAGATCAGGGCTCTGTGGGGGCCATACCATCACTTCCAGGACTCCTTGTTCTTCTTTACGCTGAAGATAGTTCTTAATGACTTTCGCTGTATGTTTGGGGTCGTTGTCATGCTGCAGAATAAATTTGGGGCCAATCAGATGCCTCCCTGATGGTATTGCATGATGGATAAGTATCTGCCTGTACTTCTCAGCATTGAGGAGACCATTAATTCTGACCAAATCCCCAACTCCATTTGCAGAAATGCAGCCCCAAACTTGCAAGAAACCTCCACCATGCTTCACTGTTGCCTGTAGACACTCATTCGGTATGCGCTCTCCAGCCCTTCGGCGAACAAACTGCCTTCTGCTACAGCCAAATATTTCAAATTTTGACTCATCAGTCCAGAGCACCGGCTGCCATTTTTCTGCACCCCAGTTCCTGTGTTCTCGTGCATAGTTGAGTCGCTGGCCTTGTTTCCACGTCAGAGGTATGGCTTTTGGCCTAAGTCTTCCATGAAGGCCACTTCTGACCAGACTTCTCCGGACAGTAGATGGGTGTACCAGGGTCCCACTGTTTTCTGCCAGTTCTGAGCTGATGGCACTGCTGGACATCTTCCGATTGCGAAGGGAAGTAAGCATGATGTGTCTTTCATCTGCTGCAGTAAGTTTCCTTGGCCGACCACTGCGTCACGGTCCTCAACGTTGCCCGTTTCTTTGTGCTTCTTCAAAGAGCTTGGACAGCACATCTGGAAACCCCTGTCTGCCTTGAAATGTCTGCCTGGGAGAGACCTTGCTGATGCAGTATAACTACCTTGTGTCTTGTTGCTGTGCTCAGTCTTGCCATGATGTATGACTTTTGACAGTAAACTGTCTTCAGCAACCTCACCTTGTTAGCTGAGTTTGGCTGTTCCTCACCCAGTTTTATTCCTCCTACACAGCTGTTTCTGTTTCAGTTAATGATTGTGTTTCAACCTACATATTGAATTGATGATCATTAGCACCTGTTTGGTATAATTGTTTAATCATACACCTGACTATATGCCTACAAAATCCTGACTTTGTGCAAGTGTACCTAGAAGAATTGATGCTGTTTTGAAGGCAAAGGGTGGTCACACCAAATATGGATTTGATTTAGATTTTTCTTCTGTTCACTCACTTTGCATTTAGTTAATTGATAAATATAATCTATTAACATGTCTATTTTTGAAAGCATTCTTACTTTACAGCATTTTTTCACACCTGCCTAAAACTTTTGCACAGTACGTATATATATATATATATATATATATATATATATATATATATATATATATATATATATATATATATATATATAATTTAGCATATGAGGTTTTTGTTATCTGAAAATCCAGCCGTAGACAATAGTCCATTATCTACCACAGTATTAAATGAATGCCACTAGAGGTTGGCAGAGAACTGGGTCACTTCAAGTCTCCATCTTCCCTTACATCTGAATGTCCCTTACATCTGAATGCCAGCTAGTAGAAATCCAACTGGTTCTTCTCTCATGCATGTGTTATAAGATTAGGATGGATTACAGTGTATGTGCTTGAGTGAAGACCATAAATCACTACATTGCCAGAGACAAATGTCTCATACCCCCAAGCGCTACAGATGTTGAAGACGGTAACATTTAGAGCAAAAATGAAAGCTTGACAAGCTCAACATAATGGGTAAATTGCAGCTGTTGGTCACAATTCTGATTCTCCCAGCTACTTTGTAGGTCGCTTAAACTCACAAGCTTTCTCTGGATTGACGAGTTGTGCCGATGCAGCTGACAAGTGTCCCTTGATTGCAATGCATTCTTGAGCCTGCAGTCCTTACAAGATATGGTGTTCTGGGGACAGACAATCTCATTATTAATCCAAAGGAACATTATCACCCAATTTGTGTGGCCTGTAGGTACACTATTACCAGTGATTAATATGATCAATACTGTAGGTAAGTCAATGCAAATACGTTTAGTAACTGAAATAAGTCTTACTGAAGTTAATTAATTCCTTTTATGTATTAACAACATTCTCTAATAGTATTTTTAAGCCAGTGAATTAACAAGGAACCCTCTATAGAAATTGTAAAGGACTTCCTTGCCTGTCACTGCCTGCTGTTTTAATGAGGGTACAGTCCTCAGAGGGGATATTGCTGTGACATGTTCCCTTTCCTTGCGAGAGAGACAGCATATATAATACATTAATACATTAATACAGATGAATACATTGCTGGAACTATTATGGAAATTAAGTTAACAAAGAATTTCTTTGCCACAAATGCCATTTTGTCATCCAATTAAACTTGGTTAAAATGCATTCGAATCTGCTTCCCTTTTTATTCTTAAATGACATTCATAAAGTACAATGCCCATGAAATGTTTTAGAAAGAGCGGTCGTTTGCTTCACTTGATTGGCGTTGAGTGAGTTTTCCTTGCAATTTAGCTGATTGTTCAAAAACTAGTGGCATTTAAGAACATAAGTTCCTTGTAAGTGGAAGCCCTTATTAATTCTAAGTGTGAAGTATAATATATTTGTAAAGAGCTTGTCATGATGAAGTTGGGGATTTAAAACATGGTAAAGAAAACATGAATAGAAGGTATCATGAATTGATTTAATGAATCCTTCACAAACACAAAACCAATGACACTAATTTCACTGGAAATGAACATGTGGTTCCTTGGTAATTATTACATACAGTTACAGAACCACATTTTATGGAAATAAAAGGCTTTTAAGTTTAGTTGCGTTGTAATTATCTTAACTGTGTTACCTTAAGAAAAATACACACAATGTCAGAATAATTACAGAATAATCTAACTGTTCATTTTACAAAGCAAGTAGCAAACTATAATAGATGTATGGGCGACTTTCAAAAAGGAGTGCTTCAGGGGGTATTTGATTCAGTTGAAGAAAGGTGGGGATTCAAGAAAACGTTGTATCATTGTGTTTTGAGTACCAGAGAGCTTCAAAATTACCCTACTGTTGTTGTTGTTGTTGTTGTTGTTGTTTTTACTATTATTTTATTTATTTATTTCAGGTATCTTCCCTGGCAATTAAAGGTGGCCAAACTGTGAATGTCACATCATGTACCACCTGAAAGTGAAAGTGGAGCAAGGTCTTAACTGGACTGGCTTAGGTGAGATGACTTCTTTGCGAGACCTGAAGATTAGACATACTTCAGAGTAAGCATACATTTCACATCAAAAATTTTATGAGTATAGTTTTTATTCCATAAGCTGCTTGATGGGATATTGTTATGGCCGAGCTGTCTATCCAGTCCTTAATTTTTGGCTTGTGAGCAAGATATCACTTGAAAAAAGCGATAGTCATCATATTTATACAGAAGATGTCTCTTGTTATTACTTCCCTCTACTGAAAATGCCTAAACTTGAACTATTTTTCAAGGTCACATAACTATTTCTCAAAATTTGTCATAGGAGGGGCTGTACGTTTTTAACCGTGTCTACAGTTACTTGATATAGTTTGTTTAAAGGCAGCAGGTCCATTTTTATAATTGTTTCATACATTTTTGGTAGCAATAAAAATGAGTTCACCCCCCCCCCTTTTTTCCTGGATGTATGATATTTTTTAATGATTTCTTTTTTTATACTTTTTATGTGACAATGTCATAGTTTTTATGCCATTTCTTTCCCTGGTTATGTGAAATTAACCTTTAATGCTTTGAAATGTGTTTTTTTTTTAAGCAGCCTTCAGCTGACAGCTTTTCACTTCAAGATAGTAAAACATTGAGGCTGTGTGGTCCAGTGGTTAAAGAAAAGGGCTTGTAACTGGAAGGTCCCCGGTTCAAATCCCCCCTCAGCCACTGACTCATTGTGTGACCCTGAGCAAGTCACTTAACCTCCTTGTGCTCCGTCTTTCGGGTGAGATGTAATTGTAAGTGACTCTGCAGCTGATGCATAGTTCACACACCCTAGTCTCTGTAAGTCGCCTTGGATAAAGGCGTCTGCTAAATGAACAAATAATAATTGTTCGATCATCTAGTATTTATGAGATAATGACATATTTTATTTAATCATGACATTTTAATATAAAAAAGAATCTCATCTGAAAATAAAGTTTTGAGAGTTTTTTTTTCTTTTATTTGCAACACTGACACTGGTGGGGCAATCCTAGTCTTAGACACATTTTTAGTTTTTCAAAATGTGATATTTTGTCATGTGATACTTTGTACTGTAATATTTTATAATGTGATATTTTGTACTATGATATTTTACAACAACTTCACAATTTCACAGAAATCCAATGACTATTTAATAGGGACACGTAAATGTAATTAAGACTTGAGAGAAGAATGATTTGTAGATACTTTCTAATGAGTGTCCAGGGGCTAATTAAAAAAAATAAAATAATATAAAATAAAAAATAAAAAGCCCGGAAAGAATAGCAATGCATACTTTACTTTTTTGGGTTGATTATTATATCCTTATTTTGTGAGGACAGTAAAATCAATGTATACATTTTTATTAATATTATTTTATTTTAACAGTAACACGCTTTTCCAAAGGAAAAAAAAACACACATTTATTTGACCATATATTCATATTCATACCATATCTCAGTACATTTTGGTTTTTTTTTCAATTTTAAAACATAATGTAAAACATTAAACACTAGAAATGTTGAATTGTGGTTTGCAAGGGTCCCTGTCCATATTTACAGAAGCCTGCCATTCAACAACTATACAATACTCAACGTTTTCAATATGTTCAATAGCAAACTGGATACAACATAAACAATACAACAACATTTACTAAAATGAAACGCCACAATAATTTGCAACAGAATATTAAGACAATGGTCAACTGCATGAAAACAAATAAGACAGCCACATTAAATCTGATCATTCCATTTGTATTTGTTCGTTTTTGTATTTGTTTATTATTACATTTCATTCATTCATTCACGAATGATTAAAACAATTTTAATGTGTGTTTAATGTTCCATGGATGCCTGAGACAGACACTGTCCAAGGTGCTGATTCTAGTTACGCTGTCATTGAGAAGGGTTATATATACTCGAAATTGAATTTCCAAATGATTTCTAATATCACAATTCGCTATTCCTAACAACCTATTTTCTAAATAAACACAGATAGACGAAAAACTTGACTACTACTCATAGGAACTAACCACAACACATCTATACATTTTTAATACCCCTCTTGACCCGAATACATTACATAGGTTAAGATACAAAGGGTTTTACAATCGTCAAGTGCTGATTTTCTTTCATGAAAACAAAATGTGCTGAAATCTTTGAGAGAAGACCACTGCAAGCAGACTGTCTATCTTCCGGGAACCGAAACCAACTGTAAGTGATGTTGCTCAGAATGGTGATCCGTTTTCCTGCGATTCCGTTGGCTCCTGGCGGGTCTTTGTACGTCTTCAGCGGGTCTGACCGAGACTATGAATCTCCTCCGAAAGGTTTCACACAGCACAATGTAAATAAACGGGTTCAGGCAACTGTTCGCGTAGCCCAGGCTGATAGCAACCCTGTATGCGTAATAGAATGACAGTGTCGGCTGATCTACTGCCAGCTGAATCAACTGCAACACATAGAAGGGAGCCCAACAACAGAAGAAAGCTAAGCAGATGGTGATTGCGATCCTGGTCACCTTTTTAGTCTTTATCCTGGCACTTTTCTGAGTGGTTAGAGCCTCCGAGGAGGTCATTCTGAGCAAAATCCTCCAGTAAGCCACTGAGATAAGCGTGAAAGGTATGGCAAAGGCGATGAAAAACTGATATAACGTGTACCAGTAGATATCTGTCTCTGGGTTCGGCAAGCGAATCCCGCAACCTAACACCCCACCGGGCAAAGGAATCAGCTGGGCGTACATCCAAACGGGAGTGATGCTAAGGAACGATATGACCCAGAGGATGCAGATTATTAGAACGGCAACAGCGGGTCTTCTGAACCGCACAGAGGTGAGGGGGTAGACAGTCGCTAGGTACCTGTCAAGTGTCATGGCAGTCAGAATGTAGGTGCTGGTAAATTGACTGTTGGTGTCTAGGGCTGTAATGATCGTGCACACAGTCTCTCCAAAGTGCCAAACTCCGTTCCCCAGCAGCTGATGAATAAGGAAAGGCATCCCTAGCAGGAAAAGCAGGTCCACAACCGATAAATTAATGATGAATATGTCGGGGACGCTGCTTCTACACCTGAACTTTGACTTACTGAACACGGTGAAGATGACTATTACGTTCCCTATTATGCCCAGCAACCAGATAATGCCAAAAACCGTTGGCATGAATATACTGCTGTATGCAATATATTTGGTCGAATCTGTGTAAAACAAAACCCAACAACAATTAGAGATCAGGGATTATTCTGTACATCGTAAAGCTCGATAAACAACGGATAAAGCAAAAACAAGTAATGTATTAATTTCCTTAGCTATTAGTGATTGTATTTTCTTAAAGCTACACTTTTGATAATAAAAAGTTAACTCCTGATCAACTAAAATACTGTATTGAGGAATTACAACAAAATCTCACCTGTATTGGATTGGTTTTGATCTAAGTCCGTAATATTTGCGGTGGTAACCACACTTTCCATAGAATCCATATTGTCATCAGTCTTGGTTACTTTCTTCTTTCTCTGAGCTTTGTTGTTTTTTTTTCAAAGCTTTAGAAACATTAGTGGCTCTTACTATTACTGACAAACTGCGATAAATCGAGCAGGAGCGGTGTCTTTTCAAGCCATGTGTGACTAATGTCTGAGAGGTATTTAAAGTGTGCGCAGCACCAGCCACCACCTGCTCCTCCTCCAGGTAAGTGTCCCTAAGTCATCTCGCATTCTTCTTGGCGAAACGTCGTAGTTAAAACTGTACTGGAGGTATGACAGAAACACAACACACAGGCGCACAGTTTTTGCTATGGTCACCCGACACTCCAAGTAAAATATGTAAACAATCAGTTAAGATAAAAATTATGTTTATTTTTCCTAATGGCTGATAATCTTATATAAAAAAAAACAACGAGTGAAATCAAAGATCAAAGAACATGGAACTTTGCGTTATTCAAAATAGAACAAAAACATTATATATATATATATATATATATATATATATATATATATATATATATATATATATATATATATATGATATGATATTATGTGATATGATAAATTGCCTATGTCTGATGTCAGTGCATGGAGGAAATCAATTTTATCAGTGTTTGTATGAATTGTAGAGATAATCCAAGAACTGTGAATGAAGTATTATATCTCATAAGGTTTACTATCACACTCCTCAGGTCGAAGCCAGTAGGTAATGCATACAACAGCATTGGCGGATATTGAAATCTAAAATGTTGAAAGCTCTAGCATCAACTTCTGTCTTGTCACAATAAAACGTTCTGTGAGGTATAGATGTTTTGGAAGTGCCATAAACTTCATTGCATGCATTGTGACCTGCACTGCAAGAAGCAAAATAATGCCAGTGCAGTTTCAATAATTGCATTCAGGAGTGTTTATAAATACAACCAAGCAAGAAGAGGATGGATGGCAAAGGAAATCACTGCAAACAATAAATCCCTGAAAATGTAGAATGGAAACAAACGTTTATTTTCTAGAAAACATCTTTCAAATTCGTTAAAGAATAATATTTAATAGCATAACAACATTTAGCAACATTTTTTTTTAACATTAAAAAACAACAGGAAATAGTGCCATTTTAATTGTACTTATACAAGGCATTTAGAATAATATTTATAAACATGTTGGGTACAAGGCAGGAATGCATTAGTTTTAGGCATACAGAGGGTGACTAAACTGCACAAATTATCCAGTGCAAAATGAGATCAAAATGTAACAAGGTAATGCAAGGTAATGAGCATTGATAGTAACAGATAACAATGGGAATATAACCTTGGTCATATCTTATTATTAGACTTAACAGATTATGTGTCATTATCTCAAAATCTTCCAAACAACTAAAAACAGGTCAATAACCCCTGAAAACCTGCCTGAGACCTGATCACCAGAAACTGGGTAACATCCCTTTGTACCTCCAAGAGAATATGAGAATGAGAGAGAGAGAGATTCCCCCAGCTGAAGAATAAAACAGAAAAAAAGGCACATTCCATATCTTCATTGACAGAAAATTCACAACAATTTTCTGTTTTGGGCATTTTGCTTAAATAATAGAAGGTAAGGTTTGGCGTAGATTCAAGGTTGCTTCTTAGTAATAGGTGCATTTTATTTAATAACGCACAGGTGGTAATCAATGGCGTTGGATGGTTTTACCTGCTACATGTAAAAACTAAGAAAGCTTCTTAATAATGCTAGTGCTTTGGGATGAATGCTGATTAAAGCCTATTATATTCCACACTGCAGTTCACAATGAACTGTGAAACAATTAAGGTGATTACACAGAAACATATAACAATTATTTCAACTAATGAGCTCTTGGGTGTTATTACAATTAATGCTAAAATGGGTTTGTTCAATATAACAAATACATGAAAGTGTTAAATAATAAGATTCAACGGAGATGCAAGTCCTTCAAAAAACAAACAAACACAATAACACACACACACACAAAAAGCAGACTCAAAAATCTTCTCCTAACAGGTGTGGAAAAGCACCCTGGCTCCGCTGTTACTGTCCTTTCTGTTTCTGAAAACCTGGGTTAGGACAGGAAGAGGCATCACTCTCACATCTTGGATGGCTTCCGATGATGTTCTGCTTCATATAGGCTGAGCTTAAAGCAAGAAAAACACTGGTGTAATCTCTTACCATCCTAGTGAATGCCAGCATTCCTAAAGTAACTGAAAAGATCAAAACGAGGCAGCAGGCTCACTGTAATTAACGATGACACCTGCACTTCTGCTATCTTGTTACAACAATATCCACAAGAGGACAGAGACAGTTTATGGTAACACTTTAAAATAAGTGTCTAATTCCATTGTAACATGATTTCAAATGAAATTCCTATTGAATTCAAGTCACAAGCATGACTTCATAACATTTCCCTTAATACACATGAAATAATCATGAACCGACACTAATTTTAGTGTTACCCAGTTTATTTATACATTAAGAATAGTCAGACATCTTTCCATAAAGAATAGTATGAATTGTTGAATACAGACATAAACTAGCAGATAGACCTGCAACAACACTGAAGAACTGTAAGCACAGACTGAGACAATTACAGTCTATTGTGAGCTGTACAGGTATGGTACTGCAGCATTCCAGCAGCATTTCATTTTGGGTTTGGATTTGTGATTTCTGATTGGAATAATTGCTGGAAAGACTTTGCAGTGAAAGTTTTCTCTCTCAAAATCACAGCCTTTACCTAGCAGAATCAACATGGTGGTAGTGTATATAAGTGACAAATATTCAAAAAAGCTTTCATTTGTGAAACACTGTCAAGTTGTCAGACGGGCTTATCAAAGGCAAGAAAGAACAGCCTTTTTGAGATTGGAACAAGTATAAAACCTGTGACAAAGTGAGCGGGCTGTGTCAGTAATGCGGTCCCAGGAGAGGTGGTGTTGAAGAGTCTGAGCTACATTGACACAAGGCCTTGAGAAATGTGCATTTCAAAGTGCTACACTACACTGCTTGACTCCTCATCCCAGTGGACTCACAAACCTTAAACGCCAAAAGCTTAAAACATATTTTAAAAAGATCACAGGATGTGGTCACTTTATTTCCCTTTAATACAAGAGCAGAAAAAAAGATAATTGGGGATTATTCAGGCCTTCCTGTACCAATAAATTCACAATTGCTGCATCTGTGTGCATGTCACTTTAATTAAGGTTATTTTTGAAAATAACAGGTTTTAGCAGAATTGCTCACTTACAGCACACACTGAAATATCACATCGCATCACTGTTGTCACTGCAATGGCTTGTGAACAAAGAATCTACTCCAAGCACTTGTCAATTGCAATTGCTGGAGAACTTTTAAATAAGGAGTTGCTATGCAACTGTAAATTACTGTAGTAATGGGCGTGGGGGATTTTTTATTTTATTTGAATCATCTAAAGGTTTAACCCCAGCGACTTGCCCTATCGACAGGAGCTTCAACAAGACCAGACAATTTCTTCACTTTTCTCTGCGGAATACAAATTAACTCAGCTATTTCAAATTCTAATAACGCACCCAAATGGCATTGAAATGGCTAATTATCTAAATCCCTGGTCTGCAACAACAATCACAAGATCTGAAGGTTAATGAATAAACCAGTTGCTTATTACAGTGTTACCACCTCATAGCGCTGTTGTCGGGGTCCATCATTCAAGACCGCGTTATTAGTGTTTCACGTTATAACGAATATTGCCATTTTTGTTCCCGAAATGATTTACAATGGCCAAATTAATATTGTAGCGTACCGTGGAAAAAGAAGGAAGGAGACACACACAATTTGCAGGTACTAAAAATCCACGGTTTATTGGGACAATTATTCCTGGCCCGTCAGCCTGGGCCACACCAAAAACAACAGTCTTGCACATTCACACAGCAAGTTGTCTGACTCAGCTGCCAGCTCTGTTCAGGTTGATGTGGGCTTTCATGTCCCCGCCTAACCGGACGTCAATCAACACGCACACGCACACACACACACACACACACACACACACACACACACACACACACACACACACACGCTTGTGTAACAGTATAAATCCTGGGTCGTTACAATATATACAGTATAATGGAAACTGATATTCCAAATGTTGTAAACTGTAAATAAATAACACAGAATCCAAGGACGTTTATACACACTTGTACTGTTTCGTACTTGTTTTGTAACATTAACGGACAGTTTGTTTTTACTTTTAGAAAAAAATTAATAAATGGGTTTAAATACGGTAATGTAAAACAACAATAAAACCCACCGTTTGTGAGTCAAACTGCATTATGAGGGAAATGGGAGCCATGACTTTATCGTGTTATAACCAATTCTACCCTGTAACGGGTCGCGTTAGAATGGTGTAGCACTGTACTTATTTATCATACTGCAAGCTTGCCATTGCCTTATGTTACTTGCATTATGGAGGCCTTTTAATGACATTCTCTTTAATTGTTACGTAACAAAGCCCGGGGATGATGCGGTGGATGGATTGAGCTTTGTGCCAAAGACTCATGCTGTAAAGCATCAGTACACTGGTGAATCCACAAGACTACAATACCACACAATGTCCCCTGTTTATTAAAGTGTTTTACTCCAGTGTGTAATGTTATTATTATTATTATTATTATTATTATTATTATTATTATTTATTTCTTAGCAGAAAGGAAAACACAGCTGCTACAAAACTACTGAAAAGGTTAACTGAACAACCTTTAGCGTAATCAGCGCCTTGCAAATTCTTACCGGTGGCTGTAGTAATAGTCAAGCACGTTGGAGGCAGTGATGTAAAAGGCACTGAAGATGGCAGACACAGCAAAGGCAATGATGGCGAGACCACAGAGCACACACAGCAGGACTATTCCACCGAGCGACAGCAGGAAACCTGTAGACACAGAAACACTTCTGAGGAAACAACACCCTGAGAACATTTCTGACAAAACTTTCATTTTGGTCAACAAGTACAGACTTTAAGAAAACAGATGTTAACGGGAGGCAAATCTAGATCAAAAGATTTAGAAATGTTCTTTGTAGTTTGCTTAAGAATGGGAAAGGGTATACAACAACAGAGCCTTTGACTAGTGGGTATAAGGTAGTGGGTCTAAGGTACAGTACAAGTTATTGAAAACATTATTTTTATCAAAGTGTCCCACTTTTGCAGTTTTATGCCCATACAATTAGCCCAAGGTCAGCATCTGACAATCCCATAATAAGGTGTGTCCGCAGAGTTTAATATCAAAGTTAATTATTTAAGCCTTAACAATGGGAACGTGTCCAATTAAAACAAAGCATGAAACAAGTGTTCCACATGCCCAGCTGTCTGAGGCTGAAACACATCTGTTGTTTTTTTTTACAGTATTGTGTTTGCAGCACTCTTGCCAGAATTATTGATGCTGATGTGTGAAATCCCATTAGTCCTAAATCTACCCACACAAAGTAAGTGTTGGCTTTGCAATACACATTAAATCCATGAAGAAGAAAAACTGTAACTGGCTGAATGTCTACACCAGTCCAAGTTTTAACAGCAAACTAATGATGCAACCTCCATCATCAAAGTCAGTTGGAAAGACAGATTTCTATCAGCCCGTAATGCTAATTGGCACAGATACATCTCAGTCTGCTACTGATGCACACAACTTGGTCTAGCTTCCTAATAACTTTCTAATCAGTCCCAGTGGCAGAGGGAACTGTGTAAATCTACCTCTGATAAAATACAGCTGGACCTCAAATTAACACATCATAAAAGCACCTATTAGGCATCTTTCCTAAAATCAAACTGAGTGTCCCTGAGGTCCTCAATGAATCTCATCAAGGAACAATTTACAAACCAATCTGAAATTGTTCTTCCAGTATTACTCTTATGGTATCCAGGATGACTAATTCCAACACACAATATCCTCTGTTAAATCTTTTAGATTATCTCCATACAAGTATTATTAATAAACCTAATTTAAGTCAACAAATTGTTAACTAATGAATAATATGGACATAGCAATAACTGCCCTCTCCTGGTGGTTAGTTGTAGAATTACCTTAATTAAGGAGGCTGTGTGGTCCAGTGGTTAAAGAAAAGGGCTTGTAACCAGGCGGTCCCCGGTTCAAATCCCACCTGAGACACTGACTCATTGTGTGACCCTGAGCAAGTCACTTAACCTCCTTGTGCTCCGTCATTCGGGTGAGATGTAATTGTAAGTGACTCTGCAGCTGATGCATAGTTCACACACCCTAGTCTCTGTAAGTCGCCTTGGATAAAGGCGTCTGCTAAATAAACAAATAATAATAATAATTACCTTGCAGGAAGACACACCCAACACAGGCAGTCACAAACGTGACAATAGCAAAGGTCAGGAACAGGCCAACGGGTACTGTTGCCATGGCACCAAACACCAGCAGGGCCAGGGCAAAAAAGGGGTGGCCATCAAGGTACTGTCCCACTGGGGTACTCATGATATCTGCAAGCTGACAATTAGCAAAAGCTATATTTGGTAATTACATTTAAGGAATGAAAACAGAACCATGAGGTTAATATTAATGATAATAATTATAACCTATAGGCATTCAGCTGCTTATGACTGTGACAGTAGTGTGCTGGTCCGCTAAGGAAAGGAACTATAAGGAAAAATGACAATTATCTTGGTAGGCCAGCAATTAAAGCAAGAAAAGACAGTGCTAAAGTGCCTGCTGCATTTAAAGACAAAAATAGCAATACTGCATTACTAGCTATGTATTTACTGCAGTAGAACCTGCATTAATTTACCCTTTTCTTCTTGTTTATCCCTAGCTCGGTGTAACCTTGTTTTAGAGATAAACAGGTGCAAACTTACTAAATTATAAGTGAGTCAAACAATGTACTGTAATTGCTTGAAGTGTCACTTTAACATCTTTCCAGTACTACAGTAGGCACTGCCAAATTTGTATGAACAGAAAACATATTTTAGACAATATTGTCATATTACCAGTTTGCAGCATTTTTGTAAAAGTGAACAAAACCTACAGCAAATCTTACAGCACAAGCAAGTAACATCCAAAGTGCACGAAGGATCTCTTAAAAGAAACCGAGTTAAAATGCACACTGGGGGATTTTTGAGTCCTATTCTTGCCAACTGCAAATTGCCACTGGATTGTAGTTTTAGCTTGCAATCTGGAGCTGTTCAAAATACCAGGCAGCACAATACAGGTCAAAATCTACTGACATCAGGCTGATCAACACAACACGAACAGATAATTGCATGTGGCTTTGCACAATAAACACTGGATTTCATCAAGAACATCTTGAGTGTTTTTACATTGCTTGCTGTCTGACCTTTTGCCACCTTTCTCTACATAATAAAGTTTCTTGACAACGGTATTTCAGAAACCATTTGTATAGCTTCATAATCTGCATCGTAAACGGCACAGACAGAGGCAATGTGCACAGAATCACTTTCTTTTTTTTTTAAAATAACTTTTGAACAAATAGTGCTGCAGGGTACAATGAATGAAACTCTCTAGGGGATTAAATCAAAATTATGTAATTACACATTTAATTATAATATCCAAATTCAACTCCTGTCTGTGGTTAAATGTAATCAGAGGGCTTACTGTACCTTTGACTTGCTGTTCATAGTGTACACTATTGCCTTTAGCTGGCTCTGTAGCTCATGCATGTCCTTGGGTAAAAAAATGCCTTCACTTTTCCACATTGTATGAAAACCCCAGGATTACCTAAACAAGATAAAACGGAAAACCAATAAGACTAATATATTATTGTGAGTATTATATTATTAATATATTATTATTATTACTATTATACAAACAGTTTAGTAACACAATATATTTCTGTTTTGGAAAGAAACTTATATACAACAAATATAACAAGGTATAGAACAATAAATAGAACAAGACCAGTGACCTGAACATCAAATTTATCTTCATTTCTGTTTGTTATTATTATTATTATTTATTAGGCAGTGTAATTTGTTGCTAAACGACAACTTACTGTATGTGGGGTCAAATGTGACTGTTCTATACAATTAAGGAATAAACGATGTGTATGGCAAGCTGATAGTATTTAATAAAAGGAAGGTCAGTGAAAAATCATTACATTACGAGTCTGTAATGTTTTTTTTTTAGATAGACAATCAGTCAGTAACTTAGTACGACAGAAAATCAATTAAAATAGCAACGCTTCCATAACATTCACTGTGCGACTCAAAATTTGGATTGGAAAAATAAAAAATATGCAAAATGTAACAGAAAACAGAAGAAAAACGCTAATTGACACGAGGTTAGAATTAACTACGTAAACAAACACTAATAGTCGATGCTGAAGCAAAGGTTTTAAACATTTGAAGCTGTTGGGGGAGAGGGAACACAACATAAGGCCTTCTTATATTTTTGAACCACGGAACCGTGGTGAAATCAAAAGGGCCTGTTCTTCACCGTGTAACAAGTAAACAATACTACCGACAGCAATAAACAACCAAATGTGTTTACACAAGTGTAACTGAGTAGGTAATGGATATCTGGGCGACCATTTACATCTGTCCTACTGACTGATCCCAGGTTTCTTTGATGATTAATCCACGGTATCTTCAATCTGGTTTAAACTACAAACTAAACTAAAAACGACAGAGCGTCCGGTTTTCTTACTTACCCTTTAAACGATGGAGTTTCGCTTCTGTGCTTTTCTGTTGAAACTGGACGATATATTTAGCTGTTTTATACACTATTTCCGCGTTTGCGTGTATTTCTATGGGAACTGACAGTGTATCTAAATATATTACGAGACATGAGACCGTGCAGCAACGATTTTAACCCCTTTGGTACTGGAAATAAATGTGCTCACACCCTTCTCAGTATCGTAACTTTACATGATAACAATTAAAAACAAAACAAAAAAAACAGCAGATTTACGGGGGTTAAAAAAACGGTCTCAATTGAGCTGTACTGACACCCAGGTTTATGGAAGTGAAAGACATTATAAAAAAGGGGGGACGGGACCGGGCGAGGGCTGGTGATTTAAATGTATCACCCTTAAAAATGCCTTTTCCTAGCACGGGTAAAGTTACAACAAACTCGTCTGCACCATACTGTAATACTGTACAGCCTGAATGTTAATATAGTACGATATACAATCAAGCTGAAACCCAGAGCATTACATAAATATATTTTTTTCTTGTGATATTGTCATGGATACTGAGTACTCCAGCCTTTTGGCAGAGGCAATCCGTGTGTCATCTGTAGTTTTGTATATGATTATTATTCAGATACATATCTTTTACAAGCCACTAGTTGAAGATCAAATGTCACACGTCATTGCTTTCATGACTGTTGGAAAGAAACGCTGGCAGTTGGTATTTCGGGAAACATAAAACTGAGATTCTATAGAAACAACTTGGCATAATGTATTGAGCCTTTTAGATTTGAATACAAGGTTTCAAAGATTGCAATATCTTCTAGTGTCCCGTAAACCTTTTACTAATAATAATTTAAGTAACTGCCTGCTGGGCTGACTAATAATACAACAACTTTGTTACAGTACGATCACCTGATCCTATCTGGGCCACACGCAATCGCACTTCACCATGAAGTTAAGACTATCAGCTGCAGAAAATCAGAACTTACATAGATTTATGTTCAATGTTATATTTCCTGACAGCTGTGCTGTAGTGTATCTGCACCCCTCGGTGATGATTCGAGGGTCGGGTCACTTCTTTGCTTAGTAGTACCATATCACAAATCCACTGCCCCACTGTATCTATAATTGACAGTACAATAGACAGAGTACAGTACTTTACAACCTTGCGCAGCCCCCTAGCCTTTATCTGAGGACCTCCAAACTCTCTATTATTCACAAGCATCAACTCGTTCATAATGGCGCAGAACAGAATGCATTTTACAAAATAAGAAAGGAAAAGGGCTAAACCCACAGCTACGGCCAAAGGTTTTGCATGACCTAGAATTTAAATAAATAAATAAAACATATGAACATAATTTATATATTTTATTTAACACCATAATCAAAGAAACTACAAAATTATATCGCAGAAGTCTACCGGAAGCCATAGTAGTACACTATTCCATATTAGATTTCAAAATGTCACATTTTTTCATTTTCTTCAAAGACGTATGCAGGCACTGTGAGTTGGTTGGAAATTGTGTTGGCGACGTAGGCCTATAAGCACAGAACCATAAACACAGACCTTAAACTATGTATTAACTGCAGGCCTTTGTTGTGTAACAGAGTGGTTTCGATGCTGCTTCTTTGGAAAGTTTGTGAATGCCAAGAGTAGGCAAGTTAATAGGCCCTGTGGGCTTTTTTTATTTTTTTTTTACGCGAATCTACAAGTACAATTGAAAGTGTATTAAATTACGTGCGTGTTTGGGTAGCTTAAAGCTCCATCTCTCACATCATCGCTCATGGAGAATAGACCATAAATCGCCTGCTCAAGTCGCTTAAAAAAAATCCCATTGCCATTGCTGAATGGAAACCGTTTGGTATAAACAAAGCACGCGACATTGGCATTGTTTTTGAAAATAACCAACATTACAATAACATTTTAAATCGAAACGAGGAAGAAAAAAAACACCGACAATTGTAGCTAACTTCATTTCCCTGCTGTAACTTACAGTTAAATGGATAGTATGCAGTGTCTGAGATTGTTGCACAACGCAAATAATTGCGAAATAGATTTGAAAAATGTGTTCAAAAGTTTGAAGAGCGCAGCACAAACTTTTAGAATTGTATTTAAATACCGTGCACGTGTTTAAATGAAATGCTTTAAATGTATAATGAGCTGCTATGGTAGTTTTATCAATGACTTGATGTCATTTTTTTTATTTGTAAAACAGTTGAATACAAAAACACAACTCGGTCACAACGAATACGTCATTCATTAAGACATCACCAGCAAGTAAACTTTCCATTGTGACGAAAGCGGCTCTGGAATTCGTGTTTTATTTATTTATTTTTTAATTTTTTAGATGACCTTCAAAACGGAAACCTTGGTTACTTTGGAAAGCAGACCACGTTGTTTTCTTTTAAAACTATATATCTATATCTATATATAAATGTAAAACAGTAAATACATGTAATACATTGTTTATAAAGTACCTGGAAAAAATGGAGCGCCTACAGAAGGTAGAATAAATGGTATCTTTTATCGTTTTTTATTTTTATTTTTATTTTTTTATTATTAATTATTCAAAGAAAATACATTATTCTGTATAGTCGATGGGCACTTCTCTAGGTATAGCAGAATATTATTCAGGGCTAAATTGAGCCTATTCACATAACTGTAATTCATGTAAGTCCCCTGAATATGGTCCTACTGCTTTGATGAAAAGAAGGAGGATTAAACCAGAGTTTACAAAGGCCACTGATTTCAAATTGTATTACTGTACCTGCTCTTACCTGTTGAGCAGTCACTTTAAACCAGGTTTATTGGTCTTTCTGCCAATGTTTAAGTGGTCAGAGTGGGGGCTGGATACTTATATCTGGGATTGAATATATGCTGTACTAAAGTTAAAACAGCACAAAGAGTGTTTTATGAAGGCAGTGGTTTAATACAAACTCTGGCAGTAAACATTATGTACTGGTCATAGTAACAATAGTCTGACAGACATGCAAAATAAGTACTGTGGCATTTTTACATTTTAAAACATATATATATATATATATATATATATATATATATATATATATATATATATATATATATATATATATATATACAGTACTGTGCAAAAGTTTTAGGCAGGTGTGAAAAAATGCTGTAAAGTAAGAATGCTTTCAAAAATAGACATGTTAATAGATTATATTTATCAATTAACTAAATGCAAAGTGAGTGAACAGAAGAAAAATCTAAATCAAATCCATATTTGGTGTGACCACCCTTTGCCTTCAAAACAGCAACAAGCATCAATTCTTCTAGGTACACTTGCACACAGTTTTTGATGGAACTTCGGCAGGTAGGTTGGCCCAAACATCTTGGAGAACTAACCACAGTTCTTCTGTGGATTTAGGCAGCCTCAGTTGCTTCTCTCTCTTCATGTAATCCCAGACAGACTCAATGATGTTGAGATCAGGGCTCTGTGGGGGCCATACCATCACTTCCAGGACTCCTTGTTCTTCTTTACGCTGAAGATAGTTCTTAATGACTTTCGCTGTATGTTTGGGGTCGTTGTCATGCTGCAGAATAAATTTGGGGCCAATCAGATGCCTCCCCTGATGGTATTGCATGATGGATAAGTATCTGCCTGTACTTCTCAGCATTGAGGAGACCATTAATTCTGACCAAATCCCCAACTCCATTTGCAGAAATGCAGCCCCAAACTTGCAAGGAACCTCCACCATGCTTCACTGTTGCCTGCAGACACTCATTCGTATGCGCTCTCCAGCCCTTCGGCGAACAAACTGCCTTCTGCTACAGCCAAATATTTCAGATTTTGACTCATCAGTCCAGAGCACCTACTGCCATTTTTCTGCACCCCAGTTCCTGTGTTTTCGTGCATAGTTGAGTCGCTTGGCCTTGTTTCCACGCCGGAGGTATGGCTTTTTGGCCGCAAGTCTTCCATGAAGGCCACTTCTGACCAGACTTCTCCAGACAGTAGATGGGTGTACCAGGGTCCCACTGTTTTCTGCCAGTTCAGAGCTGATGGCACTGCTGGACATCTTCCGATTGGAAGGGAAGTAAGCATGATGTGTCTTTCATCTGCTGCAGTAAGTTTCCTTGGCCGACCACTGCGTCACGGTCCTCAACGTTGCCCGTTTCTTTGTGCTTCTTCAAAGAGCTTGGACAGCACATCTGGAAACCCTGTCTGCCTTGAAATTTCTGCCTGGGAGAGACCTTGCTGATGCAGTATAACTACCTTGTGTCTTGTTGCTGTGCTCAGTCTTGCCATGGTGTATGACTTTTGACAGTAAACTGTCTTCAGCAACCTCACCTTGTTAGCTGAGTTTGGCTGTTCCTCACCCAGTTTTATTCCTCCTACACAGCTGTTTCTGTTTCAGTTAATGATTGTGTTTCAACCTACATATTGAATTGATGATCATTAGCACCTGTTTGGTATAATTGTTTAATCATACACCTGACTATATGCCTACAAAATCCCTGACTTTGTGCAAGTGTACCTAGAAGAATTGATGCTGTTTTGAAGGCAAAGGGTGGTCACACCAAATATGGATTTGATTTAGATTTTTCTTCTGTTCACTCACTTTGCATTTAGTTAATTGATAAATATAATCTATTAACATGTCTATTTTTGAAAGCATTCTTACTTTACAGCACTTTTTCACACCTGCCTAAAACTTTTGCACAGTACTGTATATATATATATATATATATATACACACACACACACACACACACACACACACACACATATACATACACACACACACACACATATACATACACACACACGCACACACACACACACACAAATGAAGACAGTGGTTGACCACATTTTAAATCAGGATATTTGCTTAGGGTCTTCTGAAACGTTTTAATAGCTAAAGCTATACTGAAGTCAGTTGCACAATGGCCTTATCATCTAACGAAATGCATTATATTATTAATGCTTTTTGTAACAAACACACCCGCTCCACCCAGACATATATTTATATTTGATTTCAAAGATGGAGGACGACTCCATCTTCAACATGAGTCGCACAGCACGATTGCCAGGGTTGCCTTCTCTACCAGCTGCATCATCTGAAGAGCCATCTGAACTTTATCAGGTAAGCTGCCTTTTCATTTGCAGCTATCAGTAACCAATGATGGCACCCCTGAACAGCTTGCCAGCAGCACACATGGGTTTTCTATTTGCATGTTTGATTCCAAGACTTGATTACTATGTTTGCTATGTAAGTAATATTCAAAAGACACACAGCAGTAGTCATTACTTTAGTTGTATCCAAACCTATGTGAATATTTATTGTACTATTGTAAACGTAGTCATTGTGACCTTCTTTTTTATGGTACCTGTAATTTATATTCTTGCTATGTTCAGTGTGCTTGCTGGCAAAGCAAATACATTATTGCTACCATTATTCATTATACAGAAATAAATAGCCAGTATGAAACAATTAAAGGTAGTTTTAATGTGTCTGTGACCTTCCTCTGATGAACCAGGGACAAGTTGCAGAGATTACTGAAGGGACTACAGAGATACTGGCAGCAGTGATAAGAATTCTCACACACACGGTGGTCCCTCACCTGCAGCAAACATGCCAGCTGTTTAGTGATGTCTGATTCTCAAGTGTGAGCCTTAATAGGGATTTACGTGGGACTACTCAACAGATGCTTCTTCTGAAAATGTTAATTAGATATCTCCTTTCACCTGCTGTTTTCGGTCTACGATAGAGTCCGTTTATATTATGCACTGTAGCATGGCAGCACACAGTGTCGTATGTGAGAAGCCTATGTTAGCTGAGTCTGAAAATTAATTCTATTTTAAAGCAGCTCCGATTGCTTTCGAAGTCTGATGATGATGTAAACTTTGCATCTAATCATTAAAAAAAAACAAAACTTGTTTTGCTCAATTTCTTACAAAATGTTTTTGTAAGTGTTATGTATCCTACTTTCATACCTAGGCTAATCGATTACTGTAAGTGTCAATCAAATATGAATGCATGTCAATCAAATATGAATGCTTATTGTTAAGTGCATGAACTTTCAATTCCCCCTGTTGTCCTCCAGCAAAAAAGTCAATTGAATTGGACCGACAATCTACCCCTGCCATATCCTACATATACAATGTTTACTAATCAAACGCACCATAGCCAATCCCCCATAGCCATTGCAGTAGTATATACCCTAATGGTCACTGGCTTGTAACAGTCAGTTAATCTGTGGCTTAATATATCTTCCAGCCTTCTAGAAGTCTGCCAGCATGCTATTAGGATATTTAAGAAGCAGTGTTGTTGTTTTTTTCTCTGTGACTTGAAGCAAGCATTGAGGTAAATTGTTTGTAAAAAGTTATGTAATATTTAGATCCTATTCCTTAACCTATTGCTTGTATTTTCTCAAACCTATTTGCGTTGCTATTGGAAATGTTATTCAAAATATAATATCATGGGGCTGCGATACTACAACCCAGTGTTAAAGTGTTAAAGTAGGAAAATGTTCCGACTGTAGTTCCATTCTATCATGTAGCTGCTTGCATTGCCAGGTCAGTGTCCTTAAATCAACCGTCTGAGCTGTTTCACATTAGTATTCTTATCATTTTATTTCCCTTAAAAAATCTTTACCAATTACATTCTGAAGTTAATTGCTTTGATTCAGTTTATCTGCCTCTATTGTCTCTTTAGTAACTTTTCAAGATAATTATTTTTGTAACAATCAAGTCTTTTCTGTGTTAGAATTCTTTAAGAATAATTCTATAATTGATAGTTTAGAGTTTTATCTAGGCTGAGCAGTTCTCTTATAAAAATATTTAATTGACGTGTTACCAGATCAAGGGTTTACTATGAACCCGCACACACACTCTAGACACAAGGAATATTTAATCAATAGTAGTATTTTATTAAGTTCACAAATATTAACCAGAAATCACAAAAGTCAGAAAGTCAATCTCTTAGTTTTCTAAGCATAAAACAAAAGTCAAAGCTCACACACTGCATTAAGCAGCTAGCCAGGAAAGTGAAACATGACACTGTTTATATTCTACTCACAAACACACACACAGCAGCAGCTGCAACTCAGGCTGTGACATACATATCTAGTAGCTTGCTAATACATACACACACACACACACACACACACACACACACACACACACACACACACACACACACACACACACACACACACACACACACACACACACACACACACACCCTAAACTGAAATGGTGCAGACAATCTTAGAATAGATCACATTAAGCTTACTTATAGCATATTGTTTAACAATATAGCAAGTTTACTTAATCCAGTCCAGATGCCATCTATCATTATGTCTGGACTGTATGACTGAACTGTATACCCATGGTAAAGAGATAGATAAAAAAAGTGCTTTGTGAAAGCAAGACTTGTGATGAAGGATATGTTTATGTTCTAATTGCTTTAAATTCTGTAAATGTATGGCCGGTAAATGCTTTGCAAATCACATACTGCATCATCTGTATTGCTGACATGCCACCCTTTCACGAGTGGACCCTAGTGTTAAACTATTTATATTACTGGTATAATACGGTAAGCACATTGAAGAACTTAGTATGCATGAATAATAATAATATAAACAAGTACAGACATTGTAGATTGTAAAACCATATTTACTTTATATATATATTTCAGATTGTTCTTCGGCATAGCCAGTACCCTCCCATTCTGCAAAGCCCCTCGTGGAACTTGGCTGTTCCTTTTAAAGAGCAGAGACACCACAGGAGTCCAAGTGAGTCCGTTGGAAACAACTACACCCCCAGTGCAAGCAACCTGAAAATAAAGGACCTGCAAAATAAGTTTTCTTATGTCAGAGCCAGTACCACTCTGGTCTCTTCAAGACTGAGGCCTCTTTTTCGTATCCTTTTAATCAGCTGTCATCCTGCATTTATGTAATGGGGTCTACAATATCTTATTCATAAGGATCAGGGTGCAGTTTGCATACATATGGAATATGGAAATATGTGTCATCTTTCTGCTTTGTGGTTGCTCATTTTTGGTTTGCAGCCAGCGATGTAATAAATATTTAATATAGAGGCTTTGTGATATTCAGAGGCTAAAGCTACAGCATTCATCTCTTTGTGGCTATATATTATTCGGTTAGAGAGCCTATTTGGCATTTCTGACACTCTCCTTAGTTGGTTTAGCTCTTATTTCTCTGAAAGAAAGCATTTTGTCTCTCTGGGTGGGTTTAGGTCCGTTACTGGGACAGTTTCCTCAGGGGTTCAGCAGGGCTCCATACTGGGGCCTCTTATTTAGTATATATATGATCCCACTTGGTCGCTGCGCTGTTGACACTATTACTTGCAAACTAAACCTGACATTGAAGTATTATTATTATTATTAATTTCTTAGCCGACGCCCTTATCCAGGGCGACTTACAATTGTTACAAGATATCACATTATTTTTACATACAACTACCCATTTATACAGTTTTTACTTTTTACTGGAGCAATCTAGGTAAAGTACCTTGCTCAAGGGTACAGCAGCAGTGTCCCCCACCTGGGATTGAACCCACGTCCCTCCGGTCAAGAGTCCAGAGCCCTAACCACTACTCCACACTGCTGCCCTTGCTTGCTAACTGTATACATTATATTAAACTTTGGATGCAACAACGTTTTTTGCAATTGAACTGTGATAAGACTGAGGTCATGTTACTAGGTTCTCCGCACCAGTAAATCTAACAGTCTAAGCATGGCTATCAATGGTGTACAGACTGAGTTTTGCACTAAAAAGAAAAATTTGGGGGTCATTTTTGACCCTAGCTTAACTTTTGAGCCTCATGTACGGAATATCACCAAGACATCCTTTTTCTATCTTAGGAATATCGCCCGGCTACGCCCCGTTCTCTCTGTGCCTGCTGCGGAGAAACTGGTCCTTGCCTTTGTCTCATCCAGACTTGACTGCTTTAATGCCCTGCTTGCTGGGGTTTCCAAGAACACCCTCAACAAATAGCAGTATGTTCAAAACTCAGCAGCCAGGGTTTTGACTCGGTCTCAATCTGGTGATCATATTACCCCTGTTCTGGAATCCTTACATCCTGTTAAATTTCACATTGATTTTAAAATCTTGCTATTGACTTTGAAGACTTTGAAGGGTGTGTCTCACCCTTACATAACTAAACTTTTGTCTATTTATACCTCTTTAGGAAT
This sequence comes from Acipenser oxyrinchus oxyrinchus, assembly GCA_030684275.1. Classification (NCBI taxonomy): domain Eukaryota; kingdom Metazoa; phylum Chordata; class Actinopteri; order Acipenseriformes; family Acipenseridae; genus Acipenser; species Acipenser oxyrinchus. The sequence continues at coordinate 28,674,672 of CM060262.1, read as the reverse complement.
CCTTGGGTGTTTTTAAATCTCGCCTTAAAACTTATTTGTTTAAACTGGCTTTTGTTTAGATTTAATGTTTTAATATTTTTCTTATTTGTTTATTTTTATTTTGTGTTCTTATGTACAGCGCTTTGTAAAATTAAGATGATTATTATTATTATTATTATTATTATTATTATTATTATTATTATTATTATTATTATTATTATTATTATCTCCAACTTACATTTTTCCCACCCATTGTTTTTTCTCTGACAGCTATCCAAGATTCCATATGGTAACTTGTCTTATTACAGAAAAAACTTTTTTAAACCAGTAGAAAAAAAAGAGAAAACTTTTGAGTTTTTTCCCACTCTTGTTTTGCTATAAGACTTAATTATTTAAAAAAAAAGAAAACATTTTGATATGTTGATATCCCTGTAGAATTAAATTGCCACATACCCCACTTCCCGCTGCACTGAAAATCTCAAGGGTATGTTATGAAGTAGTGCCTGTCTCCACTTTCGGACTGAATGAAAATTAATGCCTCAGTTCTGATTAAGTAAAACATTACTTTGTGTGGTAGGTTGATCTTGTCAGTGGTGTAGTTTAAATAGAAGATGCTTGCAATGCTGTAGTTTCAGTCTTTCAGAGTTTTATTTACAATATTTACAAAATATTTACACGCAATAATACAAAGAAAAACGGAGATCTAACTACACTTTTCTTTGTCGTTCCCTAACTAAACAGGACGGCTAAGCCATTTCCCTGTCTCAAGTTTTAATTATCCAACAAATGTTCAAACAAACAGACCTTGTAACACACCACCTTCTCCATGCCTTGTTCTCCTCTGCTTCCCCAAACCCCATTCTCAATATTAGGAAACAATGCTTGGGTTAACCAGAGACTGTCTTCCCTCCACTGCCTTGCCACATTTGATTTAGGAAGCTGGTACATAATTGTCTCAATTTCAAGTTATTAGAAGCAATAAGAAAACACTGAATTGAAACCATCAGTAAACACGTGTTTCAAGTTTCTGACAGGGCAGGCATTATGTGCAGTACATGTCAGGTCTGCAGTGCAGTGTATTAATTTCATCTGTCAGTGGAATACCGTATCTGTATGATAAGAGAAAACACTTCTTGACAGCCAGTAGGTGCTCGGATGAGGATCGCAATTAATACAATATCCCACTGACATCCATTCCATAATCTGCTTTGATGAATCATTTGTAACTTTGTGTTAAAGGTTAACGTTTTTGCATCAAGATGCCTTAGTATTTCACAGTCATTCATATCAACATGTTTATTTTCCACAGAAATAAAATAAATTGGTTTGCAACAATTAGATTTCAATTTAAACTAAAAAGTAGTCTCCTCTTAGATCTGCAAGCACACCTTTGTCCTCAATTTAACATAATCTGTCATTTAGTGCTGAGACTCTAGCAAGTCAATTATGCCAAATTCCCACTGAGACCAACAAAATTATTTGTCAAGTGACCTTAGATGGATTAGGTGCATGCCATGAAAGGCTTATTAATTAACCCACTCCCTCATAGACTTTGAAATCTAAGAGTTGCAAAGGTTATTCATGCAAATATATGCATTCATATATATGTATATATGTATTGGTATTTTTCTCCTTAGCTTTGTAATTCTAGCTTCAAAAGGATCTCCCCCAGTTGAGAAGAAACTGAAGCTTGCATCAAAAAGCAAACCTTTTGCAGAAAGGTATTTGAATCAGACATGTATTCCTGAAGATATTTTGAAGTCACATAATAAATCAATAATTATTGATATAGCCAGTATGCATGTCTTAACCCAAGTTAATACCGCATTTCCTGAGTCCTAAAGCTTTAAGCTGTAAATCTGGCATTGCAGCTGGTATTAAAATGTTAGCTTGAATTGTCATTATTTTAGTATAGTAGTACGAGTACCATATTAAGTGTTAATTCTCATAGGCAGTTACTTTGCAGAATGTTAACTCAGGTGGTTCTTTCCTTGCCGTCTCACTCCGATGGACATGACCTGTATAACAGTGCGTCAGTTCATCCAGGAAGCCGACCCATGACGCCTACTGAACAGTTAAACAGTATGGTGAATCAGGAAGAGGAGATTTCAAAGAGCATGGGAGAGCCTTCTGAAAGAGATTTGGAGGCAAGCTTTTAGATTCAATCTTTTTTTTTCAAATTAGTCACGTTATATTTAATTTATAATCGCATTAGAATCATTTTATACCTTAAAGGTAATTGTGATGTGCTGCTATGTTGCACACCCACACAGAACAAGAAAGTGAAAAAACATGAAAGGATGCACACTTCTATACAGTTCTGTAATATATGTGATCTGTTATCAATCAAATTATCAAAACAGCCTGTTATTACACTGATAAAGCAGATTAATGTAAAGAGGAGTCATTTATCTTCTTTCATATGTATAAACAACACTTGGTCTGATATAAACCCTACAATTATTCAGTTACTAATTCGTGGAAAATAGTTTCTAATATATTTTATTTTAACGTTATGCTGCTTATATTGAATTATTTAGAACACTGAGTGGGACACTTAACCTGGTGAACTGTTAGAATGATTGGTCCACAGTTGAATTGATTAGACCTATGCCATGTGCAATGTAATCATCATTATCAGAGTTGTGTAAGCCCCCATCTTACTTTGGGTCATACAAGGTATTCTTTGAGTTCAGCATCAGACCAGCTGTACATAGAAAAAAACAACAACAATTCTTATAAAAATGACAAACAACATCTTTGAATTTGAATTGCGATACATGCAGCTAATCCTGTTGAGCACTATCCCTGCTATTAAAATTCAGTGACTTTGCTCTTTTTTTAATTTTGTTTTTAATAAGGATTGCAACAAATGTCTATCTTCTATGTTCAAAGAATCCACTGATGTGGAGACTTTGAAAAGTAGTTTTGATGATTATTAGGCTGTGTCTGCTTTGGAAAAAAACAAACAAAAAAAAAAGATTCTGAAAACTCCTGCATGTATTATCTAACGCAGAAAAGATGTAACCTGTCTGTATTAAACAACAAGATATAATAAAGAATATCACATTTTATAGCCATATATATATATATATATATATATATATATATATATATATATATATATATATATATATATATATATATATGTAAATACACAAGCCAATTTCAAAGAAGTAAGATAACTTTAGTGTAAAATTTAGGGCACCCACTAAAACTCCACAAACAAAAGCATAATCAGTAAATGTGTGCCTCTTGAAACTAATGACTCTGCAAAAAAAAAAAAAAAAGGTTTGTGGAATGTTACTCCACACTTAATACAGCACATTCATGTTGCCTTGCTGCAGTAAATCACAAGCAATGTGGCAGCATGTGCTATGCCAGAAGCAGCAACAAAAGATATGAGAGACTTGGATGAAGGAAGGACATGCGCAACTATGTGGTATTGAATCCTCCCCCAAGCCAATAAACTTTCACAAGTCACAATATTGTGGTCAATTACAAATGTAATTATGTATAGAGGAAATTATGTGTGCACCATTAATCAGAAATAGGTTCCCATGATAAACAAATTTCCATTTAGGATATGAATGTTCAAATGCTTACTTCAGTTAAAAAAAAAATATATATATATATATATATATATATATATATATATATATATATATATATATATATATATATATACAGTACTGTGCAAAAGTTTTAGGCAGGTGTGAAAAATGCTGTAAAGTAAGAATGCTTTCAAAATAGACATGTTAATAGATTATATTTATCAATTAACTAAATGCAAAGTGAGTGAACAGAAGAAAAATCTAAATCAAATCCATATTTGGTGTGACCACCCTTTGCCTTCAAAACAGCATCAAGCATCAATTCTTCTAGGTACACTTGCACACAGTTTTTGAAGGAACTTCGGCAGGTAGGTTGGCCCAAACATCTTGGAGAACTAACCACAGTTCTTCTGTGGATTTAGGCAGCCTCAGTTGCTTCTCTCTCTTCATGTAATCCCAGACAGACTTCGATGATGTTGAGATCAGGGCTCTGTGGGGGCCATACCATCACTTCCAGGACTCCTTGTTCTTCTTTACGCTGAAGATAGTTCTTAATGACTTTCACTGTATGTTTGGGGTTGTTGTCATGCTGCAGAATAAATTTGGGGCCAATCAGATGCCTCCCTGATGGTATTGCATGATGGATAAGTATCTGCCTGTACTTCTCAGCATTGAGGAGACCATTAATTCTGACCAAATCCCCAACTCCATTTGCAGAAATGCAGCCCCAAACTTGCAAGGAACCTCCACCATGCTTCACTGTTGCCTGCAGACACTCATTTGTGTCCAGCAGCTCTCCAGCCCTTTGGCAGAACAAACTGCCTTCTGCTACAGCCAAATATTTCAAATTTTGACTCATCAGTCCAGAGCACCTGCTGCCATTTTCTGCACCCCAGTTCCTATGTCTTCGTGCATAGTTGAAACAAGGCCAGGCGACTTGTTTCCACGAAAACACAGGTATGGCTTTTGGCATAAGTCTTCCATGAAGTGCCACTTCTGACCAGACTTCTCTGGACAGTAGATGGGTGTACCAGGGTCCCACTGTTTTCTGCCAGTTCTGAGCTGATGGCACTGCTGGACATCTTCCGATCTGCAAGGGAAGTAAGCATGATTTGTCTTTCATCTGCTGCAGTAAGTTTCCTTGGCCGACCACTGCATCTACGGTCCTCAACGTTTACCCGTTTCTTTGTGCTTCTTCAAAAGAGCTTGGACAGCACATCTGGAAACCCCTGTCTGCCTTGAAATTTCTGCCTGGGAGAGACCTTGCTGATGCAGTATAACTACCTTGTGTCTTGTTGCTGTGCTCAGTCTTGCCATGGTGTATGACTTTTACAGTAAACTGTCTTCAGCAACCTCACCTTGTTAGCTGAGTTTGGCTGTTCCTCACCCAGTTTTATTCCTCCTACACAGCTGTTTCTGTTTCAGTTAATGATTGTGTTTCAACCTACATATTGAATTGATGATCATTAGCACCTGTTTGGTATAATTGTTTAATCATACACCTGACTATATGCCTACAAAATCCCTGACTTTGTGCAAGTGTACCTAGAAGAATTGATGCTGTTTTGAAGGCAAAGGGTTGTCACACCAAATATGGATTTGATTTAGATTTTCTTCTGTTCACTCACTTTGCATTTAGTTAATTGATAAATATAATCTATTAACATGTCTATTTTGAAAGCATTCTTACTTTACAGCATTTTTTCACACCTGCCTAAAACTTTTGCACAGTACTGTATATATATATATATATATATATATATATATATATATATATATATATATATATATATATATATATATATTGCTTTCAATAGAACAATTATTAGAAGTGACACACTGTCTAATTCAGTGTCTTTGGGTTGTCCGCTTGTCTACCAGTTTTACCTTCTCATTGAGTGTTAAGAGGTGTTCTTTACATCTATCATTTATACTGCCTTATGAACACAGAGGTATCGCCACTATTTGAACACTGGAGTCCACAGCCACATGCTTGCAGCACAAGACCCACAGCAGATGAAAAATGTCCTGCAGCTTTTGCCCCATCATCTCAAGAACAACCCTGCACTGGAAGAACTGCAAGAACAATTAACTGAAGAGATTCACAATGACTATGATTTCAGCCTGCGCAAAGGCATCGGTAAGATATCAGGTCAAGCTGTTATATTTAAAATTTTGCTCGACAAGGACAATTTTTTGCTCCATGTTACTGAAAGCTAATATCTTTTAGAGTATGTGCTACCAGATATGTATAGAGACAAAAAGGCCTCTAGAGATATCTTGATTGGTCGCCAGTGTACAATACCAAATGCTGGTATGAAAACTATAAATATTTTTCCCCTAGTTCTGTCATTCTGTTTTCTCTTTAGTCATTTACTGAAAGGCTAAACTACATGGTGCTAATAATTGCAATTAGTGTGCATGTTTGATTTCCGTATTTACTATTGCAATTTCATTTATTGTCACGTGCTATACTTGGCATATTATGATGCGTACTAAATTTAGTGCTTCACACTATGGTAATCAGAATCAATATGTGATTTTTATTGTAATGCATGTTGATGAGATGAGCTGTATTCACATGGTATTTACTAAAGGACTTTAATTTGTGCGCGCGCATTAAAGTGATTTATTAGTGCGTATGGAAACCAGGCTTTAACCACTGATAGGCGTGCTATTTAAACCTCTTTTTCTGGCCTGAAAGCTAATGATGTGCAGTTTGATTCCTTTAACTGACTCAATTAGTTTGATTCAGTTTAGTGAATCAATTCAACAGATTTGTACGTTTGATTCACTGATTCACTAATGCGAAATAAATACATCTTGCTGAATTACTTGGTTATGAAAATTTGTTCCGCCTCCACCTTCTGCTTCCAATTACTTTTTGGCTACTGATTTTAAATTTTACACAAAGTAAAATAAATAGTTTAAACAGGCCTTCACTTCGCTATCCTGATCAAAATTATGTGTGAAACGGATCCTGTGTGCCATTTGATTGGCTATTTATTTAATAAACTGCAATTTATAAAAACAAAAAACAAACAAAATAAGCCCTGCTAAAGCTCACAGGAAATTATATTAAATTTCCCACAGAGGACAGGTTTACAGGACGTGTGCTATTGATTGTACTCACATAGCACTGTCACCTCGATCCATAGAGCCTGCTCTGCAGGGTGGCAATGTCGACAAGGAAGAGATTTGAGGCAGCGTCTCATCAATCAATGTTGCTCCAGTAAGCAGAACAAAAATAACAAAAATACGTCATTGCACAGCATTACTTTGATTGTATATGCATTAAAGGAGAAAGGGAAAAGCCTTTTTTACATCAGACAAGGAATACACATTAAAATTAAATTAGATGATATAATAGAATGAGCAGGATCCTGTTTTCCTGCAATGTTCCAGCCCTAATATTCTGTGCGCAAAACTAGCAACTCTCCACAAATAAGATCCACCTTCTTTTACATAGGGTTGTTGAAAAAAAGGTGAAATTATAGCCTCATTTTGAAAAAATAGGATCCTATATTATAAACTTGTGTTTTAATTTTTGTTTTTCAGTTGATTACATTTTAAAAGACCCTTCAGAAAGAACAAGGCTTTTCATTGCAAGCATCCCTCGTTCATTTCCTCAAAGAATAATTCGAGCCCCCGTTCCTTGGAGCAGCAGTTTCAGAGACGCCAAGAACTGGAACGAAACTCATCTCTTTAATGTGAATCCCATGATGCTTGAGCTGCAGCAGCTCTGGTGTAAAGAGTAAGATTGATTTATACGTTTTTCTCATAATAAGCTCATTTGAACTGTTGTTATCCTTAGGGGCATGTGAATATTTTGTAGATATCGGACATCATGTATTGAATATATGTTGTGCACATACTATAACATTATGGGGTGAGACTATTTATACTGCTGAGCACGTAACACTGTGTCCTCATTATTGTGAAGTGTGAAGGCTTTCCAGTAAATGAGCTCACTTAAAAATGAAGTATCTATGCTGGACCCACTTCTACATGTTATTGATGTAACAGAGGTAATTTTAAAACGAGTTGACCATGTCAATGCTGTGTGAAGTACAACTTAAACTCACAACCAATCACAATTTGAGAAGCAACACCAAGCAGAGAGAATGCATTCAGAATAGAATTTGAATTATTAACAAGGCTAGCAATCAATGACTGTTGCCAAACCATGACAAGGTGTGATCCGTCATCTAGTCTCATGGGCATTTTTGATTTAAGGATCTGCCACATGTTTCTCTGCAGGTTTGCCTCATTGAGATTTGTTATGCTTGAAGCACTGTTTTCTGCATGTCTGCCACTGCTGCCTGTAGAGTTTGAAGACCTGATTTGCAAACAGTGCCTGGCAGCACGCACCACTCTACAAACCAAGTCAGTAACTCAGAGTAATATTAATATTATTTACATTGGGTAAATCTGCTAATGTGGGATCCTTGCTGAGGGTGTGCATTTAGGCTTTTTGTACTGAAAAAAACAGCAGCTGCCCATGAATCCAATCCTGTTCTGCTTTTATTTTCCCTTGGCACAGAGATAGTCATATTGAAACTAAAATCACTTGTTCCATGGGTGATATCTGTTTTGTTGTAGTACAGTATACATTATAATAAAATAAAAATACAAATGCAATCTGGTTTTGATGAGACATGCGCATCTATTTTATTCGTCTAAATTGTGGTCGATTTAAATTACGGCAGCTTTTAAATCATCAAAATAACACCCTTCTTAGTGTTTGCTTGCAATTTAGTAATATTACAAAGAAATGCAAGACATCGAGAAAGACTTATGGTCAAAACAGTTGTATTTCAATTTCATATTCCAGCATGCCTGCTTAAACATCCATATTTCTTATGCTGTGCCATTCACACTACTATGTAGAAATGTTCCTGAAATCTAAATACTGTATAATATTGCAGCACAATATCAAACTATTGGAGGCGTGCAGGGCCACACTCTCACACCCCTCTGTTTTTTTCTCCAGATGGATTCCAGCATGCGCGTCACTGTTTATCACCCACAAAGCACAATGGCTGCAGCTGGTCCCACAGAGCGACCACGACTCTGTTAACCTGATTCATGAGTTCTTTGCATGTGCAGCATCCCTGATGTCTCTGCAGCTGCGAGGAATGGTTATCAACTCCTTACAGGACCTGCTCTCATTTTTCGCAGTGCACGAGGTACTGCGGAAACAAGAGGCATCAGCGCTTTATATCCCAGTGCTGTCTGTGTCTCTTCTGGGTCTGACATCACCACCAGCCATCCTGGTCACATAGCCCTATCTCCAATTATAAGTAAAATCCAATGTATTGGCCTGGGGAGTTTGATAAGAGTTGATCTGTGTAAACTGCTATGCCTGGATTAGTCTTTTTTTATGTAGATTGGTTTTAGAGGTTTTAAGCATAGTCTCTCGAACTAAAAGTAATGCTCAGCCTTATTTTGGTTTTGGACATATATGTTCTGTCCAGTTAATGTTTTTTGAAATGTGTGTTTCGTACTGTAGTTTGTGACAGTTCAGATACCAATGGACTCATTATATGAGGTCAGATTTGAGGGAAGAATACCTACATTTTTTATGTGATTCATAGTGTGTATTTCAACTTCATTATTTTGAAGGATGGGAATGATTTTGGAGAACAGTACAAAGAAAGGGACTTTTTCAAGCCACAAATCATGATTGTCAAACTGCAAGTGAAAGAACAAGCTATAGATTTCGAACCCAGCATGAGAGAGTGTTGGGGTCTGATTAACCAGTGCTTCGTAGAAATCATGACCAGTGCTGAAGGACTTCCCCGGGTATGTACAACTGGCTCTTCCTGCCCAGAGAACACTGGAATAATAATAACGTAGACTGGGATTGTGAAATATGTACACTTTCTGAATTAGTTTGGCTGTGATTGATGCATATTGATCAACTTTGCTCTTGTGTATAACAAGACCACCATCTAGAACACCAACATTCTGCGTAATATTCATATGTTTTATTACCTGCCTTTGTTAATCACATATTTGCTTAGCTTGTGAGCCACTAGCACTGGTGATCCATTCAATGCTTGTAGACCACATTATGAATGAGCATGGGATACAAATCTAGATGGCTTATGATTTTTGTTAAATATTTAACCTAGTTTTTGTACGTTGTTGTTTTTTTTAAATTGCTAATCCTTTATTAGTTTACAGGTGTGTATGCATAATGTAATGAATGAATGCTAAGTGTTTATGCCATGTCTTTTTTCATTCTGCCTGATAGGTTGAATGCGACCTGTTCCCAGAGATTCAAGGAGAGAGTCTTTGCCTGCGAGCAGTGAAATTAGATGAGCCTCTGGTTTGTGACATTGTCAACAAAACCTTGGAGATCTTCAAAAAGAATACTGTTGGTCCACAGAAGTAAATGAGTCCTGTTATTGTTGCTAGTACACTCGCCGATGATCTTGTTCAAAGTTGGTTATAACTGTTTTTTTACAAATTTCTTCCGCAGGTATTTAAATGTGTATAACAAATACAGTGATCTTTTAAACAAAAAGGCAGAGCAAGACGTCATTTCATTTTTAAAGGAGAATCACTCCCTGCAGGCATTTACAGAGGTACTGTACCAGCACTTTTTTTCACTCATGTGTTTTTATAGCATGCTTCATATTTTATATATATATATATAAATACAGAAACCTTTCATGTCAAGCATCATTGGCAATCACAGCACAGATTCTCAACAATAAGAATTCATGAAAGCACACTGAAAACACTCCTGAAAGACACATTTGCCTACAAAATAAATGCAAGTATGTGCACTGTGCTCAAATCAATCTCCCTAACCCCAGCTTACTGCTATACTATTAACATCAGTCTCAGCCAATCATTGAATAAAATAGAGAAACATTAAAAATTGTAATGAATACATTTTTGTATTGCAGAAAATTGAAGATATCCGTAAGTTGCAGAAGGGAATTGGCTCTCTGCACATAACTGTACCCCTGGCTGTGTTCTGCTTGGACGCTGTGAGCTTGAACGTAGACCTGTGTGTTCGAGCAGAGAAGCTCAATGAGAGATTGATCTTGTTTGAGGTGGATGAAAACAGAGAGCTAAATAAGAGGTACAGGCACACAAGTTGCTACAACAGTCGATGGTACAATATTATTCAGTCAGTGGTGCCCATGACGTACTTTTTTAAAAATCACGCACCATCTGAAACAACATAATATATGATCTGAAGGTCCTTAAAATAAGTCTGCTATAACCAGACATCCGTTTCAGTTTTGCAGAAATAGTCCTAATAACGTGGAAGACTTTTAGCCAAATAACATGGAAGCCGTCTGATAAACGCCCTCAAGTGATCATGCTCTTTATGTCTAACATATAAACGTCTCCTGACATTTTATCTGCTTTTGTAAGAAAAAACACCCATGTATATATATATATATATTGCTTGCAAATAAATAGAATTCAGGTGGTTTCAGTAAATGTTTTATTGTAGTGTTTGTCGGCGGTATGATGAGATAGCAGAGAAGATCAGTACCATCCCAAACAGCACAGAGGAGATGGTCGCTCTCATTGAGTACCTCAAAGTGGCCAGTGAAGTCACCGTGCACAAACTGAAGGACGAAATCTGCGAAGCAGCCAGCAGACTGGAATTCCTCATGGGATACGCTACCTTGTCTAGTAAGTAGCAAATTTGTAGTTGTAAATGTTTCTGCTTTTTTTTTTATCTTTCGTTGCATATATTAACAGTGTTTTTTTAATTTTTTTTTTTTTAGATAAAAGTCCATTATATTATTAATGACTGACTGCATTTCCAAATCCCTGTTTTTGTTTTTGCTATCTTTTATACAAGACGAGGATGTTAAATTGAACAGCAACGCCTTCCACTGGCCAGACCAGATCCAGGCGGTGTTTGAGCTGAATAGGAGTCGTCTGGCAATCCGGAGAGAGCATGCTGAGGAAAGCCTTCTGAAAAAGTAATTAAGAATTGCTGGTTTTAGAGACAATTACTGCCATCCTTCTGGTGACTGACCTATTGTACTGAGATAATATCCCGTTTGACATTTCCTATAAAACTTTATAATTAGTGGGGATAGGGTGTCTGTAATATTGGGGTATTTCACAAAGCCATTTATTTTATAAGCGTTATTAACACAGAAAGGAGAAAGGCACCCTGAAGTTACAAAACTTGAAGAACTCAGGAATTTAATGAAATGACTCAAAGGAATTAAGCTCATTATGTCTAGTTTTGTAACTTGGCTTTTGTATTTAAAAGAAAAAAAAAAGGTCGAACTAACAGTTATAAAATGCTGGAATTTGAATACCTGTGTTTGGAATTAATGTATGTTAACTGTGTCCCGACGACAGGATTTCAGAGTTTGACAAGAAACTTATTATGTACAATAAGGAAGTGGAGAGCTTCAGGAAGAAGGAGCTGATGAGCACAGAAGAGATGAAGAACAACATGGACAAGCTGAGTGAGCTAACCAGCAGTCTGAATGCAGCTGTGGCAGAGCTGGAGGTGGGCGGTTCAAATCCGTTTTTTCTTTTCTTAATGAATCGGGATATTGCTCACTGAGACCAAGGTCACATTCTCTCCTTATCGTGGAAAGCTATGAACATTGTCTCTAATTTGTAAATTATTTATCCAGGGAAGCCACAGATTTGTTTTCCATTTGACGCTGTCATGTAAGATAAATAGAATAATTGTATCTAAGTTTCATAAATCCTATTAAACATCCTATGCTGTAAAACTGTTTTGCGAAATGTGCGGTATAAAGTTAAAGTAATACAGCTCCTTTCACAGACCCAGTTTAGCACTAATCTTGGACTATCCAATGTTACATTAGGTAGTCTGAGATTAGTGCTAATCGGGATCTGTGAAACCAGCTGTGAAGAAACACAAATATGTAACATGAAAAGACTCCTTCAGTAGATCCAGCAAAAACATTGTCATTTTTAAAGAAACAGGTTGTTTTCCTGTCTGTCATGATTTTTGCTTCTTTGTGATAAAAGGATATCAATAAGGAAGAGACACTGCTGGGGAAAGAACAGAGCCAGTTCCCACTACTTCAGACCTCAATGGCAAATAAGCAGCCTTATGATCAGCTTTGGACAACAGCCTACAACTTCAACACCAAGTCTGAGTTCTGGCTGAATGGTCAGTACCTTGACAGCTTTTTCGCTATATAATATATTTGTTAGCGCTGTTTCTGGTTCCAAACTTGCTGTGCTTATTAGATAAAAAGCCAGTATATTTACTGTATTTACTCTGTTTTGCTTCCCATATTGGAGGTCCGTTCCTAAACCTCAATGCTGAAGATATCAATGAAGAGATAGGGAACATGTGGCGGACAGTGTACAAGCTCACTAAGACACTCTCAGACCTGCCAGGGCCGAGGCGGGTAGCGGACAGCATCAAACTCAAGATCGACAAGTTTAAACAGTACCTCCCCATCCTCTCAACGATTTGCAACCCTGGAATAAAGCAGAGGCACTGGGAAAAGGTGACGAAATAAATTCCCATTTTCACTGAATATACACAATAGTGATAGGTCAGCACCAATGAGATTCAAAGTGTGTTTGTTTTTTTGTTTTTATTTGATTAATGTCAAAGGTTTTTCTTGGTGGAGCACTTGTCCAGAAGAGATTCATATGAAATTTCATTGAAAATCATTGTGAAGTTATCTTTATGTATAAATTACTCATTGTACACAGAATTCTGTTTTTTAAAGATGCTGCCTTTAACTAAAAATGTGCAATGCTCCACAAAATGACTTTCTGGTTGGCATTTAATTCCAATTAGAGTAATTTAGAGCCAGTGTTGTTGAATGATTCATGTGCTGCATCCTTTTACAGATCAGTGAAATTGTTGGGTTTGATTTGAAACCTGAGGCTGACACATCCTTGTTGAACATGGTGGAATACGGACTTGCCAAGTTCATTGACAAGTAAGAGGTCTACAGTGTATAATGTATTTTGCTGATGGATTATAAAATTGTTTATAGACATGGATGGATGGATACTAAAGGTGTACTTGCAGTTAATTTCTTTTTTCACATTTACATGTTTTTTCGAAAAAAAAGGTATATAAATGATGGACATTGACGAAATGTTTTTGGTTTCTTTTTAATGACTCGATCATTCATCCTTGACCATGACACGCTTGAGTGACTATGACTGAAGCATATGCACTTAATCACCTAATTAGTGAGACAGTTGATTGGACACTGGGTATGGAGTGATTTCAGCTGTTGAATTGCAAGCTTGAATAAAAGCAATAAAGAAAATCACAGAAAAAAAAACAATATGCCACGTCTGTCAAGACAGCAGCGCCTTCGTGCAATCGGCATGTTGCAGGCTGGACTAGGGCAGCGTACTGTGGTTCGCCGTCTTGGGTGCTCACAGCTAGCAAATTCAAACCTGGCAAGGCGGTATAACCAGACACACTCTGTAAATGACAGGCCATGAACTGGGAGACCAAGAGTCACAACACCTGCCCAACATCGACAGATCATTTTGCAGCATCTTTGTGATGTCAATTGTTAGTCAGCACAATAAAAAAATGACTGCACCTGCTCTAAAACAGAGTTTGTCATTTTTCAATCACGTCCAGTGAATTTTATCCAAATATAAGTGATAAGTTTCTTTTTATGCTCAAATATAAGTGATAAGTTTCCTTTGATGCTCAAATATAAGTAATAAGTTTCTTTTGATGCTCAAATATAAGTGATACGTTTCTTTTGATGCTCAGTATATATCAGTAACCCAAGATATTGTTTCAACTACTATACTGTATGCAAACAACTGTGGTGTATTTAATGGACAAATGCTAGTTGTTGATAACAAATATTTTGTCTTCCGCTGTGGACACTTCATTACAAAACACACTGCTATATGAAGCGTCAGTGGTTTGAGTCGTTCAGGAATCAAGTGCTCAAATACCTTTTTGGTTGAAGATGCCATTATTGAGCTCACATTACTCTTTGATTGAGATAACTGCAATGTACAGTAGAGAGTCTTTCTTATATATATACATAATTCTCTAGATTAGATTGTGAAATATCCTAAGGCCTTTGCTTTTGCCGACAGTTCTTTTCCTCTTTTGCAGTTGCCTTTTTAGCATGCCTGTAGTAAACATATATTTTTCTATGTCTATCTTAATACTTGAAACCCCCTAATTTATGCAAGTTTATATTCTTAAGGCTGGATGAAATAGGTGGTTCTGCAAGCAAGGAATATTCCTTGGAGAAAGCTATGGAGAAGATGAAATCGGAATGGGCTGATGCATGCTTTGGCTTTATCAAATACAGGGACACGGTAAGTTAAAGTATTAACAGTAGCTACCAACCAAATGTATGTGGTAAGCCAATCTGTTCTAATTACCCTCCATTACCTCTGCAAGCAGGTTCAGTGGAAATGGTGAATAAAATATATTATTTTTTCTTAAATCTCAGTGCTGGCTGAACCAGCTCACAGAGCTCAATGGAGAAAAATACATCACAGTGTACTGTGTTCGAAATTTTGCATCCTGTGCACCTAATACTTACTGTTCATGGGTCATTTCAAAGCTTTTACTGTTAAATTGCAGTTTAACTGCACTTGACTGGTTTCTACAGGCACTGGCTTAGTCATTCAGCCTAATGAATTTAAACCATGCCAGGGAAGAAATTAATTATGCCAGAATCGTATTCCACTGTGACTCAGCGCAGTATTACATTTTTTTTCTATACTAAATTATTTTTCAAATCTTAAAATATGTATGGTCCTGGTATTTTAATAATAAAGTTCCCTATATAGTCATGAAGCTCCACATCAATTTATACTTTGTATATGTACTGAATATGCAGCTCTATTTTAATCTCTTTGCCTCTTAATCAGTTCCGATTTTTTTTTATTGCTATGCTGTTTATTAGACATTGGATTGATGACTTTGGATGGATATCACATTCTATAAAAATAATTATTGTCGCACTTATTGACCTAATTTCCCTAACATGCAATTCTAATGCTAGAGCATGCTTGCTTGTTTTGTTAGGGCACACAAATTCTGTCTGCGGTTGATGATATACAAGTACTGCTCGATGACCACATTATCAAAGCACAGACAATGTGTGGGTCTCCATACATCAAACCAATTGAAACAGAGTGCAAGGTAGGAGAAAATGTATCATGTTGTACAACTGTTTTATCAAGATCAGATGCATCTGGGCACTTAACTATGCAGGAAGGCAGACCCAGTTCTGCAGCTCAAGTATGTAAAATGCTTATTGCTTCACAAAGCTGATAGCTCAACGGGGCAGAAAGTGCAAGAACGTACCGTAACCCTGGTTCCCTGAAAGAGAAGATGCCCACCAGTCAATACTTTTGGGATATGCTTGCCTTAGGTAGGTATTCGCTGAGCATTTTATGTCAGAACTGCTGATAGGCCCCTCCGTGGAATGACGTCTTCAGTCCCGCCTGCTTATGGAATAAGTAGTTGTTCTGCGGAGCTCACTTCCTCTTTTGCATCGAATCCACGAATGCGAGCGATGCAACCTTGCAAGGTTTGGTGGTCGTTCTCTCTTTAGGGGAACCAGGGATACTCTAAGTAACCTAACGTTCTCTTTCAATTCCAAGATGACCACCAACCAAACTTTTGGGAAAATGTACCTGAGCCATTGCAAGGTAGCATGAGCGGACAGCATACGAGGGATGCCTCGCTACCGCCAACTAGTGTTGGTGGTGCGCACGCACTCTTAAGGGCCTTGAGTCGCCGAGCACCCTTTAGAAACCAGGTCGTCAGAATATGGGCTTCCGGGGACACTGAGTCTATAGGGACGTGGCATGCATATATAGCTGCCAAGTACACTTTCAGCACAGAGGGGGACCTGCCCACATCTAGCAGATCTTGCAAAAACTGTAAAATAATCACTATGGGGCAGTAAATGGGATCATGGCCTCTGGCCATGCACCACTTCTGAAAATAAGCCCTAGCGTTCTGCCCTAGCGTTCTGCAGTGTACTAACTACTGCATCTGAGAGCCCTAAGGCATACAGACGGTCCCATTCAGGGGCCAGACCCACAGCTGGAGTTTGCCCGGTTCTGGCTGCCAGAGGGTACCTTGCGCCTGGCTGAGGAGATCCATGCGCAGCGAAGGCACTGCATATTGTTTTTTTTCTGCGAGTTTCTTTATTGCTTTTATTCAAGCTTGCAATTCAACAGCTGAAATCACTCCATATCCAGTGTCCAATCAACTGTCTCACTAATTAGGTGATTAAGTGCATATGCTTCAGTCATAGTCACTCAAGCGTGTCATGGTCAAGGATGAATGATCGAGTCATTAAAAAGAAACCAAAAACATTTTGTAAATGACCATCATTTATATACCTTATTTTTTTCGAAAATAAATGTGTTATAATAGTTATGTTTCTTTTGATGCTTGGTATATAATAGACTATAAACATAAGAATGATATAAAAGCAATAGTGTACATTCATACAGTAGTAGCTTAACATTAAGCTTTTAAATTAGTAAGTAAGTTGCCTAGTCTCACTTTAGGGTTGATGCTTATCTAGGTGAATACTTGGTTGTGTTAGCAGTTTATAGAGAGGAAAGGCATGATTGTTATTATTACTTTTTTTTGTAGCAATGGGGGGAGAAGCTGCTTTTGATGCAGGATATTCTGGATGCCATGTTGAAGTGTCAGGCAACCTGGCTCTACCTGGAGCCCATCTTTAGCTCTGAAGACATCATCGCTCAAATGCCAGAGGAGGGCAGGAAGTTTGGCATTGTGGACAGTTACTGGAAGGACATCGTAGGAGAATCAGTAAGTGAAGAACCTCTGAAACCAAATTAACATTCCACTAGTTCCCAAACTCTTCAGATCACAATGACTTGTGTGAAGTGGCTTTAATAGTGAGTGATTATAATTATATCTTATAAGACATGTGTAGCAGATTAATGGGTTAGGTAAGTGGGGATGTATAAAATAGCTTAATTTGGAGGATTTTTTAATTGACAACAGGTTGAGACTCTAAGCCAGTAAAATGTACTTTTAACATTATAAACTAAAAGAGGACATTGTCCTATACAGTATAAAAACATCATCAGATACACATGCAATATATGTATAAGGCTTGCTGTCGTTGTTAACAACATTATTTTAATGTTTCTGTACAAACCAAGCACAGAGTTTGCCTTGTTTCACAGAACATGCAAACTCATTCACTATACAATGTGCAATGAACTTTGTCATGCTTGGATAAAAAATTGAGAAGTGGGCAATTATATATATTATAAATATTGTAACTGCATTTTTAAATAACATACATGCAATCTTATAATAGAAACATATTTTCAAATATATAACATTCATACATATATACATTTACACCCACAACCCAGACCCATACCTTCAGTCATAATGATTACATAATAGGAATAGTATGAGAACAAATGTCACAAAGTCACTGTAGTAAGCCAACAGTAATAGATTTTTGATTGTGTGCTAGGTGAAAGACTCCAGAGTGTTGGTGGCTACAGCTCAGCCCAACATGCTTGGAAAGTTGCAAGAAGCCAATGTGCTTTTGGAAGATATTCAAAAAGGACTGAACACTTACCTTGAAAAGAAAAGACTCTTCTTCCCCAGGTATGGTACATTTTACACTGGTGAAAAATACGTTTTGAACCTTACTTTAGAACAAACAGTTTTTGAACGGAATAGAGTGCAGCTGTAAAATCAAATCGATAAACACGTAGCAGAGGGAAGCTCATATTCCTTAAGGTGGAGAGTAGTCTGTGATAAAAGTCAGGAGAAGTTGTGAAACTTCAGGGCAGTTACCTTGTTCTCAGTATGCCGCAAATATTTTAAAGGGATATGTTTTTAGGCCCTGAAGAATGGGTATTGCATTGAATTGCCCATTTAGAATAATATAGATAATCCTAGTATATCAGTCACTCTGTAACCCCTGTTGCTCACTACAATCTCTCAGGTTCTTTTTCTTATCGAATGACGAGCTTCTGGAGATTCTGTCCGAAACCAAGGACCCCCTGAGAGTTCAGCCCCACCTGAAGAAATGTTTCGAGGGGATTGCAAAGCTGGAGTTCACTGACAACATGGAAATAATGGGCATGATCAGCTCAGAGAAAGAAACGGTTCAGTTTGTGAAGAAAATATGCCCAGCTAAAGCAAAGGTACCTTAACAAATGATACACTAGTATTACATTTTCTTACACACAAAAATGTCTTATTTTCCAACATTTCTTGTAAAATTACAATATGGTGCATGGAGCCAAGACCCCCATCAAAATGAAAAGATTTCTGTGTTGTGATCTTTTTTTTTTTTTGCAAACACACATCTCTACAGGGAATGGTGGAGAAGTGGCTTCAACAAGTGGAAGAAATGATGCTTAGCAGCGTGAGACAAGTTATACAGGATGGGACTGAAGGATATGTCCAGGTACGTTAGAGTAATATTTGTTTTAATGATATGCTTGCTTGAACAGTGCCTGTATAAAAGGATCGGTCCCCTGGTCAAGCTCATTACCTCCCAGCAAGGCAACAGACCTTTTAAATGTGTCTTTACTACTATGATAATAATAATAATAATAATTGTAACATTTTAATAACTTTAGCTTTTAAATCGACATCAGATATAAGAAATAAGTTGAGCTAACACATTTTCAAATCTAACCGTTCACATAACAAATCCTTTTGTAATGCTTTAAGCTTCCACGTAAGAAATGGGTGCTGCAGTGGCCAGGACAGGTGGTAATCTGTGTGTCCTCAATTTACTGGACCAAGGAAATGTCAGAAGCTATTCAACAGAACACGTTACTGGTCAGTTAATGTTCTTTTTTTGGTAAGATTGCATGAGCGGGACATTGGTATGTCCAAATGGGTATTGAACTAAAGATTCAAGGGGTTACCTGTATTGCCAAAAAAAAAAAAAAACGGCATACTTGTAGCACTGGTGAAATGCCCCACCTTGCTGTTCACTTTGCAATATATTAAAATAGCCCTGAGGATTACTGCTCTCCCTCTGATTAATAATTCACCAGTAAAACACCGCTTTCCAAATCAAAGCTAAACCATTGGATTACTGTTTGTGCAGGTTACTGCTGTACCTGCCACAGTCTCAACCAGCTGAAAACCTGGCCGCTCACCCTTGAGTCAAAAAACACATAGATGCTGATTACCACATGAGCAATCCTGTGCTATTCATCTTTTTGTTTGTTTGTTTGTTTTTATTTCATTATAAAGGATTACTTGAAGAAAAGCAACGAGCAGATCAGTGAAATCGTGGAGTTAGTCCGAGGGAAGCTTCCAGGAAGTGCTCGTCTGACCCTTGGGGCTCTTACAGTCATTGATGTACATGGTAATTATTTTTATTTTTATTTTATTTTATTTCTTAGCAGACGCCCTGCAGAGTATTGTTAATCAGATTCTTAGCACTATAGGCCACAACATATAATTTGTTAAAAATAAAACTTATTGAAAATTAGCATTTGTCAAGCAGGGACGCACAGTAAGTGTAAATGCAATTTTAAATCACAGTAATCCAAATAGTTTTTTGCAGATTACAAGTGTGTGCAGTGACTCAGTTGTTAAGCATGTACATTATGTATCGTCAGTTGCTAAGCACAACTGTGTTACTCAACATTCAATGACAAAAAGCGTTGCGTTTGTTTAGCGCAGAGTGATCCAGTTAGTGTGCAGTACAAGAACCAAACATACCGTCAAGTGATTGATTACTCACCAGCTCACCTGTTTGCCCTGTTTCCTTCCAGCTAGGGATGTGGTCGCCAAGTTAACGCAAGATCAGGTTTCCAGCCTGAATGACTTCCAGTGGATCTCCCAGCTGAGGTACTACTGGTTGGACAGCGACGTCAAGGTCCGAATGATTACCACTGAGGTCATGTATGGGTACGAGTACCTGGGAAACTCCCCCCGTCTGGTCATCACCCCCCTTACTGACCGGTGCTACAGGCGAGTTTTTCTTCTCCTTTACTTTTTAGGTGATTGTATCTGTTTTTACCTTTACATTGCTTCTATAGGCTTACTTCTGGTTATCCATTCCTTGACAGATATTTTTTTTCTATTTTAGTTTTACAAGAACTTGAGGCTGCCATGTGCTGCACAGCTTCTTATCTTTAAACCAGTATTTAATTTGATTATATGTCTGGATAGGTTATAACTAATGGCATGCACATGAATGCTATTTATCACTTCAAGAATATGAAGACCAATAACACCACAAGCACCATGGACATAACTTTGAGAATCTTAGAGAAGTTTCTAATAGACACTTTAAATTCCTGTATGAAAAAGTATATTTTGCTCCCCATAAATATACCAAATATTTCATCTTAATGCTTTTTTATTTCCATATGTAATTGTTTTACAATTGAACGCACAGGACACTGATGGGAGCTTTGAAGCTGAATCTAGGAGGGGCTCCCGAGGGTCCTGCAGGGACTGGGAAGACTGAGACCACTAAGGACTTGGCTAAAGCTCTCGCCAAGCAGGTAGCAGTCGTGTAAAGTATACTGATTTATAGCACTCTATCACCCAGCAAGCATCGGGACAACCTGTATACCAATACGGTCCCAATACTTGCTGGTAAGTGATGTGTTCTGGTGCAAAAATTATATTAGAGTCAAGGTAAAATGTAAAACCACCAGCAATGCCATGCAGGTAAACTGTTCAGAAGCTCCTTGTCTTTTTATCTTTGCACAGTATGTGTGTATTATATAAAGTGTAGTTACATTGTTGAACAGAGTTTTGTGAAGGGGCTTTATCATTTCAAGGCAATTCACAAGGAGATCGTCTTTTAATTACGTTTACGTAAAGTTTTAATTGCTAAGCTGTATAAATGTGTTTTTAATCAAGACTAAAACAGGAGGCTTTCTGACCACTGAATGCTCTGCCACCTTATGTTTTACTCCTGCCTTTTGGTCATCTGTGTTGAAAGACTTTCATTTTAGTATTTTTGTATGCTATAGAGATACATAATATTATAGTATTTTTTTCAGTTGTTTCAAGTAAAATACACTATTCAATACATTATCAATGAATGTGGTTCTCTCCATTGACATATCCTTCCTGTGTTTGAAGTGTGTGGTCTTCAACTGCTCCGATGGACTGGACTACAAAGCCATGAGTAAATTCTTCAAAGGACTGGCACAGTCTGGAGCCTGGGCCTGCTTTGATGAGTTCAACCGGATAGAGGTAAGAACCCAGACCGAAACGATGGATCTGCTGCTTGCATTGGTGCGGAGAAGAAAATAAAGTATGTGGTCTCGTCTTTAAGCAGTGAGTTACTGAACAAAATATCCCATTATTTTTTAGTTACCAGCATAAGCAAAAAAAATAGGATAGAGACATAATTAAAAAAAAAAAAAAAAAAAAAACTAAAGGAGCATCATTTTGATTTTTTATTTAACATCATGTAATCAAAGAGCAGGTTTCATTCGATTTTATGAAGCAAAATTAGTTAATTCTATAGTGTAATGCAAAACTTTTGGCCTTAGCTGTATTAGCTATTCACAAACTGTACTGTGCCTGATTCATTTACAGTCTTTGTGACCTGTATTCTGTGTGAAAACTGTAACTCTTTACCACTTTCTGCAAGGTCTCTTGATAAAGCTGTGACTCTAGTATGTCTTGTTTGTATCTGCACAAAACAAAATGATGCTTTTTTCAGCACACAAGAATATTTTTAGTCAAACGTTGGCACATACTGGGCCCAGCTTACTAAGTTTGCAGTTTTTGTTTAGATTTTGCACTGGAGCATCAAGTTCAACATATTTGCACATTGTGTTCTTCTTTATTGGCATGGTTTCGTGCACAGGTTGAAGTGCTGTCAGTAGTTGCCCAGCAGATCCTTAGCATCCAACAAGCCATAATCCGCGATCTGAAGAAGTTCATGTTTGAGGGAACAGAACTTTCGCTGAACCCAACTTGTTCTGTCTTCATCACCATGAACCCGGGCTATGCAGGTCGGGCAGAGCTTCCAGACAATCTGAAGGTAAAGTCGGAAATGGGCTCCATCTCTCATTAACGATCATGAAGATACATAAAACAAACTCTTATCACTGAGGTTATTTTGCAGGCTCTGTTCCGCACTGTTGCTATGATGGTTCCTGACTACGCACTGATTGGGGAAATTTCCTTGTACTCCATGGGCTTTATTGACTCAAGAAGGTAACTTCTGTCCGTATTCAATACAGAATTTAGGCTCAGTGTTCCCTGTAGAAACCTGTGAAATTAAGTGCCTTTGTACAATTGATAAACCAAAAAAGATTTTGTAACTGAACGAAACTCCTTTATAGAATGATGTCACTCTCTTATTGTGTGCAGTTGTCTATACGTTATTTATTATATTTTGTATTCTCAATCTCAGCCTTGCCCAGAAAATCGTGGCCACCTATCGCCTGTGCTCTGAGCAGCTGTCATCCCAGCACCACTATGACTATGGCATGCGCGCAGTCAAATCGGTCCTGACTGCAGCGGGGAACCTTAAACTGAAGTACCAGCAGGAAAACGAGAGTGTCCTCCTGCTCAGAGCTCTGCTGGACGTCAACTTAGCCAAGTTCTTGGCTCAAGATGTACCTCTGTTTCAGGTAAGAAAAAAAAAATCTTTAGTCGAGAAGGCTTTTTTTTTTTTTTTTAAACACTCATTACTTTTTGTAAAAGTATACAGTGTTCCCTCATTATAATTTATTCTGCTGAACCTGTTATAAGATGTTATGGCCATAGCTCCCATTTACCCCATCATGCAGTTTCACTAGCATACTAGTTTTAAGGAGGAACACAAATAGCAACTTTCTACTAACTATGGCTCCCGACTACAACAGTACAGTAGTCTCTATGTATAGAAACACCTCCTAAGAGAATACTTCTCCTAAGAGAACACCCTTGTGATGAAACAAATAGTGCCTAAATGAACAGGAGCTTTGCTTAAAATAACACATTTTTGGCACCACTACTGATTCGTTCACAACTGATACAGTACTGTTTTGTAGCCTGATAACTCATCATCAACAAACTTGTCATCGAAGAGTGTCTTGAGGCACACTGATTGGTTTATTATATCTTTCCAGAACCACTGACATATCATTGCCTCGTTTTGTATTCTGATTTCCACGAGTGCACCTCATCGCTACAAAATGGCATGTAAACAAACGGCAAAATGCGCCGCTGTTTCTCTTGCTACAAAAAATTGTAAATTGTCCGAGCTCCTGAAAAAAACCTGAATCAGACACAATTCGCTGAGCACTTTAGTGTGTTCCGTTCTGGTGAGTCGCTTCACCATTCTGTCAAATAATTTTGTGCATGTCTTAAATATTGCTCTTGCACAGGTATTCTTAATTAATCTAGAGCTGCTGCTGCATTTTTTAACATGTGTAGGGGTGCTGTGTTAATTTAGTTTGACAGTTAATTTATTAACGTTAGTTTGTCTGATACTTTATTATTATAGTTTATTAACATATACTTGCCTGTTGTTTTTCTCTTACTTATTATGTTCATTTCATATGTTGATGTTAAATATTTATTTATTGATTGATTCATATTGTGTCTGTGGTCAACTCTGTCTTAAAGAACACTTTGGCTAAGAGAACACTCCACTTGCTTCTCTTAGCTATATTATAAAAGGGCAGCTCTGGATAATGGAGCATTCCGAATACAGGGCAGAGAATTCTCTTTTTTAACAGATAGATTTGGAATGTTCCACATTATTCATAACACTACTAAATTAATTCCAAAGCACTTCTAATGTTAAATAGATTAAATAGACACGGACTAGAGACTTGAGCACTTATGAACTGGTTTATAATAAGCTAACCAGGTCACATAAGTAATTATTATATCAATCATTCCACCCTCGTCTGGCTCCTTCCCTGTTGGAACTCTAGTGTATAACTTGATGTGACAAAATAATTTACATATATTCTATTGATGGCCTTTTATGGCAGGGACATCAAATAGACATAAAAATAGAACTGTTTGTGTGACGTGTGAAGCAGCACCTATTTCGTTTTATTCAAACAATCTATGAGTACTGAAGTAGTGGAAGTGTCTGTAATAAAGCATAGTTTAATTCTACAGTGAATGCAGTTTAGTAGGTCAGTTGTGCCAGTTGTTATAAACTGTCTGAACCATGAATGCCAATTAAAGACTTATTCCATTATTATTTTTTGTCTTTCCATTTTTTCTGATGGCTGATTGGACATATAGAAACAGCTTGTCATCTGTGTCATCTATCAAATTTCTGAGAAATGTGACTTCTGATTATAACCTAACTTTTTAGTTTTTTTTATTTGGAGAAAGAAAAAAGTCTGAAAAGGTTCTAGAAGGGTAAAACAAAGTAAATGTAGAAACTGAGCGTGTCGGTTTACTTTACAATCTTATTTTTTTAAAGGTAAACTGAAAAACCCAGGGGATTTGAATGTCAATCGAGAAGTGTCAGAATTCAACCTCAGTGAAAACATGCTGTTTCTTGAACTCAGTTGATAAAAGGAATATATCTGAAGTTGTTGCTCAGGGTTTTGTATGGAGGTCATACAACAATCTGCCAAGGGACATGCTGCTGTTTTGCAACTTTATGGTTTTCTTTTCAAAACTCTACACCATCAATAAACATTTCACTTCTTTCTTCTCCCCCAGGGTATTATCTCTGACCTGTTCCCAGGGGTAGTGCTTCCGAAACCAGATTATGAAGTCTTACTGCAGGCTCTGGATGACAATATCAAGAGAATGAAACTTCAGCCTGTGCCATGGTTTATTGGAAAGATTATTCAGGTTTGTGTTGAAAAAGAATCATTATGTTTGATCTTTATACAGTGTTGACATACAGTATATATATATATATATATATATATATATATATATATATATATATATATATATATATATATATATATATATATATTGTGTCTTTGCAAAAGTATTATCCTGTAGATGTCAAGCAGTGCAAGTGGAAGAGACTATATTAGAAGGTAGGACTAAAGCATTTTCTAAGTTGCTCATGTTCTTTTTGAATGTGTGCACACAGCAACTGTGTGTGAAACTTAAGCAATTTAATTGAAGATTTTAGTGTAAAATGTATTTTTGCTGCCATCGCATTTCTACAACTCCTTCCCCATGGAACTTGAAAGCTCATAGATACCCCATGCAGGTCAGTTGTCTACGAGAAATGCTAGATTTGAAGTGAGCTAAGGGGTGTAATCAGGATGTTATGTTATCAACTATACCTTTAGCCAGTAGTGTTTTGGATCCAATTAGATCTACGAGATGATGCTGGTACGTCACGGATTCATGATTGTCGGAGATCCCATGGGTGGAAAAACCTGCGCTTATAAAGTATTAGCTGGAGCCCTGAGTGATATGTATGCAGGTAAACAGCATCATGTTATATTATCAACCTCTATCTTGTGCCAGATTTCACTCCACATATTGAGAATTGTACCTTTATGATACACGTTGACCGTACATTTGGAACAAGCACCTAGGTTATGCCAAGACACTGTTACACAACGTCTAAAACAGTTATCATGGTAGTGGGGCAATTTAAGAAGGCTATACAATGCTATCATTAAGATTTCTTTTAATGTATTCTAGCCAAGCTCATGGATGAGTGTGCGGTGGAATACAGAATTATCAACCCCAAGGCCATCACCATGGGTCAGCTGTATGGCTGCTTTGACCCGGTCAGTCATGAATGGACAGATGGGGTTCTCGCAACCACCTTCCGTGACCAAGCCTGCTCCACCTCCGAAGACAGGCAGTGGATCATATTTGATGGGCCCGTGGATGCTGTGTGGATCGAAAATATGAATACTGTGCTGGATGATAATAAGAAGGTACTGAGAGTTTGAAAGCTGAACTCATCGAACATTAGTTAGTTTAGCAGTAGCAGTGTCTTTAGTTTATAGTCACACCTGTCAGGTACAAATTCTAATAACAGTAATTAGAAACTGATGCATAATAAGGCTACACCAGCCATATTCCTTAAGTGAATCGGAGAACTGTGAAATGAAAATGTGAACAGACAATTCAAAGTACCAGTAAAATATAAATAAAACCAAAGCATCAATGCCAATGAAAGACGGTAGCTTTTTGTTGGTGATAAAAATCATTAAGAATACAAACCACAGGTATGTTTAGAGGTTCAGAAAGAAATCTGTGCTGTGACACCAAAGAAATAAATAAATCTGATCAAATAGTTTTAGATGTCAGAACCTACACAAAGGCTGCTTCAGCTCTTAAATTTCCTTAGCAAAGACTACATTTCTGTTGCAATAGACATGGCTAAGGTGACCCATGCTGTTGTAAGAGCCATTCTCTGGCTGTTGTCTTTTTAGCTGTGCTTAATGAGTGGAGAGATCATCCAAATGAGTGCAAAGATGAGCCTGATATTTGAACCGGCAGATCTGGAGCAGGCCTCTCCTGCAACTGTGAGCAGGTAGGCTCGCCAGAATAATGAATCATAAAAAGACCAGTTGGGTTGGTGTGCACAGATCTGAAAGATGTTTCGATCTCTGTTCAGGTGTGGTATGATCTACATGGAGCCTCATCAGCTGGGCTGGAGCCCACTAAGAGATTCCTACATGGACACGCTTCCACAGACACTTAGTGATGAGCATAGAGAACTGGTGAGCAGAGAATTGAGACACGTGGCAGATCTTATAAACTAATGAGGATTGTGCAAGGTCAGTAATTGGACAGGAGTCTGCAACAGAACCCTGTGCATGCTCAATTTAATTGCAATGAAGATTAATTCAAACAGGTTTTCCCTATAATCTCTGTATTAACAGCAGAGTGCTATTTACTTCATTTGCCATGTATGTGCTTTGTTAGAGAAATGCATTAAGACCGGGATTATTCAGTAGAGTAAAAATACACCAGAGACCTGAACCCAGCAGATTTCTATTAACCCTGCGTTGCAGAGAGATTGCAATCTGTAGTAGAGTTGATGCTGTGATTACTTCTCATCAAAACATCTTGGATTGTCACAGAGGAGTTGCAATGGGATTCGGGATAATAAGTAAGAAGGTTGCACACAATAAAACCTCTGAATGTTCTTGTTCAGAAATCTTCTCAGGGTATAAAAATGCTGCTTTTATTGTAGGTTCATTTTCACTTGTTTAGGCAGATTAAACAGATTGTACAGGCAACTACATTTAGATAAGCAGTATTCATATCATTTACAAATACCGGTAACTGAAAGAATAAATTAAGCTAAGATCATTATGTTCATATGAATTGCGATACTCATATCTGTTGTTTTTACTTGTTAATTACATTAGGTATTCTTTTGTTTTTGTGCTTGTTTCACTAGAAATATAACAGGAAATCATTTTTCTCACCTCTGTAGATTTTCTATTGACCCTGTCATTTGATGGAATTGGATCCCTAAACCTCTTGGGTCATAATGTTTGCTCCAGTTTAATAATAAACAAATGAAATATAATGGCTTGCTTTCATCCTAGTGCATACACATGATTCAGCTGACTTACCTGAAAATAGCATTTCTGTATTGTTTTGTTTTTATATTCAGGATTCTTCTAAATGTGTTAACCCAATACTGACCACTGTATGCTGTACTACAGACTGCTGTCTCATAAATCCTTGTTTGTGATGCCATTGGATTACGATTGGATTCCTAATGCCTACTGTCAAATCAAATCGCTCAGTGAAATCTGCGAAGCATGTAGTAACGATGCCTCTTATTCTCGTGATTGCAGATCAATGACATGTTTAACTGGCTGGTGCAGCCCAGTCTGGAGTTCATTCGTCACGAATGCAAATTCCTGGTGCAGACCTCCCCTATTCACCTGGCTTACAGTATGATGAGACTCTACACCTGTCTCTTGGGTAGGTAGTAACTTTACAGCCACCCCATGTGAGAAGTTGAGCTTCGCAAGGCTGCTCAGTAGTGGTTTATATAGCATGTGTGATGCACCCAGCCCAAAGCTGCCCCCATAGCCTTTTACAGAATAAAAACTTGTTGCCCAAAAGCAGAACCCAAATGCTAGGCTAAGGGACCTTTGTGGTTTTCAGGGCTTATTTAAACATTTAATTACCTGCCTGTGCTGAATTAATGTTATTGGCTTGGGGGTACTGGGGCGTGGAGAATACTGATAACTGAATACTGATAACTGAATACTGATAACTGAATACTGATAACTACAAAAGGGCTGAAGGAAATAAAAATGATAGTATAGTTAAAATACTTTTCTCCAGGGAGCAGTATTCATTAGTTACCATTTGTATTGCAACTATTTTCAATTTTATTAAAGATAAAAGCTAAAAAGCAGCTTTCACTGTTTTCAGATGAGATAGCCAGTTCTGGGAAGGATGGGAAGGAGTTGATGTCCAGCCAGCAGATCACCCTGTGGCTGCAGGGGCTCTTCCTCTTCGCTGTGGTCTGGACCATTGGCGGGACCATCAACGGGGAGGGCAGGAAAAAGTTTGACGTGTTTTACCGCAACGTGATCATGGGCATGGACGACAAGAACCCGCGCCCAAAGAGCGTCAAGCTTACTAAAAACAACGTCTTTCCAGAACGAGGTCATTCTTTCATATTATGGCAAATACTGGGTGACAGATTGGTAGTAATGAGCTTGGAAGTTTCCCAGCCACTGACACATTTATTTTAGTATATCATCTTTATATGTGTTCAACTCAGCTTTCTAATTGAAATGTTTATAGATAAAAATAATTAATAATTTGTACAGATTAAATATATTGTGGGGTGTGAGTACTATTAATATTTCAAATAAAAATAAGAATTAGCCTAAAATAAAGTCTTCTTAAAAAATCAACAGGGACCGTATATGAGTATTACTTCCACAAACAAGCATCTGGGCAGTGGAACACCTGGACTGACTACATCACAAAAGAAGAGGCTACCATCGCTGCTGGTGCAAAGGTAGTCACTGCTCTGAGGCTTCCCATTAATCATCACAACCCTAAATTAACATTGTTTCTTGTAGTATTACCAAATATCTTCCAGGGACTTGATGAGCTATTGCATGCCGAAAAGTCCTCAGTAACATCTGTTGATAACCAAACCTATTACAATAATAATTTATGTAACTTTAGTTTTTTCCTCTCTGATCTCATCATTGAGGTCTCTGATCTCATCATTCCGACCATGGAGACGGCTCGTCAGAACTTCTTCTTAAAGACATACCTGACTCATGAGGTGCCCATGCTGTTTGTGGGTCCCACGGGCACAGGGAAATCAGCCATCAATAACAACTTCCTGGTCCACCTGCCCAAGGAAAAGTACACCCCCAACTGCATCAACTTCTCGGCCAGGACCTCCGCCAATCAGACCCAGGACATTATCATGGCCAAACTGGACCGCAGACGGAAGGGCATGTTTGGCCCTCCTGTGGGAAAGAAGACAGTTGTGTACGTGGGTAAGGACAATGAACTTATTATTAGAGAACCTTACAAATAGTTAAAAATCATAATCTTTTCCAAGTTTTTACTCTATATGTACCTGTCCTTTAACACAATTTTAATCCTCATTTATTTTTATGTTTTATATTTTTTGTAGATGATCTAAACATGCCTGCTAAAGAAGTGTATGGAGCACAGCCCCCTATTGAACTGCTCAGACAGTGGATAGATCACGCCCACTGGTATGACAGAAAAGATACATCCAGGATGGATATTGTGGATGTCTTGTTTATGTCTGCTATGGGGCCACCTGGTGGAGGAAGGAATGACATTACAGGTACAGTGCAAAATGCAGACACCAATGTGCATAAAGACTTTTTTAGAACCTTGTGTTTCACGTAAGGGGTTTTCAAATGTCATTTCACAATTTAAATAGGGACTTAACAAAGTAATGGCTATGTTTGCTACAGTATATATCTAAAAACTCAAAATGTGAGTGTACTGTATGGATTAATATAACTTCAAAATCAACATTTAAACATTTGTTTAAGGTATGTTAAAAGAATGAAACCGCAATATACTTGAAGACAGAACTATTTTGTTTATAATGCAGGTCGTTTCACCCGTCACTTGAACATTATCTCTATTGACTCGTTCGACGATGAAACCTTGAGTAAGATTTTTACTTCCATTGTTGACTGGCATTTCGGCAAGGGATTTGATGCCTCGTTTTCGAGGTAATCGTATATTTTTTTTTTTTAAATAATTTTTACACTGACCTTCTAGACAGGAAAATGAGTAAGCGATGAACTGTGCTGTATTTCAGATTGGGTAAGATTATGGTACAGGCAACTATGGCTGTCTATGTGGCGGCTATGGAGAACTTCCTCCCCACTCCTTCCAAATCCCACTACATCTTCAATCTGCGAGACTTCTCCCGCGTGATTCGAGGAGTCCTACTGTGCCCAAACACACATCTACAGGCAGGCAACAGATTTCTTTACAAAGAAAAATGAATTATTTTTTATAAGATGTACAAGAATAACATGAACAAATACTGCAGCAATTTCACTATGCTTTACTACACTTTGCTTTTACCATGATATAGATTTTATAAGGACCTAAAAACCCAATGTGATCTCTCTGTTTGTTAGGAAGGAGACAAGCTCATCAGGCTCTGGATTCACGAAGTGTACCGAGTTTTCTATGATCGGCTGATTGATAGCGATGACAGACTCACTTTCTTTAACATTGTCAAGGAGAGGACGTCAAGTTATTTCAAACAAAGTGTGGATAAGGTAATGTGCAGTCACTTTAGAAGGTATGATGGCATTGCATTTGCCTGCCTTATTAAGCGTGTATCCTTGCTTCTGAAACAAATATGTAACAAAGTAAATAAACTGTATGCAGTATATAACTAGTGAATAGGTAAATCCACAGCAAATCAGTGAATATAATTAATAATAGTAATAATAATTATTTATACAATATTTTTTACTCAGTTGCTGAGTCACCTGACACCATCAGGGAAGGTGAGCGATGAGAACATCCGCAGCCTATTCTTCGGGGACTACTTTAAGCCAGACTCTGACGTGAAGGCCTATGATGAGATCACCGACCTGAAGCAGCTGACCGGGGTGATGGAGTACTACCTGGATGAGTACAACAACGTGAGCAAGGCGCCCATGTCCCTGGTCATGTTCAAATTCGCCATCGAGCACATCTCCCGAATCTGCCGCGTGCTGAAGCAGGACAACGGGCACTTGCTGCTCGTGGGCATTGGCGGATCAGGGCGGCAGAGCGCCACCAAGTTAGCCACCTTCATCAACGACTTCGATCTCTTCCAGATCGAGATCACCAAAAACTACACCACCTCCGAGTGGAGGGAGGACCTCAAGAAGGTCATGCTCAAGGCTGGGGCCGCCGGCAAGAACACAGTCTTCCTGTTCAGCGACAACCAGATCAAAGACGAGGCGTTCGTGGAGGACATCAACATGCTGCTGAACACGGGCGACGTGCCCAACATCTTCCCTGCCGACGAGCGGGCCGAGATCATTGAGAAAATGCAGGGGGTGGCCAGGATGGAGGGCAAGAAGACAGACTCCACCGCCCTCGCTATGTACAACTTCTTCATCGACAGGGTGAAAGCCAACCTGCATATCGTGCTAGGTATGAACGCTAGCTCTTTATTGTAAAATGATTACCTTAGAATATAAGGTTTAAAAACAATTGATTTGGTCATTTCTTTTTTTTCATCCTGGACTATAATGAAGCTTGGAGATGTAATGTATAATGCTGCTTGCTTTTTCCGTTGGTACAGCTATGAGTCCCATCGGAGATGCATTTCGTAATCGGTTGCGCATGTTCCCCTCATTGATAAACTGCTGCACCATCGACTGGTTCCAGGCTTGGCCTACTGACGCTCTGGAGATGGTGGCTAACAAGTTCCTGGAAGAAGTAGAACTAGAGGATGAGATCAGGAAAGAGTAAGTGTGAATCATTATCTGATGAAGCTTTCCATATTTTCTTGGTTTTCTACTTACCCATGGAACCACGATGCTTCCTTATATTCCATCGTCTTCATATCTACTTTGTTGCTGTCTGTAATTTCTCCCAGGGTTGTCGCAGTGTGTAAATACTTCCAAGAAAGTGTGCGGGTGCTCTCAGAGAAGTACTTTTCTACGCTCCGGAGACACAATTACGTGACGCCAACTTCCTACCTGGAGCTGATCCTGACGTTTAAAGCCTTGCTCAACAGCAAGAGACAGGAGGTTGACATGATGAGAAACCGCTACATTGTTGGCCTAGACAAACTGCAGTTTGCTGCTTCACAGGTGGGCACATTTACTTCTCATTCTAGGGAACACGCAAAGCTGCTTCTGTCACGTTGATGATGCTCCTCTTAAAACAGCCAGAAGTATAACATATCTTTAAACACATCCCAGCATTCCAGGACCTGGAATGAATTTTGAGAGTCACCAAACCTAATTCCAAAAAGCATCTGTAGGATTTGCTGGACAATTACTAACACAAAAACATTCATTAAAATCTGGACTGGAAGTAAGGAGTTTCAAACTCGGGAGAATAACTGTGTCACTTGTAAAGGTAGTTCTAGTTATGATTTTTAAAACAGGACTTTCAAATAGCTGTTACTTTCTTAATCTCCCCTTTAGGTCTCGGTGATGCAAAAAGAGCTTACTGCCCTGCAGCCTGAGCTAATTAAAACCTCGACTGAGACTGAGAAGATGATGATTAAGATCGAACAGGAAACAGTACAGGTGGATGCAAAGAAAGAGCTGGTATTGGCTGATGAGAAGGTGGCTAATGAGGCCGCTGCTGCAGCAAAAGCCATCAAGGTATACCCCTTTGTCCCTTTACAATATTATTGCATGACTTTTATTTACTAATGGCTTATTAGGAAGTAATGAACACTAGTTCTGGGTTTTGAGCTAATCTGAAGAAAGGAACAGGGAGCAAAAACGTTATACCTTATACTTAATATAAGGCTTACCTCAGAATTCTTTCTTTAGTAGTGATTGCATAAAGTAACATGTGTTTAATTGTGATTGGGTTGCAGTACCTAATGGGTGGGGGAACCCATCATCAAAATAATTGCATTTCCGGAATGTCTGTATAACATATTTATAGTCTTCCGTGTTTTCGGTTTTTATCTTTAATTTTTTTTTTTTTTTAGATATATTCGGTAAATCGGTAAAAAATTGTTTTTAATTGAAACATCGGTAAATATCGGGGGGAAAAAAAATTCAGTATACACCCTTTTACATGTGGAATATGATGTGTAGCAGTTCTGGTTTCTCATTAGGTTTAATGCCCCTGGCATCTCTGATAAAGCACAATCTGTGCAAGTCGAAGCCACGTTTTACCAAGTTAACTGGTTGCGAACGTTTGGGCAATCGCTGTGCTGACGGAAATAGTATCTACAGAAGGTATGAACATGACATCAGCACAAAACAAGCCAGGTTTATTCACCTTGAAATCATAAAAATAAAAGAATTGACAGAACTGGGTGGTGCAAGCCATCAGAGGACGCGTCAGAAATCACACTGGACATTTCCATCAATGCATTCCATGTAAGATTACCAACTAAAGCATCACCATTTTCTGTCAAATATTTACGATTAAGATTGTCGGCATTAGGCAGTGTTTTAGCTGATGGACAGACAGTACTGTCGCACGAAGTCGTCAATACATACCTCTCTGCAATAAACAGTGGCTGTCCAGCAAAGCACAGCGCTCTGACAAGCTCATCAACACAGTCATTCTGCGTTCTCTTTTTATTAAAGCGAGTGTAAAAGCTGCATAAATGGATTGCTTGTCTCTCAGTTCACTTTCTTGTTTTAGTTTGTGTCGCTTATTTTTCAGTATGTTCTTTTATTGTCCGTGCGAACATGTACCTCAATGCAGCAGTATTTGCAGCGCTATGCATCCTCTGCCTCATCTGACCCACTTCTGCTATTTTTGCTTTTTGTATACTTTGAAACAATTGTTTTCTTTTTAATATGCATAAACTGATTTACGTTTTTTCTTCATATTCCTCATCCACTAAAAATATTATATTTTTGTGTAAGCATTTCAATTTAGTTTTTGATCAAGCTGGTAGTTACTACACCCAGCAATTGTCAGCCACAATAATCAGACTTTGATTGGCCAACATAATCAGGTGTGAAGTGACAGAGAACCACAGTTGAACGTTATTTGATCCTCTGATGTCTAAACATCTGCTGTATCCTAGGATACAGTGTAGGGCTGCTTATTACAGTCAGAATCAAAATAAAACAGCATTTTAATCAATTTATTGTGTATTTCCTAGAAAATAGTACCGGGATAATATTGAATAATAGACAAAAATCGGGTATAAATCAGTAAAAACCGACGTCCAGTTAAAACATTTGGTAAAATTCGGAATAAACTGGAAACGAGGAACACTACATATTCAGTATAGCACCTAAACAGAGGTAGGTTATAAAAAGAGTATATGGAATGCAAAGTGAAGCTCTTCATTATATTTTTACTTTTCCCTACAGGATGAATGTGAGGGGGACCTGGCTGAAGCAATGCCAGCACTAGAGGCTGCTCTCTCAGCTTTGGATACCCTGAAACCCGCTGACATCACTGTGGTGAAATCCATGCAGAACCCCCCTGGCCTTGTCAAACTGGTCATGGAGAGTATCTGTGTTATGAAGGGAATTAAACCAGAAAGGAAACCAGACCCAGGGGGTTCAGGTAGGATGTTCCCCGGAGTCTCTGCTTTTCATATTAAAATATAGGCTGTCTTAAAAATGATTGTTTTATACCAGTCCAGACCATTCTTGCATGTTAGTCAATGTATATAACAGTTGTTCTGTCCATCTTCAAAAAATGTTTCCCTTTTCTTGTTAAAGCTTATAATTATGCTGTCAAACTTGAAATGGGAGTTCAGGTAAATCGAGGTTTAAATTAGGAAGGAGAGACACATATGTCAAGAAGTGATGAGTGGTATGGGCTATGCACCTGCTTATAAAATACCTTCCTAAACATTTTGAACATTTGACACTTCAACCATAAAAAGTCCTACTTCTAGTTCACTTTGCATTATGTACTAAGCAAGTGTTATTCACTTTTGATTCTGCTTCACTTCTCAAATCTAAGAGTATATTAATGATTCTTATTCTGCTCCCCAATTCTAGGTAAAATGATTGAGGACTTCTGGGGCCCTTCTAAAAAGCTCCTGAGTGACATGAAATTCCTTGACAACCTTAAAGCATTCGACAAAGACAACATCCCGGCAGCCAACATTAAGAAGATACGGGAGAAGTTCATCGACAATCCAGAGTTCCATCCATCAGTAATCAAGAATGTGTCGTCTGCCTGCGAGGGGCTCTGCAAGTGGGTGCGCGCCATGGAGGTATATGAGCGTGTGGCCAAGGTCGTGGCCCCAAAACGTGAGCGCCTCAAAGAGGCAGAGTCGGAGCTTTCGATTCAGATGGAGAAACTGAAAATCAAACGAGCAGAGCTAAAGGAAGTAGAAGACCGCCTCCAGGCACTGAACGATGAATTCGAAATCATGAACAACAAGAAAATGTACCTGGAAAATAACATAGAGCTCTGCTCCCAGAAGCTTGTCAGGGCTGAGAAGTTAATAGGTGGTCTGGGCGGCGAGAAGGATAGGTGGATAGAAGCTGCCCGTCTGTTGGGGATAAAGTACACCAATCTTACAGGAGACGTTCTATTGTCTTCTGGGATGGTGGCTTACTTGGGGGCCTTCACCGTTGATTACCGTTTGGAGTGCCAGAAGCAGTGGCATATCCTTTGCAAGCAAAGGAAGGTCCCATGTTCAGAGGAGTTTACCCTGAGCAACACCTTAGGGGACCCTGTGAAGATACGAGCTTGGCAGATCGCAGGTCTCCCAGTTGACTCTTTCTCCATCGACAATGGGATCATTGTGTCTAACTCTAGACGGTGGCCCCTAATGATTGATCCCCAGGGCCAGGCTAACAAGTGGATCAAAAACATGGAGAAATCAAATAAGCTTTCTGTTATCAAGTTGTCCGATGCCAATTATGTGAGAACCATGGAAAATGCCTTACAATTCGGTACCCCTGTCCTACTAGAGAACATCAGGGAAGAGCTGGATGCTGTGCTTGAGCCTGTGCTGTTGAAGCAGACATTTAAACAACAGGGTGTAGAGTACATTAGGTTAGGCGAGAACATTATTGAATACTCCAAAGACTTTAGGTTCTACATCACTACCCGCTTGAGAAACCCACATTACCTACCCGAAGTTGCTGTAAAGGTTTGCTTGTTGAACTTCATGATTACCCCCTTGGGGCTTGAGGACCAATTGCTAGGAATTGTAGCTGCCAAGGAAAAACCTGAGCTAGAAGAAAAGAAGAACAAACTGATTATAGAGAGTGCCGCCAATAAGAAACAGCTGAAGGAAATTGAAGACAAAATCCTAGAGGTCCTGTCTTGCTCCCAAGGAAACATCCTGGAAGATGAGACAGCCATCAAAGTCTTGTCTTCTTCCAAAGTGCTGTCTGAGGAGATTTCAGAGAAGCAGCAGATTGCGTCCGCCACTGAGAAACAGATTGATGAGACCCGCTTGGGCTACAGGCCTGTTGCTGTCCATTCCTCAATTATTTTCTTCTGCATTTCCGAACTGGCCAATATTGAGCCAATGTACCAGTATTCCTTAACCTGGTTTATTAACCTTTACATCCAATCCATCGCGAACAGTAAAACCAGCGAGGTCCTGCCGAAGCGGATTAATAACATCATTGCTCATTCCACAAACAGCATATACAACAACGTCTGCCGCTCTCTCTTTGAGAAGGATAAGCTGCTCTTCTCCCTTCTGCTCACCATTGGGATCATGACAGGAAAAGGGAACGTGAACGATCAGCTGTGGCGTTTCCTCCTAACGGGAGGCATTGCCCTGGAGAACCCTCACCCCAACCCGGCCCCTGATTGGCTGTCAGACAAATCGTGGTCTGAAATTGTGCGGGCATCCAGCATGGAAAGTCTTCATGGTCTGATGGAGCATGTCAGGTCCAACATTCCCAAGTGGAAGGAGATCTATGACTCTGCCAGACCCCATGAGGAGAAATTCCCAGATGAATGGATTATTCTGAAAGGAATGGAGCGCATGGTGGTATTGCGGTGTTTCAGACCTGATAAGATTATTCCAGCAGTACAAGATTTTATCACAGATAATATGGGGAAGACGTATATTGAACCGCCAACATTTGACTTGGCAGGAAGTTATAACGACTCCAACTGCTGTGCCCCACTGATATTTGTGCTTTCTCCTGGAGCAGATCCAATGGCAGGTAATGTGTCATATATTCCTAACGAGGTAATGGGTCTTATATTAAAATACTGATCTCACTATTTACCATCAACCTTGTGCATAGGGTGAAGTAAAAAGCCAACCAATAATAAAAATGTCAGAACTTCAGTGAGTGTGGCATGTTAACAAACCAGCAAGTTTTGATATTGAAATACAATAGGTCACTTCCTTTTCTCAAACCTTTGCAATGTTCCTAGGTTTGCTAAAGTTCGCTGATGACCTGGGGATGGGAGGTACTAAGATCCAGACTATCTCCCTGGGTCAGGGGCAGGGCCCTATTGCAGCTAAAATGATTGAAAGTGCATTTAAAGCTGGTACCTGGGTCGTGTTGCAAAACTGCCACCTGGCCACCAGCTGGATGCCTGCTTTGGAGAAGATATGTGAGGAGATCATCACACCAGAGAACACCAACCCAGAGTTCAGGTGAAGACATTCTCGCTGAGTTGGGGAGAATCATATATAATGCGGGAAAGCATGTAAATACAGTTCAGGATGCAGCCCTTAAAATCGAGCTGTACATAAGTTTCTGTTTACAACTTGTCAGTATTTTGTCCTACATTCTTCCCCAGGCTGTGGCTGACAAGCTATCCTTCGGACAAGTTCCCAGTCAGCATTCTCCAGAACGGGGTGAAGATGACCAACGAGCCCCCTAAAGGCCTTCGCGCTAACCTGCTACGCTCATACCTCAATGACCCTATATCAGACCCTGCTTTCTTCAACAGCTGCGAGAAGCAGCAGGTCTGGCAGAAGCTGCTTTTAGGGCTGTGCTTTTTCCATGCTCTTGTCCAAGAGAGAAGAAACTTTGGGCCCTTGGGTAAGGGTCTCCCTTGCATCAATATAATATTGTTAACATTTTAGCCTTAACTTTGCTGTGCTTGTAAAAGGTTCACATAAAATTCCAGACAATAACTTTTCTTGCATGATAGTCAAGATATGTTCTGGATGTTTGCCGTTTACCAAACCATACTACACACAAGGGGGTTCTGCATCTGTAGGTAAAACAAAGACCCTGCTTGACCTTTCATTGGAGATCACACAGTACTACACACAATCATGTGCCTCTCTTTGCCAGGCTGGAATATCCCATATGAGTTTAATGAGTCTGATCTTCGAATCAGCATGAGGCAGATCCAGATGTTTCTAAATGAGTATGAAGAGGTACCGCTTGAGGCGCTGACATACCTGACAGGTGAGGCAGCTTATGAATGGAATTCAAGAAAAATGAAATGAAAGTGATATTCCCACAAACAAATGCTGTAAAGCCTAGGAATAGGTACCCTCAGATATAGCCAAGTTATATACTTTGCTCTCTTATGTAATGTGGTTATATGGGTCTCCGTGAAGCTTCTTTATTGTTTATAGTGTAGAACATTAATACACAATGTCCTTTTTGCATTGCTCCTCTGCACAGGTGAATGCAACTATGGAGGAAGAGTGACAGATGACAAAGACAGGCGTCTGCTTTTGTCGCTTCTGTCTATTTTCTACAACAGAAATCTTGTGGAGCAGGATAATTACAAGCTTTCTGATGGGGATGCCTACATTATCCCTCCCCACGGTCCCTATCAAGTGAGTGTTGTTATGATACATTTAAAAACAGCTCAACGGTTAATTCGGAATAGAACGAAATGTATGACTAATTGAACAGTGAATTAATACTGTTACCTCTGGCTTGTAGTGGTGAATAGTTTTACACTGACAGGCATGTGTGCTGTATCGGTAGTTTAGGCTGTGATGACATGCATTTCTGTTACGTTACAGTCCTACATTGATTACATTCGGAACCTACCAGCAATCACAGATCCAGGGGTGTTTGGGCTCCATGAGAACGCTGACATCACAAAGGATAATAAGGAGACCAATCAGCTGTTTGATGGGGTGCTGCTCACTCTACCCAGGCAATCTGGAGGAGGGGGCAAGTCCTCACAGGTAACAAACCTTGTAATGAATTCAAATTGTTGGTTCTGTTGGCTCACATCAAAACTGTATTGTCATTCAACACCAAATACACTACACTTCTTGATTTTTCCCCCCAACTTGCAGTTTGATTCTCTCAATTTCTAAATGTAATTTATGTTTACGTGATATTTTGTTTCTTCATCCTGTATCTATTCGTAACCATTTACCAACTGGTTCTGATTTCCTGGCTGTGTTCTTGCATCTGAACACAAGAGCCGAGTGCTGACTCTGTATCCCTTTTCAGGAGGTTGTTGACAACTTAGCTGCTGATATTTTATCAAAACTCCCCAAAGACTTCAATTTGGAGATGGTGATCGAGAAGTACCCAGTGGTATATGAAGAGTCCATGAACACTGTCCTGAGACAGGAGCTTATTCGCTTTAACAGGTACAGGGTCACCACTTTGAACTGATCACATTTTTTATAATGCAGAACATGTTGCATTTATCTGGGGCAGTATGGAACCTGTAATGCTTTATTTTATTTTATTATTTCTATTTTATTTTTCACATTCACCGCAGTCCGGAATCACACCACCGACCCTTGGCACTAAAGGCAGACACACTACAGTCCCCCTGTACCGGGATCTGTAGTCATGTCTTTTATGCACACGTCGTTCATTACAAACCAATAGATTCTATGACCCTGCACACTGTGGCAAAACCATTAGGTGCACTGATTGTTATTATTATTTGAAAATTGGCTCAGAAATAACAACCTCCATTTTGATGTATTTTTTTGCCATTTCTTGCAGGCTCACCCAGGTTGTAAGGAGCAGTCTCACAGACATCGGGAAGGCACTCAAAGGTCTGGTTGTGATGTCTTCAGAATTGGAGGATGTTTTCAACAGTATGCTGGTGGGCAAAGTGCCAGGGATGTGGGCTTCCAAATCCTACCCGTCATTGAAACCCCTGGGCAGCTACATAGCTGATCTCCTGGCACGCCTGCATTTTCTACAGGTATTTTTATCTTATGTAATTCAGGTAAAGATAGGAGAAGAATATTAAACACAATTTTTTATTTTTATAAATTGCTATTTTATGTGTGTAGATGTCACCATTTTCTATTACTGTGTATTATCTGCCATGTTTTAAAAAAGAGACTAGCATTAGAGATGGATGTTGAGGGTTTTGATACCAAGGCTATAAAGTAATCAGTAAATCATCTATGTAATATCTGTGTAATATTTACCAGTTATGAGGTAACCCTTTCTTACTCTGTACTTTCAATATCAAGGCCAAGGCATCCACAAAGGCATGTAATTTACAGGAGATTACACTGGCGACAAAGGATTTGTTTAACATTAAAAAAGTAACTCCCTGCTGGAAGAGGTAGCAAATTAGTTAGACCAAATTTAGAGGCACAGGCTTCCTTCATTGCTCCACAGTACATGTGACACAGAAATCAGGACTGAAACTAAGTTTTGCCCATGTTCACATCACCTGGCAAGAACTATAAAAGGACAATGGATACCTCCTGCTTCCCAGACAAGAGAGTAAATAAAGAACCCTGTGCGGTCTGGAGTCATCGCTGCTGTAGTTCAGTAACAAAACAAACCTTTCATTGCCTTTATTTACATCATATTTGCTTAGTTTGATGAATGCACTATAATAAAATAAAATGTGGAGTGTAAATAGAAGTCCTGGTAATGGTTGCATACTAGTGATTAAGCATAATAATAAGTCTCTTCCCATCCCATCCCCCCACAGGACTGGATAGACAATGGACCACCCAATGTGTTTTGGATATCTGGATTCTACTTCACCCAGTCTTTCTTAACTGGGGTCTCGCAGAACTTTGCCAGAAAATATACCATACCTATTGATCATGTCGGGTTTGAATTTGAGGTAAGATTTATATCTTTGAAAACTGCTTTTGGCTTGTCCTGTGTAGTACAGAGTAGTATACAACAAGTAATACATTAGGCTTACCTGCAGCATGATATGATTCCATTATACAACAAAAAGTATACATACAGTATAAATATCATTTTACTAGTTGCAGCCCATCCCTGTTCTCCCTTTCCCAGCAGAGGGCACTATTGCCAAAAAAAGGAAAGAGAATTTAATCAGATTTTATTTCATATTTATTGCTTCACAGCCTCCTATACTAATACGTTTTTAAGCTATTGGTGAAAACAGCGAAGACAAAATCACTGATTCAATAGTTGCCAACCTCTTAATGTATTTAGGTATTGTTGTGTATTTTCAAATCTGTTGTATAAATCTAGGGAAAATGTTTTTAAAGATATTAGTAAGTTGTTTTTTTTTTCTGAATCACTCAAGCTTATCATTCTAATGTTGTGCAATCCTACAAATAGATCACAAAGCAGGAAACTGAAATGGAATCAAAGCCAGAAGATGGAGCCTATATTAAAGGGCTATTTTTAGAAGGAGCTCGGTGGGATCGCAAAAACATGGTCATTGGAGAATCGCTCCCGAAAATCCTCTATGACCCCCTGCCTATCATCTGGCTAAAGCCAGGGGACAGCTCAAAGTTCTTGCATGAGAGGGTTTATGTGTGCCCTGTGTACAAGACCAGCGCCCGGAGAGGCACTCTCTCCACAACCGGCCACTCCACCAACTATGTTCTTCCAATAGAGCTTCCCTCTGATAAGCCTCAGAAGCACTGGATTAACCGAGGGGTGGCCTGCCTCTGTCAGTTAAACGATTAATTGCAGTTTGTGTTTTTATTTAAAATTACTCTGCCAAATAAATGCCATAAAATTCTATCAATGCAAAATATTGGGCTGGTGAAATCTGTTTAAGTGCAATACAAGTTAAACACTAAGCTATTGTCAAGCACCACCCTCCATCAGGGCTAAGTGGCGTTGTGTACTTTTTAAAATTGTTGTTGGTTTTACCTGCTGGTCTCGCCCAAGGCTTCTTTAGATCTATAATTCCAACAAAAACAAGTATGGAGTGTTATTTTCATTATTAACTTAAAACTATCCAGTTTGAACAAAGATCATTGTATAACCCCAAATAAATAGCTATTTGAGGCTGAAATATTTATTATTATTATTTATTTCTTAGCAGACGCCCTTATCCAGGGTGACTTACAATTGTTACAAGATATCACATTATTTTTACATACAATTACCCATTTATACAGTTGGGTTTTTAACTGCAGCAATCTAGGTAAAGTACCTTGCTCAAGGGTACAGCAGCAGTGTCCCCCACCAAGGATTGAACCCACGACCCTCCGGTCAAGAGTCCAGACTTCTAACCACTACTCCACACTGCTGCCTTTATGAAACCTGACGTATTTTTGTATTTTATACAGTGCTGTAGATACATACTGAGAATACCTATTGCAGTTACTGTATGTGGCCACCTGTTACCTTAATCCAAGATCAGTGCTAATCAGCTTTTTTATTACAACCCAACTAAGTGGGTCGAAAATGGGAAGCCAACGCAGAATAAGGCAGGTAGTGCAAAACTAAGCACGACAATCCCATTTATAAGAACTAAAAATAAGAAGCTTGCTGGCTTCCCTTTGAGAGCTTCCATTTTAAATTAAAATCAAGGACTTAATGGAAATCAATAATTCCATGGTTTGTATTTTCATCAGTGCACTTAATTTTATTAAGGTTGGTATTTATAGTTGAATATTTTAAACCCTGTCAACCTTTTGATGCAAGATCAAATGTTTACTGCACTTTTGACAGTGAACCATAGCTTTGTAATACTGAAAAATAAATATATTAAGTTCATTTTGTATTTAAAATGTTTATGCATCTTTCGTACACCAATATACGCTGGTTCACCACATTATTAAGGTAAAAGGTAAAAGTAAAAAGCTCAGGTGTATTGTGCCTAAAAACTCATTCACAGCTATTGCAGTAAGCGACCAGAAGGTGAAGTGGAACTAAAAAATCTATACATCTGTCAGTTTGATTGGTTTATTTAATTTCACCCCGGATTCAACTGAAACGAAAAATTCTTTACCATATTAGACTTTCACAGAAAGGATATGGGTTGAACAAGCATTAAAAGGCTGTGTGGTCCAGTGGTTAAAGAAAAGGGCTTGTAACCAGGAGGTCCCTGGTTCAAATCCTACCTCAGCCACTGACTCATCGGGTGAGACGTAATTGTAAGTGACTCTGCAGCTGATGCATAGTTCACACACCCTAGTCTCTGTAAGTTGCCTTGGATAAAGGCATCTGCTAAATAAACAAATAATAATGCATAGGCTACTTGAAAGATCCACTGTACAGATATTTGTTTCCTAAACACATCTTTAGAAATAGAATTGCATTATGGAAAACATGTTAACAGTTAACATGGGCAAAACATAGGCAAGGGTAGTACAGCCTAATGTTATGCTTTAACCCAGAGGTTTGGAAAAACAAATTCAAACCTCTGACTTGTAAATGTATCGATCATGTTATGCAAACATCCACATCCCTACCCGCATAGAAGTTCCAAGAACAGCATCTATTCACGTCTGCCTTGAAAAGGTCATGATGTTTTGTCGTGGGAGTGTAAGTAGACGGGCTTTGCTTGCTTCCTCAGGCTTTCTTGACCGTGCAGTTTGCGTCCGCCCAGGGTGGCAAGGCCTATGGGTAGGGTTGCCAACTGTCCAGTTTTCGACCGGGCATCCGGTTTTAAGGGAATTTGTAGTGTCACTGT
Organism: Acipenser oxyrinchus oxyrinchus; assembly: GCA_030684275.1. Taxonomy (NCBI): domain Eukaryota; kingdom Metazoa; phylum Chordata; class Actinopteri; order Acipenseriformes; family Acipenseridae; genus Acipenser; species Acipenser oxyrinchus. Next base: position 28,630,317 of record CM060262.1, on the reverse strand, counting down.
TCATTGCCCTCTGGGTATTTCCATTCTTGCTGAGCCAGTCCTTTCAACGCTCCACTGTGCAAACGTTTTTTTTTTTTTTTTACTATCGTTCCATTAAGTTCGAGAACTACACTGAAATGTATTCTGTGTTGTTTTGCCGTTCACTGCTTAAGGGGATACGATTATCAAAAAAACAATCAAGCACTGCCCCCCCCCCTCGTCTGCAAAGTCAGTTGTCGAAAATATAGCACCATGCTAAATAAATTACTAATGCTTAAAAAAATTCAGATTAAAAAAAAAAAAGTGCTGGTTTATTGTCCTAATTGAAACATGACAGCCATAAATCATGAGTCTGGAGATATAATTTGGTCAAAAACAGCTTGAGGTCTTGCACATTCATTTATGCAGTAAAAATGTATCTTTTAGTATTTGAAGGTTGAACACCAAAATACCACAAAACAAGTTTCTATTGCAACTTCATAGCAGCCTAGATATATAAAAGGTCCCAGGTGCTGTTCTTGAGAGAGTAGACTTGTCACTTGGTCCTCAAGAGGTCATGTATTTTATTTTGTGTTGTCGTCACTTACCGGCCTGGGGTATGGAATCCTGTAATGCAACCCTTAAACACATTAACAGGATGCGTATTATTCTACAGCTTCCAAATAGTCAGACACCAGCATAATCTATAAGGGTTCAACTACAAATGAGAAATAAAACTGGTTTATATGTGGCTGAATTTATCAGATCTGATAGTGAGTGGCATCCAAAGTGTTAAAACTATGACCTGCTAAATGACAGATCTACCAAAACAAAAGCAGAGAAAACTTTGTTGTGCCTGCCAATAAAAAGTCAACAGAAACACAAAGACTTTACTAACATCAACCTCCTGAAATGCTATCTCTGTTCTGTGTTTAAGCACGCAAAACACAGAAACTTGACACTTTAAAGCACAATACAAACCCACGGGTGGCCCAAGCACTGAAGCTTGCTCCATTGACATTAACAGAAACTCCCCTCTGTGAATTGCTTCCTTGTACCTTGCTTACTGGTTCAGTATTATCCTAATACATTTAACTGGCATACATTTTGGTGGTCAGTCAGTATCTTTATGTTTTGCATACGCACATCCATGTTTTGCCTGAACAGGGTGCTGGCCTCCTGGACGATGTACTTCTTCTCTGCGTCTGTCTCCTGAGCCAGGACGGACTGGGACTGCTATCCTCAAGCGATCCGGAGCACTCTGAACCTCCCCCCACATTGCTGCTGTCATCAGGACTCAAACTAAATTACACTGAATGCATTAGAAAAATCATAAGGCAGTACAATGAATCATTAACTAAACATATCATTTGAGATAGGAGTCATCCACTTTCAAACACTCCAATCATCCAAGAAGTGTAATGTGAAGTGTGTGTTTTTTTGTTGTTGTTTTTTTACCATAAAAACGAGAAAGATCTGAATTAGTAGCTCCCACTCCAGGCTGGTTTTGATGGCCACACTGTGATACGTCATGATGATTAAATGATGTAAGTTTATGTACCACACAGCAACCAAGTCGGTCGCTTTAGCAGTGATGCTGCCTCTCTGTGAGCTCACGACTCTGTGACGTAGAACGCAGGCAGCTGAGCCTCTTGTCAGTCCGTGGTGGTCTGCAGGAAGTGATGCAGGGAAAATTCCCATTAATATCCAGTCAATACGGTGCTAAACTCCGTCACTGGCAGGTTTCGCTATCTTATCTTTACAACACACCTTAAAAACTAAAGCAGCTGAGAGGAAACAGGCTACGCTACAAAAAGTCGAAAGCAAAAAATAGACGCGATAGACAGGTGATATATCTTTGCTAAACAAGAAGCCTCTCTCTACCTTTGCCTAGCCTCTTTGGGACTTCGGTTCCGATGTGTAGGAAGTGATGAGTGGATATTTCACAATATAATACCTCCATCTGCTTAAAAGGTGAGAAAAGTAGATTTTATTTTTGACTTTTATGTTTTTTCCCCCCAGTTTGTTGATCTGATACATATGATTCGCGATAAATGAGACGTTATCTCGATCGCAAACAAAACACTAGCTCCTGTTTTGTTCTATTTACACATGGTTCGAAACATAGCTGTACTTCTTGTTAACAAAGGTTGTGTCTATTTTGGAGTCTCTTGTTATTTAAGGGCTATGCTATTTCAACAAAATAAGTTAAGGTAAGTTATTGACTTGCTGTGATGACGATGTATCACAGTATTCATCTCATAATGCTATTGTTGTGATTTGTGTAGGTTGTCACAAAGCTTCAATTTTTGTATTTGTTATTATTGTAACGGTGTAGCAATGCTATGCGTTGAATGATGGATTTAGGTTTTAGTACAGTTCTGCAGCTTTCTAACGGGAGTTTGAAAAACAAAAGTCTTTAAAATCTCGCTCATAAAGGTATATATTTAATTGTTCATTTTTTCATTGTCTACCATACAAACTGTAGTGTACTGAGGCTGCAAAAATATTCACACTGTGCCAATCGTTAAAATACTGCCAATCCGCGAAATTGATTATCAGATTATTCTGGCTCGATTGTTGCTGAATTTTTCTTTGCACAGATGATAAACTGAGTCGCTTCCAGTGTGTTTGAGGAAACATTTGGCAGATTTGACAGTGGCTTTAAGAAGTATAAAACTGTTCCACATAATTACCAGCATGCTAAACTCAATAGCATTTTGATTCATAATAATTCATGGGAAATCATAATAAAGCTATTGCTACTCTATGACTTTGGCTGGCCTACATGCTACCTCACCAGTAGCAACACAAAATGCAGAATATACTGCTGTGAAAGCTCTAGTGCACAATGCTGTGGGCACCAGTGTGCAGTGTTTACAGGACTTTTGAGGTCATTCCTCGACTGAGAATGACAGAAATGTAGGCTGAGTTCAAAACAACAAGCTTAAATGGTCGAGCTGTGGGCCTTTAGAAGGGTGGGCTTTATGTTGCACCACAGCACAGGTACAGTGTATCCATGCATTGGCTCTCCCGTGGATTATGAAGTGATTCTGTGGTCCGGGATAACCACAACAATAGAATGGGGTACTGTTCTCTACAAGGAGAAGCGCAGCACACTGCAGTGTTCTGAACACAATCCATTCTGACTTTTTTTTCTAGCTGTCTTTACCGGTCCTTTTTTGATGCAGGCTTTAGGCTAATTTTCACTCCCTGAAATACTTGTCGGTTTGGATGCGCATTAGGTAACAAGCGGTGAAATGACTGCAGCGTGAATAATTATTAAACACTTAAGCAATTCATATCCTAGTTCACTTTCAGGGCTAGCACAATGTGTCATTTGGGCAAGGCAGTTTCTTGTAAAATGACAGAACCACTTTCACCCTGATGTGACTCAACCTTTGGAGCAGTAGATGAAAACTGACAGTTCAACTGATGGTGCTTTAACATCCAACAAGGAATCTAGTTTCTGTGAGTAATCTCAATAATGATAAATGATGCCTTGTGTGTGTATATAAAAATGTATATATTTTAAATGTATTGTAATTGACTGCTTTATGGAAATTGTTGACTGTCTGTGGTAATAATTTAGGAGCTTTTGTCATTTATCACTGTTCAGGAAGAAAAGTGGGTGGATCAGGGGTGATGGGAAGCTGTTTGATCATAGAATAGCTCTCAAAGAAATGTCTTGGGAAATAAATTGAAATGTCATGGTAACATTTTCACTAGATAAATGTGGGGGCCATAAGTTCCATACAGCACAGGGGTAAGGTTTGAGCAGGGTTACAGTACTGTAAGTAGTTTAAAATGTAGTAACCGTTGTCCTTTTTCAGATCCAGATTCGTCCAGCTTGCCTTGAAACAAATATACAGTACTCAGGCTTGTCAAAAATAAAATGGAATTTCTTTTTACAGTAGTATGATAAGTCTGTAATATTACTTGAATATAATTTGATCCAGTTTAAGCCATTCATCTACAATAAGCTATGTTTTTCATGTGATAGCCTGTTGCGTTTTGTACAACTTTAAGATTTCTAGTAATACTATTAACAAGTCTCTTGAGCCTACTACTGAACCTTGCTGACAGTCAGAATTGCACAGTATCTAGGTAGCACTTGCTGTACAAAATGATGTGTCAGCCAGCACAATATTGTTTTTAAGCTTGTTTGCATGGCACTATAGTACAGTATGTATGGGCACTGGCTGTGACCAAACCCTACCAGGAATTCTGTGTTACTAAGCTCTGAGTTTCAACCACACCTCAAACAAAAGGGCCACATGACCTGGAAGATTGCTGTCGAGACACAGCTAAAATCCCTGTGTGTCTCCTCAAACAAGGAAGTTTACTGTAGCAGCACCCTGCATGAAAGGGGATTCCTCAGGAGCTACGTTAGGAAGGCAAAGAGAAGTTCCAGCTGTATACAGTAGTTTACACCTCAAGAACAGAAAGTTTTATATAACCAATTTTGGAAATTTTGTAATCTGCTTCTACTGCTTGAGGAGGAGGGGTAGGCGTGGTGAAGTATTTAATTAAACCGAATGCCATCAGAAACAGTCCTGTTTGTCTACTGCAATCCAGAAAATCAGAATCGGCCACACCATTAAAATGGTGTTGCAATGATGAGTCATTCATACCTGAGTTTAATCGCAAGCCTAAGATTTCTGTGGTGATCCTGCTATGCGAGTGTTTAATCGTCAAAGTTTTGTCAGTAGTACAGTATTGAAGACTACTGTAACAAACTTGATCATACCTAGTCTTGGAGTTGTAGCGAGTTTTAAATACTGCTGTCCAGTAGTGGTAGGAATAGCAATGTAGATGCAATGGAATAGTCTTAACCCATTTCTTGTGTTGAAGCCAAACCTTAGTCCGTTAACTAGGCTGGCCCTAAATACAGCTGAAGGCAAATCTATTTTCTAGTGGTGCAGCACCTGTTCCAAACTGAAAATGAATAGTGCCAACAAATGAGATGCATTTTATATATTTGATGTTGGGTGGCACGTGAGAGAGGATTTGAAACCAGGATGGGGAGCTGCAGTGATTTTGCAGGAGTGCTTGTGTGATCAATAGAAATGGTACTGTGACCTTCAATGTGTCTTCTGCCCTTTGGCTGTTAACAGGTTAGACCTACTGTGTGGCATTTTTCAACCACAATGAATGTATGAAGCTTCAGGGAAAAAATGTTGTGGTATAGCATTTTATATATACTCTGTATATATGATGTCTTTTTTATTAAATTTTTTATGCACTTTTTTGTTTGGAGGGGGGAGGGTATATTAGATTTTTTCACCAAATACTGTATGAGCTAATGTAGTAGTACTTGGTATTCCTATCTGATGTGTATAGTGCGGTATGTGCAGGATCCTTCTCCTGTCTTGTGAAATTTTCCCTTGGCAACAGAACCGCTGGGAACTCTTAAAAGGTCTCGGAGCCTGATGATTAATAACCATTTTACGTATTGTGCTGTTTCAAAAAACAGCGAAGTAAACATTTTAGTTTAAGACCTGTAATACAGTAAAATGTGGTCTCAAATCACCAGCACCTACAAAAATGTAGATGCCAGTTTATCAGACGAAGGATTGGACACAACAGGTCCATTTTGGATTAACAGATTAGTCCTTAGTTTTAATATGCCAATTCTATATCTAAACCAACAGCTTGCAAGCCAAAAACAGAATCTGGCACATCCTGTAATCTTAGCAGCGATAAACTGGACTTCGATCTACTCGAGCGTGCCTCTTTCCAGGTCACAGCAGTGCTAACATTTGACCCCGCAGACTACCACAGTCAAATAGGAGGTAATTGCTTTAATTATAGTCTGAGGCACATGGTGTTTTGTTACTGCCTTGTTGCGAACAGCTGAAGACTTGACACAAAAGCTGATCTTGCAGTATGAAGTCTTGACGCAGACCTCGTTGTGGCCTATTGATCTAAATATTATTAAAAATAGGACAACCCTTTGCTTTTTGCTTACAGTTAAGGACAGTACTGCTGTTTTTTAAAGATTCAGATACGTGGTAATTTGGATATACTCCTACGGGACTTTTTTTTGTAGAGTGTCTTGATCACAGAGTCAGACTTGCTCTTAATATTTACCTTTATACAGTAGGCATGCTATGGTCTGCATATTTGTTTCCAATTGATGTAATAATGTGTGGTCCTTGGTCTCACTTTGTATTGCAGTATGCACCATAGAGTTTTATAGTGTGTGGTGTATCTTCCATACCTTTATCTGTAGTTGCGTCTGTGGCACTTTTTGGGGATTAAAGAAACCTCAGCCCAGCCCCACACATACAGTACTGTAAATGATTTGTACTCTGGTCAAATAGAAATGACGTTTCAGTCATTAAACAGTATTGGTGCTGGTGTCCTCTTGAATACCACAGCTAGAAGAGTCCAGCCCCTGGTGTCTGAATACCCCATTCCCACACTGTTTACTGATGAATGGAGGGATGTTAAGGCTCATGCTTTTACAGGTTTACTGCTGTTTTTTCAGCTGACTCCCTGAGGTGACATTGCCAGCAACGCTGCTGTCATGTTCTTCCCACCCTCTGGAACTTGTGGCTTCCTCTTTCCTCTTTCCTCTTGCTGGGACATTCAGCTGTTCAGGTGGATCTTTGACTGAGCCCAGCAGGACTTTGCATCTCATTCAGCAGTAATACAACCGTAATACAAACAGTGTTTACACCCAGTGGAGATTTATTGCCCCCCACCCCCCCCTTATTAACATCGTTAGGGCAATATAAATACTTGCATACCAAAGTGAACCAACCAAAAAGTTTTTTTAAAAAATTAAAAAATATATATGCTTTGATTCCTCTGTTGACAGCAAACTACCCTTAAGTCTTTTGGTGGCACTGATGAATAACCAAGACAAACTAACAAGTCTGACAATTGTTTGTATTATTGAGCAATATTGGTTGCTGGACTACTGTAGCTGTTGAATGTTCATCAGATCCTATTACTGTGTTGCACATTATCACCAGCATTCCTATGCATTGGTAAGCTGGTCATACAAGGAAGTAGTTATACACTTTAGGACCTGGTCCGTTGCCAATGAATAGTCTAAATAACACTGACATACAGCTGAGTTATACCGTGGCAAGTTATTTTAACTGATAATGTATTAGTGCTCTAGTTCTAGTTGTATTAATAACTAATTCTTTTATATTGCATGAATTATAAAAGACTTGGGAAGGAATGGGGTGGGGTGGGGCCATTTATTTTATCTTAACTAATTCAAAGCGAAACCTAAACCTTTTGTACTTGTCACACTTAAATGCTGAACAATGCCCATTCATGTGGCATTTGAGTATTGCTTTAGAAATCAGTACTGTTTGGTACTTCCAGTACAGGTTACTATTTGTTAAGCCTTGTCTACCTTGTCATGTATAGCAGTTCCAATACTTTTATCCTTCCTATTTTATGTAGGTCTATATCATTTGGCAATTGGATATTCTTGTATTTAGAATACAGTGCCCATGTGTTAAGAGTTCTGCTGGAATCCTTCCTTCAGACAGTGAATTACTGTGAGTATTTCTAATGTGTTTTCAGAAATTCATATGAGGTGAACCTAAACGTACCAACATTGGGCAGTGATGTTCTGAAGCGATCACATCATGCATCTGTATTAAGACTCTTTTGTAAGTATTTTGATTTCGTTCCTTATAAATTAGTTGTTTTCAAATAGACTTTTTTTTTTTATTGCTGTGGAATTGTTTCATAGTTCACAAAGTTTTTTGAAACCACACTAGGCTGATTTTTAACCTGGTATTTCAAGTTGATTTTCCGGTTGTCGGTACACATGTCGCACTTGTGTGAAAATGTTAGTCATACATTCATTCTTGACTGGGTATGCCAGTGCTAACATGCTGATATCTCCTTGCTCTTTTGTTTTAAAAGGTGACGGTGATTGGTTATCAGAACAAGGAAACTGGTTATCATCTTTTTTTATTTTTGCATTTTTTTAAATCCAGATTGAGAGTTTTAATTGTGCCAAGTACATTAGCAACATTTTCATTTTTCGAGCATGTAGAAAACAAACTAGTACCAACAAGTGGTCAGTGCTTTCAAAATGGCCATTGATCCATTCTAAAGCATTTGTCCTGCAGTTGACCCTGCAGAAAGCACAATAGAAAAGCTTTATTTTTGAAACTCGCTATAAATGACTGTAAGGTGCAGTTTGTACTATTAGGGATGCAAATACAACTCATTGCACAGGAAATGGTTTGCTACCACGAAGCAGGAACTTTCATTTGTCTATGAAATATAGGAAAAATAAACCATGGTTGGCACTCTCACAGTTCTGCGTATTTGAATGAGCATGGAGCCATAACTATCCCTATAGAATGCAATGAAGTACCTGTAATAAATTTAAAAAAAATAGGCGGATATAAATTGCAGACAGACCTCAAGTCCAAACTTCTTTTTTTTTTATGCTGCCAGCGTTGCCACCCTGCTTGTCACAATCGGAGTATTGTTTGTGCTATACTGTCATAAGTGTGTCACTACAAGAGATTTCAAGAAGTCAGGTTTCCATTTTTTCATCAGATCAAACTCAGTGGCATCAATACTATATGGGAATATAAAGTGTACAAATTATTTTACATAGACTTTTATATAGATTTACATGCGATGCCTGATTGTGCAGACAAAATTATTACAAATATCGACTGATTTTTGAGGGCTGTAGTGATACATTTATTACCAAGGTTATGTTTGGTTTTGGCCATTTGTTATGCAATCATGGGGACTTTTGTGGACAAAGGCTGGTAGCGGACAGCTTTATGCATGAATGCAATCAAGATTTGCTTCATTGTACTATATCTTGTAGATAAAAAACAAACCTCACAAACAGACCTGTAAGAAGTAACACAGTCTTATTTCCCCAGCAGCACCGATGGCATGTTGAGGTGTACAGCAGGGCAGCAGCGGCTGTGGACGAGAGGGAGTTTGGCCTGAAGGTGGGAAACCTGCCTCTGAGCTGTTGCTTCCAACACTATGGGCCAGTGTGTCACCAAGTGCAAAAACCCGTCTTCCTCGCTGGGGAGCAAGAGTGGTGACAAGGAGCCTGGTGGCAAGTCGCAAGGCAAGAAGAGCCACAAGGAGGAGCTGAGCCCCGGCAAAGCTTCTGGGGACCTCCTTGCCAACGGAACCAAGAAGATGGAGGTGATCGAGGTCACGCAATTTCCAGCCCCATCAGGTGACACCCGGAAGGAGGAGCTGGTTTCCAATGGCGACGAGTTCTCCGTGCACCGGATTGAGGAACTCTTCAAGCGATACAAGGACGAGCGGGAAGACGAGATCCTGGAGGAGGGAATGGAGAGCTTCTGTGATGACCTCTGTGTGGACCCCGCGGAGTTCAGGGTGCTAGTGCTGGCCTGGAAGTTTCAGGCAGCTACCATGTGCAAGTTTACAAGGTAAGATGCTTTTAAACTCTTCTGTTTGGCGCAAGTACATGGAAACAAGTGCTACAGTAAGTGTTCTTGACCAAACTCCTTTTGTTCGCAAGTCTTCAAATAAATCTGGCAACATAAGCAGACAGTTATTTTTATCACCTAGGCAGTTTTACCAATTTCAAGTACATGGGGTAAAGTTGCCATGTAACCAGTTCATCCCTACATGCAGCCTCTCCTATGGTATTAACCCTGTGCATATTTGGTAAGCCACTTGCAAACGGGTGAAGTGGCAAATCAATTCTTGTTGCATTTCAAGACGCTGACTGAAAGCTTTCTGCTTCCCTGCACTGAAATTGCTTTCTAACTACCCTGTAACCCACCTATTGCATGTTGCAATAAAAAGAAAAGAAAAAGAAAGAAAGATAACGCTGCATACTGTAAATGCTGTTGGTCCAAAGTCTGCAGAGTGCAAAAGTTACATTAATGCTGTTATTGAGTACTGCCTGTGAAACAAAGCAGACCACATCAGTTGTAATGCTGGGGATTCAGCTTGTAAAATCAGTGTTTGGTACAGTAAGATCGCAACATGTTTTTAATATACCACTATAATTAAAAATAAGTCCAACTCTTCTTAATAACAAATATGTATTCTTTTATTAAATGTTTAAATTAGAAGCATTTGATTTGTATTTGTGTCTTGGTTCTATTAATAAAGGTTGTAATCCTGGTCTGGGGGCCCAGTGTTTAGCTAGCTAGGCTTAAAAACATCTTGACCAGCCATGTGTCTCTCACAAATGCCAAGCCTACATGAAAATATTTAGCACTCAGTCATGTGGATTTATAAAGACATTTCTCCAGCAGATGTATTTGTGCTAATGGCTAATTAGATGGCAAGAGGTTCTCCAGTTGTGACTAAAGCATTTCCAGGTTTCTTGATAAATCGCGCCCCACATGAACATTTGCTGACTAATCGTTACATCAGTGGTGCCAAACTGAGACATCAAATGTTTCACTGTGGCAGGCCGCCTTCAAGCAGCAGTTTAAGTGCATACTTTTTGCAATGCAAAGAAAATACACGAAAAAGAAAACCATTTGCAAAAAAAAACAACAAAAAAAACTTGGTACTAGAGAAGAGTGCATTTAACTAAACTAGTGTGCTGATGTTATGTCATAATACTGAGTCAGACTAAAACAGTGTTACTTATGTTGTTTATCAAACCCAAAATCAAAAATATAAAAACGTAAAGCATAGTAGAACTGTGGCTGAGCTAATTGGACAGTATACTTACTGTACATCGGCATTAAACCTGCTGACTGCTGCAGCAGCAATTGCAGAGCAATTACAAACAATACACACAGAAACCACGATTACATTGAAAGGAATAGGTCAGAGGTTTTTATAAATATTGGTCTATTGTACAGTATCTCCATATATAGCATACATACACAGCAAGTGTGGCTTTCTTCAGGTAGAAGGGATAACATGGATACTGTTGTATTTTTTTCCATCTGTAACACCAGCACAGTGCACAGCGTCTCCCATAAGGACTGAGCGATCTTGCAGATTTTTATAATGTAGTTCCAGGATTCCCTTTCCATGCAAATACAGAGTACAGAGTGCACGGTACTAATACTGCAAAAACAAGAGGTTTTGCAGTACATCATTTCAACTAGGAATGTGTGTGCAACACAAAATACAAAGCTTTTAATACAGTATATACTTTCTGCTGTTGCTTGGTATACAGTTGGATTTGTAGTTACCATTGTCTTGCCTAACAATGCTGTCAGCCAAAGAAAGAAAAAGGCAGACCAGACAGACCCCTTGAAAGGATGGGGAGTTTGGGATGAGTTACAAAAGATGGGTAATTATTTGCCTAGCTCTTTCCCTTTTGAAATACACTCTCCATAGGGAGGTCTCTCCAGGGTGCATAAGAGAGAAAAACATAATTATCACATGCTGTTGTTTTTGTAGGCCTGTGCATGTATTAATATGATGCTAGTTCCACGCATACTTTGTAGTAAAACAAATGTCCAGGTCTGTGTGTGTTTTTTATTTTTATTTAAAGGGACATAAAGGTGGTAGCAGCAGATTGAACATAAGAACGTTTTTACAAACGAGAGGAGACCATTGGGTTCTGTCCTGGTTTGTTCACTTGTGTCTTCAATAAGTACTTCAGTCGAGGTTCTTTCTGGAGAAACAGCATCTGTGCTTCTTAAACTTTTGAAAGGTGTCCCAGGGGAACCGCATGGTCGACAGCTGCAGTGCAACCATACATTGCAGAATGACAACAACAACATAATGAACAGTGATTCAGGACAGGCTAAAACAATAAAAACAACTTGGGCCAATTGCATTATGATCTTGGCAATCAGCAATTGTAAACCAATCCAGCCCTCCAGGACTATTCCACTCTACATTTTACAGGTATCCTAAGAACAAAAATAATAATAATAAATAAATTCAACCTCTAACCTCTGTCTGGTATGTGTGGAACAAATACTGTATTGTACGTCGACTGGAAATGACCCCTCTACACTGCTCGATGTGAAAGGCAGACGTCACCAAAGAATTTTATTTCGAAATATATAAAAACTCTATCGGTTGATCTGATGACTGCTCCACATGCAAATCACACGATCGTTGCATAAGACAGGCTTGCTAGTTTTCACTTCTGCATCAAGGGACCCCTGTATTTTTGACCCTGTGGTCACATGAGAGGGCTCTGCACTATATAGGGTACGCCTCCTACTTCACTTTCCAGAAGAACAGGTGAGGAACTGAAAGTGAACTCTTGTCAGGTTCTTAGAAATGTTTTTTTTTAATGTTCTGGGTACACAGGATGTGGCAATGTCTGTTTTTCCGGACATGTTGCTTATTCTTTGTGCTATGTCAGACTTGCATCTGTTACTCATTTATATGCTGAAAAAAAAGTACCTATAGAGAGCACTTGTTGCTGAATGTGTGTTGGCGGTTATGGATAGGGGAAGTGTGATGTTTTCTTGTTTTTACTTTACTCCAGAATGGTGGTCTGGAGTGATGTGTGTTTTTTTTTTGGGGGGGGTAGTAGTCATATAAATAATATATAAATTCTGTGGGTTGTCTTCTGTTTTTTTTGTAGAGCTGCATGAAACGATTGTTCGATTTTTCAGGTAAGCTCTCCAAAGGTGAAGGTCATTGGTGTTGATTGGGCTAATTTACCATTCCAAGTGGCACAAGTGAAGAAACAGCTGCTTGGATTGCTGTTCTCCACAGAGTCTAAAGCAGCAATCATCACAAATCCAAGCAGCTGTAAATTAGCCCAATCCACTCCAATGGCCCTCATCTGTGGAGAACTGAATAATCGTTTTGTGCAGCACTCATTTTTTTGTAAAAAGGTTAATTTAATAAATCTTTTATATACAACATATGTAAAATATATATTTCTTCTGTCACAACAGGAAGGAATTCGTGGAGGGCTGCAAAGCGATCAAGGCAGACAGCTTGGAAGGGATCCACAAACGTTTCCCCTGCCTCTTGGTGGAGGCCAAGATGGAAGACAAGTTCAAGGACCTGTACCGCTTCACCTTCCAGTTCGGGCTGGACTCCGACGAGGGCCAGCGGTCGCTGCACCGGGAGATCGCCATCGCCCTGTGGAGGCTGGTCTTCACACAGAACACCCCTTCCATCCTGGAGCAGTGGTTGGACTTCCTGTCGGAGAACCCGTCAGGGGTGAAAGGGATCTCCCGAGACACTTGGAACATGTTCCTCAATTTTAGTCAGGTGATCGGAACGGACCTCAGCAACTACAGTGAGGACGAGGCCTGGCCAAGCCTCTTCGACACCTTCGTGGAGTGGGAATTGGAGAGGAGGAAAAAGGTTGAGCATGAGAAAAATAAATGTACTGAGTCCCCAAGCAGCACAGAGAGCCTGGCTCAGGACCAGCAGAACTGAGTGTGACTGTGTGATGAGCCGTGTGTGTGTGTGTGTGTGTGTGTGTGAGTGAGAGAGACACAGACAGAGAGAGAGAGAGAGACAGACCTCTTATTGTTGGAATTGAGTAAACTCTGGGCTTCTCTCTTCAAACTTTGATGATTATTATTATTATTATTATTATTATTATTATTATTATTATTATTATTATTATTATTTTATTTTTTTGGTGGGGGGTAATCCTTTTCAACACCCTTGTTTGCCTTGTCTTTTGAAAGGGCTCCAAATACTGTATCTTACTTTTAAAGCACTTTTATTTTGTATCTGATAATTTAATTACCGTTTTCATTTTATTTTTTTTTGTCTTAACCCAGTGTCCAGTAGATCTGCCTCTGAATAGTACAGTAGAGTAAAGCAGGACCTATTGTCGCACAATTTTTTATTTTATTTTTCCCTTTTTATGTAAGTTTTAGTATTATGAACTGCAATAGTGTCGGGGTTGAAATGCATTTTTAACTGAGGGATCATGTACTGAGTATAGTGCAGTTTGCAACCACAGTGTTTTTATTTTTATTTTAGTTTTTTTTTTTTTTAATATAAAAAACAGTGGTTTATAGTAATATAAACAGTGTTAAGCATTTACAGCTGTTACTTTTTTAATTTATTAAAATTGAACCATCAACTGCTATCGCCATGTTTTAATGTTCTCTGGTCTACTGGTCTCTGGTCCTTTTTTTTTTTTTTTTAATGTGGTTGTCAAGTGTAGACATCGTACATCACGAGAAGGACTGTGAAGCTACACAGACCCACAGGGGAGAACTGTCGCACAAACCCATGTGGAATTTAGGTTTTTTTTACAGGTGCAACCAAAGCCACTAGGAAATCACACCCATATTTGAAATAGACACCTATTGCTACAGTGACAGAATAGTGAATACAGATGGGATTGATCTAGGCTGTTATGAGTGGTAGTAAATGAACTTCTATTATAGATACATGTTGTCTACAGTGTTTCAAAATGCTGTACATTGTCTGGCAGAAATAGAACTCTTATCCACATCACTAAGAGGCCATTATCGCTTGTAGGGAGTTGGTACACATCCTGCTCCTTTGACACGCCTTAGAAGGTATCCTCAGTATTTGATTTTAATTCATCTTCAAATACCTTAAAACAAGAGGTTTGTAGCGTTGCAAGTGTTTATTAACAGGACTGTGTTGAGCTCTGGACAAATTCAAGAAATTTGTTACACGATTGATAAGATCTTCGGGTAAATGCTGTTTTATTTTCAGAAATACTGTAGATATTTTATGGAACAGTATATTTTTTTTTCAAGTTGAAGGCTCAAACAGGATGTTTTTAGTCTCAGAAAATATAAACCTTGTTAGAACACTGTCAGCTAGGGCTGACTGGAATAGGTAGAAGTTGCAACCCTGGCATATCTGTGCTTCCTAACCTTGTCTCTCTGGCTGATTTAATAAGTGTTCTACTACCTAAGATATGGAACAAATTGAAGCCATTCCCTGCTGGGCACTATTGCTGTGACCGTGAAAAAATGTAATTGCTATAGAGGATAGTAGAATATTTCTCCTGTATATAAAACCGCTTGAAACAATAAATAAGTCATTATTCCGCTTAATAAAATACAATACAATTGTAATGTTTAAAATGAAATGCTTAGTCAAGTGGGCCTAGTACAAGTGTGCAGTGTACATACATCTGCTGTGGTCACAGTATGCAGCTGGTTTGTGCATGATGCTTAGGTAGTATTTGGTGTATATTTCCTTCTCCATTGCACCTTATAAATACTATTTCTTTGCTTAAAAAATGAATCGTAACTGAAAGTGCTAAAGTAAACACATGCACACCACATTTGGTCTTGATGAGGAGGTTATTAGCATGCTTGGGGGGTGGGGAGGAGTAACTGGATAAAAGTGTTATACTTTTCTTACAGCTTCATTGTCCTTCAATCGTTCTCCGTTTTGTTACTAAAATATAATTCCTCGGTATCTCTGATGACAGCTAAACTTTGTGTGCGCTGTATCATAAAAGCCTTGTGAACAATCCCGTTTGCAAGGCGTCTGTGAATCAGGCATGCTCCAGTCCAGTCCAGATTGCACCTTCAGACTATTGTGTAGCACGAAGCAAAACAGAAATTAAAAAGGACAAATTATTTTTGTTCCAAAGCAGTTTCTCTCTTCATCTTCCTTGCTTAGTAAAAAAAAATAAAATAAATAAACTTAATTAAATTTTTTTTTTACCTTTTTGCCTCCATTGCTTGCTGTCTGGATATTGGACTTCCAAACATTTGCATTACACGGTTGATAAAAGTACCTATAAAAAATACATATGTAACTGTAACTCAACAAGCATGGAATATATGCTCCAATTAATTTTTTACATTTCATTTAAACTTACGAACCATTTATAACCAACCCAGTCTTTATCCAATTAGTATGGAAGAAATCCGCTGCATGTTGCTTGTAAATTCAACCAATAATGATGTTTATTTGCTGAGAACAGGGAGCCACACTGGTTATTGCTGCGATGCTGAGAAAAATGAGAAGATGGACAGTTCAAAATTAGGTGACGGCTTTGGAGGTTGTCTATTATCAAAGTTAAAATGTAAATAAAAAGAAGGTTGGTTGTGTGTTTTAATGGGCCCTATTAACAGAACTTTAAGGATTGCTAAGGACTGTTCTGATCTAGTTTGTAGTTCATGAAATCATTTAGAACTACTGCATATTGGTTTATAAGTTTACTCCTTTTTCAGAGCACCTTTTGCCTATGAGGTTTATGTTTATAAACAGTCCTAAAAAACATGCTTTCATTTTGTGGGTTCTATTGTTTATGTATGTAGAAGTTTTACTACAAACCCTCTTCTCTAAGAATGGATTAGGAATAAATAAGTATATAATATGCGGTATAATTTGAACAGTGATTATTTCTGTGCAAGATAAATACCAAGTGACCCTAATACATAAATAAATAAATAACCAAAGATTATTATTTGTTTATTTAGCAGACGCCTTTATCCAAGGCTACTTACAGAGACTAGGGTGTGTGAGCTATGCATCAGCTGCAGAGTCACTTACAACTACGTCTCACCCAAAAGACAGAGCACAAGGAGGTTAAGTGACTTGCTCAGGGTCACACAATGAGTTAGTGGCTGAGGTGGGATTTGAACCGGGGACCTCCTGGTTACAAGCCCTTTTCTTTAACCACTGGACCACACAGCCTCCTATCTGCATGTTTGTGTGAATTCTAGAGCAAACCATAGGGTTTAATATTAGTCCGCAATGTACACTTGGATGCCTGAGTGACTGCATTAGACCAAGGTTGTCAATCCCCGAGGTCAAAAGCTTGCTTTAAAGATGACTAGTGGATTTTGTTGGCTATTTTAGCTTAGCTCTAGTTGTTGTGCTGTAATTTACTTACGGTTTACCCGTTTTGGGATGTTTTATTTATTTATTTATTTGTTTATTTTTACTGAACTACCCAATTTCATCTTTGACTGTTCTAAACGGGCATATCACTCGTCTACGAAAGTCTTCAGGGACACCTGGTGGCTAATGATAGAATCGTAGTGGCTTTTCAATAAGTCGGTCAACTGGATGTACATCATTTTAAAGAATCTGGTATTAGTTGTCTGTAACTAATAAAATAATCTTTAGATAAGTATGCTTTGATGGCCCCATTTGGAAATTATAGGCACGTTTTATTGATTAGTTTTCTGGTTAAAATATGCAAAGCATAATATACTTTATTTGCAAGGCTGCTGTAAAATCTTAATATCATTTTAGTAAGAGGTAAAAGGCAGTTAACTGGAATTTTACTGTGGAGTCCAACTGGGCCTGAATCAACAAAACCTGCTCTTCAGTCGGAACTGGAGTCTCCTGAACCTCACGAACTTGGACAACCGGTTCTTGCCAACTGAAAAGGATCCAATTTCGTAAAAGAAACGCAAGCACTCCACAGATCATATCGAAAACGGAGCACGCAGTGTTTCCGAGGGTTAATTGGTAAGTGCATTCCAATATTAAAAGAAATAAAGCTGACCATGAGTGTCTTATGATAAATCATTATTACTGTTTGAGTAGCCTGCATGCCACAGAGAAGAGATCCGAGCTAGAAAAGTATGCAAAACAAAACGTACATATATAAATAAATGTACTAACATGTATAATGTGTCTGAGTCGTGTAGTTACAGAGTGGGTCTGCCCATAATGCATGCACTGATGCTATTGGCTGATTCTGCTCCTGGTAACCAACACAAACTTACTGTCAACAACAGCCTGCAGCAAGCAGAGAAATGAATGCGTTCTTATTGAAAATAAATCTTTGCATTTGAAGAAAATCTTTTTACACACGCCAGTAATGATATGGACTGTAAGTGAAAGCGTTTTGATTTTTCTTACATAATCATCTTATTTATTTTTAGTTTCAGAAGTGTTTTGAGGACATAAACAAAACAAAACTGGCAATTGTAAAGCAAACCCGTGTCACCGCTGTATTGTCTGGTTTTGCGTTTTAACGAACTTCTTTAAAATGTTCGAATCTCGTAGGATACCTTTTTTTCAATATTCCTATTATTTTCTTACAAACGGTTTGTTATTCTGTTGTGGTTTCTGTGACTTGTGGTTGTATAGGCCTAGGTGCAGCCCCGGTCTGTACTTTGTCACCGCGGCAGAGTACTGGGGTGACTAAGTGGAATGCATTTTAGCTGCATCTGCGACGTAATATGTCGGTTACAGGCAGCAGTAAAAGGCAAACAGCACGCCTAGTAGTGAAACGAAACCAACAAATGGTAATTAAAAGATACAAAAAAAAAATCTTCGAAAACACGGATGCTCCAAGTGATACAGGAGCTATGTGCCACATTTCTCACTCCAGGGACACTTGGAGTGCTTTCTTTCTGAAAAATATATCTTAATGTACTTTTTTTCCCCTCCGATATAGGCAATTCTGCAAGAGCTAGTAACAAGCCTTCTGAAAGAGATGAGGTGATTTTCTGTTTGCTTTTTACCTTTTATTTACTGTATCTTCCATTTATATTTGTGCTGTTTTAAACGGCAAAGCACAATTGTAACTTATGCAGCTTTTCATTACTTAACTAAATTACGGCCCAATTATTCCCTGTCACCGCATCAGCACTTAGACACACATATGTGTTACTCCAAGACCAATCACAGTTGCATCACTATTGACAGATCTATTGAGAAGAGCCTGTATCAGCAAATGTGATGTTTAGAGAATGTTGTTGGAACTTGATGCATCCATCAATGTTTGTGCTATGGATTTATATTTATTAAATATACAGAATAATCAAAGAAATAGGCTATATACACTACTGGTCAAAAGTTTTAGAACACCCCCATTTTTCCAGTTTTTATTGAAATTTAAGCAGTTCAAGTCCAGTGAATAACCTGAAATGGTACAAAGGTAAGCGGTAAACTGCCAGAGGTTAAAAAAAAAGTTTAGGTTACCAAAAACTGAAAAATAATTTCAGAGTTATACAAAAAGGCCTTTTTCAGGGAACAAGTAATGGGTTAACAACTTACAGCTGTTCTGCAGCAATGGAAGTAAATTAAGCCTTGAAAGTTGATGCTAACAATTCCTACAGGTGTCCCAACTTTGTTGATTACTTACAAACCCTCTGTCTGTATAAAAGCAGTGTTGGAACAGACTGTGTTACTACACCCTCTTAAGCATTATTTGGACAGTATTGTACTGCAGGAAGTAGTATATTGCTATCATAATGGCGAGAAAAAGGCAATTAACAAAGGAAGACAGACAAACCATTATAACCCTTAAAAGTATAGGTCTTTCCTTTAGAGAAATTGCAAAGAAAGCCAAGGTGTCAGTGAGTACAGTTTCCTACACCATCAAAAGGCACTTGGAAACTGGAGGAAACTGACAGGAAGAGGCCTGGCAGACCCAAAGCCACAACAGAATCAGAAGACAAGTTTCTGAGAGTCATCAGCTTGCGTGATAGGCGGCTCACAGGACAACAGCTTCAAGTTCAGCTTAACACTGGTCGAAGTAAGCAAGTCTCAGTTTCAACTGTGAAGAGAAGACTTCGAGCTGCAGGTTTGACAGGTCGAGTGGCAGTAACAAAGCCATTCCTAAGATGGCAAAATAAGAAAAAGAGGCTTGCCTGGGCCATGAAGCACCGCCAGTGGACTACTGAAGACTGGAAGAAGGTCTTATGGACCGATGAATCAAAATTTGAAATCTTCGGTTCATCACGCAGGGTTTTTGTACGCCGTCGAGTAGGCTTAAAGGATGGTTCCTTGGTGTGTGACACCAACTGTCAAACATGGAGGAGGAAGCGTGACGGTCTGGGGCTCTTTGCTGGATCCAGAGTCGGCGACTTGCACAGAGTGAGTGGCACCCTGAACCAAAACGGCTACCACAGCATTTTGCAGCACCATGCAATACCCTCTGGTATACGCCTAGTTGGTCAGGGTTCATCCTACAGCAAGATAATGACCCAAAACATACCTCCAGGCTATGTCAGAACTACCTTAGAAGAAAAGAACAAGACAGTAGGCTTCAAATCATGGAATGGCCAGCACAGTCTCCAGACTTAAACCCCATCGAGCTGGTTTGGGATGAACTGGACAGAAGGGTGAAAGCAAAGCAACCTACAAGTGCAACACATTTGTGGGAACTTCTGCAACAGTGTTGGGAAGAACTTTCCGAACAATATTTGATTTTCATTGTAGAAAGAATGCCACGAGTGTGTTCGGCTGTTATATCTGTAAAAGGTGGCTACTTTGATGAGTCAAAAATTTAGATTAAATTTTGTTAAACAAAACGATTCCATGATTTCTTTTTTATCTCCAATTGTTTATTTGTTCAATGCTTTAATTTCAGAGTACATTGAGACATTAAACTGCGTAAATTTCAATAAAAACTGGAAAAATGGAGGTGTTCTAAAACTTTTGACCGGTAGTGTATGTAAATTTTGTAAAAATTGTATATTGTATGGCAATCCTTTGTTCTGCCTCTTATTTTTCCATTACTTAGATGATTCATACATTGTCTGCTTCTTTTCTTCTCTCTCTCTCTCTCTGCTGTAGCTGCTGTTGTAGTTGCCAGTTGCAGAATGTGTAAGAGATACCTGTTTGTGAATATTCTGCATGTCTTTAATATTGCTTAGGCAATAGGCTTGGTTAAAACTTGCATTACAGTTAAGGACCAGATACAAAAAAAAAACAAAAAAAAAAAACATTCAGATTCAGCACATTTCATGAGATCATGGGAAAGTGAAATACTAGGCTGTTGGTGCATATGGGCATGTACTGTATGGGGAAACATTAAGTTGTCCAGTATACTGTGAAAAATACAGCATTTCTAATGTCTGTATATTGTTTCCTAATAAGGGATATTATGGAAGCAGGACAGGGAGAGATGTTGCCACAGAAATTGAAGAAAAACATGATGAATATTTAATAGCACTTCAGCATAAAAACAGGTAATGATAACACTGATGTATGGTACTGTATATAGTTACTGTAATACAGCTGTAACTTAAATGGTGTGAGGTGAGTTTAGCACCTTATTCAATATTGATGTAGTGGAAGTTTGTACTGGTGCTAGTTTCATGTTCTTTCAATTATGCTATTGGAAAAACTGAATTCAGTATGTAACTATAGAATACAGTTGCACCTTGAAGAGGATTTTTTATATTATTTGGGAACTGTTAAACATACAATCCAAACTAAGTTTATGCACCATATTAAAATGTGTGTGTGTGTGTGTGTGTGTGTGTGTGTGTGTGTGTGTGTGTGTGTGTGTGTGTGTGTGTGTGTGTGTACACACACACACACACACACACATTCGCAGTCAAAAGTGTTTGGGCAGTTTTAAAAAAATCAGAAACCACAAATAAAGTGATTTCTTTCATTTCTAATTGTTCTGTTGAAATATATAAATTGAAGTAGAGTTTCAGCTTTATAAGAAAAAACAAATTATATAACATGTATAAAATGAAAATTAACATGCCAAAACTAATTTCATACTTTCATACCTTCTGTCTTGTAATTTATGATATCACAGGAACCCGAGATGGAATTATTTTCCTGTAACTCACTGAAGCCCATCTATTATTCTAATATATATATATATATATATATATATATATATATATATATATATATATATATATATATATATATATATATAATTAATTTGATGTAAGTTGAGCTACAGTAAGATTAGGTATTCATAGTTAATCTGCTTTAAACTGGATACATATTCCCTTGGATGGTATCATCATGCAGATGTTCTCATTAACATCTAGGATCCTGAAAAAAATGAAAACAAAAGACCCAAAGCAGATTGAGCTGGAGTGTTTGGAGCAGGGGTTTTCACTTTATGTAAATGGTGCAAACGCTGATCTCAAGAGCAAGCCAAGGAGACTGAGTCCTCAGCCGTCAACGACAACTGGCTTAAGAGCTACACAGACTGCAGGTGAGAGGGCAGTGCGGGAACTGTTATTGAATTGTTTACTTTGTGCGCACCCTGAGAAACTGAGCAATAATCATGTCAAATGGTATACTTGCATATGAAGAAAGCTATTTGCTTGTTTGTTTATTTATCAGAAAAGTGCCACAGTATGTAAGTATCTTGTGCATGTTTGAGTGCAATTTACACTCCCACTTGTCCTATAATGTAGGAGCAAGGTTCTTATCTACTGCACACGTATTTCATGAAGAAATAAAAATAAAATAACTTCAGTACATTTTGACTTCTTTTCGGTCTGAGTGATCTCTCTCTGTTTTCATTCCAGGTGTGTCTGGAAGGTGTGTTTTTTCCCTTGAGGAGTTGCAGGATTTGGATGACGCTCTGAAGCGGAGGACTCAGACTGCACCTGGAAAGGTCCAGCGTAAAGGATGGGCACAGGTAAGGTATGGCTTTATTGGAGAAGGACATGCCCTGTAATACATGTGGTGCTGGTACATCAGAGATAGAAAGACGTGTGAGGAGGTTATGACATTTTTCAACATAGGTTATTTGTACATGCGGCGATGCCTGCCTGTCTGTCTGTAGGTACATATGTCACTCTTACATTTTTACTTGTATTTAGCAAATGTATCTAATTTTGATCAAACTTGATTACAAGGATCATGATCGGGGGGGCTAATACTTTATATTACCTGCCAAGTTGATCTTTATCATTCATTGAACAACTTCTATAGAGAGAGGCTTCATTCAGTATCCAGAGTTGCATTTTATTGCAGAGGATTTGGCTGTTCTCTGTACTCATGGTAAAAGCCTAGATGTGGCCTGCTATTTAATTACAGTCTTTGATAAATTACAATAAACAGTAAGCTCCCTTAATAAGGGATCTTACTGCACAGGCGCTGAAAAAAAAGAAACCTTCAATTATTCACCATTAAACACTGGCTTAAGCAAGATAAAACCAGACAGTCATTGGTAAACTACCAGATTGCTACAGATGGTGGACCTTGACAGAAGGACATTCTGGGATTTGTATTCATTAGACCTGCTTTATGGTTCACATTTATTACCGTAAATATGACTTAGATGTCTTTTAAAAAGGATACTGTTAATCTAGTGAATAGAAAAGAGGTGGTGGCAGTAGAACAGTTCACGGTCGGAAATAAGTACAACCGGTATACAGAAGATCTTCATCCAGTGATACCTGAAGCAGTGCTTTACCTTTGGAATACAGTAAGTGACATTGCAATGCAATTTAGAAATAGAAACTGATTTTATTATTTATTTATTTATTTTTAATTTTCAGAATTCAGTCCACATTAAGACAGAGAAGGGACCTCGAATACGGATTGGTCCCAATTCTGATTACTCGGATGATTTTGATGTCTGCGACAGTGTGAGCATGGAGGTATGCCAGCTTTCTGTACGAGGCTTTGTTTTCTAAGTGATTTTAGCTGTAACAGTATAACTGTGGGAATCTGCTTGTTTTTATAAAAATATATCTAATATCCACATACAGTACTCATTGCATCCAAAGAGCACTGGGGACGCTGATTGAATACCAGAGTTCTTTTGTGTCACTGTTTTAAATTTTTGCTGTGTCGGTTAAAAAAACAAACAAAAAAAAAAACGAGCCGGACAAGCTTATCTCAATGGATGTTGTTTTGGTTTTGTACAGTATTTTAAATAACCATTGTATTTGCTTCTGTCTACATTTAGAAATCAATTATAGACTCTCCCAGAAGGGACAGTCGTGAAAACTCAAGGGCATCCAGTGCAACAAAATTGAACAGGAACGACAGTGACCGCAATGATAAAGTTTTATTGAACGTTGATGATGTGAAGGTATGTCTTGGCATTTAGATGTAACAGTTGTGACTTTTCATATTTTTGCTTTTAATCTAAGCAAGTTTCTTTTATTTAAACATACTTATATTTTGAGTGATGAATTAAAAAAAAAAAAACAACAAAAAAAAAAAAAACACATTGATTTAAAAGCCCCCTTCTGTCTCATGCCACAAGTACATGTCCTGTAACGGTGTGTAGTTACTGTCCAGTCCATTGCTCCTTTCTCTGCTCTGTCAGGTGCTGCGGAGGAGCCTAGAGGGGAGTGTGAGCCTCACGAGGTGCAGTAGGGACTCGACCGGCGAGGAGTCGGACGGGTTCGAAGAGGATTCTGTGGAGGAGCAGATAGAGGTGGACGAGTCTGAGAGTCTGCAGGACTTGCAGCTGGACTCCAAGAAAACGTCACGAGAAAACCGGGGCAAAAGTCAAAAAGATCAAAAAAGGCAACAATGTGCTCTAGAACCGGGAGATATCATAGTCCTAGACTTTGGCCCTTCTCCTAAAAGTATGTTTTTGTGCATTTTTATGTCAGTGGGTATTGTTGTTGTTGTTGTTGTTCTTCTTCTTCTTCTTCTTCTTCTTCTTATTGTTCTTGTTAGGATGCTGTCAATCTCACAGTTAATTATGATGATGTTCTGCCATGCAGCGGCTCAAACTTGGTTTTCTTTCTACTTTTTCAGATACTAAGCAGGAACGAGCGCTTGCAGCAAAAAGAAAAGACAACATTGAGACTTATATTCCCACCAAGCCCATGATGGTAAAAAGTAAATCATCTGACAGATCACCCTCCTCCTCTACCTGCAGAGATCTCTCTAGTAAGTGACTGCAAAGCTGGTAGATTTGGGTTGCAATATTTGGGGGTTCTAATAGGTTTATAGTTGAAGTGATTGAAAGTGAATGTTATGTAATGTTTTTTTTTTTTTTTTTTAGATAGGTTGACTTAGTTACAGAAACTTAAGAAACTGTCTGGAGTGCAGGTTTTGCTGTAATTATTGCATGCTCATCCTGCATTGTATTATTCCAGTACTTCCCCATCTCCACTGGCTACCAGCAAATATTTCATTTAATTTAGTCAGCTGATTTACGACATCTTGCATAAACTTGGCTCAAATTACCTCTCCTGATTTGATTTATAACTACACACTGGGAGGTGTTGTGATTCCCCAGTTAGTTTTGTTAGTAAGAGAGGTGTTTTTGTGCTCCAAATTCACTAGTTAAGTTAGATAAAAACCAGGATGTTTTTGGAAAGTTTTAACAACCTTAATGTTTTTTTCTAGGGCCTGGAAGTCGTTTAGAGAGGCCACTGTCAGCCGCTAGGAGACCTCTGTTCGAGGAAAAGGACCCTGAGGAGTCTGCCTCGGCTGTCATTGAGGCAGTGCAGAGGGAAAATAAACCCATTCAGAAAGAGATGAGACCCATGCCAGCAGATAAAGCAGTTACTGAAAAACTGGTAAGTGTTGCAGGGAGAGGGAGGGAGAGAGGGTTCCTTCCACCTCAGCCAAACATCTTTGCTAAGGGGTAGGATCGTTTTTAAAAGAAAGATTGATGTGATAAAATGAGCTTTGGAAATGGTCTGTTAGCAGGAGATCTGTTGCCAAGCATGGCAATTAAGTATCTTATACCACTGACTAAAGAGAACTGGTCATTTCTTTTGTTTTTGTTCCCCTTCTGCAGCTGATGTCGTCCTCAGCTCCGGTGTTGAATGGATCAATTCCCTCTACTTCTTCAGAGACAGTGGGAGAAAGTGAAGTCACCAAGGCCATGGAGAGAATCAGATTACTGGAACGAAGGTATTTGACATATGAGAGACAACTGAGATAAAACAATGGTTTTAAACTAAACATCCCCATTTCAGTTATCATTTGTTGTTTAAAATGTAGTCAATACCCAGGATCTATATATATGTTACTGCTTATTTTACATACAGTGCCTTTTCTGTTCCAGTATAAAACTTTTTTTTTTTTTTAAAGTCAAAGATCTAAGGATTTGGTATCAACATAAACTTCTAGGTGACTTTGGGATTTTGTTACAGTAGACAAGGCTTTAACCTGGTTTTCTAAAAGTGAAATAAAATACTGACATACCTGGGCTAGGGTCCCAGTAGAATAGACTATTCTAATCTTACAGGGTGTCGTGCAATAGTACATTTCTAGAACTTGCTTTGTGTACTCTTTGCAGCCAGCAGAAAAAGCTTTTAAAGGCACTAGAAAGAATTGATGTTGATTCCTCTCTGGATAGCCAAGAGAATGAAAAAAGTAGTGACCCAACAGAAGTAAGTCTGTTTATTTTGTATTGTGGCAGGGCTGTTTTATATATGATTTAGATGTAATACTAAACAAAGTTTCTAAAGTAAAGTAAAAACCAGTTTTGTGTTCTTAGTTGACCTTTTTATAAAGCAGTTTTTACAATATAACACACTATGACATACGTATATTCTTACACCTGATGTCTGGAATGGTAAACGGCGTCAATCTGTTTGTCTCACTCTCTCATTGCTTCTGAAGTCCCCCCCCCCCCCCAAGGCTTATTGGAAGTGGAAATGAAAGCTTGTTTTGTTCTCCTGGCAGAAAGCGCAGGCGCTGGAAGGGGCTGAGGTGACGGGCGCAGTCTATGTGACAATGGAGATATTGTCCAACTGGGGGAACTGCGGCAGAGTAGGTCTGACTGAGGTGCAGTTCTTCAGCTTGAAAAACCACAAGCTTTACGTTTCTCCTCATGACATTGATATCAGAAATGCAGATTACCCCGGAGATCTAGGTGCGCTGACAAATGGAAAAACTAAAGTAAGTAAATTAAACCTGTTACTCTTAATCACTGATCTAAATACTTGTATTTAAATTCATGTTGTGATTTTGCCTATGATAATGATTTATTTTCATGTCTATTTGCAACTTAAACTGTAACTCATTTGCTTTGTCTTCTACTTAATATATATATATATTTTTTTTTAATTTAGGTGTTTTTTTTCTGTTTGTTTCTAATCACGTATTCACTACTGTATGTGTTGTTTCTCTGACTGGCACAGACCACAAAGGAACGCCAGATGTGGACTTGCTCATTCCACCCACCAGTGCAGCTGTATTTCATTATTCGCAATCCGGAGCGCTCGCAGGATTTAGGCATTTCCAAGATCAAAATATGGAACTACAACAGGAGCCTGAATGTGAGCAGCACATTCCTTTTTATTGTGATTACTGTGCATTGAAAGTAGTAAAACCCATGTCCTTTTTTATTTTTTTTCTCTTATGTAACAAACAAGAAAGTACATGGTTAGGCTATAGGCCCATTCTACAGAGGCGCCTGCTGACCGTGGTTGGAATTGACCTAATAGCCTTCTATCCTATTGCCAATCTGCTCAGCCCTCTTATTTATTTGCTACTAGGCTCAGCTGCATTTGCAACACTTGAGACGCATTGGCTTATACCACTGTGAATGACTGCTGCCCAGCATGACCATAGTCAATCATGACCATAGACAGCCGTAGTCTCCACAGATTACTTTCCTATCTAGGTTCTTCTTGTAATCTATTATAGACTTTTGTATTGTAATACACAACATTTCCCAAACACTAACTGCAGATTTAATGATTAACTTTCCAAATGTTTACTGTTTAGAAAAAAAAAACAAAAAACTGTGATCTATTGATTCATGCTGCTTGAGACATCGCAGACTGTGTCAGTACAGAAATGTAGTTCATTTTACATGATAAAAGTTAATTGCAAATGTAAAATGCAAGCAGAAATGTTAGTGTAGAGGTAATTACAATCGCGAGAGATGGACTCCACAACTAGAGATCTTTTCAAATAAAAAAGACGAGATGGAATTATTAAAACGCAGAGAAAAATCTTATATAATACATTGTAATGGAGACAAGAGTCTGCCACTGAAAGTGATTTCTGTGACTGAGGCAGCAGAATGTGGTACAGAGGGGGATTTACCATTGGATTAGATGCAGAGCATGCTTTATTCTCCTGTGGTTCTTCTGTGCAGAGCACGCTGCTACACAATGTGGTGCTGCTGTGTTTTATAGTGTTCATTAAGACGGCGGAAATGCATTGCAAATGTTTCACTTGAAAGTTTTCCAAACTCTTTAGCAGTTGTCTTGCTTGATGACAAGGTATGTAATAGAGCTATTTGTTATTTATGTTCTTCTTGTGGTATGAAAATGACTTGTATTTAATTAGTGCAGTCAGTTGCTAATAGCTGCAATATAGAATGTAACAATAACACATTATAGACTTTCCTAAACAGTTTTGATCCAATTTTATTTTGAATTGAGTACGTAGATTGTGTACATGCATTAATGTTTCATACAAATGTGAATTGATATGAGAGGTTCTTAAACTTTTCAGCATCTAAGAAAAGGTAAATATTCAACAGGCTTTTGAAAATCAAGATAAACATGTATGGTATTAAGAGATGGGTCTCAAGTGTACTGCTGTAATAATAGACATCTATATAACGCCAACTATATGTAGTGCCTACAAATTCAAGGTACAAAAAAAATCGGTCTGTGTAAAAGAAATGGAAATCTAATTTTAAATGTTATCATTTTTCAATAGGATTTGGATATTGGAGCCAAACATGTTAGAGTTTACCTCGATGGAATTCTGATGTTCGATGGGGAGCTGGAGAAAGGCTGTGGGAACCAGGTGTTTGACTACAGCACTACTATTGACCTCAACCCCACAAAACAGGAGGCTGTATCTAGTCCTGTTTCAAGAGGCAGCTCCGATAACAGCAAAGACTGGAGTAGCGGGCGTCCGAGTCAGGAATGTGCTTCAGTCAGCTGTAGCTTTTCTTTGGATGAAGATGAAATAGGAAAAATGCTCAAGGGGAAGAGTGATAGTGGTGGCGTAATGGAAGACCTTAAGATGCCTTCAGCTTCTGCTGCCAAACTGGAGCGACAGACACAGAGTGACTCTTCTGAAACCAGCCAAGATTCACATTTGGATGAGGAGCTAACGATGAAACAACAGCTGGAAAAATTAACTGGGAAAAAAATAGTGGAACCAACGTTTTTCAGGACACCATCATGGTTGCAACCGATAAACAAGGGCAGCCAGGAAAGGACAGAGTGCGTCAAAGAGAGACCTCCTTGGCTTTCCAAAGACCAGAATGAAGACTTCAAACAAACTTCAGTTTGTGAGCTGCCAGAACTGTCAAGCAACCCAGTAAAAGCTCATAAGAGCACCATGTCCAAGACTGAAAGGAATCTGGATGGAGATCTGAGTCTCCCTACAGCAGGCTACAGAACCGACTCCCTGGATTTAGATTTTTTTGGTAAGGCTGCAGAGAAGGACTGCTACACCACATCACTGCTGGAAGACTTTATTCAGAAACCTGATCGCCCCGTTAGTGGCAGGAGAAGCGCAATGAGAAACTTGATGCAGCAGGAGTTACTCAATACCAATGAAACACAAGGTCTTCCCAGAATCGGTATGTTCCTTATTTCAAAGAGGTTGAAAGCCTTTTAGTAGAATGCTTTGGCTATGGCTTCAGTCCTTTTACTGCTTTTTATTGATTGATTGATTGATTGATTGATTGATTTTATCAGTCAAGTCAGCACAGATGTGATCAGAAAGAGTGTTTACGCATTTAGTCACAGTGCTTGCGTAGTTTTCTAAATCATGTGTTGCACCGGTTAATCTTACACAATCCTGAATCGGGAGAAGGCACTGTTTGGCTATGTCACAGGACAACCATTACCAAGGTTCTGAGATTCAAGCAGTCCTGTTTTAATAAAGGCTTTGTTCCGGTTGATCAGTTTCTCTTACTCTTGAACAGCATGCCGTCTAACTGAAATATTAATACAACCTCAGACAGGATTTACATTTCAGCAAATCAGATTATTCTGCTTCACTGGCTATCTGCCAGCTTGGCTGTAGCATTCAAATAGTTTATTTTTGTACCAAGACTGCAATTGATTCTCCAGGATTGCCTTCTCGTTACAAGCCCTGGGCATTAACCACTGGACCACACTGCCTGCTTAAGATGCTAATAAGTAAATCGCTGTATGAATTGTTTTTTTTCCAGATGACCAGAGTAAAAGGCAACGCACCTCCCGAGCCAAGTGGCGCAATGAGCAGGATGACTCGTTGCTGGAGTCCTGGAATTCGCTGTTGAAGTTCAACCAGTCCCAGCGCGGGCGCATCTCCAACATGGACTTCGAGGGGGACATATTTGACGAGTTCCGGCGGCAGCGGCTAGAGGCGTCACTTCCAGGGGTTCCCAGGCCCCAGAGGCAGGCACTGGTGCAGGAGGAACCGGAGGAAGACCCCCTTAGCGAGGCTGACAAGGACGATGAATTTGAAATCCCTGTACTGCCCCATGGCCAGCATTTGGTCATCAACATCCTTTCCACCTGGGGTGATCGGCACTATGTGGGGATGAATGGGATGGAAATGTTCAGCTCCACTGGAGAGCCCATTCAAGTAGCCCGTATCCGAGCAGATCCACCTGATATTAACATCCTGCCCGCCTACGGTCGGGACCCCAGGGTGGTGAGCAATCTGATTGACAGTGTAAATATGACACAGGATGACATGCATCTCTGGCTGGCTCCTTTTACTCCAGGGAGATCCCACGTCATTTACATTGACTTCGAAACCCCCTGCCAGGTAGCCATGATCCGGATCTGGAACTACAATAAATCCCGTATACATTCCTTCCGCGGGGTCAGGGAGGTGGAGATGCTGTTGGATGGAAAATGTATCTTTAAAGGAGAAATAGCGAAGGCTTCAGGGACACTGTCTGGAGGTAAGCCGAGCCGGAACCAAGCCCAGCCCACCCAGCGCGGCTCGGGTGTGTTCACACTGCACTGTGGAACGTGGCGTCAAATTGAGTGGACACAGGCGCACAGAGGAGTGGTGTGGATTTGTTTTGAGAATGGATCCCGAGGTCGTACTCTCCGAAACGATAGTCTACCAAAAGATTTCACAGGAATTGAGAAACATGGGACTAAACCGCAGCGCGAAACAGTGTTGTGAAAAAATAAAAAAAAACTTCTTGTTTGTATTTGTTTTTCACATGTTGCTGAATGCAAACACAAAGCGAATAATTTCATTTCATATTATTAAAGTTAGATTAACTACTACTACTAATAACTTTAAAAAGTTACTTTAATAATATTTGAAAAATGTCAGTAAACACTTCAGAAAAATAGATTTAAAGTAGGCCTATTAAAAACAAAATCTAAACATAACATGTTTGAAGATATTTTTCTTTACAACTTGTTTTTATACATGTTAATATATGGTATTTTTAAATGACCATATTGAATGTGATTTTCAGATACTTTGCACATTTACAATATATGAATCTTATTTTTTTTTTGTTAAATGTTCTGTTAAGTACTGTTTTTTAAAGGAACAACAAAATAATATGTGCAATTACTGATCACTTTCATTAGAAAAAAATATATGGACTACAATTAATGAAACAGCAGAAGATCTTGCAGTTAACACACTTTTTTTCTTTTTTTTCTCTGTTTTAAATGATACCTGTCAGTGTTAAACAATTTAAAAAATAAAATAATAATAATAATAATAATAATAATAATAATAATAATAAAAAGTGGCAAAGCTTAAAGAATGTTGTAATATGTAAACTCAGCTTCATTCTGTGTGGGACTGCACATCGATTGCAGAAGACAAGTCGCTGAATTCAACATATCGACGTCGGTCGTTGCAGGTCTGTGACCAAGAACTGCGTCCATTAAATCATAATATTTACTTTTTTTGAGGCCTGATCTGCTTTTATTGTTATGATCTTTTTGTTTTTTTGTAATCCTGTTTATTTTTTCACAACACTGTTTCGCACTGCAGTAATAGTCTCATGTTTCTCAATTCCTGTGAAATCTTTTGGTAGAATTTATCGTTTAGGACAGTATGAGTTAACCCCGCCCCCAGTCTTGCTCAACGCCAAGCCAGTACCAGATATCTTGCTAAGCCAGAGTTTCACTGTTCCGTCTCTGCTCTGCACGACAAAATGACAAGTGTGAAAGTAGCCGTACCGTGAGGGCTCAGCTCGGCTCAGGTGTGCTATTGGTTTTTCTTTCTACAGATCTGGAGCAGTTTGGCGACACTATACTGTTCACAACCGATGATGACATCCTAGAAGCCATGTCTCATTACGATAACACCTTCGATGGTGATTTGGACAGTTCCCAGGGGCTAGTTTATGAAGAGGAGTTAAACCGGCCCAGAACTGCTGACGGAGAGGGAGAGGAAAGACCTTTCACACAGGCTGGCTTCAGAGCAGAGGACCATCAGGTAAGGAGGAGCTTGTGTCACGACTTCTGGTACAAAATTAATGTTGGTTTAATTGAAGAGTAGGATGGATATATGGGTATGTGGCGTTGGGTGTTTTAAAGATTAAAAATCACATGACCCTGATCTTAAAAATACCATATCCTAGTTCATTGGAAAAAATAATGTAACCCTGCAATTCCTTATGGAGCACAGGTCCTGTAAATATCTTCTATACTTAATAGCATTGATATTTTGTTTTGATTTAATTGAGAAATAAATTCTTGCATGGTCCACCTTTTATGTTTCAGCTACATGAACAGCAGCCTACATCAATCCACTTGCCAGAAGTGTCTGACCAAGTGCCAGGAACATATACTGGAAAGTGTAAGTTTTTACCAAAAAAAAAAAAAAAAATTGGGATGATTCCAGTCTACATAGCTATCAAAAGGTTTCAGTTCTGGGGGTCCCAGAGTGGCTCATCCAGTTAAAGCGCTGCCGCTGGGAGCACAGGATGAGTCGCACAGCTTGGACGGCGCCAGTTTGCATCCAGGCTGTGCAAAGAGACTGAACTTTGCTGTGGACCCCGAGGGGGGCGTCACATTGGCTCGGGTGGGGGGTGGGAAACCGGCAGGGATTGCTTCTCCTCATCGCGCAACAGTGAACCCTACTGGCCAGACACGAGCACATTCAGAGTGGATAAGAGGCAGGGCTGGTCTCTGTTCTCCGGGATCGGTAGCCCGCCCACCTCTGCTCTGGATTGCTCGGCGTAAAAGCGATTCTGGCTTTAGGCTTGTGAGATCGGAGAACGCTCACATGTCCTCAGAACGTCTGTGTAGTGTGCGGACTCGCAATTGGACATTCAGTTCTGTTTCTGGCTTATAATTAAGAATATTTTGGAAGGTATCATAGTGATGTCTATTTATATAGATGAATTTATTTTTTTGCTTTGTTTTTCATTTAGGCCTTAAATTAAACTTAACTTCGACGTGGGGTGACTCGCATTACCTGGGGCTGACTGGGTTTGAGGTTGTTGGCAAGGATGGTCAGGCCCTTCCACTAAGCATGAGCATTATCAACGCCTCTCCACGGGATCTCAACGAGCTGCCAGAGTACAGTGAGGATTCCAGAACCTTAGACAAGTGCGTTGTTGAACATTAGACATAAAACAAGAACTATATTATACTATTAACTGTTTTGAATAATAATAAAAAAATATGGCCCTAACTATTGGATACATTATCAATTTTTTGGTTTGTTTTAGGTATTTTTAATTGTTGAGGATTTTGAAGACTAGTAATAGTTCATGGTCAGGTTGTTATAAGAAAAGCAGCCAGACTGTAGTCTGATTTAGTGCTGAATATACAATCTGTTTGCTGTGAAGAGTTGCTCTGGTTGTTCAGGGCTGCATGTTGTCATTACAGACTGATAGACGGGTCCAATGTCACCATGGAAGATGAGCACATGTGGTTGATTCCTTTTACCCATGGAAAAGATCACATTCTAACTGTGTCTTTTGAGAATCCTGAGACTATAGCTGGGCTGCGCTTCTGGAACTACAACAAATCACCAGAAGATACTTACAGAGGGGTAAGCAAACAGCCCAGCATCTTTCTCAAGCCAGCTCATGACTATGAGGCAAAGTTTTCTTACATTATGGTAGGCAGTAAGAAATGTTCTCTGACACATGCATATTAAACATAATATGTGAATTGACTGTCTGTAGCCCTCGAGTCATTGAGAAGTGAATGCGAAATGATAGGAAATAAAGATGAAACTGACACACAGCATTTTTCCTTACAGTATAAGAATTGTTAGGATTCAAAATTGGTTATTTTTGTTAAAGTTCTGATTACACTTTTTGAATGCAAACATCACTCTCTTTTCTACTTTCACCTTAAGAAGAGACGTCTTGAAGTCTTGAAAGCTTGTGCTAGTGAAGTCAGTTGATTGTCTCTGCATTACTCTGTGTTTTTCCAGCTGAAGTTAGTCCATGTTGCTCTTGATGGGTTCTGCATCTCGCCACCAGAGGGCTTCCTCATACGAAAAGGTCCTGGCAACTGCCATTTTGACTATGCCCAGGAGATCTTGTTCAGTGATTTCTTACAGCCGAGCAGTAGACTCAAAAGCAAACAGCAGCTGAGGTAAATGGTATAGAGTGACTTAGTTGACTAATGCAATTTTTTATGAGACGCTTGCTAGAAACAGGAGTAAGAGTCATTTGCTGAAAATATATTTAGTATAGTAGGCAAAGAGCTTGCCTACGTCGTTGGATCAATACAAAAAGCAAGCTGCACCATGCTATTGCTTAATTTTTAAATCATTAGTATTTGACTTGAAGTTTATAAAAGGCATATTCAGCTTGGTGCTAATGACGAGCTAAACAATATGATTTAATGTTTAAACAAAATATGATGGATGATCCACCCCTTATTTTATCTGGATTTTTTTTTTCCTCAACAGGGGTAACTCAAAGAATGTGGAACAGGCTAGCATGGACTATGAAGCCCCTCTGATGCCATGTGGCTGTATCCTTTCTTGGAAAAGGCAATGAAACTTTGCTGATCCGACAATGTATTAACTTCAGGGTTCAGGGTTCAATCCCACCTCAGCCACTGACTCACTGTGTGTTATCCTGAGCAAGTCACTTAATCTTCTTGTGCTCTGTCATTCGGATGAGACATAAAACCGAGCTCCTATTCTAAGTGACTCTGCAGCAGCAGCAGCAGTTGTGATGCATAGTGTCTGTTAAATTACTACTACTACTACTACATAATAATAATAATAATAATAATAATAATAATAATAATAATAATAATAATAATAATAATAATAATGCAACTAGTTTTCAAAAGCGTTCTGGAACCCCCCCACCAAGCATTTCATTAACAAACATGAAATAAGACTGAGATTTCAAGCACAGGTACACATAGAGGTTTGACCTAGAAAGCGTAAGGATACTTTGCCCAAGAGATCATTATTGGTTCCTTAACTGTTGCTGGCAGTTATCTTCCAGCTGCAACTATTGACAAGCTGGGCTGACCCGTACTACATCGGACTGAACGGGCTGGAGTTCTACAATGAACACAATGAGAAGATCACTCTCACGGAAAACAGTATCCTTTGGAAAGAAATCAATTTTTTAAAATTTAATTTACCTAAATGATAACTACAGGATACACTGACATTTCTCTTCCAAGAGTTTGAATGATTCTGGAAAGCAAAAAGAGTTCAAATACCTTTAAGTCTCACAATCAGACATCGCTGCATATCCAGACAGTGTGAATGCGTTGGACAGCGTCACAGGAGACGTGAGGACTCCAGACAAACTAATAGACGGAGTAAACAATACCCAAGATGGAAGACACGCCTGGTTGGCCCCTGTCGTTCTTGGTTTGGTACAGAGATGTTTTTTTTCTTCACCTGGTGCACCATTACTCTCCCATGTACTGTACGAGATCTTTTGTGCAATATGTAAATAAACAAGTAATAACCAAGTCTGTTATTTTCATATAGGTGAATCGGGTGTATGTTATTTTTGATCAGCCAACGACTGTGTCGATGATAAAACTCTGGAACTATTCTAAAACCCCTCAAAGAGGAGTGAAAGAGTTTGGGGTAGGTAACTGCTATTCAATATATTTACTGATCTCCTATTATAACTGTATGTGGTTGTTTTTTTGGGGGGGAAAGGTTTGTTTTTCTTAAAAACATACTTGTATAAAAAAGTACAGTATTGGAATGGTGGTTAGTTCCAAAGTAGGCTTTGCAGTAACAGTTCTGAAAAGGGATATTTTGTTTTCCCAGCTGCTGGTGGATGATCTGCTGGTATACAATGGAATTCTGGATATGGTGAGCCATGTGTCCCGAGGAATACTGCCAACCTGTGACCCTGTTGTACCATATCACACCATCCTGTTCACAGATGATGAGATGATTGCTTTACGGGAGAGAAAAACTGTGATAAGGTACTAAACATTCAATTCAGTGGCCAGGTGGAAATAAATTACTCCTGTGTCATTTTTTACCATGTATACATTTGAATAAAAAAAAAAAATACTTTAATAATTAGTGTACAACACTCATGAGGTC
Organism: Acipenser oxyrinchus oxyrinchus; assembly: GCA_030684275.1. Classification (NCBI taxonomy): domain Eukaryota; kingdom Metazoa; phylum Chordata; class Actinopteri; order Acipenseriformes; family Acipenseridae; genus Acipenser; species Acipenser oxyrinchus. The sequence goes on along the minus strand of CM060262.1, from coordinate 28,594,401 downwards.
TGACATGTGCCCCGTTTCTTAAATGTTATTTATTTCTCTGCTCTAGTCCGCTACCAAGCAGGAATCAGGAAGAGTAAGTAGTGAGCAACCCTGACTGTTTAAATAGTTAACCCATATACCCTCAACCTCAGTGTTAACCCAGTGTCCTCTGTGAAAACCATGGTTTACTATGCTGTTTTTTGTACATTTATTATTTACAGCCAGGTGACAACCTGTGTATAAAAATACCTGTCTTTTATACTTACAAAATACTTACATGAGTGTCAGATTTCATTTGTAGGTCATTGTTGGAGTTAGTGTGTTTGGTTCTTTGCAGCAACTATGTTGAAGACCAAGATGTGAGGCTGACCAATGAGAACCAAGTCGTTCACCACAACAAGAACAAGCAAACTGCAGACCCAGGTGAGATCTTCCTACTTATTAGTAAATTACCCCGGATAAAAACCCAGGGAATGAAACAGATTACTATATGCGGGTTACTGCACAATTGTCGGTGGAAGGGGTAGAGGAAACATTTGAAAAAAATGCCTGTAAATATTAAAGTAGAAATTGTCTCATTTGTCTAATGACAGGAGTTAAGTCTTAATCATTACATATTTTGTAGTGTCTTTGGATATTGACTTTTAAAAAAATAGTACTGTGCAAACGTTTTAGGCAGGTGTGAAAAAATGCTGTAAAGTAAGAATGCTTTCAAAAATAGACATGTTAATAGTTTATATTTATCAATTAACAAAATGCAAAGTGAGTGAACAGAAGGAAAATCTACATCAAATCAATATTTGGCGTGACCACTCTTTGCCTTCAAAACAGCATCAATTCTTCTAGGTACACTTGCACACAGTTTTTGAAGGAACTCGGCAGGTAGGTTGGCCCAAACATCTTGGAGAACTAACCACAGTTCTTCTGTGGATTTAGGCAGCCTCAGTTGCTTCTCTCTCTTCATGTTATCCAACTCGATGATGTTGAGATCAGGGCTCTGTGGGGGCCATACCATCACTTCCAGGACTCCTTGTTCTTCTTTACGCTGAAGATAGTTCTTAATGACTTTCGCTGTATGTTTGGGGTCATTGTCATGCTGCAGAATAAATTTGGGGCCAATCAGATGCCTCCCTGATGGTATTGCATGATGGATAAGTATCTGCCTGTACTTCTCAGCATTGAAGAGACCATTAATTCTGACCAAATCCCCAACTCCATTTGCAGAAATGCAGACCCAAACTTGCAAGGAACCTCCACCATGCTTCACTGTTGCCTGCAGACACTCATTCGTGTACCGCTCTCCAGCCCTTGGCGAACAAACTGCCTTCTGCTACAGCCAGATATTTCAAATTTTGACTCATCAGTCCAGAGCACCTGCTGCCATTTTTCTGCACCCCAGTTCCTGTGTTTTCGTGCATAGTTGAGTCGCTTGGCCTTGTTTCCACGCCGGAGGTATGGCTTTTGGCCACAAGTCTTCCATGAAGACCACTTCTGACCAGACTTCTCCGGACAGTAGATGGGTGTACCAGGGTCCCACTGTTTTCTGCAAATTCTGAGCTGATGGCACTGCTGGACATCTTCCGATTCGAAGGGAAGTAAGCATGATGTGTCTTTCATCTGCTGCAGTAAGTTTCCTTGGCCGACCACTGCGTCTATGGTCCTCAACGTTGCCCGTTTCTTTGTGCTTCTTCAAAGAGCTTGGACAGCACATCTGGAAACCCCTGTCTGCCTTGAAATTTCTGCCTGGGAGAGACCTTGCTGATGCAGTATAACTACCTTGTGTCTTGTTGCTGTGCTCAGTCTTGCCATGGTGTATGACTTTTTGACAGTAAACTGTCTTCAGCAACCTCACCTTGTTAGCTGAGTTTGGCTGTTCCTCACCCAGTTTTATTCCTCCTACACAGCTGTTTCTGTTTCAGTTAATGATTGTGTTTCAACCTACATATTGAATTGATGATCATTAGCACCTGTTTGGTATAATTGTTTAATCATACACCTGACTATATGCCTACAAAATCCCTGACTTTGTGCAAGTGTACCTAGAAGAATTGATGCTGTTTTGAAGGCAAAGGGTTGTCACACCAAATATGGATTTGATTTAGATTTTTCTTCTGTTCACTCACTTTGCATTTAGTTAATTGATAAATATAATCTATTATCATGTCTATTTTTGAAAGCATTCTTACTTTACAGCATTTTTTCACACCTGCCTAAAACTTTTGCACAGTACTGTATATTTATATATATATAAATTAAACCTTAACTTTTTATGTTTTTTGTTCTTTTTTTTTTTTTTTTTACAAAGCTTTGCGACCAAAAACCTGCATGACAGACAGAGGGCAGCAGGGAAACAGAAGATACTAAAAACAATTTCAAACAAAGTGTACTTCAACATGCAGATAACTAACATACAAGGCAGAAAGCAAACCTGGACATTTTCCATCTAACCTAAATGCATGTGATGAGGATTGGACTTTGTGCTACTGGTGCCAAGCTGGGTCAGACATTAAACCCAGTAACTATTTCAAAAAAAAAAAAAAGTGGCCATCTGAAATTTTATAGAAGACGAACTTCTTTATTTGTCACATTTAACTAGAGCATTACTGTTGCATGCTTTTTACACCAGTAAAGATTACCATTCTCATAATACAAATATTGAATCCTTTTGCAGGAAAGTTATTCACATATTATAAAATGCCTGTGATGACACTTGAAAGCACATTCAGTAGAAGCTGGTATTTGTTTGATGACAAGATAATGTAATGTAAGCAATGACACAACACTTTATATACACGTCATTGTTTTAGCACAGTGTATTTTGAAAACGGACAAGTACTTTAAAAGAATAAAACACTTATTGTGTATACAGTATTCTTTTATGCTCATTGCTTTGGGATACATTTAGCACTGCGCTTGGTGTTTCCTGCTTCAAGGTCATGTTCTTGTATATTTTTGTTGCAAAGATTGTACATAAACCATTCCATGTAAATTGCTTTTTTTATCACCAACTTCAAAATGAATTTATATTTAATGTAGTTTTACTTTTTAGTAATAAAATGTTCTCCAAATAAAAAAAGCTGGATATGCGTTTCTTTTATTAGTTATATTGTTTGGCAAGAGTGGTATAGACTGTTTCTGGACCTTGGACTGATATGAGTTCCATTGTGTGTGTGTGTGTGTTCTTCCATTTTTCTAATGCAGCTGTCAAACTCAGACTAACTCCTTTCAGAATAGTAGTAGATTCAAAAAAAGGGATAGCAGCTTATTTTATTGTCTGCCCCAATAGCTCAAACAACACTTTCAACCTGGTGTACTGTTTTCTTTAAAATGTATAATAAAGGATCCTTTCACCAACCTTTGGTTAATAGGGGAGATTCTGACCTCCACCTATTTAATTCATTCTGTTTTGTCATGAAACACAAAATAAAAAGACAACCCATTTTATGTTCTGAGTTTATTGTCTGAACCCTTAAAGATCAAAAGGTGCATTTTAATATATCAGAGTATCCATAACACATAAGAGCTTGGATAACTTCTTAGGAAGATCTGACCGACCCCACATTGTAATGTCTTAAGAAGAGGTGCCGCCTTGGGATGCAGATCTAGTGAATTGGTGTTAAATTTTTCCAGCGAATGTCCCATTCTCCCTTTGCTCATCCCACTTAGACACCTACAAAGACGGGAGACGTAAAAACGTAAATTTGAAAAAAACGAGATGTTAAACAACGAGCAGTAAATTGTCAAAAATGCATTCTTTTTTTCACCCCCCTGATGATGTGTTTTCATTATTATTTTTTTCTACAATAACATTTTACAGGAACTAAAAACAAACCTTAACAGCAAGAATTAATAAATACAGAAATGGGACATTTTTAGTTAACAGAAAGCATGTTTGTGTAGGCTGATCATGTTTGTTTATCAGTAAGAAACAATATTTCAGTCTGAATGTAGTTTGACTTACTATATACCAAACTATCTTATTATATACATAAACAGGATGGACAGAGAGATAGATAGATCTTATACCTACCCATGATATGGGGCACAACGATTTGTACACCCTCAGATACCAATCACAAGGGGTAACATCAGTGCCTTTGATAGTCAGAGCCTTCTGGCAGCGATGAAAATCTAAAATATATAATATGAATATGGCTTTAAGATCGGAGTATGTATGGTTTATTCCTAGACTGGAATGCACAATACATCCCTTTTGGAATGATTTCATTGTGAATCCAATCAACCGAAGCCACACACAAAGAACTGCAAATCATTAACTCAGGATTTCATGTGATTCAGAGACAGCCTGCAGGGTGCAGTGCAAAAACCTCCTATAGCTGGGGGGCTGGGGGGGACAAGAATGCTAATCAGTGAAATATTCCAGTATATCAATCTTTGCTACCAGTAAAGGGATTAGTATACCTAATCCACCTTTCATGTTAAATGTTTTATTATTATTTTTTAAAAAGGTCATTAAAGTGCACTTGTAAATTATGAGCATGCATTATACTTCTACCACTAGTATCTACAAGAATAGTATGTAACTATTTGATTTGCTGGGTTTAAACTAAACTAATCTATTTGGCCCCAACACTTTCCCCATGCCTACCCAGGTAGTTCTGCCAGCAGTTCCTGGTTTGGTTCTGGTTGGGGAACCTGGCATCGAAGGGAGCCGTGTGGTACTTTTTCAGCTTCTCCTTCATATCCTGAGACATCTTTCACTGAAAGAAGAGAAGCTGCACTCATACAAGACAAACGCAATGCTCCTGTACTACTGTTTCTATTTTAAATATTATCTCAAACAAATGTGGTCTTAATTAAATCAATTATGCTACTAACAACAACAACTTCACAGCACATACCTATCAGTTACTTATTGATTTTTCCAATTTCCCTCACTATAATCCCAATTCAACATAGAATGTTTATTAGAGACTACACAAACATTTGAAGCAACCACTAACATGGTTTAATTAGGTTTACCTGCTGGGAAACCAATGGCTCACCGTGATGATGTTTATACAGCAGGTTTATGAAACATTAGCAGCAAATCTATCACAACAAATGGCGCAAAGGCTTGGTATACCCGGCGCAATGTACCATTTTTTTTCACTCCATTTAAAAACAGCGTTAATATTATTGTCTGAACTTGACAATACTGTATTTTCAGAATCGATCAAGGAAACTATATACTGTACTTTCAGTTTATGTTTCGGTTGTCCTTGAAGTACAGTTAAATTAAAACTGTTCCTTGCTATAGATACTTCCAGAAGCACCTGCAGACATTTACAATACATTGTCTAAAAAAAATAAAATAAATAAATATAGTTCTACACTAGACTCGACGAACAGGAAGGACCCAGTCAGTATTTACAGTAGAACAGCCATTGTTTTATATACATGACTCTTATAAGTGCACAGAGATGCTACATCGTTGCTATTTCATACCCGCATAGATTTTAAAAAAAAAAAACCCTGATATTTCAAACAGGATAAGCTTAGAATAATATACAAATGGACTGTGCGTATCGTAAAACAGGTCGAATTACCCCCAAGTTAACAGATATGACTTCAAATATCAATAGTAATTATAAAAAATAAAAAGTGGTATACATTAATATTTAATTTGTTTAAAGTTACCTCTTCCAATCAGACGAAAGGTTTCTCAGTGTGACTTTGGCAATGCTTTTGAACAGCGTGTGACTGCGTTCGTGCCACCTCGCGCGGGTATTGAAGCCGTGCAAATTCAACACTTCTGTATGGAGGTCACCTTAGTCTTGAATTGCCGATGTACTATACAAATGCGTGTATGAAACCAGGAAAAGGAAGAAACAGTTTATTATAGCGCTGGTTAATAATGTAGCGATCTCGGTTAACATAGGCAGGTAATCACACAGGGCGAGGCAACTCCACACACAAGCAGAGGGCGGGTGCGAACCCGGGATCTCTCGCACGAAAGCATTGAGCCGGTACCGCTGTGCAGAACAGGAGAAGTATATCGGACTCATGTCTTTGTGTGTAATTACGTCACCTACCAGCCCTGCTGCTGCCTTCCCCATGCTCGCTATATTAAAAAGACAAGCTTGTGACAGAGTGTAAAAAGAAGCACGATACAGAGCAGGCCTACGTGCATGTCTGTCTGTCTGCCCAATGCGGTTTCAAAATTCCGAATACAAACCAAAAAGAGTGCAATATTTTGTATGCTATACGTTTCTATAATGTGCGGTTTGCAGTATGCAAGGACTATACGGATTTTCTATTAAATTAACTTTAACAATCTCTTTCCACACGTTGCATGACTCAGCTGGCTACGGTCTGTGTTCTAAAAACTACTGGGCAGCCCGACTGGTGCTTTTGCTACATACTATTTGAAAATAACTACATGCTTTACCCACCCCAAACTTAAACACCAGGCAGTGGTTAATCCATCCAATCATGCTTACCTACTGTAAATCACGGTTAACTTACCTGGGCAGAATAAGCACACTGGTTACCAAAGTTTGTCAGAGTAAAAAGGTTTATTTCAAACAAGTGAAAACTTTTTTTAAATTTTTTTTTTAATGTATTAATAATAATAATAATAATAATAATAATAATAATAATAATAATAATAATAATAATAACACAAAAAAGCACAGAAAGGTACCACTTTAATTGCTTGGTATTGTAATACAAAATCAAACCCACACAGTAATACCAACATAATAAACAAAAGGCACAGCGAAAACGATGTAACCCGACAGCAGTCCATATACCTGGCTGTACCACTCACTCACGGCCCCAGTAAAACCTCCAAGCAGGGCTGTAGGTATGTTCATTGATATGCATTGGTGTACAAAACACATTCTCTTAAACCTGGACTGATGCCCACCATCCACCCCATATTCAGGTAATTTGCTAATATATCAAAACATAACAGTCTATGCTGGTAAAGGGATTCCCAACTGTCCGCTCTCCATATGCCAATACCCTGTGCGATGCCTGCTCTGCACATCCCGTAATCATTGGGCCAGTGGATATGAACAGGGGGATTGCAGCCCAATGGAAGTACTGTATAGCATAACAAACTGCAAGCCAGATTTTGCACCCTTTTCACACAACTAAAAGGATTTTGCAGAAAGATAGAAGTCAAAGTGGAACACACAAACATGCTATAGTAACAGTGAACCTGTTTCAATAATGAAACTAAAACAGCACCAAAAGAAACCTTTAACTATCAATCGTCAGGAAATGTGGATAAAAATACAATTTCATGCCATGTTCTACTCAAATGAAGACGTCATTAGCACTTTGTGTTACTTTATTCATAATAAAAGCAACAGTATTCCATTAGATGACTCTGGACTGCATCCAGCGTGATTGGAAATAAAACCGAGCCTGCCACTAGCTGTGGAGTTTCCCCATACCCAACTGGGCTAAACTTAAAATCAGCCAAACCGTTATATTGAAATAATTTAAAACATCTAACTTTCAAAAGAGCTTTTAAATATATTACAGTATATTATATTTAACCAAACTAACAACCCACAAAGCATTTCTTTTCAGAACCATTGTATTTCAATGAAACTCTGGGAGTCAAACGTGTGCCATATTGTACCTATATTTAGTTATATAATATGCAGTGTACATCACCCTGTTAGAAATACATATTTTACATTTACTTATCCAAATCATTTGAGATCAAATTAACAAAAACTGGAGAAAACTTCTAAAATCAATAAATAGATCAGAATGCAATTACAGAATGAATCTCAAAATATTGAGGAAAAAAAAACAACCTTGAACTAAATTGTAATGCCTCTTACTTTTGCACTACATTGCATAATGCTCTATGCATTTTTGTAATTGGAAGGTATGTATATTGGAAATCTTTAGATTTAAAAGCTTGGTTGGAAATGCTTCATGTTACAGTAATGCTATATTTTGTCCACTGTAGCAAACTATGTGGCCTTGAGTTGACCAATTTATGCTCTGCAATTAAAACTGTAATCATACATTGCTCAAAATGTGCTCTTTACCCTCATCTTCTTTAAAGAAAGTACCTGAAACTCCATGACGGGAGTGTAAGGTAGAAATCATTATTCAAACGTATTCAACAAGGTGTCCCTTCTATCATTGCTTTTCTGTTTTGGTTTTGCTCAGTTTAATGTATTTCAAAGCTTTCTTTTTTTCTCTCTTTTTTTAATTCCCCATTTAGGTTAAACTGTGGTTTAAATGGATGCACAGGGACCGGTTTTCAGCGTTTCAAGGGGCTCTGCTAGCTCATAGTTTGGTGAGATTCAAGCAGCAAGAGATAAAGTCTCAAACAAAACTAATAAATAACCTCCCAAAAGCAAACACTCAACTAAGATGTATATTTGTATTTGAAAAACATGAAGAAAAAAAAAACATCACACATTTGGTCACCAATATTAAGAAACAGGAAGGCTATGCACCTTAAATTCAAATGAAAATGATAAATTAAAGTCATCGTAATTTGAAAAGCACAAACCTATAACAGTCAGACTCTGAGTAGTCTATCAAATATTCAGGTTAGATGACATTTTGGCGAATCTTTCTGTGTCAGTAACTACACTGCACTTACTCACAAAGTTGTGTAGTTCCATTATACATCTGCCATTATTAAGCAACTGCATGTGAAACTGCTGTGTAGCTAGTGTAAATTACATTGAGTGTTACCAAATGCCAAGTTTAGGCAATCACGGCCCATGTTCTTAATCAATAAATGCAACCACCTGTCCGGGTCTTACAGCAGTAATCCTGCAGTGGAGTTACCTAGCCCTGACATAAGCTGTTGTCCAATGTGCTTATCCAATGCCATGTTAAAAAGGATAATGCCACACAGAAAAAAAAAAAAAAAAAAAAAGCACTGCAGTCTTCTCCCCAAACCTTTCCATGTGAGAATGCGCTCGTCCACATCAGGACATGGAAAGACGCTGAGCGTTTTAGGTTTGTGCTGTTCGTGTTCGTGTGCGAGTGGCAGGCCTTGGTCTCGACGGGCGTGCAGTGCTCTAGGCGCTGCTGCTGTACCGCAGCCTGAAGAAGCTATCCCTGACCTCCTGGTCGCTGGGTCCTTCCTCCTGGCTCAGCCGCACCACCCTGCTGAGAGCGACGTCCTCCTTCAGCTTGCGCTTGGAGAGCAACACGCTGCCCGTCTCCGACTGCTCCGTGGGGCCGGTCAGCAGCACATAACATGCATGCCTGCTCTTCTCAAATAGGACCGCTGGAAGACAACGGCACAGAGATAATGATGCCATGTTAGAAATCATTCAGGCACTCGCCACTGCCTCACAGAGATTCCAGTGTACCTCATCCCCAGATCGGGCTTTGCCTTAGGGGTTTACACATTTTTACTGATAGAAATTCACCACATGCATTGTAAGATTTGTATAACTTTGGTACACGCATTACAATGACCTTGGTGGTATACTTGCCTTTGAATGCTGCTATATTCTCAGTGCTGTTGTTCAGCTCCAAAAGGATTTTGGGATAGGAAGGATGAAGCAGGTACAAAAAATGTGGCTGGTTCAATGATACCTAAACAGAGGGGGGGCAAAATAAAACCAATATGTAACTGTCAAAAAAAAGGTGGAAGGAGGAGTTCACTGGTACTGTACCCAGTGCTGGTTAGAAGAAAGTACAGACCCAGACCAGACCATACTGATCTTAGGTTGGATAACTTCTGTAAAACTAGAGTCATGTCTGAGCGGATTTAGAAATAATCTGATTGCACAGATTACTGGCATGTGATCATGTTAGTAACACTGAACAAGGTGTTTAGAAGGGTGATTTTCTTCTAAACATACTGTTTTTAATACAATAAACACACTCTGTTCAATTTTTACAGTTTTCGCGAACCTTACTATGCTAAATCAAACAAAATCCTATACGAAATTCTTTGCAGTTCTCACAGGAATACACCAGATTATCTATTGACGATTGCCTGCCGTCAAGCTATATGCCGTTTGTAATGTATAATATATTCTTCATTCAGTTAAACTAAGCGAGTTTAGCTGGTCTCCCCAGGCCTCGGGGATCTCACACTCACAGTTGTGTTCGTCTTGCCGCGGACCTCCCCCCAGAAGAGGAAGGCCGACCTGTAGTCTGCAGTGTTCACTGTAGAAGGCTTTGGGCTTGTTGAGCTGGACATCATCTCCACCTCCCACAACACTGCTCCAGAGCTGCCATCCAGAATCACCACCTGCCACAAACCACAGGAAATCACCATATTCCCTTGAGAAGTGCATGCAGTATTCTTACTCTGCAAGTGAACCCGTCCTTGCAGGGAACTCGCATGCGAGGATGAGCTGCTGCTTGTTGCTTTAGTGTTTTTTTCACTACAGTAACTCGAAAGACTCGCACCTTTTTTGTACCGTTTCCAATTTCGTCTTCAACCACAACATCTGGAACACCGTCCTTATTGAAGTTTCCAAAAACTGGTTCACTAAAAACAACAAAAATTAATGCAGATGAAGAGTGTGTCGATTAGCAGCCTTTTTTGGCACGTTCAATTAACTAACTTAGGATCTTCTTGGCATAAAGACCTGGACTGAAATGGATGATCAGAGTTGTGCACCTCTGATCTAGAGTACATTGCCTCCTCCCCTGGGCTTTGAATTGGACCAGCAGCCCAGTGTTGAAGGCACCTTATACCTGGTTGTTAACACAGTGTACTGAGTCAGCTTGTGTCCCCACCTGATAACCTTGGTGATGTTGACCCTCCACAGGGAGCGCAGGCTCTGTCCGTCTATCAGCTCCACCCAGTGTCCAGTCACTAGAAGCAGGTTCTCTGGAGTCTTCCCCTGGATCCCCATTTTCAACAGGTGCTGAACAGAGCCCGAACTGCAACAAAAGAAATACAAATAGTACACGGTTGTTTTAGAGAATAAAACAGCAACAACAAAACATCCATGGACATCCAAAGACACTTGTAACAAATAAACCAGCCTTTTAAACACCATACTTTTAAAACAAGTATTTCTATCAATTGTCCCAGCTCACTTCCCTACTGGTCAGCAGACATTCGGATTAGACAGCCGGTGTGGGTGTCAATGGGAACCGACAGCAAGGCTCCTCTTACTTGTAAACAGGCACGCTTCCAGAGGTGCTGTTGGTCATTTCCTCCCAATTGGGATCCTGCTGCAGTTTAATGTTACTCCCGGGCGTTTTGATTGCCATGGCAAAGATATTCTTCAGAGCGTATCCATAAACAGCAGAGTCTGCCACAAACAGGAAGAAAGGGGAATATAATTCTAAGAGACAGAAACAGGTCACACATGTACAACAACTGTGGCGATCCTTACCTTTTTTAAACAGAATATAGTAAGACCCACTGCTGGTGACATGAATTACGTGGCCCAATACATCACTGAGACCAGGGTCTGCATCAGTACCAATCTGCTGGCCAGTTTTTCCTGAAACAATAACCACCTTTGTCTGATGGCAAAAAGTTATTATTACTAGAGGTTACCAATAGCTATGGTTAAGAGTTCTGAGTGGTAGTGTACAGTAATAACAGTCCTAGAAAACATTGGTTCAGCAAGCAGCTCACGGTAAACTTAGTAAACAGCAACACACAAAGGGTGAAGAAGCCATAACATGCAAGCACATCGGAACAAGGAAGACATTCAAAACTTGTAGGGCAAAGTCCCGGGTTTAAATCTCCGTTCAGTCTCACTAACTCACATCACTTTACTTTAAATGTTCCTTAATCCCACTAAGCAGGTGCTTAATCCCACTAAGCAGGTTATCAGAAGATTCAAGCTCTCTCCATGATGCACTGTGGTTTGCATGCACGCCCAGAGAACATGTGGGTGCCGCTGTGCGTCCAGACACACTGCCGAATACACAAGCTCCAAACTTAGGATGCAGTAAACGAGATGGTTCCCCACAGATTAGCCATGATAGATAAGCAACCTCATAGTATGAATGGACAGAACATCAAATGGATAACCGAGGACAAGCCCATGGCTTAAATTATCAGATTCTGTAATACTTTAAAGACAACAGCCCCCGGTTCCATTCATACTCATTATTTCAACAGGTACATGTCTTTCTCCAGGTCCCAATGCACTGATCTGTGCCCCCCCAGCAGCTCCGATACAGGATCATTGTACCTTGTCTCCAGCGGTCCCAATCAGTGCCACATCCCCCATTTCATCCCCATCCAGGTCTGGGACCTTCATAGCTGGCTGCTTCAGCTCCAGTGTATTGCTGTTTTGCCACAAAGTTACCCCTAAAAATAGATTCAGAGACAGTGGGATCCGTTATAAAGATCTAAACAGCAGTGGATCTAAATACTGCTGCACTTCACGTATAGACCCACTTAACATTAATACATGAAATCCATACTCAGTCCCCGTACCCCCCTCCAAAAAAGTAATGAAACCCATCAGCAGCTCTATGCTGTATAAATTCATCCATGCATCCAACTGACTGCAGTCCTTCTGGCCCAGCTGCGTCCCGCTCTGTTTCTCTGTATGCTCCATGTACGTACCGCTCCGGGAATCAATGGCGGTCAGGTGTTGGGAATTGAACACCAGACACCCAGCAGCCTCCAGCCCGCCCAGCTTCTCAATCCCACACTGCACCCACAGCAGCTCCTGACTGAGTGGCCTCTCCCAGAGGACACTGCCGTTGGTGCCCGTGACAGCGACCAGGAAGGAACATGGAGAGGAGAACCCTGAAAAAAACAAACCCCAGCACTGCCATTACTGACCATCCAACTTTCACTACACTTCACAGCTGACCAAGTCCATCCGAGATACCATACCTAACAAGCAAATATGCTGCGGCCAGATAAAAGGCATGTGGCTGAATAAAATAATAACAGTAACAAGTTGAATCCTCTTGAATCCCCTTTTTTTTTTTTTTTTATTTTTTTTAACTTCCCTGCGGTTAAATAAATACTGAAACAGACAGTAAAAGATGGGTCACAGATTGCCCCAAAGTAATCTTAGATATATTTATAGTCTTACTCCTCTCAATTGCAACTGATATTAACGACAAAAGATCTTATTTTGGGTTTTTTTTTTTTACCTTCATCGCTGCAAGATGCATTCAGACTGCCATTGGAGCCCCTGAAGGCAAATATTACATCCATAACTTTGTCATTATTTGCATCCGTTACAGCCAGAAATGTATATGTTGCTGTGGAGTGGGGAAAAAAAAAAATGAGGGAAACCATTATTTGTTCGTTCAAACTATGGTCTTCCCTTGAGTTGTTGCAATGCAAGACAGTAAATAAATATAGAAGTAAAAACTATAAGAAAACTTTAGTCTCATTAGTAGGATGGCAATGTAAAGCATGGAGAAGGAAGTTAAAATGTGACTTAATTTTATACGGTTTTAGCTTATGATTGCGGTAGAGATGTACTCACATGAATCTCTGTATGTGTTAATCCAGGTGCGCTGTGAGACAGGACGCACAGGGCAGGGGATGATGAAGGAGAAGGCAAAGACGATGGTGAGGCAGAGGAAGAGGGAGACGAAGAAGGCAGCAGTGCGCCAGCTTGACAGGTGGGACAGTCTCGAGCCCCCCAGACAGACCCCTTCTTGGCAGGCTGGCTGGCGACACCCCCTCCTCACTTTTCAAGGGATGGATCTCTGTGTCCTGTTCCTTATTATCTGTCATGATCTCAGCGCATCACAGCCACAGGATCTGTGCAAGATAAAGTCAGTACAATATGGCTGTCAGCCAGACCCAATCATTCCGATTACATTTAAATGAGCTAGATCTGATGATAATAAACACAAAAACAAATACAAGCTATAATTCACTTCAGCATCTTGTATTTCAGCCCCCTCAAGCTATACAAACGTGTACAAACAAGATAGTTGTTTTCAACCATTGGCTATTGATGCCAGGTACCAACTCAGATGTACATCATTTATTTAATAAATGCATTTTAACAATCAAGTAAAAGAAAATAAAAAGTGAATTAAAATACTTAACAAAACACCTAACTGCCTCTGAAAAAAACTCACAATATACTCACATGCATTAGATGCTTGATGTTCATAATCTTGGTACACAACAAAATCTAAATTGTGGAGCTTAAAAATACATTGAATGGAGACCCAGGTGTTAACAGCCTGGCTATGTGCAGACTCTTCAGTGAGTCAACTGAACAGACACAGACTTGTCCTGACTCAGACTAATTCTACAAGGACAAATAACACGCTTTGCAGTCCAGAACAAAAAAAAAAAAAAGTTGCTGAACAGGAAACCAACTAAACTGGAAGTTACAGGAAATAGCGCATCTTTTGTCTGATTTAATACTGCGTAATAGGGTTTACCAAATAACATTCAAAATGCTTCTCAGGAAAATGTGCATTTAACATACAGAGCCTAGGGCTTGTTTCATACCTAGGCTGTTCTTCAGTTCCCAGAAGTAGTTGTTCAAGTGCAGGTGAGTAGAATAAACAAAAAACTAAAAGCCCATACCCTATATCAAACTGTTTGTATAGTAGTTTGCATTGACTGAAGTAAAAAAAAAAATAGACGCATCCTTCAAAAAAAAAAAAAGATTTATGTTGTGGGAATTTCTCACCAAAACTTTAGCGAGGCTATTTTTGTTTTACAGGTTGTATATCTTTCATGTGAAATTACCGCTTATTGCTTCATGTCATCCATTATCAGCTGGGCACAGATAACCAAGAAGGGGCTCAAGATAACATGAACACATCTCCCACAGATCCCTGGCACAAATACCATCGAACCAGGGCAGTGCTACCTTGATTTATTTCCCAAAACAGCCACTGTGTCCTTAATCAAATCCATTTTATCAGTCCAGTATCAGCTTTTTAGTTTTATAAACAGGAACTTCTGATAAGCTACCATTTTATTAGTGTAAGCCCAGTTTAGTTTCACAGGAATTTCCACAATATAATAATGACACATCACCCTAGTGACCCTTCTTGTTCAAATATATTATTTTAATAAATAGTAAAAATGTTAAATCATGTTTTTTTTTTTTGTTTTTTTTTTTAAATCATGCATTTCTTTTCAAACAAAATCACCAAGAGAATACCAAGTTAAATACCACCAAGTTATTGAACGCCCAGCATTTTAAATTTGAATAGCATGAAAACAAATTGGCTGGTCATGCATATGAGCACCAGAAATGGTTTCCTGCTTGGAAAATCACAACAGGTTACCAGTGGTTTATGCTTCTCATACAGAGCGAGTCAGCTGCAGAGATGCCAGTCATTTCCATGCGCTTGCTCGCCACACTAATTGCTGTTAATGAAATGGTATCATACAGTAGCAGAGTACAGACCGGGGTAACCTAGCTATCATATGCAAGTATTACAGCAATAGTCAAAACTGCATTAGTGCTACCGTAACTAAATATTTTGTCCTTTCTACATCTTACAGATATCTGTGCCATTAAAAAAAATTAATGCCATACACGGGTTCATCAAAATTAGATACAGTACAGTAGTTCCTAAGATATAACCTTTAACCCAGCCTCTAAAAGTGTATGCCCTTGTAACCTATTTTTTGGGCCAAACACAAAACAAATTCAAAGCCCACTAAAGTAATTGACTGTGGTCATATAAATACACTGTGCTCCCCTTTTATAATGCTGTAGTCGGGAGCCACAGTTAAGAGACCGTGCTGTTTGTGTTCTGCCTTATAACGAGAATACTAGTGTTAGTGTAATGGTATTATGGGGCAAATGGGAGCCATGACTGTTCCTCCTTATAACCTGTTCTGCAGTATAAAGGGCCGCCTTATAAAAGGGGAGCACTGTATATATATATATATATATATATATATATATATATATATAACACAACTTCACACTAAGCCAACAAATGTGTTTTCTCTGTTATAACCTATCCACAATTAAGCATTTCACAGTACAACAAAGCACTGAAAAAGCTTTCTGCCCTTACAGTAGCTAAAACCCATAATCACTATACCTCAGAGTCAGTACTCAACCACTTTACAGCACTTAACTACCATCCAAGAAAAGTAGATATACAGCAAAAAAGAACAAGAGAAATTGGTGGGCTTTCTGTTGCTGTATTTTACAATTACCAGCCAGCCTGTCTGTCTGTCTGTCTGTCTGTCTGTCTGTTGGAAGACCAGTAAAAACATCAACTAAACGTGTCACATGCCGGCAGTGGGCTGAGTGGTCCTTTGACACTCACTCACTGATCGATGGTTCTATCTGAATTAGCTGCACTGTCAGCAGGCTTTTTTTTCTTATTTGACTGCACAAAAGAAAAAAAAATCATGTTTTAGCCACCTGATCCATTTGGCCTCCTTCCACAAACACTTTTTCCAGCACAGAGCTGCTGTACAAATAAATTAAGTGCTATGTCAGCTAATTTGCAAAGAGTTACAAAGCAAAAAAACAGACCAGCAACTACAGCACTGTGCTACTTTACTACCCCCCCCCCCCCCCCCTCCATCTGCAGTTACAAATGAAGAGGGTCCTTCAGGCACATTTTAATTACCGTTAACAACATTAACTTAAATGCCAAGATACGGGTCCTTATATTCATCTTTCAGAATATATTTTTAGCTACAAACACATTTTAATTTAATTTAAATTTAAAAAGCACACTTAAATATTCTGGACTTAACATTTTAAAATAGTTTTAGAAAGGGTACATGTTTAAAGTTAAGCCACCAAACGCATGCATTATGAAGTGCCTTTAATATCACACTGCTGCAGTAGTTACCTCTGTCTCTCTCTCCAACTCTCACATCCTTCCTTCCTTGCTCCTCGGCAGCACTGACATGCTTTGCTTTATAGCACTGCGTCTTATCCATCCCCACAAAACATCCTGCTTTACTAGGGCTGGTGAATTTGTCCATGAAAAACCAGTACTCCCATAGCTATGGCCAAAGGTTTTGCATCACCCTCTACAATTAACTGATTTTGCTTCATAAAGTCGAATGAAGCCTGCTGCATAATGTTACATTAACATATTGAATTACATACCGCTTCATAGTTTTCCTATATACTTAAGGAAAAACTGACAAATAGAAAAATGTGACATTTCAAAATCTAACATGAAATACTGTTATGGCTTCTGGTTCACTTTTGTGATATCATTTTGTAGTTTCTTTGATTACATGAGGTTATATAAAAGATAAAAATTATGTTCAAATAGTTTTATAAAAAAGAAAAAAAAGAAAAAAAAATGGTTTCAATCCTAAAATTCTAGGTGATGCAAAACTTTTGGCCATAGCTGTACACTACCCAATTTTGGACACTATTCTTTAAATAGCCATTTAAATCCATACAGTATGGAAGTATTGGTAAGGTGTAGGTTTCTGCAAACCGACAGACCTAAAAAAAAAGATAGCACATGGACAATCTATTTACCACCCTGTGTGTATTACTTTATAAATGAAAATCAAATCATCTAGTTAAATAGTTCACAGGAGACTGAGTATATATATACACTGCTCTAGTTAATTTAAATGAAGCACAGTATTTAAATGGAAGAACATTAAGTGAAACCAAAAAAAGACAACTGTAACTGCACAAGGCTTGGAGTATGTGCTGCAGTATAGCATAAATAAAACATTTAGCGCCCATCTACACAAGATAAAAAAAACAGGAACTGCAAGAGAATACCGATAACAAATACAGCCACTTCTCCGTTTCTCATAGAATGCAAGCTAACGGTGCTGATTTGTAATTGCCCACATTATTACACACTAGAAACGGACACAAAGAAAATGGAGGGTCCATTGATCTCGCTGTCAAACAAACACACGGGTACTCTGAAAGCATGAGCTCTTACATATGTGCGATGTTTTTTTTACACAAATGTAGTACCACATCCAAAATCTAAGAGAAAGCTCCATGACCGCCAATTGAATAATGCGTGCAGGTTAAAGAGGTACATTAACACTGCTATTAAAACACATCAATAAATAAAGACATCAAACTGATGATCTTAATCACTCGTCGTGCGAGTCAGAATCTCACAGTATAAAGACTTAGGCAAAGGGAAATCACGAGTTGCCGGTCCTCTGGCAGTAAGGTATTGCCGTATTTCATTACACCATAACATAAACTACTTCTATTTTGATGGCTACACAGTACCGATTGCACACAGTTTACGAGTCGCATGTAGGTTTAACAAATTAACTGACACCAAATTAAGACACCTGCTAAAATAATACCCATTCGACTATTTAAGTTACCTGTAATGATGGACATATGAGATTACGCAAAGACAAATAATGTAAATGAAAAAATAAATAAATAAAAGGTTTTGCTCTTACTGCGTTAAAACGTCCTCCACCGGCTGTTCCCACAGTGTCACTAAATAAGACTCAGCTGAAAAACAACTCCGCTGGATTCTTTCGGTTTAGACCCCGCCCCTAGATTTGGCATCATGGGTACTGTAGTTTGTAAACACAGCTATTTTTGTAACAGTTGAAGATAACAGGTCGTATATTTCGTTTTTCAGCTTCAGTGCTTTTCAACTTACTCTTTCAGTGTTACGTTGTGTATTTTTGGTGCACTGTTAAAAATATGTGTAGTCCGCTGCGTGTTTATCTCAGGAGCTGCTGCTCAATGGCAGCCGCTACGCGTTCCCACAGGAGCTGCTGAATCGTCGTGAACCCGCCTTGACAAAATCAGCACAACACGTGTTGTGACTGGAAAAAGATAGCTGTGCACATGCGCACAATGAGCAGGGGACACTGAATTCTACGGAGAACACAATTCGATACTACACACCTGCAAACTCTGAGGACAAACAGAATGGAAAGTAGTGAAAGACTGAACCAGTCCTGAGGATAACCGGTTGCTGGTTCCATGAAATAGCTTTAAAAAATCAAGAATAAGGAAAATTGCAAATCATGGCGGCTAGAGATTTTCTTCTGAGGAGCCAATATAGACTTGTTGACTGCTGCCGACTTCTTGAGACAGACAATGTTGACCGTGACCCGGTTCCGTTTGTATTAACAATCTACACAAGCGGTTTTTTTTTTCTATTTCAGTTTTACTCTTAAATATTGAGTTACAATTTCTAATATTAGATTCAAAGTCAGATCTTTCAACACGTGTTTAAAATGACATATTAGTTACAGTGGGGTTGCCACTGAATTAAAGCGAGAAGTCTCAAGGCAGTTAATGCTCGTCTCGTACTGTCCGGGTCTATCGCTTTCACTAGACTTTACCCAATGCCCAAGTCCATATACCGCCACTAAATGGGCGGGAATGGCAGATGTAACTTAATTGGATAATTTGTTACATGCACTGTTTTCTTTAAATGCATTGGTTTAAATTGCATTTTCAATTATCGGATTGGCCAAATTATTACGTGTAATAATTAGAATTACAACATGTACTAAAGTCAAAACAGAACGTGTACTAAATATTTGAAACGCATAGCCTACTAAATAACGCGTTGTTCTTCTTTTTTGGGGGTTTTTACCTGGATGGCCGTTATCTGTCGCATTTGTACTCCCTGGATCATTTCACATACGCAGTGTCTTCTTGGGTCAAAGCATGTTACTGGCTAGTCAATAAGGGAAGCAGTGAGGACAAGACAGTATAAAGCATGGCTTGTGTTATTTAACAGATATCAAGTTTTGCAAGGAAAATACATGCTTGCTATAATATATTTGCCTCAAAACTGTACATTTGAGACCTATAACTTGATTTGGTCTGCATGGAGGAGACATTTTATGGAACTATTTTGTTAGCTAAGATTTCTTTAACGGTACAAAGCTTATCACAAAACACCAAATGGCCAGTGATGTGTATGCACGCGGATGGTGGAGAAGGTGGCTACTTTCACGATACGCAGACTTTGTTAAGTCTGCGCAGATTCTGTGCAGATTTTGCGGAAAATCTGTCCAAATTCATCGTCTGCGTGAACTCAGCCGGAAAAGACGTCATCAGGTCACGCATCCACGGGCTTAAAAGTCTGCGCAGCCGCGCAGCTTCTCAAGAGGTACTGCGCTGGAGCAGCCGCGGCTCAAAACAATAGACGAGCGCTGGCTGACAAAGAAGCGTGTAGGCAAGCAGATACAATCCTCACTCCATGTGCTACTGCCACCTAGCCAGGGGGTGTGAATCGCCTTCGAGTCATGTCATTAATTATCTTATAAATGATTTGACTCTTTTTCCACAAAGTTATTATACTTTTCAAATATTCAGATATTTATTCTAAAGGTTTAAACATGTAAAAATAAAAAAGCTAAACGGTTGAAATGAACCTAAAACTGCTCTGTTATTTTCAGCATGTGTAATTGGGTATTGATGAAAGGCTATCAAGGACAGGGAATAACCTACTTTGAATTAAGGAGAATAAATCAGCTTTAATAATAGGTAGTTGAAGTGAGATATGTGCAAGTATTTGAACTATTTTTGTCCCAAATCAAAATACAGTACTGTCGAACAACCCCTTTGTGAGAGGGCGGGGGGGAATCCTGCCCTTTATAATACTCATTAATTTGTCTCGCATCACAAAACATACGTTTATATGATCACTTTATAGAAGGGACTGTTTCTACTATACATTTTCTGATCATGCTGTAAATTATGAAGCTGGTGGAGCACAAAGGGAACTTCGATTGCATCCACTTCTGCGAATAGAATTTCTCTCAACACCACCTCCGTATTGATTCTGCTCAGAACGGTAGTTCAGCTTCCAAAGCTGTCCACGCTGCGTCTGCGCAGACCGTGACGTCACGCGCAGACTCCCGGCTGCAATCTAGCCGGCAAAAAAAGTGTCGTGAACGCACCCCGTCAACTACTGTACAGCACCCACAATGCCATAGACTCGGTATAGCTATTACACACTTCCTCCCACAATCCCAAGAGTGAGCAGAGCAGAGGAAAGGAGAGGAGACGAGAGAGACCAGCGAGGAAGACCGAATAAGAGCGGAGTTTGAGTCGTTTTGTTTTAAAAAGAAATACATAAATAAAATAAAGATTTAAACTGTATGTGTACGTATAAAATCGTAATTTCAAAAGTAGAGGATAATTCATAAGTAACCGCAATGTCGGCCCAGGCTCAGATGAGAGCTTTGCTCGACCAGTTGATGGGGACTGCAAGGGATGGTAAGTATGGCAAACGCCCATTATTTCGTTTTCGAAATGGATACCATCTTTGCTGTGCTCCGAACAGAAGAAATGTAAACAAGGCCGGTAGCAGGATCTTTTTCTTTCTTTCTAATAACGTGTATGTATCGTTGTTTGGTGGTTAAATACCTGCGCTTTTTTACATTTTTATTCTTTAGAAATTTATAAAACAGGCCTAAGGCCTAGCTTTTCGTTTCCAGCCTGCTAATTCATATGAGTAATATTAGTTTGTCCTTTCGAGCAAAGGCCTATTTTAACGTTACTTTACAAACTTTAAAATAATTAGTTTAAAAAGGTTTATACAAGCCGTATCTGCAAATACAGAAATAAACGAAACGCGATCTATCCAATGGAAAACTAGGAGTGTAAGTTTTTGTGATTTTTATTTTTTAATTTTTTATATATCATAACAGATTTTGGTTTATTTGAATAGTGGTGTTTTAATATATAATCACGTAACGTGTATATTTTAAGACACTCTTCTATGGTTAATAAAAAAAAGAAAAATCTGTATTTTTGGGATTCCAGTAATAGGGTTACACATGTACTTGTAGAAGCACAGTAATTTAAAAGGTACATGACGTTTGGCAAGGATGTTAATATTTTAAAGGCTTTTATTATGGCTGCTTCCGGATGTAAATAATTCCTTCACAATGCAGAACGGAGTACTAGTCCGGTTGGTACCTCAATCTTAATATTAAGATTTGGGCTTTAAAGTGTTCAGATGGCAGCTTTAAAAATAAGTGTCTAGTCAATAAAACACTACTAAATACATGTTGGTACCTTTAAGGCAGTGGGCTTTTTGTAGTGGCCTGTCGGTGATGTATGTTTTAAGATGCAGTGTCTATTTTATTTTAAGTTTGCAAATGATCGGGTTCTAACGTTCCTCAAAGACTAATGAATGTTGCTTGTGAGAAGTGTGTGTGTGTAATAAGTTGAATTTTAATTGCTTCCCATACCTATGTTAAATACAAACTGAACAATTGTGGCCCCTTTATTTTATTTGTAAAGGTTCAGTGTATCTTTGCCAGCCTACATCAATCTGCAAGGGAGTTGCAGAAAAGCCTCATGTTCATCGATCCGTGAGTCACAAATATAATTTTTAAAGCTGTTATGAATATCAAACAAACATGTTTGCTTTTCAGAAGTAATTTCTTTTGAACAACAAAAGTAAAGTGGGGGGAAAAAAGGACATCATTAAATGCAAACATTAGGAATAGTATTTACAGCATAATTAGAGAGTGTCTGGTTGCTTGCAAGCCATGGAACAGTGTATATATATATTCTAATAGTTACACAACATTTGTCAGACACAGTAGCCTAAATTTTCACATACCATTTGACACTTTGACTTTGTGTATCATTCCCCTGACTTCCTTACTACAGGTGTGGGCAAGAAAGCTTTTCCCTTTTATACTTTTCAACAGCGGGTATAAAATTCTGCAGCTGAGGGCTTGAAGATGCAGATGGGTACAGTATATGAGGAAGCTCACAGTGTGTATTAACTAACCACCTTTTTTTTTAACTTTTCAAAGCTGCATCTCTATTAGGGCTCCAAGAGTAACTTGCACCCACTCAGGCCTGTTGGAAAGCTTGTCTTTGGGTGCTAAGTAAATCATGTCAAATTAGCAGCTGCTGCAGAACCCCAGCAGGGCTATAAAAGCATGCTAAACTGGTGCTCCGCTAAACAGGCCCACTGCAGCGTGCCCTGCTGGCCTTGCCCAAAACCATGTGATCGACCCTGTTGGAGCGCTCTTTCTTTTTTGTTTCCACTGATCAATCGTCTTCAACCGCTGGCCCTGCTTTTCAAATAGCAGGGAATGAGCACCGTTGCCTGTAAAGAATTATGGAAAAGTAACATTGTTTGGTGCTTTCAGTGTGGGCTTTGAATAAGACCCCCTTTAAAACCCCCTCTGTATTGGTGCCTGCACTCTTTCACAACTGTGCTTGTAGTGGCTGGTGTAGAATAAGTAAGGTTCAGTCCTTGTGGGCTCAGAATTTGGCAACATCTGGTGGAATGGAAACCTTAATTAATGTTGCAGTATTAACAATATATAATAAACACCCATAAGTGTTTCTTTAGGGTCCTGATTTGTATTCACTTGATCCCTTTGACCCTCGTATTGTTGCACAGCTGTAACCGTGGTATACAGCAACCATGTCGTAAAACAAATGGTTTTAGTTTAAGCGCTGCAAATTTGGAGGTGCCAGGTAGTGTCAAGGATATCTATTTGTCTACAAGGACTTCACCTTAAATATGAGTCCTGACACCTTCCAAACTTCAACATTTTCTGTAAGAAATGTGCATAAAAAAATGAATAATTAAACATTATTAAATTATATGTAGTAGTGTTACCTGATGTGTTCAGCTGTAATTGTTAAAATAACACATGAAATAACTTGCCATTGCAAAGCTAAAGTATCATTCATTCAAAGCTTTATATAAAAAAAAAAAATCTATGTATTTATACACTGGAATTTCCTGTTGGATCAAGTCACTTTGTATATGTTTGGTTTCATGCCTTTTTTAATGGTCTCTCTTTTACTGAAACCTATTTCAGGTGATGAAACTCGACAGAGGGTGAAGTTTACTGACGATCGTGTCTGCAAAAGCCATCTTCTAGATTGCTGCCCCCATGACATTCTTGCTGGAACGGTATGTAATTTATCATACTAGGAGACAAAGATGCTATTTGTATTGTGCCAGAAAATATGTTCAATGTATCTTATGTACACTCAATTTCAGTGTCAGTAGTAACTCTGGAGCTTTTTAAGTGGATCTATTTAGTGGATGAGAATCACCATCTGTAGTAAAACAATGCCAGAGTAAATGTGTAACTACAGTGGTATGGTGTACCGATACCCACAGCACATGGCACAATTATGTGACATACATTTCTCCAATGTTAACGTTTAGAATAAATATGATCTGATATCGCATGTTTTTGCTGCTTAGATAAGTCTAGATGGAGTTTCAAAATGTTTGACTTCTCTTGGCAGCGCATGGATCTGGGGGACTGCTCGAAGATACACGACTTGGCACTGAGAGCTGATTATGAAATCGCTTCCAAGGACAGAGACCTGTTCTTTGAGTTGGATGTAAGTTAGGCTTTCAGGTGAAGTTGTTTGTGGTAGGGTTGATTCTTTATCTGACGTAAATCGAAGTTGAGCAAGGAGGATATCGCAAAGCATTATCTTGGAGTAAATTCTTTGAACACATTATTTAATCTGATCTTAATGAAGGGAATTAAAATTCGCATTTACAGGAGTGAACAGTAGTTTTATTTAATTTATTGTAAAATCGAATTTATACAAGAACAAGAATTCCTCATTTTTGTTGTGCTACTAAGTGTCAGTCTAAATTAAGAATCTCTTGCTACTTGTCTGCTTGCAACAAATAAAGCAAGCATTTGTAGGGGGTTTATGGGAAGTACGTTTTAGTGGGGCTTTACTGTTTTGAACTAATGCTGATGTCTCCCTGCATCACTTGCTCTTATGCAAATTAGAATTGTACACGTTTGTATACTGCACTTCAATATATCTTGTAGATAATAAAATGCTTAACTTTGAGTAATAAGTTCCTCCTGTTTTAAGCTACTATTTTTTTGTTGTAGGCAGTGGATCATCTTGAATCCTTTATTGCCGATTGTGACAGAAGAACAGAACTGGCTAAGAAACGCCTGGCTGAAACCCAGGAAGAAATAAGTGCCGAAGTTGCGGCAAAGGTGAGGGAATAAAAAGTTGCTCTTGTTTTTTCAGCTTCTGGGTCTAATCGCCTGAGCATTGCAGATCAAAAACATTTTCTTTAATATCTGACGATACTTATTATTTTTTCCAGGCTGAAAAGGTCCACGAGTTGAATGAAGAGATCGGAAAACTCCTAGCCAAGGCAGAGCAGCTGGGGGCCGAAGGGAATGTGGATGAGGCTCAGAAAGTACTTCAAGAGGTTGAGAAAGTGAGAAGCAGGAAGCGTGAAGCAGAGGTAGCGTAATTTACAGCTATTGAGTGGAGTTTCCCCACTGATTTTTAGGGTTTGACAAATCCTCCTGTGAATGTGGATGCTTAGTTTAGATTTGGTAGGACATTTGTCGAGTGGTAGAGGAAGTTAAGTTACTTGGAAATCAAACAGTCCCAGCTCTCATACAATGCCTCTCCTTGTATCTCAGGAGGAATACAGAAACTCAATGCCTGCGTCTAGTTTCCAGCAGCAGAAACTGCGTGTGTGTGAGGTGTGCTCCGCCTATCTGGGTCTCCATGACAACGATCGCCGCCTGGCTGATCATTTTGGCGGCAAACTGCACTTGGGGTTCATTCAGATCAGGGAAAAGCTGGAGCAGCTTAAGGTAGGTTTTAAAATGTAAGCTTCATGTGGTCTACCATGGAGTCTTTATTTTTAGCTTGTAATGTGGAAGGATGGACCAAGGGGGGGTGACTCGGATATAAGTTTGTGTCTTTATTTGTTGGTGGTGTTTTTTTTTTTTTCCTCAAATTGGCAAGACATTTGTTTAATGTGCCATTTGATGGGTTAAATTCCTGTTTTTTAGAAAACTGTGTCTGAAAAGCAGGAAAAACGAAACCAAGAGCGCCTGAAAAGACGAGAAGAGAGGGAGCGGGAAGAAAAAATGAAGAGGAGGTAGGTCTTTCCTTTACTTGTGTAAAGCAGAATAAAAAGGGAAAAGTCTAATGTGAACTGCACTTTTCCCCCACAAGGGTATTGGTAAATCTCTGTAAAGCACACTGTGTTGTGTGCAGGAAGATCTCCGCTATTTAAAAGCTACTTTAGTTACCCTGTTGATTGGCCTTCCTATGGAAGCAGGAGTTTGTCAAACATGACTTCCCTGGGCTATTTTCTTGAGGTATATCTCAAGTCCTTCAAACCCACATACTTCTGTTATGTGGCTGACTTGTTCATTTGTTTATACATTGAACAAGGAACTGCACGGTCCGTTCTATCACAGAATACTAATGAATGTTGCCAGTATGGTTTGAAATTGTTCTGTGGTTGAAATGAAACTGCAATACTGGCATATATATTATTGTGATGACGTGGTGTACTCCACTAGGGGGAGCGCTTTACTCGTAGGTTTTATAATAAAACTTCATCACATTTTATGGGAAT
This sequence comes from Acipenser oxyrinchus oxyrinchus, assembly GCA_030684275.1. NCBI lineage: Eukaryota > Metazoa > Chordata > Actinopteri > Acipenseriformes > Acipenseridae > Acipenser > Acipenser oxyrinchus. The sequence continues at coordinate 28,568,229 of CM060262.1, read as the reverse complement.
GATGGAGGCATCAGACAAGCTTGCACACTGAAAAGCAATTGCAAATCAAATCCCAACTCTGACCATTTGCCGTTTTGATGGCTGTACATACGTCCAAGTCAGGCATTACTGCATCCTATCCTGTGCGGGTCAATTTGTGAACAGTCTGTAAAAGCAGGTTCTGCCCCAGTAGACATGAATTTAGAGTTCTGTGCTAACCGTTACTTTAACACTCTACTCCCCAGAGGGGATTCTTCAGTGACTGATGCCCCAGGAGAACAGCCTAGGGGGACAGCATCAGGGTAACTAACTCTCCTTCTGTCACGTTTGTTGGTGCATGCAGGGTGAGAGCAATCCTGAGAGCCTCTCTCACAGTAGTGCAAGCCTTAAGATTGGACCAATTGTGTACTACAAGGAAGTGGCAGACATATGTAAACATGTCCTTGATGCTTTGTTCTGTAATTATATTTATGAATGAAACATAGAATAGGGCTGCATTTTTGAAAAGGTGGGCGTGCATTGTTTGAGCCGAGGCAACAACCTTTGTTATACTAGTGACCAGATAAAATGTTTGTGTTTCATTATTTTTTCAATGCCGTTGCATTTATACTTTTGTCTTTGGAAGCGCTGAACTTTTTTTTTTTTTTTTTTTTTGTTTGTTTTGTTTTAGGACCAGATCACGAAGCAGAGAGCGTAAGAGGTAGGTCCATGGCTTTTAAAATGTAAAAAACTTACCTACTCAAGTGCCCAGTCAAAACATGACTTATCTGCTTGTGTGCTTCATAAAAAAAAATCAATCAATATGGAAACTAGAAACACCCATTCAAGAAGTACCTTCTATTGGTGTAGTTTTAGAAATCTCCCTTTCCTCCTCTCCTCCGGTAGGTCCCGCTCTCGGGAGCGCAGGAGACGCCGTTCTCGCTCCTCTTCCCGGAGAGGAGGGAGGTCCCGCCTCGCCCAGAGATCGGGAGAGGAAGCGCCGACACCGCAGTCGCCTCCCGCAGCAAGGGCCGCGCGCAGCCCCGGGACCGCAGCAGAGACCGGAGCTCCAAGCACAAGTAAGCACGAGCCACAAACACCACTGCAATCTCTCCCCAACCACGCAGAAGCCTCCTCTGTAGCACTAGTTCTCAGATCTCCATTCTATTTCAACCACTTCCTAAATGTTCACTTTAAATCCCAGCAGTTTCTGATTTATATCAACTAGTTTATACATTGTTTATATAAAATCACCTAAATGTCCGTCCTCAAACTTTTAAATCTTCTCTGCACAGCAGTAATTTGCTTTGAGATCCAGTACAGCACTAGCAAGGTCTTCCATTTTTGCTTCCAAGGTGAAAGAAAATGACTTGTGTTGGTAGATTTACTACCTTACATATGGCGCTGTTCCGAACGACGCAACAGGGCACCGGAGTCTAATATATATGCCCTTTTTATTAGGTCTTCAAGAGACCGTTCTTCCCGGGACAGATCTCGGGATAGGGACAGGAAGGAGAAGAGCTCCTCGGAGAGGAGGCAGGAGAGCGTGAATGGGAAATCTGAGTCCAGGAGATCAGAGGAGAGAGAGGCTGGAGAGATCTGAGGAGATTGGAGCCTATTTTGGTTCCATGTTACACTGTACATTCACAGAAAATGAACCTCAGCAATTTGTCTTCTCTCTTTCTGTACATGTAGTTGAGCATAACTGTTAAATACTGCTGGATATAAGGATTTCTGTAGCTATATATATATATTTTTTTTTCATTTTTTGGGGTTTATTTAAGAAGCTTTTTTTTTTAATATTCACATGGTTCATCAACAGACTTACCGAAATCAGTTTTCTTTAACAGCCAGACGGGATGGTTGGGGTAAACCGGGAATTGCTTGCGAGACCAGTAGGGTCCTCTTTGTTTTTTGCCTTTGCTTCACTGATGTACTGTAGGGCTTGAGTAAATCATCATATTTGGTGATGGCTGTATAGAATTAGAACAAGAAGAGTTATTCCTCATTTTTGAAAAACAGATTTGTTTTTAACATCAGTTTTATAAAGTACAGAAACCAATTGTATATAAAGTTTCCTTTTTTGAATGCCTAAACAAATTTGTATTGAATAAACATTTTGCTTGTTTCCCCCTGAAACTCTTGACAATGACCCTGTATCAAATCTAAATGGAAGTAGTTTCTGGGGTGCGGACCTCTTTCTGGCTGTTGCAGTGATCAGTTTATTTCTGCCTCTTATTTTTATTTTACAATTTCATTTCATTAAGTTATTCCTATACTTTTCTAGAAATTCAGGCTTTATATTTTGACCCACAACCCTGAACAAATGCAAAAGCTTGCATCCCTGGGTAAAATTTATTTGGCAGATTTAGTGGAATATTGCATTTAAAGGCAAGGGAATTACATGGATTGTTGGGAGTCTGAGAATTTTGGAAAGTGTAAACATATAAACTAAATTAAGTTTTACTATGAATGCTTTGTCATTTAAGAACATTACTAGAATTGATGTCCCCCCATTGGTAGTTTGTCAGTAATTATTTTTGGACCATATGTTTAAGCTGACAAAACTTGCTGTAAATAGTGCGTAAGAATTTCCAAATGGTTCCTGGAAATATTCCTCTTGTGCCTCATTTCACAATTATACTTTTATCTGTTTCCAAAAAGTGATGGCTGTTTTTATTTTACTTTTAACTGCATATTTCCTTAAAAAAAGCGCATTTCTTATTTTTGGTAGTGGAGAACCATGTAATCCAACTGAATTGGAGGATTGAAGCAATGTGGTTTATTGACATTCCTCAGGCCTGTATAAAGTGGCCTACAGTTTCAGAAGGATTTGTAAAGTGCGGTTTCAAAGAGACATGTACATACCTATTCGACTACCTGAAAGTCAGTTAATTGCGTAGGGGTAGTAGTGATTTTCCTTTAATGAATTATGACGTGCAGGTACAGTATTTCCTCACTTGCATGGTCTTTGTTCATCCATTACATAACCATACTCCCTAGTGTTGACTTCAGTGTTGCCTAAGCCTTCCACATTCACTGCCAATGAGACCTTTCAACAGGTCACTTCTACAAAGTATTCAAACATTTTCTTTGATCTGCCCAAGCTTATAGCTGCACTCAGTTTCCATTCCAAATCTTCACACAAGCTTTGCTACCATGTACAAGACCTCATCAAAGCTATCACACTTGACATTTTAATTCAAAATCTTTACTGAAGTAGTCCTTAACAGGGCAACAGACATTCCACAGGTCTTACAACACTTTTCTTTGATCTACAAATCAATCACAGTAAAAAATAATCCCTTAATTTGACAAAGTTATAGTGCTGTTACAGCTGTAATTTATAATAGATAACTAGACAATTCACTTCTCCACAACCCTTGCAAGATGAGTTTAAAAATGCTATATATACAATATTCCAGGTAGTTGTGCAAAGGCATAGCTGTAGGGTAGGGGTACTCAATAGGCAGGACTCTGAATCCGGACCGCCAAGCCATATATAACAATCTTATTTTTTTGCTTGCATTCACATTGGAAATGCTGTGAATTTTTGAGACAGCATGAGAGCGTGGAACGTGAGGATACAGTAGCTGTCGCTGTGATAGTAGTAGATACTCAGTACCAGCTATCAAGTCAACAGTAAAATTCTGTGGTTATGGCAAGGAAATAACTCATGCAGTAACAAGTCAGTAAAGAAGGCAGACTAGTAAAAACGAGACAATTTTGATTCTCCAAAAACTCCTTTAAACCTAGTGAAGAACTCTCAAACCAACAGCATGTGTAAAAACTATATTTGTGTATACTCTGTGTTTGTTTGTCGGTGTGGAGTTGGGAGTGACAATGTGCTCCGGACTTTGACCTTGTTGTGAACCAAGAACTATGGACCATCACTAAAATGATTGAGTACCCCTGCTCTAGGCCGGGCGGTGTTCTTCCACTGGCGGCCCACGAGAGAATTCCGTTTGACCCATCTAGCGTCAGCTGTCCAAAAGCTGAATTTGAGATTAATAGGTCGCCGCTATCTACAGGGCATTTGTGTTGCAACGCCATAATACTGGAACACGTGATCACTGCACTTAGGGTCTCTTCCTCCATTAACGTACTACCGACAGCAGTGGTGCGCAAACTGTATTTAATAATAAATACATGCATGACAGCTAATTAGTCCAAGTCCTTACCTTTCAAATGAGCCGTTGACGATCACCCTAGTTGTCATACTCATTTTAAAAGCTGAATTTGCGGTACGCATTTTCAAAATTTATAAATTATATCTGAAAGTACAAATTTCAAAACTTTTAAAAATGTGTTTGTTAACATTTATGCATTTAGCTAAATCTGGAATTTGCGTGGTTAAATGTAGGAAAAAAAATACGCGATTTACAGGAAAAAGAATTGACCTTATCTCGTCCCAAATTCAAGACCTTCCTTCACATTAAATTGGTGAGCAACAAAATGCATGAAAAGAAATGGTGGCGGTGTCGAAACCAACACTGCCTCCCCGTATAGTGCTACCGAACTATTGTGATTTATGCGCTGTATTGGTTTTATCATATAATAAATATCTTAGAAGTAAAGGTCTCCTTATTCCTCATCTTTCTCTGCTTGTACCTAATAATATACTGAGGGCTTCTGGTTTTCGTCCTGTTTAACTACTTCCTTTTTAAAAAATGAGCCTAAGGACTATTTAATGCGTTTTGGTTTCTGAATTAAAACGGAGAAATGTGTTAATTGTGAAATCAATTCGTTAAAGAGAGGCGAAAAGTCGGACGAAAGCACCGAAAAACAGAAGCCGACCTAAGAGTGTGTGCGCAACTCGCGACGCGGAGTGGAGAGGGGTCTCTTAGAGAAAATTAGCGGTGTATTTATTATTGTTTTCATAAAGACAAAATGACAAACACCGAGAGAAAGTAAGACAAAAAATATGCAAGCAGAGTAAATTAAATAAAAAATAAAAAAAAACAACAACAACTGTCAAAGATCTTTTATTTGGGCTTAAAATAAATTTAAAAAAAACTGTTTGGCAACAGTAAGAAAAGCACCAGCGCCTGTCAAAGATGACACGTTATATATGCACTTTTTTCCCCCTCTGCTTTACCGTCATGCCATGTATTTAAGTTATAAACCGTTCATTTATATTTAAACATAGTGGAGTTAAAAACGCAATGCGACATTTTTAAATCAGGCGCTTAAGATGCTGATGCAACATAAATAAAGCGATTAATAATTGACGTGCGAGGGAGTCAATTTCAGTCAATAAGAAATGGAAATTAGATGTCCATTAATTTCTCACGAATCTCACTTAATTGCACATTTCATAGTTTAAATAAAATTAAGATCATTAGCTTGCTGTTTTAATAGCATTGCTGAGCTTTGTATAATTATTTGCTTGCAAGATGTCATTTGAATAATGTCAGGAAAATATCAGGACAAATAAATTTGCTTTCTATTTTTATTATTAAATGGCGATCAGACATTATATCGTTGTAAGTAGTTATTTCTGAGATGTATTAGTTCAGTGGTTTTCAACCTTTTCATCCCAAGTACCAGTGTTTCCAGCAGGAGCCACTAGGTGCACCAGTAACTATTGCAATCTTAAACGGATGTTGTCTGTACTCGCTTGTTTGTTGTCTCATTCTGCTGAATGGTTAATCTGTGCTGCTGATGACTGCAATGAACTCACCATGCTTATATCTTAAATATTTTGCAAGAGGTGTGTATGGAATTGGTGACCGCACTTTTTATTGTGTACAGTTGTAATATGGGAAAGAGCATTCTGCAGCTCCCATACTCATTGTTAGTGGAGTCCTGATCTGACAGCAAACACAGGCAGCTCTTATGATTACATGTTTATTTTTCAGTAAAAACAAGTTTAAATTGCAGTGAGTACGTTCTGCTATATTTACGATATTAACAACACCACATCAAACACATTGTCATATATTTTAGATATTTTCATTAGCACATTCTGAGAGCTGAATTTACTGAAATACTTTTTTTTATTGCAATCAAGTAAGCTGCAGTCCATATCATTTTTAATTCACTTAATGTTTTAGTTTTTTTTTTTCAATAGTACACTTCCTAATAGTCCCAAGTATTTCTGTGCGTTCTGCTTTCACATTTCTTAAAATGGTCAGTTTGAGAAATAAACTTTGTTTTCCCTGCAACAGCTGACCCTGCTTTAGTACAAACCTCAGCTGCATATTGTTTTACATTATGGTCACTCTTAAATGACCGTGCCTGCTTCTTTGGCTGCATCCTGCATCCTCTAACTCGGGAATCACATCACCCTTAAACCCCCGACGGTAAACAATGTACTGTAACTAAATCTATAGGGGATGCAAGATGTAACAAACGAAAAAAAATCTGTTCGTGTTAACTTTATTTAGTCACTCTACGATTTGACTGGCGAAAGATAACGTTAGTTTATTGGAGTTCAATCAATCAATCAATATTTATTTTATATAGCGTCTTTCATAGTGGACCACCATCACAAAGCGCTTTACAAGATGAAGTAAAAAAACAATGCATAATACATCACAGTAAAAAAAAAAAAGCATAATGCATTAAATAAAAGGCTAGGATGTGAAATGGGCCACATTTATAAACAAATCTCAATAAATTGTCCCTACATGAACAAGGTCTGCACCGTGGCTAACAGTAAGAAAAAACGTTGTTAAGTGTATGTGAACTCGGTATGTGGTCAGGAGAGATGACGGAAATATTAATACTTATATAAAGGCATATATATTTTTTATTTATTACTGGGAGAAATATCTGAAGGAAGAGAGAGTATGAGACTATTATTAAAAGAAAAAAGATAAGGAAGAGAGAGTTTCAGACGGATAGTAAACATTAAATAATGTTGGGTTTTAGAATTAAAAATTAGGGTAATGAAAATGTTGACACGGGCCATGAACAAGTTCAAGTTCAATTCCCACCTAAATCTTTTATTTTTACCTTAGGTTATGCAGCAGTAAATATATCAAAAAGTGGCACTTCAAAATGACACCAGCCTGATTTTACTTTAGTGAAAACCTTGGCTACATTTCTTTTTTCATTAAAAACGTGTAACTTAGTTGTTCTTTGCTGATATTAATGCTCATCTTTCATATTGAAACGTGTGTACTTACTAATAATTTAAACTCACATTCGTTTAATAATAAACATTTAAGTATGTTATGTCCCTGAATGACTAAAGCTTTTAGAAATACATGCTGATTGATAAAAAGCGTGAGTCAATATAAAATGTAGCTCATTATATAGATATATAGATTTAGATTTTCCAGTAAATATATTCCAATACAATGCCGATTACTGGACCTCAAAGCCTCCACTAGTGTTTTCAACTATTATAACAACCTTTACTTGTATAAAGAAGGAAAAACATTGAGTGAAATAGCTCGCATCACTCAATTTTCAAGTTGTGGTATCCGAAGCATAATCAACAAGTACAGAGAAACATTATCTGTAATTGACAAACCCAGGACTGGAATCACCCAAAACCTGTCTAACAAGGATGAACAATACTTAAAGAAAATATCCTTAAGGAATAGAAAGTAGACAAACATGGTATTGACAACAGAACTGCCAGAAGGCACAGGTGTCGTTGTCCCTCAAATCAACAGTACGAAGGTCACTCTTGAGATCAGGACTTAAAGGATGTGTTGCAATACCTCTGTTAAGAAAGGGGATCAAGACTAAAAGGCTAAAATATGCACAACAACACAGAAATTGGACTATGGAACAATGTTCAAATGTGCTTTGGACTGTTGATGGATCTATATACACCAGTAAGACCTACCCTTTAAGTATTGAACTTTCGCACGCTTTCAGATGGAGGGGGCGAATTTTGTGAACTTTCTCCAAACCTCCAGTGTAAACTACAGCTATTGTAAGGAAAAAACCTTTATATACAGGCAACTGGAGAAAAAAAATTGTCTGGCTTCATAAACAAAGTAGGCTACCACAGGCAAGCTTAGATTGCAGTTAAAAACAAAAAAGAAAAAAACTTAACCTGCACATACAACATAAACCACATACAATGTCTGATTGTGCATCTTGGTTCCTCTTTGTAGTTCTGTAATCAATTTCCTGTGCTTGTGTGCTTCAAGATTGTATGTGGGTAGTGCATTTCTGTCAACTATGAACAAAGGGAGGGAGTGATATCAGATTATATTAACTGGTGAGCAATTTTTCAGTGGGCTCACCCAGTTGCTATAGTCATGTATACATCTGCCACCTGGAAAATCTCCCATCCATAGACAAAGATGCTTGGAAAGTAGGGCTGCCAAGAGATTAACATTTTAATATTAGTTCATCTTGGTTTTAATCACATATTATATTGATACCATTACTGAAGCCATTGCATTAGTATGTTTTATTACTTACATTATTATTATAAATATTTTAAAGTTCTTATTACCTATAAGGCCTTACAAGATCTGCTGACCCCATTCCCTGAGATTGGAAAATGCTAATCTTCTGACAGTCCCTAAAATTAATTTAAACTCTGTTGGATCCAGGGCATTGTTATAATGCCCCTTGTCTTTGGAACTTGCTCCCGATTCAAATCAGGAATGCTAGCTAAATCTTTTAAATCCTGTTTAAAAACGGACATGTTTGGGTCTGTTTATTTGTAGCTGGATTATATATTAGACACAGGCTTTTTTATATTTCTTTTGTAAAGCGCCCTGGTATGCTTGCATGAAGCACAAATTTCACTAAGGAGAAGAATATTCTGTATGTAACAGGCGATGCTAGGCGATTCTTTTGTTACATCACATATCACATCAGTTGTGCCTAGTGTATTAATACAGAAATAAGTTTAAAACAAGTAAATGTCAAAAGACTAAACGCGCGATTAACACGTGTTAAAACATTAATTCATTGCCAGCCTGTGGCGGGCATGTTCAGAGGATAACGAAAGATAACGATAACGATAATTGCAACCAGCACGTTACATGTTTCTGTGTTTATCGCTGTGTTGTGTCTGTGTTGTGTCTGTTTGATTTGGCCATCGTGCCTTTTGTTTTATTCAGTGTTTGTTTTGTGTCAAAACCTTTTATTTTGCTAAATATGCGCATGGGCACGTCATCCGCAGTAGAGTGTCTGTTTACTGGTCTGACGTCACCACCAAGCTATCTGTGAGGGTGCGTTGTTAAATTTATCGGTGCTCTGCATCGCTGAGCCGGAAGTGACACTTGGTGCTCATCGGTGCGGGGAATTTAAGAACAGTTTGGTGAATCAACATAGGTGATAATAGAAAGGTTGGTGCTGCGGTATGCAGGGCTGTGGTTGACATGTGCCAGCTGAAAGCTTATTAGGACGAAAGTTTAGTGATCTTTAACTGACTAATTAGGAGCTAGCTTGTTACATTACAATATAGAAAGAAGCTAGCCTGCAACTGTAGATATTTATAAATATGAATGTATTAATGGATACACTTTCAAACACAGTTTTCGCCCACTTTTCGCAACTTTGTAACATATTTGTTTGAAATATAAAAGGACAAATGACATACACGATAACAAAAAAAAAAAAATCTGTTCTCTCTGTCTCATATCGAATTCTTGTACGTCACCAGCTCAGTCGGCTACTCTGGATAAGTTGGCAAATGTGATATAGTTTATCAATAATGTTTATTAGCGCTATTATATATTTATTAAAAATATACAACTCCATACCCATTTTCAAAAGATTTGGCGTCTCAGAATATACAATTACAATAGTATCTCTGTACACAAGACAAACTTTCACAGTGGGAGCGGCCATTTTGGTTTTGCTGCAGTTCACCGACTCTCAATCCCGGTGAATCCGCTGCTCCAGCGGTGACGCACCGGTGAATTTAACAACAGTTCTTTCAGCAACTCGAGCAAGAATTTAACAATGGTTTGGTAAATCCGCTTTACATCGGTGCATGCAGCGGTGAATTTAACAACACACCCTGACACAATACGCAGAAGTAAGGTTACACAGAAATGTAGCAAACACAAACACCCTTGGAACAAACTCGTGAAGATAAAAAAAAAGGCAAAACAGTTGGGTATAACACATAAGAAAGAAAATTGTCATGGAAACCTGACCACAAAAAAAAACAACAAAAAAAAACAGGCACTTAGCACAGAAGAAAAAGTCAGTTCCACACCTAAAAAACACAGGAAACCTGCTGTTTGTAAGTTCAAAGTTTAAATTCTTCACTTTGGTTGCAGTAGCAAACTCCTAGTAAGACCATTGCAATTGCGGTTTTCTCTGTTCTGCCTCACAAAATGCAAATCTTATTTTAAATTTATTTCAAGTTATCAAAGTTGTAACTATTTTAAATAAAATTCTTTATGCAGTTCACTCTCTGTCTAATAACTCACTGACATAAACTCAGCAGTGTGGAGTAGTGGTTAGGGCTCTGGACTAAATGAGAATTTAATGCCCGCCCTACCCGATGCAGTATTGTATATGTACTGAATGGGCAAAAAATGCCCCTGGGCTATTTTACATCTAGAGAAATAGCAGTTCAGGGTGCACTTGTGTAAGCTTGTTCATTAAACTCTTGTGGATATGCTGTTTTTGAACAGGGGGACGATTATTCAGGTAGACACAGTGTTCATTTCAATGCTGCCTAAGCCTTCCACATTCACTACCAATGAGACATTTCAACAGGTCCCTTCTACTGTTCTACTGTATATGCAAACATTTCCCTTGATCTTCCCAAGCTTTTAGCTGCACTCAGTTTCCATTCCAGTTCTATAGAGGCTGGTGCTTTAATCATACACCATATTTTTTCATTTATACCTCTGTCCTTGCATATACAACATCATGTTCTCTTTCAGGTCCCTTAATAATTACAGGATGTGTTTTAACTTGTTGGAGCTAGACTTAGCGGTTAACACTTGGATTAGGCCTTACTGGTGGCATTAAAATTAAACAAGCTGTAGAATAGGAAGATGACTCATACTTGTTTGTTTTAGCTCCAAATTCACACACACGGTTTGCTACCTAGTACAAAACACCATTCAAACTGTCACACCTGACATTTTAATTAAAATACCCTGTAAAAATCTTTACTGAACTAGTCATTAACAGGGCCACCAGACATTCCACAGGTCTTACAAAAAATAATCCTTTCCCCCTTTGGCCTTCAAATCAGTCACAGTAAAAAATAAGCCCTTAATTTGACAATTTGAAAGCGCTATTACAGCTGTAATTTATAATAGATAATAGAGATCTAGAACATTCACTTCTCCACAACCCTTGCAAGACAAGTTTAAACATGCTATATTTACAATATTCCAGGTAGTTGTGTAAAGGTATAGCGACTAGGGCAGTGTTCTTCAATTTGGCAACACACCATAAAACAGGAACACATGATCACTGCACTATATCTGGTAATCATCCTTCTCCTCCCTGATTTACAACTCCCTCCCAACTCTGCAAGCTACCCTACCCTGTGTGCACATTCATTCCTATTCATATAAGTATATTCCATAACCCAATGGGGAATACTATTTTACAATTTACTATTAACTTCTAAAACTAATTACTCCTATCTTGTAACTTATATTTGTCTTTAAGGTCTGCCTCCACTGACTGACTGGGCTAAACACCATTAGTTTGGTTACCTAGAGAACCACGATTATGCTTTTTCTTTTAAACATGCACATTTGTGAGGTAAAGAGTGATTCACCCAGAGAGGCCCATAGAGCGAGAGACATACAGACAAAACAACAAACAGTGAGAGAAAATAAGACAAAAACTATTGAAGCACAATAAATTAGCTGAAAAACCAAGCCTGTCAAAGAGCTTTTATTTGGGATTAAAAAAAACCTGTTTGGCAACAGTAAGAAATGCACTTGAGCCTGTCAATGCTAACATGTTAAATATGCACTTGCCACACCCTCATGCCTTTACCATAAATGCTTTCCAAGATACTTTATATTTCAGGGAAGCAACCTTTAATTTGAGCAGTCAGCAATGAAAGAGGTCCACAATGCACCCATAAATTAATACATTTTTATTAAAATGACTAAATAATTAAGATAAAAATCAATGATATATAAAAAAGAAAAGATACTGGCCAATACTATACAATAATAATAATAATAACAATAATACACAAACACAATATTAAAACATAATTTCTCAGCGACTCTGTACAAAATACAAAAACAGTTCCATCCCCAGCCAGGCTATCAGTCCATAAGCACACAGGAACTCTCCAACGCAGCTGTTCATACTGGGTCACACTTAGGTGGAGGTTTTGTGAGGTAGAGGCTTGGCAGAAGCAGAAAATAGTGTTCTAAAAACAAAAGAAACAAAACTGACAAGTACAGCGATATGCTTTTGCTAGCTATTCAGCACTCAGTATATTGAAATCAACAAGTGCAAGAAAAACACAAACAATCAAACCACAAAAGAAAGGAAAGCAGCACTTAACTTTGTGAGGGGAGCCATCTATGACCGCCCCTCTTCTCTCTCTGCACCCTACAATAGTCCAGGGAATTGGTCTCCCTCACTGCCAGCTGCCTCCTATTCTCAGCTCACTGCTCCTGTAAATCTGCCCGGTCTCCTATTCTAATCCTGTCTCAGGTTACTGCTGTCACAGCCCCTCAGAAAGAAGCTAGTAATCCATTATTTCCATCCGTATATGCTCGGTTCCCCACAGACTAACGTTGGTTTGTTTTTCAGTTCTCCAGCAATCCAAATCAGACCGATCACTTCTTCATGATCTCTTAAGAGTTTATAAAGGAGAAAACAACCTCCCCAATCAAGGGTTCGTGGTCATTTACAGCTGACCATAATTACAGCAATGAGATTTCTTTTTAGCAACGGTGTCAATCAAATTCACTGCATGAGCTTTAACCCAGTGCACTTGGGGGTCCTTTTGGACCCCAGCAGTTCTTTGTCAGAAACAATGTCTTCAATGTTCTTAAAGAAAGTTTTGATTGCGGATCAGAATTCAATTTTTATTGGGCCAAAAATGTTCTGCTTTCTCCCCAAAAACTGAAACTAAAAAGGCATTTTCCCAAAAACTGAAAGTGAAAACCACAAATGTGATTTCCTGAAAATCTGTTGGGTTTCTAGAAAAACAAGCGTGATTCATGTGTAGTCAGTCTCCTATAGGTTATCGATATGGCTACACGTCCAGCAAGATATACAACAGCAGAAGCTTTGCAGAGCATTCTAAATGATGACAGTGAGTCTGATGGTGACTTTGACGTTGATGACACTGATGAAGAGTTTGTACCTGCAAGAGATGAGATGTCTGAAGCTGAGGATCACCAGTCAGGTACAGAATCTGACCTGATGAGCAAGAGACCAGCGGTAACCATAGTGATGAGGGTGATGGACAAGCAGAGGAAGATGGTCCACCTCCAAATGAAGCAATGCGTAGAGGAAGAGGATGTTGAAGGGAGGGCTAGGGGATGTGGTGTTGTAACAGCCTCGCAGAAATGACATGATTGGATGCAATGGGAAGGTATGTAAATGTTTGCTGCAATGATCACTTTCTGGACAAATGTGTTGTGATAAAAATGATTCAAAATGTGGATGCGTTCTCTTTTTGTTGTAGGTTTGGAGTCGGGAACCTCCTCCTCAAGGAAGACACCAAGCACAGAACATAATTCGCTCTCCTCCAGGTGGTACTAGAGATGGACAAGTGACATCCATCAAGGTGGCATATGAGCTCTTCGTTACCCCTGAAATACTGGATGTCATTGTAAGACAAACAAGCTAGACATGTGTTCGAAGAGTGGAATGATGCACACCCAGAAAACCAGAAACATTGGACAGACAAATATTACTGAAGTGCTTCTGCTACTTGCAGGAGTCGACAGAGGTCACCTGGAACCCCTGTCTTCCCTTTGGTCACAACAAAATGGGTGACCCATTTTCTGAGCACTCGTGCCAGAAAAAAGATTCAAGAGTATTTTGAGAGTCCTAAGATTTGACAACAAACAGAGAAGACAGGAGAGAAGAACAACTGATTAATGAGCAGCAATCAGTGATTCCTGGGAAACGTTTGTTGACAGGCTCAAGAAGTTCTGACATGGCAGTTGATGAGCAGCTTGTCCCATTGTTTTGTGGATTGATGAAACAAAAATCTAGCTATTTAATCATTGAGCTATTTCATAACCGTTTAAACAACCCCTTCACTGCCCTGTGGCCCCCTAAAGTTTGGACATTGCCTTATCTGACCTGCCAGAGAATGTAATTTGAATACCACTGCTCTAAGGGTCTTCCTACATAATGATCACCTGAAGGAGGAAAAATGAAGCCTGTCACCTAAGAATGTTGTGTACTAAGTCTTTTTACCAACATGTCACACAAGTAAAGCAAATGAGCTTCAGGCAATAGCAATGTCAAGTCATACTATTTAAGTAAGATTTACAAACGTTATATATCATTTAGATTTTCCAGTAAATATATTCCAATACAATTCTGATTATTGGTCTACTCATGCTTTCAGATGGAGGGGGTGAATTTTGCGAACTCTCTCCAAACTGCCAGTGTAAACTGCAGCTGTTGTAAGGAAGGGACATGTATATACAGGCAACTGGAGAAAAAAATTGCCTGGCTGCATAAACTATCTTCGGTAGTTTGGGCAGTTAAAAGCAAAACGAAAAAAAAAAACTTAACCTGCACATACAACATTAACCACATACAATGTCTGATTATGCATCTTGGTTCCTCTTTGTAGTTCTGTAATCAATTTCCTGTGCTAATTCTTCTTCTTCTTCTTCTTCTTCTTCTTCTTCTTCTTCTTCTTCTTCTTATTATTATTATTATCCAAAAAACAAACCAACTTAAAAAAAAAAAATGTTGTCCTATTTCTGGATTAATATCGTTGCCCCTTCTTTATAGTTTTATATTTATTTATACCGAATTAAAAACTTCAGCATTTGCTGTTAAAATGGTCAGACCCCTGACCAATTCTCTCATATTACTGAATTACAAATGGTACATTGAAATTTCGTTCTGTTTGATATTTTATTTTAAAACACTGAAACTCAAAATCAATTATTGTAAGGTGACATTGGTTTTAAGAAAAATAAAAAACTGAAATATCTTGCTTGCATAAGTATTCAACCACTGTGCTGTGGAAGCTCCCAGTTTACACCGATGAAAGAAATTGCCCTAACGAGGACACAATTACCTTACCATTGGCCTCCACCTGTGAACCATTAAAGTTGCTGTCACTTTTTCTGGATAAAAACCCCACTGTTGAAAGATCATTAGTCAGGCTGTGAATCTGAAGGAAAATGAAGACCTAAGAGCATTCTACAGAAGTTAGAGATAAAGTAATACAAATGCATAGATTAGGGAAAGGGTACAAAATAATATCCAAGTGTTTGGATATCCCAGTGAGCACAGTTGGATCAATAATCAGGAAGTGGAAGCTGCACCACACCACTCAAGAAAAGGCCGTCCCTCAAAACTCAGCGCTCAAACAAGAAGGAGACTTGTGAGAGAAGCCACAGAGAGGCCAACAATCACTTTGAAGGAGCTACAGAGTTCAGTGGCTGGGAGTGGAGTAATGGTGCACCAGTCAACCATATCAAGAGCTCTGCATAATACTGGCCTGTATGGGAGGGTGGCAAAAAAGAAGCTACTCAAAAAGTACCATCTGAAAGCATGTCTGGAGTTTGCCAGAAAGCATGAGAGTGACCCAGCTGAGATGTGGGAAAAGGTTTTTTGGTCAGATGAGACCAAGATAGAGCTTTTTGGCCAAAACTCAAAGCGCTATGTGTGGCGCAAACCTAACACTGCCCATGCCTCAAGACACACCATCCCTACAGTGAAGTATGGTGGTGGCAGCATCATGCTGTGGGGATGCTTCTCATCAGCAGGGACTGGGCATCTTGTTAAAATTGAAGGAAGAATGGATGGAGCAAAATACAGGAAATACTGCAAGAGAACCTGCTTCAGTCCGCTAAAAAACTGAAGCTTGGGAGGAAATTCACCTTTCAGCAGGACAATGATCCCAAGCACAAGGCCAAAGCAACATTGGAGTGGCTCAAGAACAAAAAGGTGAATGTCCTACAGTGGCCCAGTCAAAGTCCTAATCTCAATCCCATTGAGAATCTGTGGCACTATTTGAAAATTGCGGTCCACAAGTGTCGTCCAACCAACCTGAACAACCTGGAGCAAATCTGCCAAGAAGAATGGGCCGAAATCACTCCGACACTGTGGGCAAAGCTGGTACATACTTACCCCAAAAGACTTAAAGCTGTTATTGCAGCGAAAGGTGGCTCTACCAAATATTAATGTGTGGAGTTTGAATACTTATGCAAGCAAGATATTTCAGTTTTTTACTTTTCTTAAAAATATTTCCCAACATAAAACCAATGTCACCTTACAATAATTGATAAATAATTGAGTTTCAGTGTTTTAAAATAAAATATCAAACAGAACGAAATTTCAATGTACCATTTGTAATTCAGTAATATGAGAGAATTGGTCAGGGGTCTGAATACTTTTGCAAGGCACTGTATATATATATATATATATATATATATATATATATATATATATATATATATATATATATATATATATATATATACAGTACTGTGCAAAAGTTTTAGGCAGGTGTGAAAAAGTGCTGTAAAGTAAGAATGCTTTCAAAATAGACATGTTAATAGATTATATTTATCAATTAACTAAATGCAAAGTGAGTGAACAGAAGAAAAATCTAAATCAAATCCATATTTGGTGTGACCACCCTTGCCTTCAAAACAGCATCAAGCATCAATTCTTCCAGGTACACTTGCACACAGTTTTGAAGGAACTCGGCAGGTAGGTTGGCCCAAACATCTTGGAGAACTAACCACAGTTCTTCTGTGGATTTAGGCAGCCTCAGTTGCTTCTCTCTCTTCATGTAATCCCAGACAGACTCGATGATGTTGAGATCAGGGCTCTGTGGGGCCATACCATCACTTCCAGGACTCCTTGTTCTTCTTTACGCTGAAGATAGTTCTTAATGACTTTTGCTGTATGTTTGGGGTTGTTGTCATGCTGCAGAATAAATTTGGGGCCAATCAGATGCCTCCCTGATGGTATTGCATGAATGATAAGTATCTGCCTGTACTTCTAAGCATTGAGGAGACCATTAATTCTGACCAAATCCCCAACTCCATTTGCAGAAATGCAGCCCCAAACTTGCAAGGAACCTCCACCATGCTTCACTGTTGCCTGCAGACACTCATTAGGTATGCGCTCTCCAGCCCTTGGCGAACAAACTGCCTTCTGCTACAGCCAGATATTTCAAATTTTGACTCATCAGTCCAGAGCACCTGCTGCCATTTTTCTGCACCCCAGTTCCTGTGTTTTCGTGCATAGTTGAGTCGCTTGGCCTTGTTTCCACGTCAGAGGTATGGCTTTTGGCCGCAAGTCTTCCATGAAGGCCACTTCTGACCAGACTTCTCCGGACAGTAGATGGGTGTACCAGGGTCCCACTGTTTACTGCCAGTTCTGAGCTGATGGCACTGCTGGACATCTTCCGATTGCGAGGGAAGTAAGCATGATGTGTCTTTCATCTACTGCAGTAAGTTTCCTTGGCCGACCACTGCGTCTACGGTCCTCAACGTTGCCCATTTCTTTGTGCTTCTTCAAAAGAGCTTGGACAGCACATCTGGAAACCCTGTCTGCCTTGAAATTTCTGCCTGGGAGAGACCTTGCTGATGCAGTATAACTACCTTGTGTCTTGTTGCTGTGCTCAGTCTTGCCATGGTGTATGACTTTTGACAGTAAACTGTCTTCAGCAACCTCACCTTGTTAGCTGAGTTTGGCTGTTCCTCACCCAGTTTTATTCCTCCTACACAGCTGTTTCTGTTTCAGTTAATGATTGTGTTTCAACCTACATATTGAATTGATGATCATTAGCACCTGTTTGGTATAATTGTTTAATCATACACCTGACTATATGCCTACAAAATCCTTGACTTTGTGCAAGTGTACCTAGAAGAATTGATGCTGTTTTGAAGGCAAAGGGTGGTCACACCAAATATGGATTTGATTTAGATTTTTCTTCTGTTCACTCACTTTGCATTTAGTTAATTGATAAATATAATCTATTAACACGTCTATTTTTGAAAGCATTCTTACTTTACAGCATTTTTTCACACCTGCCTAAAACTTTTGCACAGTACTGTATATATAAACCATCAGACTATATATACATTTATTTCTTAGCAGACACCCTTATCCAGGACGACTTACAGTTGTTACATTAAAAAATATCACATTACAGATAAGAGAAGTTATAAAATACTATAAGAGCAAATTCAAATGAGAAAAAAAATAAAAAGTACAGTAAATAATTAAGTTTGAGCGATTTCAACTAAGAACAGTTACACTTAAAAATATTTGACTTTAAGACTAAATTCCATTAAGAGCAAGTGGTAAGTACAATAAATGGATAAGAACGATTTCAAATAAGAGCAATTACAAAAACATGAATATGATTACCTTTAACAGTAAAAATCAAGTACGAGATACAGAAAATATAATTATGATTGAGAACAGTAGTAGAAGACAGCAATTGTGGAGCAATTAACTGCAAGCAGAAGATGATGCAAGTACTGATAAAATTGGGTGCCATATAGTCCAGTATAGTTGAGAGTTGAGGTTTACAGATGCTGTCTGAACAGGTGTGTCTTGAGGAGGTGCCGGAAGGTGGTCTTGGACTGAGCAATCCTGATATCCGTGGGTAGGTTGTTCCACCACTGAGGGGCAAGGGTGGAGAAGGAGCGGGCTCTGGAGGTGGAGTAGCGTAGGGGGGGTGAAGCTAATCTAACGGTGCCAGAGAAGCGGAGGGGGTGAGAGGGGGTGCAGGGAGAAATAATAGTCTGGAGATAGGAGGAGACAGAAAGGTCGAGACAGCAATAGGCGAGCGCAAGAGTGTTGAATTGGATGCGAGCAGCGATAGGGAGCCAGTGGAGGGAGCGGAGCAGCAGTGTAGCATGGGAGAAACGAGGAAGGGAAAAGACAAGGTGAGCAGCAGAGTTTTGGATGAGCTGGAATGGACAGATAGTGGAAGCAGGGAAGCCAGCCAGGAGGGATTTGCATTAGTCAAGGTGTGACAGTACCAGGGCCTGAACTAGCTGTGTGGAGTAGTTGGTGAGAATTCTGTGTATGTTGCTGAGGACAGGAGTGTGCCAGTGTGGAGATGTGTTGAGAGTAGAAGAGGGAGTGGTCGAGGGTGACACCGATGTTCTTGGTGGATGATACCATTGTGTAACATCTGCACATATAAATGTGAAGGATATTACCACTGTTAATTTTTTTTTTTTTCAAAACTTTCAAAATAATTGCATACAACACATTTTAAAGCGCGTAATTTTTACACGCTCCCTAACCTTTTTTTCAACCTTCTCGAAACAAAAAAATAAGAAAATTGTCACGGAAACCTGACCGCAAAAAATAAAAAATAATAAAAAAAAAACAACAGAACAGGCACTTAGCACAGAAGAAGATAAAGTCAGATCCACCCCTAAAAAAAACCCCACAGGAAACGTGCTGTTTGTAAGTTCCAAGTCTAAGCTGTTCACTTTGGTTGCAGTCGCGTTTTAACTCCTAGAAAGACCATTGCGGTTTTCTCTGCACTGCCTCACATAATGCAAATCAGGTTATAAGAGTTGTTCAGTCTCTGTCTAAGTCGAGAAAGCTGAATGCACAGTAAGAGGTCAGTAAAAATGTGCTCCACTGCTCATCTCTGAGCAGGTCTCCAGTTGCAGGAACGTTAATGCGCATTGCGCAAGCCTCTGTTTTTAGTTTTACCCATGACGTCACACTAGGGGCCCTGTTTTCTGAGTGGCTAGGCTTTCCATATAGCCTCATAATTCCGGGACACACTAAGACAGGTGGGATTTTTCAACTCATCTCTCTAACCGCAAATGAATTGATTTGAATTGAATGGAAAGTATCTGACTACCTATTTATATTTACTGCAGAAGCACTGGCAGTGTTATTTGCGATGCATAAAGTGATAGAAATAAAACCAGACAGCAGTTCTGTTTCTTTGAGTTCACTGAATGCTACTGAGACAGGGAGTGGAGTCAGGAAAGATATTGTATTTGATATTTTAATAGCATTGAATGAATGTGCAATCAGAGACATAGCTATTATGTTAGCATGAGTACCAAGTCATTCTGGGGTGCTAAGTAATGAACAGGTGGATTTTATGGCAAAAAATTGGTTATTGAGAAAGGAAGTGGATTATGGTACTCCCTCTTATGGCAAAATCAATGGAAACACAATCCTAAGGGAAGGTTTTATTATGATACACAGCCAAAGGTTAAATTAGGGAGTAGAACATTTACAGAGGAATTGAACAGGGCTGATGAAACTATGATGAATATATTGAGAATTGGACATACGGCATTGAGTCAGCATCTTTTTAGAATAGGGAAACATGTAGATGGATTATGTGGAGTTTGCCAAAGGTTGGAACAACATTATTGGCCCTATTTAACAAATATGTGCGCAGTCGCTATGGGCAAGAAATGGCAGCATACGAAAACGTTATTTAGACGTCGGGTCTCATGCGTGGGCTAACGCACATAAAATAACGAATCATGCGCCCAACCAATCAAATCATGGTTGATGGGAGTAAGATTATAACCAATAATGATTCAACATTCCCTTTAAGCGCACCTGTGCGTCTGCGATAGCAAACGGAGGGCAGTTTGAAAACCAAAAAAGACAAAAGTGCATTTTTTTTTTAAAATGTCCAGCAGCCCAAGTGAGGAGGATTATCAAACCTGGAGGGGCAGAGTGAATACGATTTTTTTTTTAAAGTGATCTATAAGTGATATATACAATTTAGAATCAGTTTTCCTTAAGTTAGGCATGTATAGTTCACCTTCGAACCGTGGGCACCGTCGCAGCCTTTATTGTAAATGCTTTTCTGTTTTATATATATATACAGCTCTGGAAAAAATTAAGAGACCACTGCAAAATTATCAGTTTCTCTGGTTTTACTATTTATAGGTATGTGTTTGGGTAAAATGAACATTTTTGTTTTATTCTATAAACTACTGACAACATTTCTCCCAAATTCCAAATAAAAATATTGTCATTTAGAGCATTTATTTGCAGAAAATGACAACTGGTCAAAATAACAAAAAAGATGCAGTGTTGTCAGACCTCGAATAATGCAAAGAAAATAAGTTCATATTCATTTTAAACAACTCAATACTAATGTTTTAACTTAGGAAGAGTTCAGAAATCAATATTTGGTGGAATAACCCTGATTTTCAAGCACAGCTTTCATGCGTCTTGGCATGCTCTCCACCAGTCTTTCACATTGATGTTGGGTGACTTTATGCCACTCCTGGCGCAAAAATTCAAGCAGCTCGGCTTTGTTTGATGGCTTGTGACCATCCATCTTCCTCTTGATCACATTCCAGAGGTTTTCAATAGGGTTCAGGTCTGGAGATTGGGCTGGCCATGACAGGGTCTTGATCTGGTGGTCCTCCATCCACACCTTGATTGACCTAGCTGTGTGGCATGGAGCATTGTCCTGCTGGAAAAACCAATCCTCAGAGTTGGGGAACATTGTCAGAGCAGAAGGAAGCAAGTTTTCTTCCAGGACAACTTTGTACTTGGCTTGATTCATGCCAAAGCTGCCCGATTCCAGCCTTGCTGAAGCACCCCCAGATCATCACCGATCCTCCACCACATTTCACAGTGGGTGCGAGACACTGTGGCTTGTAGGCCTCTCCAGGTCTCCGTCTAACCATTAGACAACCAGGTGTTGGGCAAAGCTGAAAATTGGACTCATCTGGGGTGCTTCAGCAAGGCTGGAATCGGGCAGATTTGTCTTTGTGAAGGACGCATGAATCAAGCCAAGTACAAGGTTGTCCTGGAAGAAAACTTGCTTCCTTCTGCTCTGACAATGTTCCCCAACTCTGAGGATTGGTTTTTCCAGCAGGACAATGCTCCATGCCACACAGCCAGGTCAATCAAGGTGTGGATGGAGGACCACCAGATCAAGACCCTGTCATGGCCAGCCCAATCTCCAGACCTGAACCCCATTGAAAACCTCTGGAATGTGATCAAGAGGGAGATGGATGGTCACAAGCCATCAAACAAAGCCGAGCTGCTTGAATTTTTGCACCAGGAGTGGCATAAAGTCACCCAACATCAATGTGAAAGACTGGTGGAGAGCATGCCAAGACGCATGAAAGCTGTGCTTGAAAATCAGGGTTATTCCACCAAATATTGATTTCTGAACTCTTCCTAAGTTAAAACATTAGTATTGTGTTGTTTAAAATGAATATGAACTTATTTTCTTTGCATTATTCGAGGTCTGACAACACTGCATTTTTTGTTATTTTGACCAGTTGTCATTTTCTGCAAATAAATGCTCTAAATGACAATATTTTTATTTGGAATTTGGGAGAAATGTTGTCAGTAGTTTATAGAATAAAACAAAATGTTCATTTTACCCAAACACATAATGATAAATAGTAAAACCAGAGAAACTGATAATTTTGTAGTGGTCTCTTAATTTTTCCAGAGCTGTATGTATATATATATATATATATATATATATATATATATATATATATATATATATATATATATATATATATATATAGGAGGGTGAGCAGCGGTGTCAGTAGCCACCGCTTCAGTGGATACCCATTGTCCCCTATCAGCCAGCCTCAGACTAGTATCATCCCGCTGAAACGCAGCTGGCACCTGCGAATTAGCGAGGATAAACAAGTCATGAGCGGAGCAACAATAGTTTGCATACGCATTTGATGTTAGCATCACAGATCATAACAGGCACAATACTGTTGATGGTTTGCTAAATCTCTACATTTGTAGGACACTCCCCTAAAGTTCAGCCCAAATCGAGCGCTAACGCTGACTTGTCGAGTGGGCACTAAAACACGGTTACATCACATACGTGGGCAAAGTCTGCTTGCCCACACGTGCGCCTGATTCGGGTGCGCTAACTGTTCGCAAAAGTGTTTTGCGATTGCCTTAGGGTTTGCGAACGTTGCTAAATAGGGACATATATTTTAGAATGTGGTAAATTCAAAAAGCAGAGGTGTTAATAAATCAGTTGAATTCATTAGCGGCGGATACTAGATTAATACATAGCGTATTGAAGGAGGGAAAAGGAAAACACAAAGGGAAAGAAATACACAATATATTCAGACTACTGGAAAATGGGGATATGGGGATGTATCTATATGATATTATACAAGGTTGATAGAGGGCGCTCATCATCTACTATTAGATTGGATTCGCCAACATGTAAATTGAGTGTGAATTGTGTGAACTGTCGAGGAATTGAATTGTTTTGCTAAGTAGTTTCCAAAAGCACACCTGTCCGGGGCGGGAATTAGCCTACTTCCTGTGAGGATCGTTTCCGTCAATCAGCCTGCTGATTTGCTGTATTTGTCTGATTGGGAAGGGATATTAAATAAATAGGAACTTAACCACAAGGTTAAACGAGAAAGACTGAATGTAAAATCCCCCATACCTACAGAATTGCACTGTTTTGATAGATACTGTTTACTATTTAAAATCTGAAGCAATACGTTTTTAATAAAGGAGGCTGTGTGGTCCAGTGGTTAAAGAAAAGGGCTTGTAACCAGAAGGTCCCCGGTTCAAATCCCACTTCAACCACTGACTCATTGTGTGACCCTGAGCAAGTCACTTAACCTCCTTGTGCTCCGTCTGTCGGGTGAGACGTAGTTGTAAGTGACTCTGCAGCTGATGCATAGTTCACACACCCTAGTATCTGTAAGTCGCCTTGGATAAAGGCGTCTGCTAAAATAAACAAATAATAATAATACACATTGTGATACTCTCCCGATAGACTTGCCACCGCAATTAAACAATTAAACATGTATTGAAGCCGCTCGCGCACTCTACACTCACTTTACTTGTTGATATCGATTAATTTGTTTTTTAGAGGCGAGTTAAATAAAAAAAAAACCCTGACCTGTCTGTTAAAGTGTCCCGGCATTATGGGGCCAGTTGGCAAGCTGTGGTCAAAGTACCCTTGGCACACATTTCCTACAGAATGGACAAATCGGACACCGTGTTCTCTGGAAGAATGCAGTTATACGCATCTGCGCTGCTTGCAGGGCGAGTAGAGTACGGTTGCCTTAGAAGTCTCCATTGTATTTAGATTCTCTCGTGAAAGCAGTGTTTTAATTACAAATACAGTTGTGTGAAAGAGATTAGTTCACAAAAACGAGGCCACTCCTTCCACAGGAGCGGCTGTCAATCACTACTCAGGTGGGCAGACCCTGACATTATAATAGTCTGAGCTATTTTGTGTCTAATCACATGCTGTACGTCAGACTAAAGTTGTTTCATGTGCGGCGTAATTTCTTATAGTTTACAAAACTACAGTTCATCTTCAACCATGAGTATTCTTACGCAAGATGACAAGCAAAACATCAGAGACGTTTGGGCGAAAGTCTTTGAAAACGCAGAAGAAAACGGAAAAGTAGTTGTTATACGGTAATTTTTGCATTTCTTTTAAAGATCATAGATCTACTTTCTAAGTAGAAATACGATAACTTAAATTGGATATTGAACGCATATGACCGGAAACAGGATAGGATTCACATGCACACAACACGTATCTTTAGTGAAAGACAAAATAATAATAATGACTGTGCTACTGCAAGGATTAGTGAGTATCAGAATAGCTACTGAAGTTGAGAGTAGTAAATCTAACAATTCACTTGTAAAATGCACTGAGCTTCGTGCGGCTTGTCTTTTTCTTGAGGGGGTAGTATTCTAAAGAATGTACGATTCATAAATGATTGATTGCATAGTAACTCAAGCAAGGATTGTGTTGTGAGCACTTCATGCAGAGATAACGGTTTCGTTTACGATTGTCTATAATTTAAACAATAAACAATGTCATTTATTGTACCGGACTAAGCGAGTATTCTATTACATTGTACATTTTGTATATTACAATTGAAATCATGAACTATAGCTTTGGGAACATTTTGAGGTAACTCGTGAAGAAAATGCTTTCACATATCTATGGACCAGCTTTTGAGATGCATGTATTTCCAAGTTAGTCCTGGTCAAAGGTGTGACAACGGTGTAGAGAGAGCTTATCAAATACAATCAGGAATACATTTTGAACAAGCAGAACACGAATAGCATTCATAATCATTTTGTAGCATCAAGGTCTTTGAGTATAGACCCATACTTTTTTTTAAAAAATGGCATTTATTTCAATTTTAATTGCAGGCTATTCGTTAACCACCCAGAAACCAAGAAATATTTCAAGAACTTCAAAAATATCGCCACCGAGGAGGAACTGGAAAAGAACGCCCGAGTTAAACTCCACGGAAAGAAAGTTATGAATGCTCTCAACGAGGTCGTTGAGAATATGGATGACTGGGGGGCAGTGGTTGAAATCCTTACCCCACTGGCAGAGAAGCATAAAGACGTGCACAAAGTCGGGGTTCACAATTTCAAGGTATATTACCCTTCGGAAATACAAAGGGTTCTCTTTTTTTTGTGATTCATTTTTAATTTCTGGGAAAATAATAATAATAATAATAATAATAATAATAATAATAATAATAATAATTATTATTATTATTATTATTATTATTATTTTATTATTACTTATTTGTTTATTTATTTATTTATTTATTTATTTATTTCTTAGCAGACGCCCTTATTCAGGGCGACTTACAATTGTTACAAGAGATCACATTTTTTTATATATACAATTACCCATTTATCCAGTTGGGTTTTTACTGGAGCAATCCTTAACTTTAGAGTACTGTAATCTGTCACAAGTGTTATTTAATCTGTAGTATTTTGTATTTAATTATATCCTGATGTAACTATCACTGGCACTCTTATCTGCTCCTTTATTGAATCGTATTTTGTCATATACTTGTACTTGCTAGAACCGAAGTCATTATATTTTATCTTGCTCTTAATTGTATTAATACTTGTACTGTGATTCCTGAAATGTATTTTTGTTTACGACTGTAAGTCGCCTTGGATAAGGGCGTCTGCTAAGAAATAAATAATAATAATAATCTAGGTAAAGTACCTTGTTCAAGGGTACAGCAGCGATGCCCCCCAGGATTGAACCCACGACCCTCCGGTCAAGAGTCCAGAGCCCTAAGCACATATTGAAACTATAACGCCATAGGTAAACTGCTGCGTCCTTGTTTCTGTGATGTTGGTCACAGGTTCCCTTCTAGCTTGATCACTGGATGAGTTTGAACTAACAGGAAGCAGCAGAAGCAACTATCTATAGCTTTGTATTTGGAATACAGTAGAACCGAAGTTACGAACGCCTTTGGAATGGAGGTTGTTCGTAGGCCTGAAATGTCCGTAACAAGAAAACAGAAGTTAACTTAGTGTTTAGATTTCATTTTAAACAAAATCTACTAGTCATGCAGCTTGATCGGGCATTCAGCTTCCTTTGGGTTGGAAACAAAAACAAAAACAAAAACAAAAAACAGTGTTTAATTAAAATTGGCTGTTCTTGCTTTTAAATCAGCCTGGATATAATTGTGTTGGTTTTGCCTTAGTTGTGACCCAGCACGCTACGTATCTGGTTCCATTGCGTGCAGTGCTGTGATTGCAACACATCCTGCATTCCGTGGAATCTTTGCATACCTCGCCATTTGGGTCTCTCCGGATCCCCTCCTTGCTTGCTTTTACTTCACGTGCACGCAGAGCTGTGAGACAGGCAACAGGGAGATTCATACTAACACGTAATCGCTGCGTGCTATTTTTATTCTCAGCTAAAATATATTTAAAAAAAAAAAATAGATAGTTAATGTTTCAAAGGAGTTCTGTTTTTTTAGTTTTTGTTTTTTAACCAGTAGGCTAAAAATATATTTTTAAAATAGTTATTACACAACAATATCCTTTATTTACCTCACCTACCTACAGATTATTAACGTTTCAAAGCACTGTGGTATTGTGTATTAGCAGGAAGCTGCTTGCGTGAGACACTCAGACCAGGTATACTGTAATCGAGAAGGAAAGCAAGCTTCTGTGCAGTTTTTGTAAAATGTCCCAAACAAACGGCGACCTCGCATGGGCCCCACTTCTGCTGCGGGTCCTACACTATAGCGTAAAGAGTTTCGAGCTCTGCATGTTCCATCTTTACCACAGACCCCGCTTGTATGTAGAATAGCGAAATTTGGGGGTTAAAAGTCAAACTTTCTCGCATGGCGCTAGGGCTCGTCTGTAACTGCGCGTGCACGTGAAGTGAAAGAAAGCAAGGAGGGGTTCGGGTTCCGAAGAGACCCAAAGGGCGGGATATGCAGAGATTCCACTGGATACGACATACTCTAAGTATAACTAATAAGCAACACACAAGCAGTAAGGGGGCAAATTAAGTTATTATCTTATTACTGTATTGCGGTTAAATGTTACTAGCGACTTTTTATCGCATATTGACTTAACTTTCTCCTTTTTTTGACAGCTTTTGTTTGAAGTGATTATTAACGTTTATAAAGATGCTTTGGGAGCCTCCTTCACACACCCCATCTGCGAGTCTTGGAGGAAAGTCTTCAAGCTCCTCTTTGACTTCCTGGAAGCTTTCTACACAAACACCAGCGAGTCGTAAGGCTGGACCCCTCTGAGGAGAAAAAGTGGGGGTCTCACCAGTGACGTATGCACTTCTCCAGGCTCGCCACTCCGGTTAATAATATAATCTCATTTACACTTTTTTTCAGTTCATAATATTTACTACTGTATTTGTTTTATTTAGTATAGTGTTACCATTGTAGCAGTATAGCCTGTAATTATTATACTTTTTAAATATATATTTTGTTCATTTAAAATAAAGATATTAACGAGGTAAGCGCTTAGTGCACTGGCACTTCACATTTGTATTTTACTGTTAGTGTCTGTTTGCCAAATATTGCA
The DNA here is from genome assembly GCA_030684275.1 of Acipenser oxyrinchus oxyrinchus. Taxonomy (NCBI): domain Eukaryota; kingdom Metazoa; phylum Chordata; class Actinopteri; order Acipenseriformes; family Acipenseridae; genus Acipenser; species Acipenser oxyrinchus. The sequence continues at coordinate 28,540,374 of CM060262.1, read as the reverse complement.
ATATACTGTACTGCAATTTTACATTCACGGAGGAGCAAGCCAGTTCCGTGTGATATTTTTTTTCACACAGACATACAGTTTTTGCCATGTGTGTTTCTAAATATTTGGGCAGAGTGATTGAATTACATTATTATAATTCCGTTTACTCTCATAACCGGCATCCACGTGTACTATGTGCTATACTTTTGCATTAGGTGAAAAGTGACAACATGAAATATGGGCTTTTTGAATGTTAACGTGTTTTATATGCATTATATGATAATGCAAAGCTGGCATGTTCATAGTATAGCCTTCTATAGAACAGATGGACACTGGACCATAGAGTCATGTTGTGTTATTTGATACAAAGTAACTTCAAACAAAACAATAACTGCCTCAGGGATGTATTGCTTTAGAAATTGTGAGTACAATACAATACAGTATGGATTATATTCTCACTCCATATCTGTATAGATCTCTGTAAATGATGCACCATGCTATGATATTTTAAACTGTACTAACAATGTTTAATATTTTGTGTGTCTCATAAAATATTATAAATACATATATTTAGTCATTTGGAATTTTTTTTAACAATTAAAATCTATTAATCATTTTTTTCTTGCCTCTAGAATGCTTTGTAAACATAAATTGTGCATTACATGACTAAAACAAAATGTGTGTGGCTTTTATAAGCATTACGCTGTAGTTTATTGTATATCATTAAACACTTGGGCAACAATAACTCAAATTAATAATGTTATAAAAGATTAGTCATTTCATAATATTACATTGCATTACTCTTAACCCTGACCATAATCCCAACTACTGTGTAACAGAGAAAATTACTAACAATTACCTCATGATTTATTCGATCATCACTGGTAAATGTCAAACAATTAGTGGAAAACAAGACCCATTGAGCTTTAGTTTGGTACAGGACAAAATGAGTCAAATTAAATAGGGTAAGAGTGGCATCTTATGGGCATCTGTAGAATTACAAGCTGGCATTCTTGTTTATTTTTTCAACCACCTCCTGAAATGTGAGGTCCTCATCAGAAACAGACCTTGAATGAGTTGCTCTATACAAATCTGTTTGCCAATATGGACTCGGTAAGTCTACAGTAGCATTTGGAAATCACACACACACATATATACAGTACTGTGCAAAAGTTTTAGGCAGGTGTGAAAAAATGCTGTAAAGTAAGAATACTTTCAAAAATAGACATGTTAATAGATTATATTTATCAATTAACTAAATGCAAAGTGAGTGAACAGAAGAAAAATATAAATCAAATCCATATTTGGTGTGACCATCCTTTGCCTTCAAAACAGCATCAAGCATCAATTCTTCTAGGTACACTTGCACACAGTTTTTGAAGGAACTCGGCAGGTAGGTTGGCCCAAACATCTTGGAGAACTAACCACAGTTCTTCTGTGGATTTAGGCAGCCTCAGTTGCTTCTCTCTCTTCATGTAATCCCAGACAGACTCGATGATGTTGAGATCAGGGCTCTGTGGGGCCATACCATCACTTCCAGGACTCCTTGTTCTTCTTTACTCTGAAGATAGTTCTTAATGACTTTCGCTGTATGTTTGGGGTCGTTGTCATGCTGCAGAATAAATTTGGGGCCAATCAGATGCCTCCCTGATGGTATTGCATGATGGATAAGTATCTGCCTGTACTTCTCAGCATTGAGGAGACCATTAATTCTGACCAAATCTCCAACTCCATTTGCAGAAATGCAGCCCCAAACTTGCAAGGAACCTCCACCATGCTTCACTGTTGCCTGCAGACACTATTCGTATACCGCTCTCCAGCCCTTCGGCGAACAAACTGCCTTCTGCTACAGCCAAATATTTCAAATTTTGACTCATCAGTCCAGAGCACCTGCTGCCATTTTTCTGCACCCCAGTTCCTGTGTTTTCGTGCATAGTTGAGTTGCTTGGCCTTGTTTCCACGTCGGAGGTATGGCTTTTTGGCCGTAAGTCTTCCATGATTGCCACTTCTGACCAGACTTCTCCGGACAGTAGATGGGTGTACCAGGGTCCCACTGTTTTCTGCCAGTTCTGAGCTGATGGCACTGCTGGACATCTTCCGATTGCGAAGGGAAGTAAGCATGATGTGTCTTTCATCTGCTGCAGTAAGTTTCCTTGGCTGACCACTGCGTCTACGGTCCTCAGACAAAAGAGCTTGGACAGCACATCTGGAAACCCCTGTCTGCTTTGAAATTTCTGCCTGGGAGAGACCTTGCTGATGCAGTATAACTACCTTGTGTCTTGTTGCTGTGCTCAGTCTTGCCATGGTGTATGACTTTTGACAGTAAACTGTCTTCAGCAACCTCACCTTGTTAGCTGAGTTTGGCTGTTCCTCACCCAGTTTTATTCCTCCTACACAGCTGTTTCTGTTTCAGTTAATGATTGTGTTTCAACCTACATATTGAATTGATGATCATTAGCACCTGTTTGGTATAATTGTTTAATCATACACCTGACTATATGCCTACAAAATCCCTGACTTTGTGCAAGTGTACCTAGAAGAATTGATGCAGTTTTGAAGGCAAAGGGTGGTCACACCAAATATGGATTTGATTTAGATTTTTCTTCTGTTCACTCACTTTGCATTTAGTTAATTGATAAATATAATCTATTAACGTGTCTATTTTGAAAGCATTCTTACTTTACAGCATTTTTTACACCTGCCTAAAACTTTTGCACAGTACTGTATATATATATATATATATATATATATATATATATATATATATATATATATATATATATATATATATATATGAAACTTAATAGTGCAAAACCTTTTGACATATTTTAGACAAACAAACAAAACAGGACACAGTCAACATTGAAGAATAAACTGTTTTATTTATCAAAGCTCCAACGACTGAAAATAAACAAAGATGTAGTTTTCAATAGGCTGGTGCGTGAGGCTTGCACCAGAGATCTTGAAAAGTATGGACACAATGTTGTGCTTGTCCCATTCTTGTCGCTGGCATGGGGTTCGATGGCTGGTGTTTAGTGGTACTGTTTGCTGAGAGCGGCGATCACAACAGCCAGAAGTTTCTGCCAAGTAGCCTGGATAGCGGGAGTGAAGGCGGCACCGAACTGACCGGCCAGGACGATGATTAGGGTCTCACCCAGCAGCTGCAAAACAGAGGTATATTCAAACACTATCAATGCTGGGAATAGGATAGGCTTTGAAGATAGGAGCTAAATAGCATGCAATACTGTATAGCTTGGGCACAGCGAATGTTAGAATGTCCAGAGACTTGGAATGGATAGAACTGTTTACTAGTGTAGCTTTTTGTAACTGGTAAGACTGGATTTAATAACGTACCCTGAAGTTCTCGGGGTCGACGTGGAGCTTCTCAGAGTGGAGCTGGCTCAGGCTGGCGTAAGTTGCGCTCACGTTGTCCAAGTGAGTGATAGCGTCACCGAGAGCATCCAGCACCCTCTTGCCGTGAGCACGGACCTTGGGGTTACCAGCAATGGCGGTGGCATTGGAAAGGTTGCCAAATGTGCTGAAGTACCTCTGGGTCCAGGGGTACACAACCAGCACCCTAAAAAAGAAAAAGGAAAGAAAACAGTTCAACATCTGCAGCTTTAATTAATGGACAACTTTGTAAATTAATAATAATAATAATAATAATAATAATAATAATAATAATAATAATAATAATAATAATAATAATAATAATAATAACGATTTCCAAACAGAAAGAAAGCTACAATACTAAAGGTTATTGTTCAGTGTAAAAAAATATATATGTTTACCTGATACATTTGTAATGATATATTGCAATATATTGTATATTTTAGTCTGCAACAAAGCAGACAAATGATCTAAGGCTTTAAAATACATTCAATATCGAAAGAATCTAATCAAATAACAATCTATATAGTACTAACACTGAAAAAAAGCATAACAACTAATATAGACACATAAAACAAACCTGGTCAGGGCCTGGTGGCCAACTTCCTCATGGTCAATCTTGCCCCAGAAGGTATTGATGGTATCACGCTCTGCATCGGTCCAGTGCACCATTGTGGATAATTGGTTTCTTTGTTCGTTGGCTAACGGCTGAGGATTCAAGCTTGAAAGCAATTCTTCAGTGCCTACCTACTCTGCTGTGGGGTTTATAAACACAAACTGGCAGCTCCACCCATGAACAACAACCAATAATCATACACGTGGGCCTCTTTTGGGACCCCAGTGGGGTGGAGAAAAAATGTGATACGTCATGAATGAAAGTTAAAACGATAGCACGTTTAAAATGTATAATTTGAACTTATTCCTCAACACTATTATTTGTGTTTACTTTTGTTAATTTTTCTTTTTCTTTCTTTTTTTTTAAATTTACAAGCACAGCATATTAGTAATGTATAGGCTATGCCCACAATTGGCTGAAATGTTATCGATATTCTTTCTATACTATTAGAACACATGTCGAGTTGTTTCTGGATACCGTCTCAATAGGGAGTTTTAAAGTAAAGTATGATTCAGATTTCTAATTTAAAAAGGCATTTAAAAACATTTTTAAAGGCTTGAGTGTTAAAAAGGTTATAAGAATAAACTAATTAAAACCCAACAAAACTCATACAATCAAACTTAATGCAGTTCATACATTTTCTCGGTAACTGAGGGTCCTAATTTTTTTCGCCCTATATTTTGTATATAACTGTTAGTTCTCTTTTAAATGTAGCCTAGTGGTCGGTTTTTTTGCATGTCTCTCTGTTTAGTCACCGATTGCTGAGGTATATGCTCATGTGCTCATAATGCCAAAAAGGTTTGAAAAAACAAAACTGTACATTTTGCGCTTTATAAATCATTGGTGAGCTTGGCACTATATTAATTGGAATATGTCCAGCGCATATCTAATGGGAATAATTTTCGGCCAAGGGCGTTCCCTCTGCGTTGATAAAAGCTTTTAAAATGAAAACATGCCAATAATAAAATCAAAAACACTTCTCGGTTAATTAATTGCAGTGATGTCGGTGTATTGTAAATAATCCATTACTACTTTTCTCACTCCTAGCCTGCATGTTATAGCTTACCTGTCAAATGTGGTGAATATATCTTACTGCAGAGAAAACTACACAACAGTGAATGCAGTTATGTGCATAAATCAGGTGCTTAAGAATTAAACATAAATCCTATGCAACAGACTATAAAAAACATTTTAGTATGCATATATTTTACACCTAATTTATTACGTTTGTGCTTTTTTGTGCGGCTAATGTATAGTCTAAAATAATAAACGCTAAAATGTCCAAACACTAAAGTGTGTGATATTCTGACACTTTGTAACAACTGTAAGTCCTGGATAAGGGCGCCTGCTAATAAATAAATAAATAAATAAATAATATGTTGCATAAGATTGAAATTTAACTCAAAACGTGTGTTTTCTCAAATGATGGCAGTTTTTTCCGCGTAAATACAAACCTGATGTTGAAAAAAAAGAAAAGTTTTGTATACAAGGGTTTATCTTATAGAATGAATAACCGATGAGTATTTTTCTCAGGAAAACAAACGAGGCGATGATTATTAACAACCCCACGCACAAATTTTTATTTTATTTTACATTTTTTATTGGAACAACTCCATATGAGCTATAATTACTTGTTTACAACGGCGTCCAACAGCAAATTACTATCACATAAAAACGCGGAATACACATTTAAAACTCTATACATTAAACACAAGGCGCTTAATCACAATAAAGACTAATATCTGCTTTCAAATACATAAATGCGCAAATAAAAATTCTTATCGTACGTGAAAATAACTAGAGCGGAGAATTGAATTGACATGTAATGTGGTTACGCTTATTTTAATTTTCACATCTTCATAGATATCAGCAATATAATATGAGCCCATATGGTGTGAGGTGAACGTTCTCAGTATGTTCGCTAGATCTTGCAAATTGGGCTTTTGCTGTAAAAAAAATAAAAAAATGTTGTGATAAAACATTGTTTCAAAGTTCAGTTGTTGGGTGGGATGGTTTGGCTGGTCTGGTGTAGACTGATACGCGGTAGAAGCAACGGATAGAAAGATAAAGATGGAGACAAACCCACTGAGCGAGGACATCTGTCCAGCTGCACGAGCTACGTGATCACGTGGCAAACAGGTGCCGTGACTTGATCAGTAGAATTCTGGGAGGCACAATACTATTAAAGATCAACAATACATCAAAATGTTAACATTAATATTCACGACAGCACGAATTTGTGAAAGGAAAAAAAAAAACAGAAAAAAACACCGGCGTTTTGTGTTCTTGTTGGTATAAAGACTATTAATTCCTGTGTGAATTTTACATTATTGTTATTTTGTTACACAATAAAAAAAAAGAAAGTTAATGCAATATCCCAAATTCGACAGTTTATAGAAAATAGGTAGGCCTATTTCACAAACTGTGATTGTGCCTTTGCATGTGCTTTAAAATAGTGTCAAGATACAGATATTCTGCAACAAAAGTGTTCACTACAGAAGGGTGGAGGGATTAGAATGTATTTTTTTTTAACTTTTACAATTAACTTTGGCATAATGTATTTTCCATATGCATTAATAAAAGCAGGATAAATCCTAATAACACTGCAAAATGTCTTTGAACAGATTAATTCTTCAGTGGACTGATTTTTTTTAATGTACTGCAGAGTCTTGGCACGGAAACAGCATCGAGCTGGATATGTGCCCATTTCATTAAGCCATTCAGTCAGGCACATCTCTTCTATAGGGATCTTTTGAACAGTCCAGTAAAGGGGCAGAAGGTAGTTTTGCCACACGTGTTCATATTCTTTGAATTGATTAATCGACTCCCTAGGATTTTAATAGGTTGTTATATCAGTATTCGTAAAGGTAAACGGGGTCCATCTATCACGAACGAAATGTTGAAGTTGTATTGAAATCCATCGAAAAGTGCTCATTAACATGATTACCAAGTATTCCCAGAAATCCTATGTGATCATATACAAATAAATAAACGAATACATGAAATAAAATAACTCTGTTTAAATTACACGAGGAATCTGCTGCGTACAGACAGACATGTATTCTGGACTTTTGTTTGACTGCATTGTACTTTTAAGATTTTTCTTTTTTTTTTAAGGAGATGAAATTTAAGATCTTTCTCTTCGCTGTAAACACCAGACCCTACTCAAAGCCAAGCAGATGAACGGTATATGCGGGAATTTAAATGACACTATCTAAATATGTCATAGATCATGCTGTGTTACAGTATGGTACTAATTTGTTCTGCAAAACCTGTGTTGCAACCCATCGTCCGTTAGGGGGCATAGGTTATAATGCTGAGGTATAGTCGGCTGGAGAATGATGATATTTCATGGGGTGAAAGTTAAAATGAGAACTCATTTTAAATGCACGGTTTGAACGTATTCATTAACTATATATTATTTGTATTTACCTAAATTTGGCTGAAATGCAATCGATTTTCTTTATATACTATTAGAACACATTTGGATCTATTAGAGGGATCGGTGTTTACTTCCTTATAATATTGTAGAATTGTAGTGATTTAAAATGGGTTATTTAAGTTCTGATGCCGCCTTTGAATGTAAACATCAATCTCTCTTTCCTACTTTCAGCTGAAGAAGAGACCTCAGAGGTCTTGAAAACTTGAGATTTCATTATGTTTTAATTAGTCCAATAAAATGTATCACCTCTCCTCTCTTTGTCTATACTGAAAAGAAGGAACAGGTTGATCAAGAGAAAACCGTAAGTGGCTGAGGCTTGCGCCCATTGTGATGTCACCGTCTTGAATGGACTTTGCAGTTGAAAGCAATTCCGGGAGGTGCCTCGTTACGATTTGTAAAGCAGGTGACGTCAACCGTGCTGCTATAGAGAATACACGGTAAAAAGTGAAAGGGGCACGGTTGATGTCATGAATAAGGTTTCTCCGTGTGGTAGAATACAGAATGCGAAACGTGCGCTCTGATTGGCTAAAAGACCCTGAGCAATTTATAATTTTAAATATGTATATTATTTTTTTAGATTTTTTAAAAAAAATTGCTTATTTTAATTATACATTTACTTGTGTAGTTTGTTTAATTTTATGGCTGCTTGGTATCAATCTAAAGTGGTTGTTGATATATATATATATATATATATATATATATATATATATATATATATATATATATATATATATATATATATATATATAGAGAGAGAGAGAGAGAGAGAGAGAGAGAGAGAGAGAGAGAGAGAGAGAGAGATAGATAGATAGATATGAAGAAGTTAAAATTAGTAAGATCAATAAATCGGTAAAAGAGGTTAAGGAAATTGTGGCGAGACTATACAATAAAGGCATTATATCAAAAAGAATTAAAAAAAAAAAACACGTGCTACCACATAATGCAAGAACAGGCCTAGCAAGAGGAAATCCTAAAATGCACAAAGAAAATCACCCTATGCGAATGGCAGTCAGCACTATTGATAATCCAACGCACATAATAGCTGAAATAGCAGAAAAACAACTTAGGTCACATGTTGAGAAATGACCAAGCTATGTTAAGGATACAACACAATTTTAAAAAAAAGTCTTGAATCACTAAAGCACAACCTTCCAGAGAATACAATTTTATTTTGCATGGATGTAAAATCCTTGTACCCAAGTGTCCCTCGTAAAGAAACTTTAGAAGCTTGACAAAAAGCATTAGATAGGTCCTAATAGACTAGATATATCAATACCAACAGCAGAAGTACTGAACATGATCGATGTAGTTTTAGAAAACAGTTATTTTACATATGTTGATAAGAATTACAAACAAAACGATGGTACAGCAATAAGATCTAAATTAGGAATGCATTTTTGCCAGTACACACATGGAGAAATGGGAAGAACAATTACTTAGAAAATCGGAAAGAGAACATTTAGTATACATTCGGTTTGTAGATGATATTTTTGGGGGTTGGACACATGGAGAAGAATCTCTTTTCCAGTTTCATTAAATGGCAGATAATATTAATATGGTAATATTAATGTGGACCTTCGATGGATAAGAAAAGAAATAGAATTTTAGATACCATAGTAAAACTTGAAGAAGGTTCAGTTGAGACTGACCTCTTCTGTAAACCTCCTGATATGCACCAGTATTGGCACATGTCCTCTGCACACCCGATACACACTAAAAGGGCAATCCCAAAGGGTCTAGGAATAAGAATACGAAGAATATGCTCAAAAGAAAGTGACTATGTAAAACAAAGAAATGTATTAAAAACAAATCTTAAAAAAGAGGATACAAAGAAAGAATTATAGAGACAGACTTAAGAAAAGTGAATAAACTAAAAAGAGATGATCTACTAGATTATAAAAATAGAGATAAAAAGGTCAAAAGAGTCCCATTGGTAATGACTTACTCTAAATTTGTGCCTAATATTTCTAAGATAGTTTGAAAACACTTGTGGTAATTCAGAAAAATTGAAAAATGTATCGCCTCAGTTGTAGCATTCAAAAGAGAAGCTAATTTAGGTGATATTTTAGTTCACAGTAAAGTAAATGACAGAATAGGTTCTACAAATACTTGCACTAGTACATGTAAAGTGTGTAAATACATGGACAAAAATATAATTAAACACAAGAATAACACATATCCACTAAAAACTAATACCTAGTGTAAAAATAGCAATGTTGTTTATGGAATAGCCTGTGAAAAATGTGATGAAATAAAATATGTTGGAGAGACTGGAACAACTTTATATAAAATAATTCAGAACCACCTTTCATTAATTAGAAATAAGAAAATGAATGAACCAATAGTACAGCACTTCGCCAGTCAAGGACATGACATAAATGATGTAAAGTTTGTAGTATTAGAACAGCTAAAATTAGACAATGCGACATATAGAAGAATAAAATAAAGTAAATATAGAAGAATAAAAGAAAATAAATAGACTGAACACGATTATGCCAGCGGGACTCAACAGAAAAGAATGAACTAATTAACCCCAATATATATATATATATATATATATATATATATATATATATATATATATATATATATATATATATATATATATATATATATATATATATATATATATATATATCATTTAAATAAATAAATAAATAAAATTCATTCAAAGTTGTGCATGCTGATGCGCTGGGGAGGCCAAATCAAGGCTGATCCTCAGAGCCAGCATTGCATGATTATATAAACATAAGTTTATATTAACAAATGTTAATTAGAATGAATACAAATTTAAAGATAGAAGTAAAAATGATTGCACAATATATAGAATATCATTACATCATGTAAGAATAAATCATGGGTTTGAATGCAAACAATAAGAAGTCGTTGTCATGCCGTCAAAAACCTATAAATACCTCCAATGTTTTGATTCAAACACATGCTCCCTTGAGAAAGATATGTACAACGTATTGAAACGTTGGGCAGCTGGCTCTTTGACCTAAGATGAACCATTCTCAGAGATGAACCATGTTATTTGTGCTTAAATGTTAATGATATTGTATTAACACAGCAGGATACATATTGATTTTATCTTTTGGAGTAAGTAGCCAAAATGGTCACCTTCTTTCTGAATCCTTTGATATATAAGTACTGGCTAAGGCAATTAAATCAATGAGACAGATACAGGTATTGATGAATAATAACTGTTTTTATTTTATTGAAGCACCAACGCAGCACTTAAAATATTATCTGACAACACCAAGACACTCTAATAATATGTTATTTACAAGTCATTATTGGTCGATTTCAATTTTTAAAAGGCTAGTAACTGACAGAAACAATGATACTGTAATAATGAAAGGAAAACACTAGTCGGCGCTGTCGGGCAAGATTTCCAGTAATGTCGCAAGTAGCTTGAACAGGGTTCCTCCGGTAGAGGGCGCTCAGTAGTACTGTTTGCTGAGGGCGGCAGTGACAACAGCCAGCAGCTTCTGCCAGGCAGCTTGGATGTCAGGGGTAAAGGCAGCGCCAAACTGGGCAGCTAGGCTGATGATTAGCGTTTCGCCCAGGAGCTACAAAAAAAAAAGCAAATAATTTACGTTAAAAATGTTTACTTCGTTATATCAAATTAATAGGAAATAGATTTGCATAATATTTAGTTGAGAGAGATCCAAGCCCTTATTGTGTAAATATGAAGTTACAAACGTGTTTTATTTCAGTAAACTTTTGACTTGAACGTTAATTACAGGATTCTTAACAGTTTTTAAACTCCGTCATTTATTTATTTCTTAGCAGACGCCCTTATCCAGGGCGACTTACAATTGTTACAAGATATCACATTACTTTTTTATTTTATTTTACATACAATTACTCATTTATACAGCTGGGTTTTTACTGGGCCAATCTAAGTAAAGTATCTTGTCCCCCAGCTGGAATTGAACCCACGGTCAAGAGTTCAGAGTTCTAACCACTACTCCTCACTGCTGCCCTGTTAGAACCTTTTTAGCTAGGTTCTGTACTTCTCCTTAACTTTTCTTTGTTCAAGTGGAAACACGAAAGTGCGTTGACTCAAAGACACGTACCCTGAAGTTCTCGGGGTCGACGTGGAGCTTCTCAGAGTGGAGCTGGCTCAGCTTTGTGTAAGTTGCTTTCACGTTGTCCATGTGAGTGATAGCGTCACCGAGAGCATCCAGCACCCTCTTGCCATGAGCGCGGACCTTGGAGTTACCAGCAATGGCGGTGGCGTTGGAGACGTTGCCGAATGTGCTGAAGTACCTCTGTGTCCAGGGGTACACAACTAGCACCCTAAAAACACAAGGTGCATTTGGTTTAACTTTGAAAGTCACATATCAAATGTAACATATCAGCAAACAACACTTTGGTATAACAAGTAAAATATCTATTATATTAAATGTAGGCTGTCGTAGCATGTGGTTTTTGACACGGTTAGTTTTAAAATAAAATACAATAAATACAAAAGTATAAGAAAAGCAGCCTTAAACAAATTAGCAAGGAAGGTGCAAGTTTCCTATACAACGATTCTTTTTTTCTTTCTTTCTGTAGTTAAAAACGGCAGTGTTACCTGGCCAGGGCCTGGTAGCCAACCTCCTCCACGTTGATCTCGGCCCAGGTTGAAGAGATGGCCTGACGCTCTTCATCGGTCCAGTGCACCATTGTCAGTGATTGGTTGATTGATCGGTTGGTAGCTGAGGTTGTAAGCAAAAGACTTCGGTATCCTTCTCTACAACCATTCAGGTATAAATAGAAAGCGGTAAGCTCCACCCCCTGAATGTTTACCTCTGAAGAGCCAATCACAATTCGTGTGGCAGGAACGGAATTCGAAGAATATGAACACTTATGGAAAATAAATATATATTAAGCAATTTTTACTTGTGTCAGCTGCTTAATATTTATATTACTGCTACACACACAAAGACATACACACACACACACACACACGCACACGCACACGCACACGCACACAGTAGGCCAATTAACTAATTTTAGTAGTAGTAGCAGTAAAGGTATATTATTAATAGTTTGAGTCTGGGCAGGATTTTCTGCTTTTTTATGCAAACAAATTCTTCTCTTATATTCTTTCCTACTTAATAAAAAGTCTAATCGTAACTACTCAGTATGCCGTATGAAATTCGGGGTCCTTCGGCCTTAATTCAGTCTGCGCAAACTACATATCCTTGTCATCTAGCTCCATGTAAATAAATGTATAAAAAATGATTACCTTTGGGGGAAAAATGTTCAAAGGCATAGAATCAGGCTATACGTGTAAATAAATACGTTTTTATTCGATTGGTCTGTTTACTTTTTACTAATCAAAGTATTTAGTATTTGGCGATATTTAGGTCAAAGTAGGTCTAAATAGGTCTAAGCTGAATAGATTCTTCAATCTTCTTATTGGGTAAGGCTTTGAATGCTCTTTTATAAATGAAGACTGTCATATCATTGAGAATTATAACTACAGCAAGGTTAAACATCATCATCGTTTTCATAGCTACATTGTATTTTAGTAAGATTATTTGCACTTACTGTAAACTACACTGCATTTAATATTAAGCTTGCATCATAACCCTTTAGTGCCGCGTAACACCTGTAGATCGCCTTTGATAAAGACGTCTGGCAAATAAATACATTAATAATAATAATAATAATAATAATAATAATAATAATAATAATAATAATAATAATAATAATAATAATAATAATAATTTGTAATTCGAAGAACGGGAGGTTGACACTGGCATACAGTGATGTCACAAGCATAAGCAGTTTACCATTAAAAATGTTGGCGCTTTTCCAAGTTGTATAGTGTACACTTTTGCGTCCTGGTATTGTAGTTTAAAATAGAATCTCCTGGGGAATGAGCTGTAGAGACACCTCGATTTGATGAGCTGGTCACTAGAAATACATTTTATTGAGCAGATAAAGGAATTTCTCAAACTATTCTCAAAATACAAACTATTCGGATTCTATAGTATAATATGCATTTATTTATTTATTTTCTTTGCTTCTTTGTTAACATATATGCATTAATATGACAGTCAATGCAGTGATAGACAGTTTAGTACATGTTGTGTTTATGACATAAGGGGTAATGTAACAATGTTGCAAACATTACATTATGTGATTTGGTTACGTATGTATATTTTAAATGTTATTTAGGTCTAAATGAATGTTTACTCGGTGATACAAGAGAGATTGCTTTCTCTTCAAAATCCTTTGCTAAAAACAAACAATGTAGGTGTCGAGTATTAACGGAAGTGTGGTTTTTAATATTCAGAGAAGCTAACAGGAGAACTGAAAAAAAGACATTAACGTTTCAATACCTATAGTTTTAATTATATGCATCATTTTGATATGTTCTTCAACATCAATCAAAGAAACAACACAATTATATCGCATGTAATTCAATATGCTAACGTAACATTATTCAGCAGGTTTCATTCGACTTTATGAAGCAGAATTAGTTCAGTCTACAGGGTGATGGGATATATACTGTATGTATATATTTAAAGTGGAGCCGGGTCTTCTGGTTAAGTGTTAGTTCTTGTATTGCTATTCTTTGTGTAAATTGTAATGAAACAAATATTCAATTTAGATAATGTTTTCTATATATGTTGATATTTTTTTTAAATAAGATCAACTTAACATTGTCTTTTGAGTTAAATAAATAGGCTAACAATATTACGTGAACCCATTAAGTTATGCTAGCACATGCTTTAAAATATTTATTGAAGACAAAAATAAGTAGGCCTGCATTCATTTAAATTGAATCTGTTTTAAACATATGATAAAACGAATATTATTTATCATTTTCATATATACGTGTAATATATACTTCATATACCTACATTTTCTATAACAAAATGTAAATGTATTTGTTTACGACTTGAAGTCGCCCTGGATAAGGGCGTCTGCTAAGAAATAATAATAATAATAATAATAATAATAATAATAATAATAATAATAATAATAATAATAATAATAATATATTGAACAACTGTGCTTCTTTCCTTTATGATTTAAAAATAAATTAATTGTATGGGGCACCGTTAAATCGGGTAATATCAGTACAATACACTTACTAATCCACTAACTATCTATTATCTTATTCATCTAATGTTGAAAAAGTCATTTCCCCTTTCTGGTAGCGACTGATATAGGCGTTGGTAATAAAGTGGCCTCTGCAGCTCCGATGTTGATTTGCAGATACAAGAAACTCCGATAAAGGTGTGGCACTGGACCGAGGCAGATGTCCAGCGGTTTCCTTGTCGACGTGACTACATTTTTTTTTGCTTTAAAATGTAGTTTAAAGCTATCCCCCCGAAAATGGAATTAAATAAATGAGAGACTAGTCTTAAATTGAATCAGTATTGCCGTTTTTCAACATATTCATGAAAGTGTGAATGCACACTAAACAATCATCACAAACAGACGTACATAATTATTATTTATTTCTTAGCAGACGTCCTTATCCAGGACGACTATACAGTTGTTTTTTTTAACTGGAGCAATCTAGGCAAAGTACCTTACTCTAGGGTAAAGCAGATTGAACACACGACCCTCCGGTCAAGAGTCCAGAGCCCTAACCACTACTCCACACTGCTGCCTCTGTTAGCACCAGTCCGTAATTCATATTGGCGTAAAACACAGGTGCCAAATATAGGGTGACCAGATAGCAAGAGTGAAAAATCGGGGGACACAGTTGGTGCGGGGAAGATAGAAACCTCGTTTAAATGAACTATTGCACAATGCAAGTGACGCAAACTATGTAGGTTTTTTTTTTTTTATTTCTTCGCCTTCCTGTGTGCATAGCACTTAGGCAAAAACAAAAACGTAGAGAACTATAATTTTAAAAAAAAAAACTGTACATGCAGATGGAGGTAATTGTTTTGCACATCTTGTGACAAAGAAAATACGATCGGTTGCTGTTTAGCTTCAGAATCACACATTAAACAAAAGGCTACTACAGGGGCTGCTGAACAGAACGTAAAACAAACAACAGCTTTCAGAAAACAAACTGGGAAGTCACCACAGACAAAAAAAGTATTCCTGCGTTGATTGTACCCAAGTTAAATCAGCACTACAGGTACAATCAAGCACAGCTACCTCGGTTCAAACAACCTGCTGTTTACTTTTTAAACGCAGTTAGAATTTTAGACCCGAATATAGGCAGTTTTTCTTTGTTTGACTCGGTACTGATAAAATAAATTTCTGGATGGGACAAATAACATGACAACGAACGTGCTGTATATACGGACTTTATTAAAGAATGTCAGATACCTTTGGGTAGCCGAGTTTTGGGACTGTTTCTAATTGATGTCCACATCTGTATAACTTGGCAAAGCTTTGCCTTACACTTCCAACCAATTCAGTGGATGCAGACGTGCAGTCTCAATGTATGAGCAAGTCCACACCAGACAGAGAATGTCGGCAGCAACTGTTAGGAGATGCTGCATGCTTGCCTTTTAGCATATGACAGCACTCTGTTTTAATAAGGAAGCAAGTACCACCATTTTTAGGCTTTTATAGTGCAATGAAATATTATCTAGGTGTATTTAATGTTGCAAGCTTCAATTCACTGTCACATTATTATTATTATTATTATTATTATTATTATTATTATTATTATTATTATTATTATTATTATTATAATAATAATAATAATAATAATAATAATAATAATAATAATAATAATAATAATAATAATAATAATAATAATAATAATGTATCACACCGGCGTGATGCTTTGCATCCAACTCGCCGCTGTGTGATGCCGTGCCCTTTTTTTTACGCAATTTACAAAATGCCTTTGTAGTCATATTATTGAATCCAGTTTTTTTTCCCCCGCTGCCTTCGATACCTGCACTGTGTGTGTTTTTGCTTTTTAGTGACGGGCTCGTCAATAACCAGCCACCACGACACTTCGCCAGTAAAACCAGACGCACCAAGTGAAACACATGACGCATACCGCTTCATATGATTGCAGGTTAACTTGATTGGATAGCCGCATATAATGCAAAGAACTCACTCAAACAAAACGTCCTAACCAGTAGAGTATGCTGTTGCACCGCGAGACAGTGCAGGAGCCACATATACGAGAAAATAAAATTTAAAAAATCACATTTTACGCCTGGGTTTTCAACGTTTACTCTAAAAATCAAGACAAACGGCGTCCCGACAGTACCTCAAACGGGACGCGGGACAAAACCCCTAATATTGGGAAGATCCCGATTTTATCGGGAGGTCTGGTCACCCTAGCCCATTAAGAACCCATGAAGTAATGTGTTACTTCTAAACTGCCCCCTTTATCACAGTGCAATTACCTAGCCCGGTTTCCCCTTTTCAGAATAAATAAGCAGTTGTAATGAGAGGCACCCTAAAATCTTTGAGATATTGTGAAATGGTTGATACTCATAAGTATTTGTTTCAGTTGTGTGGCTGTCATCAGATAGCGCAGAATACCGGGATTCTGAGGTGGTGTGACTCAACAAGCGTGGCTCGAGCTTCCTTCTTTTTATTTGATTTATTTTGTATTGTTTTCATGAAGTAACAGTTGGGTGGAAGTAATATTAAACACTTCATTACTTTATAGAGAAACGTGCTGTGGGTGTACATATCAGAGTTCAGTTTAGACTGAGTTTGTTTATCATTTTCTGTTTCACTCATCGCATCCTGGGGACGTTTTAAAACTGGGCAACGTGTTCTTACAGTGATTGCTTTGATTATAATAATAATAATAATAATAATAATAATAATAATAATAATAATAATAATAATAATAATAATAATAATAATAAAAGGCTTACAGTGGTAAATGCTAATAATCGAGTTCATTAACATTCATTAATATATAAAGTGGTTCCTAAGGTCTTGGAAAACGCAGATCACGTCCTTACGAAAAAAACCACGGGTCAACTGTAGCGTAGCAGTGCAGTCTGTACTAAAATCGTACCAAACAGATGACCAGCAGTTCTATCATTTATTTTATTATTATTATTTTAATTATATCTCAATCCTAAAATTCTAGGTGAGGCAAAACTTTTGGCCATCGCTGTACGAACCCTTCTTTGCTAATTTTTGTGGAATTCAGTGTCCCTGTACAAAAAGAAAGACACATTTTTAATACATCACACACATGGAAATAAAAATAAATGCCATGTCGTTTTATGCAGAACAAGGGCCCCCAGAGCGCAGCTCACACAGGGTAGAGCTGCGTGCGCAACTCGTAATTTATGTAGGGCTTCATTCACCCTCAGCACCCCTACACGTGACCACAATACCCAACGAACTTTTAATACCTAAATTTATCACCCTTATCGTGTGATCGGGCTGTAGCATATAATGATGACGTCTATTACGAGTTGCGCACGCAGCACTACCCTGTGTGAGCTACGCTGTGGGAGATACGCTGTGGGAGCCTTCGTTCTGCAGCGATACCCCTCTCGGATCAAGCGCTTTAATGGACGTTGGATGCAGTAGCCGCTAGAAGGTGCTAAAGAATCGGTGTGAAATAACAGTACCAATTACTTTAATAGTGACGCAGTTAGGGGTAGAGATTAGGTTTAGGGGAAGAGATTACGTTAGTGGTAGACATTAGGTTTAGGGGTAGAGGGTAGATTTAGGAGTTAGGAGGCTATTAGGTATCTACTGGCCCATTCCCATGGGATGATTTTGCTTGATAACTCCCCAACTGAATCGACTGATTCTAATCAGATCGGCTGATATATACTGTGCGATACTCTCACGGATCTGAATGCCCGAATGTGACGGTCCTAAGAAATGTATGGAATAGTTTTCAGATGTACTTGTCATTTCAGAGGGAGAATGCAGCTGTCTCAGCAAAACATTTAAGCAGTAAATGGTTCCGATGAGCAACCGTTCTGAGTTAGTCTTATCTTTAACAGTACTAAATGAATACACTTGAACAGGATAATCACGATCTACCTGTCATGATTCACTTCAATCGGGATTAGACGGTGTACTAACTGCAGTCCAATCACGTGAACTAAACCGGCTTAATCCACTAGTTAGACACATCAAGTGGATTTCCAATACGATGCAATTGACCCACCTGTTTAGAAACGCCCCCTGGTGTTTGAATTGAGATTAAACCTGCAGGTCGCTGACGAAGGTGCTGAGTTTCAGGCGAACACGGGCTATGAATTGAACATTTGTGGGTTTGCAATGTTTAAGAATAGTTGTTCACGAAGCTGCATTAATATATGAAAAGCGCTGCTGTATGCTTAGTGATTCTGTTTAGGAAGTGTGTTTGCGTATTTATTAAATGCATGTATGTGTCTATCAATCTATTTGTCTTTCTGCGGTGCAGACATGGATGTCTAAAAATGATCTTACTTTCCGGTCCACGGCGTTAACTTAGCACGGTTCTATCTCTTGCTGTTCCTTTCGATGGCAGTCTTTTGGTTCCTGCCTCAAATGCCAGCGATCTGGCGGTGATTTCCGACCCTGCTTTGACTTTTGAGGACCATTTACGTTCAATTACTAAGATTTATTTTTGGCACTATAGAGACATACAGCTGCTGTGTCCTATGCTGTCCCATGCTGATGCTAAGACTGATGCACGCTTTTGTGACCTCTAAGGCTGATTATTGTGATTCCTATCTTGGCGAGAGCCAAGTTCAAATCAGCATGAAGTTTTAACATCTACTCTCATGTAATGGAAATCACCCTACACATCTCTTGCGATGCGGGATCTCGTTTAACTGTACAAATACTATAAAACCAACCGCTGAAACATGAATATTTTAGCATGTTTACAATTTACACTGTTTATTTATTAGTGTGTTTGTGTGCGTCAAAAACATATCTGGGCAGCAGCGTGGAGTAGTGGTTAAGGCTCTGGACGCTTGACCAAAGGGTTGTGGGTTCAATTCCAGGTGGGGGACACTGCTGCTGTACCCTTGAGCAAGGTACTTTACCTAGATTAAGCCAGTAAAAACCCAACTGTATAAATGGGTAATTGTATGTGAAAAAAACTGTATGTAAAAAATAATGTGGTATCTTGTAACAACTGTAAGTTGCCTTGGATAAGGGTATCTGCTAAGAAATAAATAGCAATGAAATATGTAAAGAAGCTGTTGGTGGTTCGTTCTTTAACATTTGGGTGTGTAAAAATATTAGTTTTTTTCATTTTGGAAGACATGTTTGTTGTTAGGGAACTGCGTACTTCAATTTAACTGGCTGTTCTGTTGTATAGATTATATATATATATATATATATATATATATATATATATATATATATATGCTATATCTATATACAATACCACAAGGGGACACAAGTTCCTACTTCAAACTAATCCATTATTCCTTTTAAGAGTTGGAGCTGTTCGGGACTAATGCTTGAGGCTGATTAAATAACCATTTATTAGCTAGAGAGAATTAAAAGAGCTAATGCAAGTCAATACTAATTTGGCTTCAATTAAAATGACCTACAACCCAACCCCCCAAAACATTTCATTTTCCCTATTTTAGAGTGGTATTTATTAATTTGTGTAAACTTTATTTCAAGTACTGCATTGTGACATTAAACAACCAACAACGAGGATTGAGTTAAAATGCTTTATTTCTGTCACTTAAAAGCTACTGCCTGTTAGTTTACAACAATGAGAAACGTCATTGGATTTTGCACATGACGTCTCCTGATGCTTTTCTCGTGGTTAAACGGTGGGTAATGGACCACAGTGACGTCAGTTGTTTAGTGGTACTGCTTGCTCAGGGCGGAGATGATGACAGCAATCATCTTCTGCCATGCAGCATGGACATCTGGGGTGTAGGCAGTGCCAAAAGTGGCAGCCAGAACAATGGACAGGCAATCACCAAAGTGCTACAGAAAAAGAGAAAAGCGCGTTTTTAATCTTCAAAAAGTGCCAACACACAGGTTTTTCCCCCCCAGTGCAAAAGTTTGAATCCAGGATAAAAATCAGTTTTCAGAAATTAGTGGTTTAAGGCTAATGACCTTAATTTATGTTGTCACAAAGAGAACAATAAAATTGTTCTGCTTTTCTATGTATAGCTTTGTAAAATATACTTCTTTCTGTAGTTAAAATGCAAAGCATTGCTTATTGCACATCTTACACGACTTCTAACTCGCAAAGTACTATGGTAATCAAAAAGGTATGGACTTTTGAATTTTGACCCAACTGACCCTTAATCGATATTCTGGGCAACATTATTACTTTTAATTGGAGTATTTTCACACACACACACACATATATATATATATATATATATATATATATATATATATATATATATATATATATATATATATATATATATATATATATATATATATATATATATATATATATATATATATATATACCATAGTGACCTACCTTGAAGTTATCGGGGTCCACGTGGAGTGTCTCAGAGTGGAACTTACTCAGCTTGGTAAAAGTGTGACTCACGTCATCCATGTGAGCGATAGCGTCACCGACAGATTTAAGTACCGTCTTGCCGTGATTGTGGACTTTGGTGTTTCCAGCAATAGCGGCGGCGTTGGAGACGTTGCCAAAGCTAGTAAAATACCTTTGGGTCCAAGGATACACAACCAAAAGCCTGACGGAGGATGTTAGATAAAAAAAACAACAACACGATTACTAATTACAAATCCATACACCTGCAAAAACAAACGCGCATCGACAAGTTATTAGTTACATTTTCAGTTTAAATGATTTAATTCGATATATTTACTTGATTATAAATGAAACAGAACCATACAGTTTTGCTATAATGTTACAATTTGTATAAAATACAAATTTATAACATATTCTATCACATCCTACCATAGCCTATCCTCATACATTTGAAATAATATGCACTATCTATAGCCTACCTGACTAAGGCCTGGGCGCCAACTTCCTCAACGTTGACCTTCGCCCATAAGCTTGTAATGGCGTGGCGTTCATGGTCTGTCCAGTGAACCATTGTGGTTGTTTTGTGTTCTTTGGATGGTGCGCAATAAGCTCTTCACAAAGAATTCCGTACCGACCCACTCTTTCGACCTGGCTTTTATGGGCCACTGAAACCCCCACCCAACATTGAACCTGGCGCTGACTGGCTGATCTTTCACAAGAGGTGTGGCCTTGGCATTCGATGCCTTGACATGCTTATCTTATTATGGCAAATGCCTTTACATATAACAGGTATTACAAAAATATACTTTATAAATGTATAACTATATATATATATATATATATATATATATATATATATATATATATATATATATATATATATATATATATATATATATATATATATATATATATATATATACATATATCCCCACACCTTTTATTGCAATAGATGTAAAATAAATAATGTCACCCCATTCATGTACATGACACCTTAATTATAAACCGTAATTGTGGCATTTTTTAATATGTTGAATAAATATATTGTTGCTGGTCTAATATTCAAAAAACTTTAAAGAAAGAAATGAGCTAATACTAGGACAGAAGAATGTTGCTTGCTCCTTTCTTTCTTTCTTTCTTTCTTTCTTTCTTTCTTTCTTTCTTTCTTTCTTTCAGAACACACACACACCCACACACACACACACAAACACCCCCCCCCACACACACACACATACACACATATATCTATTGTATAAATGTATTTTTCATACTCAAAGTAAAAAATGTCTTATTTGTTCTCTTAGTACTATTGGAGTTTGTTTGAACTGATTGCCATGTTAATAAAACTGGGCAGCAGTGTGGAGTAGTGGTTAGGGCTCTGGACTCTTGATCGGAGGATCATGGGTTTAATCCCAGGTGGGGGACACTGCTGCTGTACCCTTAAACAAGGTACTTTACCTAGATTGCTGCAGTAAAAACCCAACTGTATAAACGGGTAATTGTATGTAAAAATAATGTGATATCTTGTAACAATTGTAAGTTGCCATAGATAAGGGTGTCTGTAAATAAATAAATAAATACTGGCTATCTTTTGGTGTAAAAATAAAACAAGTAAGTTCTCCCAGTAGTACTGAGAGAATTAAATTGTCATGTAAAGTCGGGTTGGGGCAGGTTGTCACATAGTTTTTGGGGTTGGTTGTCGCATGTAAATCCTATAGGAAGAAGTCTTCTATTTTTTCTTTCTACTTTTTTTACACCAGAATGTGGGATATGTCACCATATAATGCTTATTTAAGTGATTTACTGTTTGTCCTCCGGTTCTGTGGAGGCTGTGGTATTATTTTTAGCATGGGTCAACATTTCAAATACATATAGGTCTATATTTTTATGTTCAGAAAAGTAAAATACAACTTTTTCTGTCATTGTACACAGTAGAAACTTTATGTTACTTAAATTTTTTTTTAAAAAGTTACATTATTGTCTACTGTAAAACCAAGAACATACTTTGTGACACCCAACCCCAGCATGGGGCAGGTTGTCACAGGTGACCGGCGCATTTTCAACCGGCTAAATATCATATTTGGAATAAAGTTACGCTGAAATAAAAAACATTAATTTGTACGTGAAGAGTTATTCTTCAATATAACGAGGAACAGAACATCGCAGAATGTCACCAGATTGAGGAAAATAATAAAGAGTAAAAAGTGTGACAACCAGCCCCGGTCTCCCCTACTACTAATTGATTATTTTAACGCTGCAGTTTTTATGCAGCGCAGTTTCTATTGTTATTTGTATCAACACTACATAAATATTATCTTGAAGAAATTAATATTTATTTATTTATTTATTTGCATAAACGGTTACGAAGTGGAATTTTACAAGCTGTTTATTTGAGCCCAGGAAGGTGGAGTCTTTATTTTTTTGCCAAATGTGTTGCATTTTTTGATAATCAAGTATTTGGCATGGGATATGTCTTACTTGGTATTAATAACGTACTTCCAAATTTTAATGCTGCTAACAGAGATAAGGCGTATCAGTAGAATTGGACTACATTTTAACGATACTTCATTTGAATTTTTTTTTTTTTTTTTGCATTACATTAATGATACCTTCAGTTAGCACGTAAAATATTAGAAATAAACAAGACCGTTTGAAACCCAGTATACTTAAAGTTCATTAACTAACTTAATTGCAGCAATGCAATAAATAAGAAACATTAAACAAAAATCATAAATATATAAACACATATACGTAATTTATTAAACAAATATTATTATTAATTTCTTAGCAGAAGCCTTTATCCAGGGGGACTTACAATTGTTACAAGATATCACATTGTTTTTGTTTTGTTACATACAATTACCCATTATACAGATGGATTTTTACTTGAGCAATCTAGGTAAAGTACCTTGCTCAAGGGTACAGCAGCAGTGTCCCCCACCTGGGATTGAACCCACGACCCTCCGGTCAAGAGTCCAGAGCCCTAACCACTACTCCACACTGCTGCCCCGCGGTTCAATACGTTTATCTTCACCCCTACTGACTCCCGTACTTTTAATTATTTATTATAATTTAATGGTTCAGAACGGTGAGGATTTATTTTTTTTTCTTTTTGTTGTTGTCAGTTTTGTTTTCTAAACCTTTGCAATGTTCTTTCTGGCTTCAGATTAGAATGTTGAAATACAAACTAAGTTTCTGTTGATTATCTGCAGTGCATAATATGGTTGATCAATCATTTTGTTAGAATTATGGACATTTCAAGGGAACGAGTTTTGGTAGGAAAATATTAGGCAGCAGTGGGTGAACCATTAGTCTGTTCTTAATCAATATCCAGTGGCTGCACATTTATTTGAACCCTTTAATATACAGGAGACATATGTGACCCACATATTAAAATTATGTTAACTTTCTTATTTTTGCAATGAGGTGCACGAGACGGGGTTTTAAATGTATTGACAGGTTGGATCGGGTCATAAAAATTGTCAGTTTCTTTGTACAATTCGAGTCACTCTCAAATGTATTTTAAGAAAAAATCGTTTGAACACCCGTTCAATTCCTTGTGTACTTTAATAGGCTTTTAAATCGGCCAAGCCATTTTTTCATTTACAAGCAGAACGTACAAACGAGATCGCAAGCGAGTATTTTTTATTAAAGCTATAATGAAAAATAAAGTATTTTATGCTGGGCACCATTTATTATTATCGTTATAAATAACTGTAATTACATTAATAAAGATGAGTCGCTTCTGATTTTAATTGAAAAAGTAAGGCTTACGATTTGAAAGCCATTTAGTTGTTTCACAGAAAGAAAGAAAAAAAACTAAATTCAATCATTTTTACCATTGACGCGTTTCTGAGTTGTGATAGCGATACATTAATGGCTTCACAGGTATCAATGGCATTCTTAAATGAGAGTAGAAAAGTCGTGGTAAAACACCGAAAATCAAAACCCCTATGACTTTAAAAACAACGTAAGCCGATACCCATTTGCACAAAACACAAACTCGAATTATTAAAATCTATTAAGAACGCTTTGGTTCTTTAGTGCCAGAGGGACTAAAACAATTAAGCCAAGTTGTTTCTTGCTAAAGGCTATTTCTTTTGTGTATAACTAGGGCAACACTGGGCATATTTCATTAATTCAATTAAAAAAGGCCATGCATGCAAGTAGTAAGAATGTATTTTTTAACACGGTAAGGGCATACAGTGTTTAATAAAAGCAATGTTTGTTGCTAAACTTTGTTTTTATCCTAACACATTGTGCATGTTATTATTATTATTATTATTATTATTATTATTATTATTATTATTATTATTATTATTATTATTATTATTATTATTATTAATTTATTTTTAGCAGACGCCCTTATCCAGGGCGACTTACAATTGTTACAAGATATCACATTATTTTTAAATACAATTACCCATTTATACAGTTTGGTTTTTACTGGAGCAATCTAGGTAAAGTACCTTGCTCAAGGGTACAGCAGCAGTGTACCCTACCTAGGATTGAACCCATCACCCTCCAGTCAAGAGTCCCGAGTCCACATTTAAAGTATATTACATTTTATATTAATTAGGATTCATTAAATTAGTACTTCATCACATGTGAGACACTATAAACTAAACCATTTAACAGCATTTTATTAAAAGAAAACAAAACCCTACACATAAATGTGCTCCTTCTCCCTCACCCTGAAATTACCTACATAAATTATTTTTTTAAAGCATTTTTAAAAAACATTTATGCAGAAAGAAAGTTGATCATTTTAGCAACTCTGGGTGGAATTCTACAATCTCCCCCTATACCCACAATGAACCTTTGTATAAATAAAGTGTTTCTGGCACTATGTGCATATTCCACATTCAAAATAAAATACACAGCTAAAAGGAGCCAAAGCCCATTATGATGTCATCTGGTTCCTCAGACAGAATTTATTGTCCATCTATTAACAGTTTGACCTCCCTGTTAAGCTGAAACGGGTTGTCCTTGAAGCTCAGTACTGGACATGGAACAAATGTACTCAATTTCTTTCTGTTTTAAAAAATGTAGAACCACATGTGACATCACAAAAGAGAAGTTTTTTTCTGCATTCATTCATTATACACGTGTTTGAGATGAACACAGATTGTTGTACACATACTCTGTTATTGACACTGGTGTCAACTGTAATTTCCTTGCTATTGAAAAATAACATTCAATTAAGTACAGAAATGTACCTTGTCAATAACAAAGAAAATCAGAATCTTCTTTGAATCTTCTTTCTTTAAGGCAGACTCATTATGGTAATTGTTAAATTAAGAATGATAAGTGGCAATTGCAAACAAACTAGTATAAGGTGTACTTTTAAAAATAATACATTGTGAGTGGTGTATTTATGTAATGCAATGATATTGTAACACCTCTATGTCATCTGACTGCGTTTCCCAAACCCGACATCTTTCTGTGAAAATCTAATTCATGTGCACGCGAAACCTCTGAGATAATCTGAAATATTTGATATAGTCTCTCTCTCTCTCTCTCTCTCTCTCTCTCTCTCTCTCTCTCTCTCTCTCTCTCTCTCTCTCTCTCTCTCTCTCTCTCTCTCTCTCTCTCTCTCTCTCTCTCTCGTACCGTATTTTAAATGAAAAAGAAAATGAGTAAGACACAGAAATATGGAGGGTTCTTAAATGAACCATTGAAATATTTATCACATCAAAAACAGATGTAAAAAAACCCCGAAATGAACAGTAAAGGGGAAAAAAGCTGTATTGTGTTGAAAGGCAAAGAACTGTGCGCGCGCCCAGCAGGAACAGAGACACTTTTTATATGAATTTAGTAGACCCGATAAACAAATATTAAAATAAACATACAATGTTATGTGTGTAGAAAAGAAAGCCAGACTGGTTTTAATGGAAACAAATCACGTTTTTATTTATTCCATGTTTATTGACAACAACTGAAGGATCAGTCTGGACATGGCATGCTAAGATTCCTGTCTCTAACTCAGCATTCGGTGTTTTAACGGTACTTCTCAGCCAGGGCGTAGGACACGGCGGCAAGGAACTTGTCACACGCAAGGTGAACCTCCGGGGTGAAGTCAGCAGGGAAGTAAAGGGCCAGGACCACCAGGATGGTGTGGGACAGGATCTAATATCAAAGCAGAGTTAAAGAAATCAGCCGGTGCCACTTCCAGATACATAACGACAAGATAACATAACTTATAATGATGTTTAACAGTAAAAAAAAAATGCACTCGAACATTGACGTACCTTGAAGTTGGCAGGATCGACCTTCAGGGTGTTGGCGTGCTTAGTGCTCAGTGCGGACATAGCCCCGGTTATATCATCTATGTGGCTGACTGCGTCGGTGAGGGCGTCAAAGATCTTCTTGCCATGAACGTGCACTTGAGCAGATTTCACACTCAAATCACTATAGTGGGAGAAGTATGTCTTGGTATTAGGGAAGGCCTCGAGCATCCTGTCAAATAAAAAAAAACAATACATTTGTTAATATAATTAGCAAGTTATTGAAAACTGTTCGTTATTAATTTCACTGACATGTCGCTTTATTGGCAACGAAGTTTAATTACCTTGCCAGAGCCTGGGCGCCGAGTTCTTCGGCCTTGCCGCTTGCCTTGGACCAAATGGACTTCACGTGGTTTTTGTCTACATCTGTGAGAGGCATCTTTGTAGTTTCTTTTCCAGCTTTTATACGGACACTTGGAATAGAACCTGGTGACAATTCGAGCTGCGAGGATCCTTTATATTGACGAGGCCGCAGACACTCCCCGTGACGATCACATTCAAACTAGTATTTGATTGGTTACAGGAGTGCCCACAAGCAACAGTGGTAACCCATTTTACGTGTAAGAGTGCCAGATTCCTGTTCTGCAAAAGATAACCATATGTGCACCAACACATTTTTTTTTTCTTCACAATTTACAACCGTAACCGAATTATCATTATTGTGAAATACAGCACTTCATATATGTTTTAAATTATGTATATAAGTAATATACACGTTGGCTTTAATCAATAAATCAAAATGGCCTTACCTTATTCAAAACATAAAATAACCACGAATTATGCAAAGTACACTTTTTTGTTCATTCACTATAAATAATTACTCTAAATAAAAACGAAATAAAAGAGTGTTCTTCCATGCCAATTAATGATTGACCTGGGCGTACTTTAAGAGCCATAAAAAAATGTAGGGGGTTCAAATGCTTCATATCTGTAGCCCATTTTCAGAATGTACAGTGACATTTCAAAAATAACCCCCATTTTCTGGTGAATACATTAAATGATCACATCACAATAAAAGCAAACCAGCAAACTGACAACTTGTTACTGTGTGACTTTAATTGCATCCACTCTATACACATAAAGATTTGGATGGTATAGATTTGGAACCCCGGGGTTCTTTTGGGGTCTTTTGGAATTTCAATAATTCTTCATGTTTTTTTTCTTTCACTGTTATTTTACAACATGTTGTGCATGCTGCATACTGCAATTAACTTTTGAAGTGACATACACAATCTAACCGTGTTTATAACGTAGCATTCTCTGTCAACATTGAACATTCTCTGTCCCAGCATCATGAATGAGAAAAAAAACATGCAATAATTGGACTAGCTGAACGAGATAGCGTTCTTATTCTTAAAATAAATTATACAAAATGTGCAATGCAATTATTTTAAAGCACGTCACTGGTTTATAACAAACTCGACAATGTCGTTCCACTAAGTCTCATTTTATAGGTATAACGTTAGGGGAGTCGTTTTCACTGAAACTTTTGTGAGTGGGTAAAGGCTTTAACGCTAACCAAATTGCTCTGTTGTCAGCTTTCGATATCCTAGTTAAGTAAACATTTCACAGTTACATATTACTGCAACATTAAACAAATAGCGGTACAGCATACCTTTTTAAAAATAGTTTTACAGTAGCAGCTAGGGACTACTCTCAGATCATTGAAAAAAATGTCATGCATGGAATTTACAAAAAAAGACAGGGGTAAGAATGCAGTTTAACTATTTTAGAGCAGGGTTTCCCAATCCTGGTCCTGGGGACCCCCCTGTGTCTGCTGGTTTTCATTCCAACTGAGCTCTCAATTACTCAACTAAATTGAACTGAGAATTTGCTTAATTAGACATTTTTACTGGTTTTCAGCTCAAGTTCAAGCTAGGTATAACATTTTATAACTTGAACTCTGCAACTGTTTAAGAGCTGAAAACAATTAGGAAGGTCTAATTGAGCAAATTATTAGTTCGATTAAGGGTTTAGAATTGAGAGCTCAGTTGGAATGAAAATCAGGCGACTCACGGGATCCCCAGGACCTGGTTCCAGAACGTCCATTCGAACACATCTCACCAAATTTGATACATACTCACACCTCGAGTTAAGTTTGATACATTTCACCTGCTTTATAAAATATAATGCAATGAACATAAACTGCTAAATAAGCACCACATTCCTATGAATGACGAAAGAAGTAATGTGCAGCAAAGTTTTAAATCACATGTTTACACGCCACGGATAATCACGAATAACACACACATATATATATATAGAGAGAGAGAGAGAGGATATGCAGGGGATTTTTGCCTCGGTAAAAATGTATTCCTAGCTACTCCCCTGCTAACAAATGTTTTCATGTAGTGCTTGTGTACAATATAATAGTCGTGAGCTATTATAAATATTGCTCGCTACATAGTATATATACTACTCTTGTACCTGATGAAGACACAGTTGCTGTCGAAACGCGTTTTTTTTTCAGCAATGTTTTAATAATAAAGACAATAACGTTTTATTCGAAATTAAATATGGAGTGGATCACATTCTTTAATTATAAGATGACCATATACAAATAAGTACGGCTGTTTGACAAGAGTTTGAAAATTATACTAAAAAAATGTTGTTGCATTTAATTTCCTTATGGATTGCACCTCAATTTAAAGAACGTGTATTCAATTAGCTAGCTGTGCACGAATGACATTTGAAACATACGGCATCGTTTTTTTTAATGACGAAAAATGTCTAGATGAATTACATTTGAAACGTCACATGTGTTACACAATTTAAAAAAAAATAATACTAATTAATAAGATATATATCTTCTCATATAAATAAATAACCAAAACATGTTAAAGTCGTTGTTTTATGCAGTTAGCTAACGAGTTTTCTTTAAAAGGTGCTTTAAAACGTGTGTTGATAAGTGCCATAACTTTGAAGAAGAAGAAAAAAAAACATATATGCATTATAATCATAAGGAGGCTGTGTGGTCCAGTGGTTAAAGAAAGGGGCTTGTAACCAGGCGGTCCCCGGTTCAAATCCCTCCTCAGCCACTGATTTATTGTGTGACCCTAAGCAATTCACTTAACCTCCTTGTGTGCCGTCTTTCGGGTGAGACGTAATTGTAAGTGACTTTGCAGCTGATACATAGTTCACACACCCTAGTATCTGTAAGTCGCCTTGGATAAAGGCGTCTGATAAATAAACAATTAATAATAACATTGATACATACATAGGAAACGTATCATTTTACCATTGTGCACACGATGACTGAAGTGGATATAATCTCCTGTCAATTTCTGTTTATTACAGCTTCTACTTTTTAGAATAAAAAAAGAAATAACTGTCTGCAATTAGGACAAATATAAAGAAGACTAGAATATTCAAAAGTTAATCGACACATAGTTTCTTATTACTATACTGCTGCACAAGGACGTGTTTGTATTAGATTGTAAAGAACAATTCGTTATCACACCCCTCCCCCGGCAGGCGATACTGTGTATGTGCATGTAGCGTGTACAGCTTGGTCAACGCCTCTTGATTCAAGTTTTATTATTTGTAGTTGATAGTAAATATATACAGCAACATACAAATTAATAAAACACGTCTAAACAACGCCTGCCCTTTCCGAATTGCAATGTAAAATCAGAATCAGATATTAAGGACTGGTGTGGGCAGCTTCGATGCTCAGGGCAATTCTATAGATTTACGTATCGTGGTAGAATCCAAAGAGAACGCCAGGGAACCAGGGCCATCCTGAAGTTCAGGTCTGTTCCAGTCATGTCTGTATTTAGTAAATCGAAACAATGAAAAAAACAGCTGATTAGATGCCAAAGCAGACCTACATAAACATGTTATTTTATCCATTAAACCTGCAGTTGAATGGCCATGATCGGAGTTTACCCACAACAAAGCAGTAAATGCAGTGGGGCCACACTGGTAACAGACACATCGCACTTAAAATGAGTGTTTTGTGTGTTTTGCAGCAAGCAACAATCTGAAGGGATTTACTCAAGCCATTATACCAGTTATAAACTGCTTCGCAGAAATGCGAATAACATATCCATACAGCGAGAACTACCTGAGACAACTTACTAGACAGTCGATCATGACCTAGTTTAATAAGCTTATGTGTGCAGATAGACAAACGGCCATATTTAAGCATGATAGTGGGGCCTTACGCGTCTATTTCTGAAATCATTCAAAAGCAATAACTGCAAATGTTAAGTAATCCCTTTCCTAAAATGTCCAGTTCCTAAAAAGACTTATACATATCTCGTCAACCGCGAGGGAGCTGTTCCCTTGCAATGGTTCTGAATTGTTCATAAATGCAGTAACTCGTTTGAACCATTTGGTGGAGACAAATGATATTTAATATGCCTGTTGGCTGCTTAATGTTTAATGCAACGAGAAGCATCATCTTGGTGCGGTAAAACACAACTAAAACATGGTGGTCGTTTCTATATCCACTTACGCTATAGTAACGGGCAAGTGCGATGTCAGGAGCAGAATATACGATAGAAGTAGCCTAGCGTTTCTATAAAACGTCGCACGCTCTACCTGATCGTATTACTTGTTGTATTCTATCGATACCAACTTACTTGGTGTATAAATACGACATATAGATTTCACTGTCATTTCACCTTTTTTAACCTTCGGAAATATGCTGCTCTAATATATGCAGTGTATTTAATGCATTAACAGAAATATTTACCACAGAGCACCGGCTCATAGAAGACGTGTGCCCAGCATTTTTGACGTGGTTTCAGATGAAGACATTATTGCCAAGTACCGTTTGAAGAGGATGGATATCTACAGCCTATATTTTTGAATTGCTATTTCTTTTTTTTAATCCAGCATTTGTTATTTTATTTTATTTATTTATTTTACTTTTTTTCTAATTCAAGGCGGGCTTCATCTGTATTAATTATTTCGGAATTGCATACATTGAATGCAGACTGGCATCTTAGGCGTGCAGAATAAAAAGACCGAGAGGTACAGGGTTCTTGAGAATCCTCTTCCTCTGTAAGAGGGAAACAACTCGCTTAATAATATTCAAGAAGAAAATGATCGTGTGATGCACAGTAAGCCTACATACACACATATTATATAGGAAAAACATACAGAAATCAGCATGTCTATCACAATATTTGAAACAGAAACACCAAACACAATCATTACATACTTAACATGAATGCATATTAATGATTGATTAACGTTATCCTCTACGGCCTGCCTTCTGCTGGGGCTTTTGATGTGATATCACATCCCCCAAAACACCCTGAGTGACAGACGTCACGAATCACACTCTCTTCGTCAGCGGGTCAAACTGCTTGTCTTTTTTGTTGTTGTTGTTGCCAAAACCATGTTAGACCACTTCCTTGACTATCAGAACTCTTTCTGTTACTAATTTCGGTTGTTCAGTTTAGAAAATAACAAATCCTTTCGGCTTCGGGAGCCTACCTGCAAGCTAGCCCTGCTTTTAGGGTTCTATATTGTACCCTTTTTTCTAAGAGTGTACTGCTTAAGATGCCATTCTCGTCGTCTCCGAACACACCCAACAATTTCACTTGTTAATTATGTTTTTTTTTTATATGTATGTGACTTTACATGTGTTCTGATAGATGTAAGAGGTAGTATTACATTGTTACATAATTAGTCAAGGCAATGCTATGTTTATGGTGCAGTCACTTACATGGACTAGATTAAATAAAAATGGAAATGGGGAAGTACAACATTTAAAACTGTAGTTTATATATGTTACATGATTAACGATTACGCAAACGTTGTTTTTTAGACCATTAAAAATACATTTTATCCTTGTGCTGCGTGATTCATGAATTTTCAATACGGCACTAGCCGACCTGTCGTTTAGAAACCATCCGATACGCATGCCAGCGTCAGTGACACACTGTCGCTGGAGGTGAAAAGCGCTCAGTGCCTACTGGCGCTGGTGTATAACACCTGTAACATGTTAAACCAGCGCTCAGTGCTGCACCGCCGCGGACCAGCAGCCAATTGTAAGCTAGCAAGCCAATATAGAAAGTGTCACATGACAATTGTTCGTGTGGTGTTTTAGATTGCTGAAATCATCTTCTTTATAAACTTCATTTTTATTTTTGATGGCGCACATTGTAAGTGATATTCTGGAAGACGAGACTCCATTTTCAAAGCGCGAAGAAACAACCAATCAGCAGCGACAGTGCTTCCCGGCAGCTTTTGTTGAAATTCTCTTTTTATATTTATTTTCTGTTAACATTAGTTTATGGATAATCTTGTTTGCTTTTAAACCAATTAAATTGTTAAAAAAAATAAAATTAAAAAAATAACGACTATTCTATAGTCCATTCATTTTAATTCCGTACATGGTCTTGTTGTACTAGTGCTAAAATATACACTCCCTTTTTTCTTTATATATTTACCCGAAACCTCCCTTAATATAATTTTAGGAAATGACATGTCAGCACTGTACTTGCATCCAGAGCGCGTCTGCCGATGAAAATAAAAATACGGCTAAAAACAAAACAGTATTCGGTTCAACAGAGACAGTCAGTAACTTAAAAACACATAAGCGAAATGCTCTGTGTCTGTCTGTGTGGTTTGAAATTTGAATGTGCCGCGCCTGCTTGTTCTGCGACGCTCAGCTAATAGGCAGGGACGGGACGTTGAAAAGAATTGTGGGAAATGTGGGATCAGGCATAGAAGCAAATGTATATTTCAAGATCTTAAAACGACATTTCCCACAATTCTTTTAAACGTCCCGTCCATAAACTAATGTTAACAGAAAATAAATATAAAAAGAGAATTTCGACAAAAGCTGCCGGGAAGCACTGTCGCTGCTGATTGGTTGTTTCTACGCGCTTTGAAAAGGGAGTCTCGTCTTCCAGAATATCACTTACAATGTGCGCCATCAAAAATAAAAATGAAGTTTATAAAGAAGATGATTTCAGCAATCTAAAACACCACACAAACAATTGTCATGTGACACTTTCTATATTGGCTTGCTAGCTTACAATTGGCTGCTGGTTTAACATGTTACAGGTGTTATACACCAGCGCCAGTAGGCACTGAGCGCCTTTCACCTCCAGCGACAGTGTGTCACTGACGCTGGCATGCATATCGGGTGCAGAAACACTACACCGATTCGAGTGGATTATAGAAACTGGTGATAACCTATCGAGTTGGTAGGTGATAAGTGGTCTAAAGACCGGTCGTATATTTGAACTTACGATCTCGCAATATAGAAACGACCCCCAGGCGCTCAGTGGTGTCGTAAACTATACCCTATCAATACTTGGCTGATTATAGAATCCCCTTGTAAAAATTATCATAGTTATTGATTGAAAAAAAACACGGGGAAACATACATTATCAGTTTTGTATCCTATGATAATATAAGCGCTTTTTGTGGACTAAAATGCCTGGTTGCAAAAGGGTTACTTGATAGTTAACCTGTGTTCTGCGATGCGAATTGAAAAAACAATGTTGACAATATTTGATGTGTAGTATTGTTATTATGATATTACTAATGACAAAACAAAGCTCAACATAGCATTTGCATTTTTTTTTCAAAAATAAAAAGCAGGCAAGAAAATTTAAAACGATGGCAAAAAAAAAAATGTCGGTTATCTGTATTTCCCTGCTGTAACAGTAGAGACTGCGACTAGGAACTTGTCCGGGCGGCGTTCGGCTTCTGAATTCTGAACGGTTTAAGTTAGTCAGGGTCAATGGGATAGGACGAGACAGCAGCTGTGAAAAATAATATATAGATACAATAGAGCTTCAATAAAATACTACAATAAAATATATTTTTTTTTATCAGACTTAAATATGGTAACATCTATTTGTTTAAAATGACTAAATAGTTTTGATTAATTGTGTTTTGTCTGAACAAATAATGATGCCATTAATCAGAGACAGATGAAGTCTAAATGTAGGGCGCCAATTTATTATTTCCATGAAAAAAAGTATTAAAATTACAGTGCCATGATAATGACACATATAACCATTTCATCCGTTTTGAATATGCAGTAGCTTTAAGATTACATACTTATTTTATAGTCCACATAAAGCAGAAAGGTTAGCAATTTGAGTTACACCGATCCTTTTGCGAGCCCACCTGAAGAAAAAGTCTGCGCCCATTTCTTCTGCTTGGGAGCCATGCTGTTCCAGATACGACCAATGATGTTTTTTCTACTTGCCTGAGCTTGGCAGTTGTCTGCTTCATTTTCCAAACACGACATTTACAAAGGGCCCTTAATTTAAAGGCGCGATAAGAATGGGTTTTCGGCAAAGCTCCGGTCCTTCGGTCACTTTACTGTTATAATATTGTCAACTCTGAGACGGCCCCTTTCATCACAAACTTTCAGCTATTTATTTATTTATTTATTTATTTATTTATTTATTTATCATTTATTTATTTGTCTGAAATAAGATATCGGCTATTTTCACAATACACGTGTTTAACTACACTGTAGCCTATATTTGAACCCCAACAACAATGCATATACATATATACATATACATATACATATACATGTGTGTGTGTGTGTGTGTGTGTGTGTGTGTTTGTTTTTAGTTGTACTGCCTCGAGTTGCTGTAGCCTACAATCCCTGCTACATACTGGTGGCTGCCAACAGTGGCGATATATCTCTGGCTCAGGCAGCAAACATATATTGGCAGTTTGCCTTAAAAGAAAGATAACTCTCTCTCTCTCTCTCTCTCTCTCTCTCTCTCTCTCTCTCTCTCTCATGAAATGCAGTCAAATCAGAAATATTCAGCTACAGCGGTTTTCTTGATTAGTTCTCATTTAATTGTTTTATTTAACCAGGTTCCGGACCCATTGAGCTGTTCACCCTATTTCAGATCAGATTACTTCTTGTAATTGCGTTCGCAGGATCATGTTGATATTGCTACGGTTTGTGTTTAACATTTAATATTGCTGGACACCCTTGTAAACGTGATTCATTAATCTCAATTGTGAGTAGGGCTAAATATTGTAACAGGTAAACATGAGATGATTCTCAACATTATTAGCACAAAACATTACATGACATTTGTCTTACCATTTAGACTACTACTACTACTACTACTACTACTACTACTACTACTACTACTAATAATAATAATAATAATAATAATAATAATAATAATAATAATAATAATAATAATAATAATAATAATAATAATGTATTACATTTGAACATTTTTATTAAGCCATTGAATGTGCAGACATATATAATGTGCAGACATATATATATATAAAATCAAATTCCTTTTCTAAAAAGATGGCCTTATCATTCCTACTGAGAATACTAAATCTGGAGTAAATTAGTTAACTCCACACACTACAAGTATTTGCTTTTTAAGAACACCAGTTTGGGCCGTATTCAACAAAGGCTATAAAAATGGAAGCAGCACTTTGGCTTTCACTTTTGGGGTAGAAAGTCAATGACATTTTTTACTTGCTTTAAACTTGAGGTTCAGAAACAGACATTTTTTCATGACCAGTTCATAGTCTCCTGGAGCTCACTACACTGTATTGACAAAATGTTTAGCCAGTGCTCACTACACTGTATTGACAAAATGTTTAGCCAGTGCTCACTACACTGTATTGACAAAATGTTTAGCCAGTGCTCACTACACTGTATTGACAAAATGTTTAGCCAGTGCTCACTACACTGTATTGACAAAATGTTTAGCCAGTGCTCACTACACTGTATTGACAAAATGTTTAGCCAGTGCTCACTACACTGTATTGACAAAATGTTTAGCCAGTGCTCACTACACTGTATTGACAAAATGTTTAGCCAGTGCTCACTACACTGTATTGACAAAATGTTTAGCCAGTGCTCACTACACTGTATTGACAAAATGTTTAGCCAGTGCTCACTACACTGTATTGACAAAATGTTTAGCCAGTTGTTAACTTTACACAGGTGTTAGTTTTTCTAAAATAATTGTTAACCAAAAGCTTTAAATAGGGGTCAACTAAAGAGCTCTTCCCCCTACATGTGCACAAGTTACTTCAATGTCTGTACCATTAGCGTTGGATTCATTTTGGTGCAACTCACAGTAATATTGGACCTTTCTAACTGTTTCAATATATGTAGGTGACACAAGCTTGTGTTTTACTGAATACAGATCGGTAAAGAATCATTGAAATATGTTAGATGATACAATAATAATGGTCAAGCTGATTCTTATTATGGATTA
Source organism: Acipenser oxyrinchus oxyrinchus (assembly GCA_030684275.1). Lineage (NCBI taxonomy): Eukaryota > Metazoa > Chordata > Actinopteri > Acipenseriformes > Acipenseridae > Acipenser > Acipenser oxyrinchus. The sequence continues at coordinate 28,503,062 of CM060262.1, read as the reverse complement.
ACAACTGTAAACCCTTTAGAAAAAAAAAAAAACTTGACCAAATTTGACCCATTGTACTCAGAAGGTACTGGAAAAGCCAGTGTGTGGACCACTGTGGATTGCCATTGCTAAATATCATTATACAGCTCTAGCATTCTTAAAAGTAAAACCTGTCTAATATATATATATATATATATATATATATATATATATATATATATATATATATATATATATATATATATATATAGTGCCTTGCAAAAGTATTCAGACCCCTGACCAATTCTCTCATATTACTGAATTACAAATGGTACATTGAAATTTCGTTCTGTTTGATATTGTATTTTAAAACACTGAAACTCAAAATCAATTATTGTAAGGTGACATTGGGGAATATTTTTAAGAAGTATGGTGGTGGCAGCATCATGCTGTGGGGATGCATCTCATCAGCAGGGACTGGGCATCTTGTTAAAATTGAAGGAAGAATGGATGGAGCAAAATACAGGGAAATACTGCAAGAGAACCTGCTTCAGTCCGCTAAAAAACTGAAGCTTGGGAGGAAATTCACCTTTCAGCAGGACAATGATCCCAAGCACAAGGCCAAAGCAACATTGGAGTGGCTCAAGAACAAAAAGGTGAAT